>OU426937.1:1250000-2500000 GCA_911387795.2 Apamea monoglypha
GAAGAATACCGTAAACATAATGTTTTATGGGACCCACGAGATGAAAACTACAAGAAAAAGAATTTAAAAGGAGACGCCTGGAAGATAATTGGCAAAGCATTAAACACTGAACCCGACTTATGTAAATATAATTATATGCATTATTATTTTAATATATGCATTATTTCATTATTTTTTCTTCCCTTATACATATTAGCTTGCCAAAATCGAGGAGGTCGTTTGTATTCCATCACAATATAATGTATCAAAATATAAGCTGCACTTCCTACTAATTCTGGAGGCGGCATGTTTGCACCGACCGTCTGTCGTGTGTCGACTGGAGACTGGAGCGCGGAATGTTAGTGCTCCGACAGGAGCACTGATGTTGCAGCCTAAGTGTGTACACTGTACACGTTCACGTTCGCGGAGCACACAGTGTTCGCAAACCACGGCGAACCTAAGTGGATACCCGGCTTTACTGTCCTAGAGCATATTGCTAACAGCTTTTTGAAAGGCGCTCTAAATACTATTCTTAGTTATTTGTTTTCAGTACAGGATGACTGACAGATAACTGACATATAAACAAAGAAAGAAAGAAAGAAAATGTATCAGATAAGCTATTTCCTATATTAATACTTACTCCATCACCCCCACCTCCGCCACCACTGCCGCCGCCACCACCTCCTCCCTTCTTCTCCAGTATTTTCATTAGCAGCATCATCTGAATTTATAAAACTGTTTTTAGTTTTTTTTTTCACTTAACTTTTGATTTTGGTGAAATTCATTTTTCTCTCTTACAATTTTATTGGATTTTTAGCTCACGGATTGACAATAACTTCAGTCAGTTCAGTCTTCTAGGAGTGCCTTATGAAAGTTTAAAGCAAAACCGCGGTCTCTTCATTTGTTATTAAGCGACTCAAAGGCATTTGAATCAAATCAATCAATCAGTGAAGGATTTATAGAACATTACAGTAATGTTTAAGACACCAACGAAATCTTAGCATACTATTAAATAAATTTGCCGTAACAACTGTTACGGCAAATGTATATACCATTATTACCTTAGCCAACATGAACGACATCATACTGAACATCATCCCTTTGAAAGACATCATTCCCATCATGCCCATCATTGCTGGAACCATCTGCAATACAAAATACAAATTAATGTCAAATCGTTTGAATTACAATAAAAATAACGTACCTACTAATACAATCATAAAAAAATCAAATAGTTATATATATACGAGGAATAGGGTGGAAAGTATAGCATATATGTCAATCAGTCAGCGATACATCATTATCCTCGGCAATGAACCCATACATCTGCTCATATAGACTTACCATCATAAGCTTCATCTTCATACACATCATGGCCATCATCATCATCTTCTTCTTCCCGAAGCCATCTCCTCCGTCGTGTCCACCACCACCGCCGCCACCCCCGCCCCCGCCTCCCCCTTTACGCTTTTTTCTACCGACAAATTCTTCTACTGTAACATCGTAATGGGTCAGTTATGTGTTCAGGACATCAAATAAAAATTACGGTTAAGTTTAGATACTGTATCATGCCATCTACCCTAATAAGTAGATTTAGCTGTACAGGCTTTAACCCAATCAATCAAAAACAACAAAATAATGTACAGACGCCAGCACATCAAGCTACTACAATCTGTCAAATTTCTTTAATAGATTTTCATCTTTGTTGCTAAAGCATTAAGGTCAAATTTTCCCATTCAACCTTGAAGGTTGAATGGGAAAATGAAGACAGTTTCGGGTAGCTTGACCTGCTGGCGTCTGTACATATTATACGTTCTTAAAATTATGAGAATTGCCCCTCAGACGTTTGTGCTCTCTGAAGCACTTACTACCCAGTCGGTTCATAATGTACATTATTAAATGTTTGAGAATAATAAAAAAAAAAAAATCTATCCCAGTCCTCTGCTAGACAGTAGATTATAGGCTTCTACTATGTTGTTCTTGGCTAAAAAGAAGACGGAACTGGATGTTTCCACTTCCAGTCTGCCCCCGGGAAGACTGTCTATGAAGGAGTTAGAATTTTTCACTATTAATTAAAAATAGCAGTCAGATGCCGAAGGGCTTCTAATTGCAGAGTTATTTTGCTAAGTTGGTTCTGGTGGGTGAAGAAAATATAACTTTTTATCACTGTTAGCTTAATATTGATATATTATAAAATATTACACGAACTGACAACTGCATTCTTTTATAACAAAATAAGGTATATCTTACCGTTATTTGGAATCGGTAGCGATGTTTCTCTCCCTAAAGCACTGAATCTGATGATGTGGTTGTCAAAAAAATGGTCAATTGCTCTATCAATCATATGGGTTAGTTCTTCAGAGTTCTGCTCGGTAAAATGGTCTTCTGTATCCTTGTTTTCTTCAACTTTACTGGTGTTTAATTTCACTGAAAACATAATTATAACAGGTTACTTGATTTGCAGCCTGACTATTTTTGCTTTGTTGCTAGCAAACACTTTGTTATCATAAAATGTACAGGCGTTAAGATCAATGAAAGTATGTCGAGCTTGCTTGAGCCAGCAATGCTTCTAATTCATTTATAACCAACTAATACAGTCATATAGCACTCTCCCACATTATCCCTGTATCAAAATTATTATTATTATAACCCTGTGCTGTCCCACTGCAGGGCAAAGGGCTCCCTTACTTCTTTCCACTTTTCTCGGTCTACTGCGATTGAGGGCCAATCCTTTACGAAGGAGTTTCAAAATGTTTAACAATAAATGCAGTCATTACCTTCTCTAGTCTGTCCTCTCAATCTACATATATCTTTGATTTCTTTACACATTTTTATTAATAAAACCATGCAAATAAACACTCACCAAACTTAACATAATCCCCGATCACGGATACCTCACTCAAATTATTCAATTGTTTCAAATACATTAACGTTTTTCTTTGCACACATGAAAATGACATGTGAAGGAAGCAATCAGCGTATACACCATTGAAATTATCATCTGGATCCTTGATTTTTTCATCTATGACATTGTTGACACCGTGTTCAACTTTGACAACTTTAGTATTAACTATAACAATACAAATAAGTTCTAGGATGACTGTTCTAAGTTCCATTGTTGGTTCACAAATGGAAAACGCAGTAACGGGCTCATATTATTTATTTTCTTTGTTTATGGGATATAGGGTCAAGTGCTATAGTGTTAGCGTGAAAACATATAATTTTGTTGTTAACTTACTATTTATTTAAATAATGTTGCGGTTAAGGGATTAGAAAAGGCTGTGTAAATAGAGGTTTCTGCTGTTGATTTTGGTTCGTAGAGCTCTTGTGTTGGAACTGTTAAGGTTCATTATTGCCTAAGAGACGGTTTTGCAATAGTATTTTTTGAGATTACCGTCACTTAAAACGACACTACTATACAAGAAGTGCCTATAGGGTTCCGAGTATAGAAATAATATAAATAATAACACAAAGCACTGTGTATCGTGAAATAATTAAGTATACCAATTCTTCTTCTTCTTCGTGTCGCTGGCACGACGGAATCTTATATCTTGTTGGCCCAAAAAATTGCCACTTCCACGGCATCGTCAGTGGCAGCGCAGAGGTCACTTTGACTGCATGTTTTGGGACACAGAGGGCAGGAAAGGAGGTGGAGCATGGTTTGCTACATAGCTCCACATTCACACCCTACTACCGTATACCAATTTATGGTTATATACTAAAAATATGTAGCTCCATAGTTACTCTTTTAAAATAAATTCAGATTGGCCACATACGTTGTCAAATTATCAAAAATAAGATATAAATATGGCTCTAGCCTTATGAAAAGTATTAACTTTACTTACACTAATAATGGTCAATTTCTATAATTTACGCACCGTTATTATATTGGTTAAAATTAAGACGCTTGTATCTTTACCAATAATGAAGCAAATATTCCATAGTTTTGCATATATAGTAGACCCTCTCATATGGAAGTAGCTATTACAGGTAAAATTAGCTTACGAATTATATATTTACTAGCTGCGCCCCGCGGTTTCACCCGCATAAGTTTCGATCCCGTGGGAATATCGGGATAAAAGTATCCTATGTGTTAATCCTGGTTATAAACTATCTGTGTGCCAAATTTCATCCAAATCCGTTCAGTAGTTTTGGCGTGAAATTTGCGATTATAATGTTATAGTAGGTTGGTAAGTAAAAAACGATTCGTATTTATTTATAGGAACCGAGCATAACATAATTATTCTGATACTGCAAACATTTGTGTAGAAGTATGTAAGGATCGTAGCTAGTGGCTTTCTATAGTTTTTGCCTACCCCCATATTAAGAAGGCAGGAATTTATGTGTATGTACAACCGTGTGTAGTTTACAAAGTTTCACTATTACTAGCAACATTGTAATAATAATGATTGTTATAAAACTGTTTTCTAATGTACTCCACTTGGAAAAAGTGCTGTTTTATCTATTTCATGCACAATTTAATCATTCGGATTTAAGAAAATGATGTTTATCTATTCATATCTTTGCGCGTGCTTTTTCTTTTGCGCAGTGAGAAGGTTTTTTAATAGAAGGAATTTTTATTAAGAGCAGCATTAGCAGTGTTTCAACTGCAGCTTTTCCTTTTTCAATACCTACCTAATCTACTGTATTACAATTATAATCTACGAGTTGTGCCCCGCGGTTTCACCCGCATAAAACCGATCCCGTGGGAATTTCGGGATAAAAAGTATCCTATGTGTTAATCCTGGTTATAAACTATCTGTGTGCTACATTTAATCCAAATCCGTTCAGTAGTTTTTGCGTGAAAGAGTAACAACTTATGACGATCATTTAAAATATTTTCTTATAAGAAAATATTTGAGTTACTAATGCTTTGGTGATATTTTTTATACCAAGCATTATAACAATACTAGCAGCGACCCGCAGTTTCACCCGCATAAGTTTTGATCCCGTGGGAATATCGGGATAAAAAGTATCCTGTATGTTAATCCTGGTTATAAATCATCTGTGTGCAAAATTTCATCCAAATCCGTTCATTAGTTTTTGCGTGAAAGAGAAACAAACGTCCATCCATCCTTCCATCCATCCATATAAACTTTCACGTTTATAATATTAGTAGGATTAATGTTGCACAATAAATGATAAATGATTTTATATCTGTAAGTAGGTTGGTACAAACACTTTTACACGTCAATCATATTTTAAAACTAGATGAGGTCGGCGTTTCCTATCTGACTAGTCCAAGAAGAAAGGCCAAAACTAACTCAGAAGTCACAGTCTCTTTTAAAGTCCAGACACAATCTTGGTCAGGTCATATGAAAACCATGTAGATCGATGTCTGGTATACTGACAAAAAATGCTTTAGGAACGCAGGAGCTGATGACGACGCTATTAATCTTTGTCAGGTCATATGAAGACCATGTAGATCGATGTCTGGTATAGTGACAAAAAATGCTTCATGAACGCAAGAGCTGACAACGACGATAACCACTAAAATAACTGCTAGAAGATTTTCAAGAAGGTAAAATAAAATCATCGATTAAATTCAAACCTTTTATTTTGAGAAAATGCATTGTTTCGTTAGTATTTTAAATAAATACACATAAATAAATTGATTAATGAAATAATATGACATTATGAAAAAAGTAATAGTTATAAAATACGAAGAAATAAAATAATGATAAACATAATATTTGGTATAATGAGAGCTTAGATTAGAAGAATAAATTAGAATAAATATCACAGTTAAATATACTGCTTAAATAAACCGTATATAATGAATTTAAATAAAAATAAATAAGTAAGAATATTATTAGAAGAAAATAGATTATTAAATATAATATGATACACAAATAAAATAATTTAAATAATAAATAGAAAAGTTAAATAAATAAATAAGAAGAAATGTTATTTTTAAACGGTGGGAGAAAATAACAAGAGTAATGAAAATAAAAAAAGAAATACTTAAATTAAATAAATAAAAAACAAAGAGGTAATGAGAATCTTTAACACGCCTAACGTTGAAACTGCAATAAATAAACAATTTGAAAACAACGATGATAATATTAAAACTAAGCAAATAAATAAACTTACCTACAGCTATTTCATTATGAAATCTTTCGAATAAATTAGTTAATAGCGATACAAATAAGTTAGTATTAAACAAAAAGTTTGTCAATAATATCTAGTATTTTCATTTTATAGTATCCTCAAAGTGTGAAGGCTGGTATAGTAACAAATCTAATAATAATATAAATGCCACAGACAGTCCCCCACGACAACTTAAGTCCAGCTTGGAATTATTTTGTACCCCAAACTTGACTATAAGTAAAGTACAATTATCAGATCATAATAATAATATAAATATTTGTATATGCCACTATGACCCGTATGCTCTGCATTGTCACGATTAAAGTCATCTGGCGAATTCTGCATTTCACATACACCAACAAACAAAGACAAACTTCAAAATCAAACACCAAATACTAATCTACAAAAAAAAACACAACCACTTAACTAGTAGTAGTGTCATAAGGCATATAGCTATTATAACTATTCGGGTCATACGCCCTTCTGTATCCACCATGATGACCATGTTCATGCTCGTGATGTTCCTCATGAGAATGGGAATGATGATGGGAGACCTCAGGCTTGGTGATGATTTCGTAGGTAGTAGACTTGTGTTCGCCATGACCCTTGAGTCCTACTAAGGCTGAGAGGAGAAGAGACATGAGGGCTGTCATCAATGCTTTGCCGGCTAATAAGGCTAAAGCTCCGAGGGCTGCTGCTGCTAGGGTTCCTGAAATTAGAGAAGGAAGTGGTGAATAGGGTGAAGTACTATAATTATGTAGAAGATGGTAGTAGACATTGCTAGTATACACGAGTGACGATAGTTCAAAATAGCCTCACAATGAAACGGTTGTGCCGATATGTGATAAAAACTCTATCGAATAATAATTTTTTTTTTTTTTTGTGGTTATATTTGTTTATTTTATAATGCGACAATAATAATTTCACTCTAATTACGGAACTGTATAATTTATATACAGTAACAAAAATGGTCAATGTGCTATAAAAATGAGATGCTGTGTGTTTATTGGTATTATGGAAAATTAAAGTATAAATTGAGTATGTGGTGATAAAATATTATTACATATTAATGTTTGAGAACATAATTAATTATTAGGTACACATGCTATGTAAAATGAATTAAAAGAATAAAACTGTTGAAAATCCAAAGTTTTATTGTTTTAATTCATTCAATTCAATTCATTCATTTGTAATTCGATGTGTAAGTATTAGGTGTTATTATTACGTTAACAGTGGTCAACGTAATAATAACTAATATACATCAAATTACAATGCAATCAATAAGTTTTTGTGCTATATAACGTGACACCGAAATCTATATATATAAAAATGAAACCCTATTTCCTTTGGTCACGCCATAACTTGAGAACGACTTTACCGATTTCATCCATCTTTTTTTTTTTCAAGTTTTCTAATACTTTGTAGAAGGTTCCTAAGGGATTAAGAAAATAAGAAAGTTGCTTCACGCGGACGAAGTCGCGGGCAGAAGCTAGTATTAAAATAAATTACCTTTCATCATCAAGGCCGCAGCCAGCAAAGCACCGCCGCCACCTCCCTTGCCACCTCCGAATCCTCCTCCACCGCCGCCACCTCCAGACTTTCTTCCAACAGACTCCTTATCCCCTTTCGCCATATCCATCGCCTCCTTCGTAGTCTGAGGATCCAGCAGCCGGTACCTCAAGGAATGCCCGTCCAAGTAGTCCTGAAGACGGTACAGGAGAAACCTGTTCAATTTCTCCTCCGACTTCCCAGGAAACTGCCGAGATAACTCCGCAGCCATCTCTTCAGGACTTGGAGTATTCCCAGTCTGATTCTCCTTCACTATACTCAGTCCAGGCAGAAGGTTTAGCTCATCGCGAGAGCTCAGGTCTTCCAAAAAGGACAGGGCATGGACTTTCAAACATTTTGAATTCAGCAAACTGTTGCACTCCTTATGAAGAGTTCTTCCAGCTCGCTCAGTATTATTTGGCACTGTTTTGACAGTATCGATGATTGCGTTTGGTTCAGATCCATCGATCGCTCCTTGAGAACCAATCACTAAACTTAGAGTCACTAAAACAGCAATGGATACACTTTTAAGATGCATTTTTATTCACGTTTTCACTGCACTGTTCCTGTCAATTACTAACACATTTCTCTGGGGGACCGCTGTGGACTGATACATTTAATCCGATTGCAATTTATTTTATACCAACCATGCTCACAAAAAGTACAAGAAAACCGCTAAAAAGATCAAAGTCGTTGCTTTTTGAACGTTATTGTAGCAGCACTTTCGTTCTGTAAATAAAAGAAAAGGTTTTTATAATGGAAAAGTCGAAAGTGGATCGCCGATTTTCGGTTTCCAATCGATAATCGGCTGCTGTTAACTAAATTGGATAATGACTGAAATGGTATAATAGATTTAGTAACTTATTTGAATAATGGCTGACAAACAATCATGTAGGTATCGACTGTTTATGGTTAAATGATTTTGATTCCATTCAAGTAATTATGAATGCGATCTATGACTCACATGATGTTCTACTAAAGGCTTCAGTATTGCCTCTCTATCTGACTTTATCCATCCAAATGTTGTCTTGAAAAGATCTTTTGTCACCCCTTGTAAAATATCTACATTTAGATCTGTAATTTTTATGGAGAACATAATAAAGAATATTTTATCTATCTATAGGCTGATTTTTCCAACGTCAGATATCCATGAAAATGCATGAATGTTTTCCATGCAAAAACTATCAAGCATCGATTTTATTCCGCAATTAGAAAAATCAATTGGCATAGTGACATTGTCCAAGCATTTTGTCTCAGAAAATCTGAAACAAAAACAGCTTTAAGATATTAAGCTTTTAGTTACTATTCTTTCATCAAGATCTCATCAACTACTAATATAGAAACATTTATAGACACAAAAAAAGAACAATAGATCCGTAATGAACTTTTTACGTTTTGCATTCATTATAAAATAAGGTAGGTAGCACACGGGGGCCCATGGCTAAGTTATAACAGCAGCACCGGTCGTTCTATAAGGGGGTTTACTACGAATACAAAGTGCAAATGATCGGATCGGACCGACACATGGCCGAACCGAATATTATTGAAAAATGCGAAAAAAGTTCGGATCGCCTCAGTTGGGTCGGGACCATAGTCAATATTCGAAAGAGTGTAGGAGCGTAGGATCGGGACCGACCGAACCAAATAGTAACTTCGTAGCAGGAAACGGCCGAATATTCGGCCGATAAAACTTCGGAGTAGACCCCCACGTTAAGCTATGCTTGCCTCGGTAGGTTCGTACGTAGATGGGTGAGCATTTTTATACACCGAGACTCGTCCAAGCCTCCGACAGTACGGTAGCACACGAAGAGGTTGGTTACCTTTGATCTTTGTCTCATTAAACTACAGTGCAGCCGTCAAGAGAATGCATTCCCGACACCTGTCAGTGCGACAATTCTAGTAAGTAATAATGATCAAATTCGCAAAACACTTATTCGTTTGTATGAAACTGACAGGTGTACCTTACAATATTGATACAACTGTCTTTATCAATTGAGTATTACGTCTTCTTTGACGGTGTCATTGTCATCGTATAATGACAAGGTTTTCATAGACCGACTATATGTACAGGGTCTTTCATTATAAGTGCTCGAACTTTGAAATGAAATAAAACAACCTGTTTAAGTGATATTGCCACAATTTTGGTTTTATTTTAAAGGAAATTCGATGACATTATTTATGGAATATAATTTCAGTCAAATGACCGCCGCGACTCCGCTTTAGGTGGTGTATTCTGGAGGACCAATTTTGGACGACATCTTCGCATAAATGGGGATCAATTTCACGAAGAACGCGAGTTATGTTGGCCTTCAGGCCGGCAATTGTCTGTGGTTTGTCTACATAGACCAGATATTTTACGTAGCCCCACTGAAAGTCGAGCGGTGTTAAGTCACACGATCTCGGTGGCCAGTTGATGTCGCACCACGCAAGATGACGAAGCCCTCGAACTTCTCATCCAATAAATTTAATGTTTCCCGTGCAGTATGGCAAGTGGCGCCGTCCTGTTGGAACCACATGTCTGTGAGCTCCATACCATCTATCCTAGGCCACAAAAAAAAAATGTTATCATCGTCCGATATCGGTCGCCATAATCCACTCCAAACAGTGACTTTTTCGGAGTGCAGAGGCACCTGATGAATCTCCCGTGGATTTTCGTCGCTCCAAATCCAGCATTGTAAGCCACGCAACCAGAAATGAGCCTCATCACTAAAGATGATTTTTTTTTCCGAAAGCAGGGTCAGCCGCCAAATGCTCTAAAGACCAATCAGCGAATGCACGGCGCTGTCTGTGGTTGTTTGGTTTTAGCTCTTGAGTTAATTGAACTTTGTATGGATGAAAACCCAAGTCTCGACGCAAAATCCGCCAAGTTGATGTTGCAGAAAGACCCAGCTCTTGCGCACGACGCGGAATTGACTGCCTGGGGTTTTGCAAATTTATTCATTAAACGACGGATTGTGGACTCTGTAGGACGGCCATGAATGCCATGAATTGGACACAATGCACGGAACGTTAGGCGAACACAGCACTGATTTTGATGATAAATTTTAACAATTTTCTACGCGTTGTTGAAGCGTGTAGCGTTTCATGGTAAAATGTCACGACAAAATCTGTATTCGCCGCCAAATTTGACAGCTATCGCTTTACCAAGATGGCCGCTATACGCTGTCAAAGTTCGAGCGTCTCTATTAAAAAACGCTTAACTATATAAAAAAAAAAATACCATTCCATGTCATGTCTTTTATATCTTAGCCAGTTTTCAATTATTTCCTTTATCAAGTCATGGCACTTTTTATGTTACGGTACTGAGCAGACTTTTGTGCAGAAAACTATCTAATGACTTCAGAACAAAGATGAAAATAGCATACACATTTGATCGATGTCGAGTTGACTTCAACCTAAAAGCCATTATATTATATTGTAGTCTGTACTAAAACGTTTTTAATGGTCTGAATTTTACGAAATGTATCCTGCTGTGTGATATTCAAGTACATTGATTCCTTATCAAAGAAATCATTAAAATCACAAAATTAATTGAATTTGACTAAGAATACATAATTATTATGTAAGCTATATAGTTCCGGTCTCAAAGCGATCGTATCAGTGTTAATAAATTAACAAGTTTATTTTCTCCAGTTTCAATAATTATAATAATGACACTAGAACAAAAAATATCACAAATGTACAGACGCCAGCAGATCAAGCTACCCGAAACTGTCAAATTTTCTCAATCAACCTTGAACCTTAATGCTTTAGCGATAAAGTTGAAAATCTATTAAAGAAGTTTGACAGATTGTAGTAGCTTGATGTGCTGGCGTCTGTACTATGTGCTACAATTAAATCAACTATTATGTAATGCGAAGAAAATATTGCAGACTAGCTTCTGCCCGCGGCTTCGCCCGCGTGGATGTCGGAAATTATCCCACGGGAACATGCTACCGAAACAAAAAGTAGCCTATACACCCTATTAAGGCATTAAGTCAGCCTTTGTACCTTTTTTGTATGCAAAAAGTTTAAATAATTAAATCTATGTTACTCCATAACATCAGCTATCTGCCAGTGAAAGTCCCATCAGAACCGGTCCAGCCGTTTCGAAGATTAGCCGCAACAAACAGACAAACAAAAATTAAAAAAAATGTTTTTTATACTTAGCGTGTATATTTTCATTTTCATACGCATTTAGTCAAATCTGTTATTTTTTAAGACCCCACTCCACTCTTCAAAAGGTAGTTGTTTTTGAAAATAATGATTAAGATCTCATAATTCATTCAGAAATGAATGAATTATGAGATCCTAATCATTATTTATTATTTACGTCTACGCCTTATAAAAGTAAACCTAAGTACCTACCTAATTAAAAAAAAATAAACTCAATAACAGAAAATAAAATACCTACCTACCTAAATAAACCTATTTCTGATGATAACTAATCTAAACTCAATAAATAAGCAAAATCCCTAAAAACTAATATCTTAGTTTTTAGGGATTTTGCGATATTGTATCTTAAGATAAAATATTATAGTATCTTAGCCCTGTGCAGCGCCCCTTAGTGAACTCCACTGCAGGTGACGTAACCTACGACAAACTTATTATTTGCGGTTGGTACAGTAATCGGGTCTAGGGATCGAACCGCAAAATTAAGTTTGTTTTTTATTGTATATACTTTTCCTCGATAAAAAGTACCCAGTGTGGTGCCCAGGATATTAAAGAATAATTATACCAAGTTTCATCGTAATCGAACCGGTAGTTTTTGCGTGATGCCTGAACAAACAGACAGACAGACAAAAAAATTTTTTAATCACATTTTTGGGTTCGGTGTCGGTCTAGTAACACCCAACTGCCATTTATTTTTTTGATATTTTCATTGTACAGAATTTTCACTTCTACAGATTTATTATAAGTATAGATAATATAAATATTCGTAACCATTGTATATTTGTGAAAAATGACTGAACTTACCAAAATATATTTAAGAAAATGGGTGTTAAAATGCTGTTAAAGTTGAATGGTGTTTTTCTTATTGTATTAATTTGTAAGTATTGGTTTATATTGTCCTGATGCACTCTTGATTAGATTCATGTTTACTTACTTCTGGTACTAAATATGAAATTGATATATTTTTTTTTTTCATTTAATCGGTCTGTCATGTAAAGATGATGATGGCTGAATGTCATTCTGCGGTACTGACATTACGGCCTCCAGGCTTGGGGGAACATTATCACACATCTAAAATAATTATACCTATATAAATATAACATTATAGAGAGGACTCTTCGAGAGGGAGTGGGCTGAAATCTGCCACGCGAGCCCAGAGCGGGTTGGTAGATGTCACATGTCTTCAAATTTTTTGGTTCTAGGACATGTCGGTTTCGTCACGATGTTTTTCTTCACTATTTTGTGAGCAATGGTGACGAAATTGTTTACCCAAAGTAAAGTGCCTGTCTGGGTTTAAACCTCTTAAGTCGGGGGCGTTACCACTGGGTCTCCACTGCTCTAGATTCTCTTCTCAATCATTTCCGGTGTACACAATGGCCGATGCTGGTCAAGTTTCCAAGTACAGACGCCAGCACATCAAGATACCCGAAACTGTAAAATTTTCGCAATCAACCTTGAACCTAATGTTGTAGCGATAAAATTGAAAATCTATTAAAGAAATTCGACAGATTGTAGTAGCTTGTGCTGGCGTCTGTACATAGATACACGGTTCAATTTGATGAACGTTCCGCTCCACAGAATAGTTTATGACCGCAGACCTAATGAAGGCAGGCCCTGATTTACGGTTATGGTTTATTATTCCATTTCTATAAGTTTCCAAACAAGCAGGCGTCCTTGCAGAAGACAACTGACTATCGCTGCTAATTAATTTGCAGATGCCACTAAATGGTTTGACGATGCGTTCTTAACCTTAGAGTACAGACGCCAGCACATCGAGCTACTACAATCTGTCAAATTTCTTTAACAGATTTTCAACTTTATCGCTAAAGCATTAGGTTCATGGTTGATTGGGAAAATTTGATAGTTTCCGGTAGCTTGATGTGCTGACTGACTGTACATGGTAATAAAGGGAAATAGGTTCAGTCATATTTTTCTAGAAAATAAAAAGTATTTTTAACAAACAGGACAAGAAAAAACAAAACCAAACATAATTCTTAGATACCCTTGCATAAGTTTTCATCTAAGATCTCGGAGATAAATTAACCTTTTTCGTTGCAAAATGAAGTAATGGGCGTTCTACTATTCACCTAGCAGATCCATAATATTGAAAATAAAAGAACTCAGCTTTCTCTTCAGTAGTTTTGTAACAAAAAGACAAAATGCGGTGAAGTTCATCAGTAAATGAAAGTTGCAATTTGTTTTTTTCTTTTGTTTCAATGAAACTCACTCAAACTCTCAAACTATTTATTTCAACTAAACCAATTACATGTACTTTTGAATTGTCAAGGGTTGGTCAGTCAAAAAGGTGAAGCTAGTTGCCCATTCGAAAGCGTAGTAAGTACCTATGGAGAAGAACGGGCAAGAAACATCATGGACGCTCTTTTAAATCAGAATAATATGATTACAAAGTATTGGTTACATCATTCATGTTAAAAATTATGCATGTGAGAACTATGTAGAACGTTAAAAGTGTCCACAATGAAAAGATAAAAAACAATTCAAATATTAAATTAAATAAAAATAAACCATGGCAGCAAAGAGTTGACCAGTCCCTACTGACGGCGCCCGTTCACGAACACGACGCATAGATTAGCACCATTCAGCTCAACCATTTTGAAGGGAGCTAAATGATCCAACACATGCGCCACAATCAGCGAGACATTAGAGTGAGCATGACGTACTCTTAGCCGCCACGGTACATTCAAGTCAATGTGTATTGAAGTTTTCTACGGGACAGTTTATTAATTTTTCGCGATGTAATATTAGTTCCATGGAGAAAGTTGTTCAGTTTGATGGTATGTACGGACGCCAGCACATCAAGTTACTACAATCTGTCAAATTAATTTAATAGATTTTCAACTTTATCGATAAAGCATTAAGGTTCAAGGTTGATTGGGAAAATTTGACAGTTTCGGGTAGCTTGACCTGCTGGCGTCTGTACTACACCCTTAAAGGCTGGTCTTTGAAAATAAACCCTGTATACGACACATGACTTTCTAGCTTCCCAAGTAAGTTTTCAGTCTTCTTACGTGGCGTCTTTCAAGCTTAAAGCCTAGAATGCACATGCTATGCAGTACCACAAAAGTATACTAATTTAGATGATGATGCGGATGCTATCTAGTAGCACACAATTAGGATGCGTATGCAAAAGAGCATGATTACTTCGCACGCGGAGAGCATGTAATTATTTATTAGTTTCAAACAAACGAGCATACTTTCGAAAAAATAAGTGTATTATAACCTTTAATTTTAAAGCCAACCTAATTCTAAATATGATTACATTTTCTGAATTGTAGGAAAATACTTCTAACACTTGATTTGACTCAGTAACATGTCTAAAACTGATAAAAATGCTTGATACGGAAATATCTTTTTACTTTTATGATCCTAGAGGGTTGTTTGCACATTTAAAGAAAAAGGAACGAAGGAAATTTACCTACACATTATTACAGCAATCCTTGTCAAATAATGTATTTAACTAAAACATGGTGCTTCCATCATGTTTTGGTAATGTCATCAGGGTATGTAATTAATAAAGCATATTTTATAACAAACAGTTTTATTTTCTTTTAGTGCTGAAGTACACGCAGACAGTTTAACAATAGTATACATAGAAATAATACATTATAATAAACATAAATACATTTTAACACAATATTACAAAATAATATTTACATACATATTTCCATAATATCATAAAATATATCATCATTATTGGCAGTACATACATTTTAATAGCAACAAATAAATAGCACATAATATTATGAAATATAAAATAAATATTATAATAATATAATTCTAATGACATAATATATTATATAAAATACTAAAAAATAGGCGGGTAGACGTACCAGAATTAATATCATAAATAAAATAATATAATTAATAATTCACAAAATAACATCATACTATGAAGCTTTTATAATAACAATACATAAACAATATGAAATGAAATATAAAAAATGAATAAAAGAAAATAAATAATGAATACTGAGAACAAAATAAATAAACAAATGATAAATAATAAAAACAAATAAAATATAACAATTATTCTATGAATTAAATAAATAAACGAAATTATAATGAGAAATGATTCAGCTAAGAAAATTGTGAACTTAACCTATTAATAAATAGTTTCAATAAATAGTGAGTATTTTCGATACATTTCGTTAATTTACAGACTTTGTAAATGTAAATGATCCTAGTTTTTAGGTTTTTGAGTAAATATAATTGTTCCATTGCTCATAATGCAGTAATAAATACGAAGTAATGAATTGAAAATCAAATATAAAATAAAAATAAATAAATTATAAAAAGTAAAAATAAAAATAAAATAGTCTTAGTTGTTAGAACGACATAATAAAAAATAAAAAAAACTTTCAGAAAGAACTACAAATAGCAATAAATAAAAAAGTAATAAGTGATAACATAAAATTACGAAAAAAATAAATAATGAAACAACAATACTACTCAATCAAACCACACTCAAAAAAATAAATTAACTCCTTGTAACCCTTAACGTCTCCTAACATTCAAATTCCTCCCGTATCCCGAATGCCCATACCCCCCACCCACATCTTCATGAGCGGTAGAATGAGAGTGAGAGTGAGAATACACTGGTTTAGAGACGATCTCATATGTGGTAGACTTCTGGCCTCCGGAGAGAGATTTGATACCGATGATGGCTGATAGAAGAAGGGACATCATAGCTGTCATCATGGCTTTGCCGGCGAGTAGGGCCAAGGCTCCTATTCCGACTGACATGAGGGTTCCTATGAAAAAAAAAAATGGTTAGTTTTTGATAAAGACATAATCATAACAAAAGTTAATTTTGGTAGAGAACTCCAAATACTGTAAATATTTTTGCTGCTTAGTGTGCTTATACATATGCGACACGCGTCAACGGCAGAGGAAATTGCAGTCGTCGTCGAGGGTCGAGCACTTAGATCGCAATGGTACGATGATGTCGTAGCAAATTATAAAAGGCTTTTATGACTATGTGCATTCAATAGTACTGCAATAAGACGGCACCATTGTCTCAATATTAAGAGAAGATAGAAAGAATTATAGCCAAAAATAAAAACATCGAATGTTGTTAAGTGATCATTCTGTCTAGTTTTATTCCAACTACATATTTTGAGGCTTCCAGTCTTACCAGATGCAGCAAATCTTCTCAAAAGTACGACTCATTATCGGGCAATATGTACACATTAATGAAAATTTTTAGCTTGTAATCCATCAACTTGTTGTTTATAAGTTTTGAACCATACATTGTTCAATGATTTTAATTCTATTTATTTCTTCTTAGGAAAAAAAGCCCAATTACTACACTTGCTCATTACACAAATTACTCAAAAATTTTTAGTTAGATTACAAGTAAAAGTAAAAAAGCGGTATATCTCAAATGACAACCAACAATTTTCTTAGTATGGCATGCTCTGATTGTCAACAGTAGAACAATTTGAAGAACTGAATTCTCGACGATGCTTTCAAGTAATTATGTATGAATTGATTGTAGATAAAAATTAAAAAGTGATTTAATTAACATTAACTACTTCACGCCTTGTTTCCCCAAACGGTTTGGGGTTATAGAACACCCACATTTCGCCAGTTATATTTAAGTCCCTTGAAATAGAGGGCGAAACTTTTACCATCAGCTGCTGCTGCTGCCACTGAGAAATTCCAGATAGAAAAACCTAAAAGCACTTTGCTCGGCCTTGGAATCGAACCCAGGACCTCATATTTAGCAGTAGCGCTTGCGACCACTGACGAGGCAGTCTTATTTTAGATACAAACAAAAAAAACTTTTTGCAACCCTTACAGATCACCTCTTTTCAAATCACATATTCATTACATTAAGAACCTCCTTGAAGCTCTTAAGTGGTCATGGTTGCCTAGTATCGGCTGCGACACTTTATTTGTTAAAACAGTGGTCACGGTTGCATTCCCATAGTGTAAGGAACTTTTGGCCATTGACCGCCAGTGAATGACAAAAGCCTGGGTAATCAATGCCAAAAATAAATTATGAATTTGGAATACTATGTTGTATGTATACAGTGCCCATTTTATTTGGGTTGCGTGATTCGAATCTGTGATTCGTTTGATATATTGTAGTTGGTGAGTTGGAAGTATTCTTTAGACCCTAGTCCCCAGATGCTAAAAGAACTCTTTGCTTGCTCACTATTCCCCATCATCCCCTTCGGACCTCAACTATTCAAGCCCCAATTCCTGCTGAGCTTCTTCATGACACTCCCCAAAACAAAACAGAACCGATATTCACTGTTCATCCAACCGATTCCAGTAATAACGGGGTGGCTTTTATGGCTGCAGCATCCGTCTGCACACAGATGACATACTATGATCAAGAACATCTTCAACAAAGTAGTGATTATGACTGCACTATCCTACCAAGATCACACAATAACATTTTACGAGGAGATATCAAGTATACGGGTGGTTATGTATGTGTGTTACGTAAAAATATTCAGCATTTTAATAGTGCAACAAAAAAACTACGAACGAAACTAATTTATTAGATCAATTGGATGTACTACACTTAGAAGTTTTTGCGACCGTTGAAAGTAATCATTGTTAATTATTTGCTTGAAAAGATTGATTGTAATTTTTTTTTTGTTACCTACTGTGAAAAGATGTTACGCAAAATTTATAGTAGTCCCTTAAATTGTATATTGACAGTTAATATACCATTCATAATGGACAGTGTGACGTCCTAAACTATCAATGAGTTGGAATGCATTCATTTTCATGATACAATAGTCACGACTTCAATCCAAAGGTATGAGTTAGCTTTTGCTAGTTTTAAATTATGTGTTTTTGGACATTTATACTACTACTACACTCTATGGCAATTGAGTAATGATGAACAAACTTCTTGAGCATGCTTAAGTACATACTAGGTAAAGTTAATAAAAAATATGCTGCAAATTCGTCGTCAGATTATGAAAGACCTTTGTTTATAATTTTGGATAAGAGAGGATCGTTATGATTCTCATTATCATCTGCCTAGCCTTTACACAACTATGCTGGGGTGAATACCAATACTCGAAGTGACTGCCTATCCGACCTGCACAACCCAGTTATTGGATGAAGTAATGAATCTTCAAATACTTAGTAAATATTAGGTAAAAAAGCGTTAATAAAATGATGATACATATAATGATGACAAGCTTTCATTAAATATGAAAATAGAAGCATCTATACAATTATTCCGTTGACCGAGCACTTTGTCGGTTTACTTTTTTTCTACAAACGTACTCAATTACACGACAAACTAAGACATTGATACGATTGAAACAAAGACAACTACGATTTGATCTAGTTTCTATTTCCTTTCGGCTTTCACTTGAATGTGTTAAACCGCATCTGCCTTCATCTAGATTGCAAAAAGTTCTAAATGGATATTGATTTCCTACAACTGCTGTTTCAATCTAGCTTTTATCTAAATGTATCGTAGGCCTAGTTATGAGAAACATTGCTATGAATAATATCTTTGATCAATAATGCTGGCACAAAAAACTTTCTTCTAAATATTGGCAGCTAAGTTTGTCCGTAATTTAAAAAAAATTAAATGGCGTCGCACAAAATTATTGAATATTATTCTACTGAATCTAAGCTCGTCCATCGCATTGATTGTCCTAGTTTTGACCTACTTAACATTTTAACGAAAAAGTTACTAATTCTCCCATTGGATGAAGTCCATCATAAAATTCTTCATCTTCATCCCTTGTATTTCAAAACGTGTAACCATGTCCCCCAACGTTAATCACTTCACTACAAACATACCTTTCATCAAAAGTCCTGCAGCGAGCAAACCTCCCATGCCTCCCTTCTTTCCTCCCCCAAGTCCCCCTTTACCCCTCGCCTCTCCAACCAAAGCCCTGGCTTCTTCAGCAGCATTCTCGTCCAACAACTTTAGCTTCACGGTGTGAGTGTCCAAGTAGTTGCCAAGTCTGTAGAGAAGATATTTGTCTAATCTCTCATCAGGTTTGGATGGGAATGACCTTGCCAGTTCAGCTGCAAACTCTTCAACTTTGCTCCCATTTTCTTTAGTATCTTCCTTAACTACACTCACTCCTGGCAGAAGTTGTAATTCTTCTTTCGCACTAAGCTTTTCTAACATCGATATAGCTTCAATCTTCAGGCACGTTGGACTAAAAATTCCGTTCGTACAATCCTTTTTCATTACTCTGGCCGCACTCTCAACATTATGTTCCACTAAATTTTTAGGTGATTCTCCCATTTCTGGGTTTGGCAGTGCATACACTGCTGTTATAAAAAATAATATCGATATAAGATACATGTTGGACGTCTGTATCGAAACGAATGCTGGTACACTTTGATAAGCAATTGTTTCGTCCACCTTTTATATGTCTCACATAGATGTATGATTAGTACGCAGTACTCTTATATCCATTATATTTTCATAGAAGGCTGACTGCAAAAAGTTCTGTTTTGTCAAAGTGAAATCAACATTACAAACTTCACTTAAGGTTGGTTTTGGTTTGCAGTTTTTGCTAGCGTAAGGTTTTCGTTTATTAGCGCATGCAGTCATTGGAGTAGGCGACCGATGTAAATGTATAGTAATTTTATGAGTTTTTAATATACTAACCAGTATTACACCTTACAGTTTCCTTCTATTTGAACTTTTCGAAAGAAAAAGGTAAAATTAATTTTAAAATCTAGAAGTTTAATTTTCAGTCTCCAAAAATACAATAAACTTTGTGATTTTTGTAATTATGTCGGGCAAGTCACAGTAGATATTTTACAAAAGAAATGTAAATTTTTCGACCTTTTGTTATTACCCGAAAATATCTATTTGTATGGCAGTGCTGCTGGGCCGCCATTATAATTACTTGTTTGTAAGCTACCAAAATATTGTTAAAGACAAATTTTGGCAAACAATGAATAACATATCCTATATCAATTAATTTCACGAATGCATGTAAAAAGTATATAAAAATTTACTGAAAGTTATTCTAGACGTTTTTATTTTTAGACTACATAACCATCGCGTGAAAATTAGCAACGATTGTAATTTGGCCAATTAAACGAAATGCGCTTGTTCCAAGAATGGAATCACTACAAATCTTACATTTTAAGCGTAATTTTTCAACCTATTGCTATAATTTCCTGCTTATCTCAATTTATTGGTGGTCCATCTAGCACCTTCATATTTTTTTTCAATTCGGCTCTATCAGTCGTCATCTCATTGTTCAACTTTGTCCTTAAGATTTGCTCAAAGACGTCTTCTGGTTCATGAATAACGCATCTTATGTTGGTTATAGATCTTAAAACTTACAAGCTTCCTTGTGATGATTTCTTCATCGTGTCATGTTGACTAAGAAATGCATTGAAGAAATCATCTTCATTGGTAATTTTCAGGTTACCATTTTGCAACTTTGCTGCAGGTGTAAGTGGTTCAAAAACGTTCAGTGCAATTAGATTAAATTGTTTACTTTCTTTGTTTTTATTAATGATGATTCACAATTTATTTTCGAATTGGAGACCTTAAGATTTAGGGCCAAACAAACAGACCGAATAAAGTGATTTGGCCAGATAACATCTAAAACAGAAATTGTTTCCTCACGGTCGTGTGCCCAGCAGCTTATCTCTAGGAATAAACTCAGCGTCTGTAGTTCTGTACGTATTTTTGTTTATAACTTTAGTTCCCAAACAACTTGGAGTTTCTTGCCGGTTCTTCTCCATACAGATCTACGTTTTGGAATGGGCAACAAGTTTCAACTTTCTGACTAATTGACAACTTTTTGACAGTTCAAAATTGGAGTTTTATCCTCATCTACGGACACATTGGTATCAATTGAGAAATAGAACTTACTGAAGGCTCATTGTACTTGTATATTCACTTGCTTATTTGCGTCTTCAAGAGCTTGAGTACCAGTTCAATTAGAAACTTATCTTATTGCAACTCGACCACCTTATCAAAATTATTGTCGTAAAAATGAGTAAGAAGAAAATCACCAAACACCCCAAGAAAAGATAGTGAAATCGCACCAGTTACAAACTTTTCATTCACTAAACTTGTAGCTAGCTCAATTTAATTTTGGTGTATTACGAAGACAATGGAAAATCAAAAAGATTGTTTTTTAATAAGGTTTTGGATGACAAGGTCAATGATGATGGGACGAAAGAGGAGGAAAAAGATATTTTCACTATTCATTGGTATCATATTAATAAACCATGAAATTTTAAAGCTGTACTGTATTTTGGGTTCCTATTGTTACCTATCTTGTAAATTATGTGATACACATGTGATTCTATTTGTCCTTGGAGCATTGCAGAAATCCCACGAGCTGATAAAATGACTGTTTGACTTTGTGCACCAGGAAATGAAGCATTTACCATTGTACTGATAAAATTTAGACGGCTTCATTGGTCTAGTCGCCGCAATCGCAACTGTTGAACTTGATTCTCGGTTCAATTCCATCATGTTTTTCCATCCGGCTTTTCCCGGTTTATGGTACTAGGCTCACCCTCATTACATGGGACTTAAACCTTAACTAACTGCCTACCCCTACGCTCAATACAGGCGTGTTATTATGATCACTGATCAGGGGCTCCTTCTAACAATCGTAAAATCCATTAACACAGCTAGAACGTTTTATAAGCTTCAATAATTTGCAAAATAAATACAAATATCATACAGGGAAATTTTATTAAGATTACCTAGTGAAAACTTTCTTCGATAAAATACAGAGATTACTAAAATTAATTTCTATAAAATAAGGAAGTGTTAGAGTGGACACCATAACTATACTCGTTATGCGAGATGATTTTAATAAAGACGGCAGATAAATTGTGGTAAAAACTTAAAGGAGTCTACGAAATTATTTCATTGAATGGTAGGTATCTTGACGTCATCTCACAGTTGTAATTATCTAAGTACAGTTAGCTATAGCAGACTACGATATTCATGATGTATTTATAAATTGGATCATGTTGAGCTACATCATCGGCCGCTCTCGTAATTTTAAGAACTTTCACAGTCTGATCTTAGTCTCAATCTGTCAAAAATACCTCTAATTTCCCTACATTTTTGACACCGATTGTCGCTGAGATGAGATTTCGACTAGATTTTAAACGGTTTTAGTTACAGGAATTAACCTTCTGATTAAAATTTTATTCTCAGGATCAATTTAGACACTTTGAATAGCCGATGAATCCTCCTGTCTCCTGTATGTTAAAACATACTGCGATCACCAAGTGGACTTATAAGGACAAACGAATAGTTACCAGTAATAAGGAGACTTTTGTTTAGCTGTAGACGCAATCAGTTTGGGACAATTAAACTTGTTAAGTCCATCCTACAGTTCTTACGGCTAGTTCGAGCTAGTTGAACATAAATGGGGCTGCTCTTCAGCGTATTAAATTTATAATTTGAAACTCAACATTTAATTAAAATTATATATATTACAAACCTTTCATCATCATCGCCATAGTAAGAAGACCGCCCATTCCCCCCTTTTTGCCCCCACCGAGACCCATGCCGCCCTTTGCTCTGCCTTCCGCCATCGCAGTCTTCGCTTCTTCCACAGCATTGTCATCAAGGAGCCTTAGCTTCACTGAGTGACTGTCCAGGAAGCTCCCGACATGATACAGGAGTGACTTGTCCAGTCTGTCATCAGAATCACCGGAGAATGACCTCGCTAGATCAGCAGCAACCGCTTCATAGTTGGATTTACCACCATCTTTCACTAGACTAACACCAGAAATTAAAGACACTTCATCCTTGTTGTTCAGCTTCTCCAATAACGTGATCGCTCCCATTTTTAAACACCCAGGATTTAATAGTCCATTTGCACAGTCCTTTTTAATACCACGTAAACTATCCACTGATTTGCCTTCGTCAGGGTTCGGAAGAGCCACTGCACTGGCGATGGTGATTAAAATGATGTACTTGAACATTTTTACTGGATAACACGTCCTCTTTGGTCAGTCAACACTTAAACTGTGTTCATGTTGTATATTGTCACCCTTTTATATTTGATGTCTGTGGTCAGCCAAATGATTGATCCCAGTTTGCGTGTGGTTCTGACTCTGTATTTTGAAGTTTTTTTTGCAGTCCAAAAATCATATTTTTATTTATTTTTCAACCTTATTACAAAAGACAGAAGCACCATTTCCAATTGCACTTCTATGAATTTTAGCCTAAGTAGTCGCAAAAGTAAGTTGGCTTTTATTAGTTTTTGGTAGGGCAGTTCGCAAAAGTTTACTCGTTATCTAAATATGCTTGATGGGGATTAGTTCTTTAAGCATTAGCACGATGGTCGTTTTTTGCTTAAAGATTTTTTGCAGACGCGTTGTATCATTTGACCCGACGTAAGAGTGAATGCAAAAAAATACACTAGCACTAGCAGTGCGCGCAACGTTAATTTTGTTTTATTTTCATATGAATGAGTCTAGATTATAATTTATAATTTCTAGCTATGCATAATGCTTTTTTAAGTCCGAAATGAAGAGTAATCACTGCATTTTGCTTTGTCAGAGTTTAATTTCACATGTGACTGTCTGATGTGTATTTGAAGGAAAGTATTTTGTAATAGGTTAAATGGTGTTTGTGAAAGATAGGTTATCTTACTTCAGGTTTTGCTTGAATAATTATTCTAATAGCAATTTAAACTATTCTAATGCCATGCTCAATGCTGCCAGCCTTATGGACACTTTTCCTGTAGGTGAATGTTTTGATGTCCTTTGATTAGTTTCCCTCCTTTTTTATACACTTGTACATAATTATTATTATTTTTAGACTATTAGATTTTAAATTATATAAAATATCTTGGAAAAAGTAAATAAATAAAATAAAAAAACATAATAGAAAGCATACATTACGATATTCTAATATCATGAAAATGAAAGTAACTCATGTAGTTTCTTCTAACTTGTTTTTGCTTCCCGTTGGTCTTATCCATTTTAGTCTAGGACATGTGTTGTCGTGAGTCTCAATCAATTCAGCCCAACGCAGTCCACTGCAGGACACAGGCGTTTCCCACGCAGCGACATAATACCCTGTCCTCTGCCTTCCGCATCCAGTCTGTCCCAGCCACTTATTTGACATCGTCTGTCCATCTAGCTGGGGGGCGTCCCACACTACGCTTGACGATACGCGGCCTCCGTTCCAGGACTCGTATGCTCCACCGGCCATCGTTCCTTCGATGTACATGGCCAGCCCACTGCCACTTCAACTTCAGTAGTGAGTGTATCTTTTGTCAATTGTTCTCTTTTTCTTATTTACACCTGCATCATGTGGGTCTATTATATGCGTAGATCTTTCCAAGCCCTACAATTTTGCAAAGGCCAGCATGGCCTTAGAGCAATAAATAATGCGAAAAAGAGTGGCCTGCCTGCCGCAAGCGAGGCAACATTATTAAAAAAATCTGTCTTAAGTCAGTCCACCTACGTGTCTATGCGCAGGACCAGGACGCGCAGGCGCAGGAAGTGGTCTACGTCAAACATTGGACTTTTTGTGGGAGAATTTATGATAAGAATGTTAATACGTATTGTTCAGTCTATGGCAACTTTTATCTTAATGATAAATTATTTTATTTCTGCAAGTACGTTTGTATAAACACTTTTACACGTTAATCATATTTTAAAAACTAGATGAGTTCGGTGTTTTCTGACTGCTCTGAGAAGAAAGGCCGAAACGAACTCAGAGGTCAGAGTGAGAATGAGTACTTTATAAGACAACCATTTAAGACAGATACGGTTGGTACTATAAGTTTACAAGCCTGAAACAAAAAATTACCTTTACAATAAGAAATCAATGATGGGATGTAATACGATATACAACGATCAGCCCTTATAGCCAATATGTATGCCTTATACCCACCCTGTGTAATATTAATTGGATTATATAAGCCTAACAAAAAAAAAAGCAGGAGCAGTGGTGGCCCAGTGGCAACGACCCCGACTTACGAGATTTTAGGTCGTGGGTTCGAACCCAGGCAGGCGCTTTACTTTGTGTAAATTATTTTCATCACCACTGCTCTCAAAACAGTGAAGCAAAACGTCGTGAGGAAACCGGCATGTCCTAGAACCAAAACTTCGAAGACATGTGACATCTATCAACCCGCACTGGGCCCGCGTGGTGGATTATGGACTACTCCCTCTCATCAAGAGGAGGCCTGTGTCCCAGCAGTGGGACCATTATAGGCTGATTATGTATGTTATGCAACAAAAAAAAAAGGTAATACCTACTTGTGTAATCTTATTTGGATTATATAAGCCTAGCAAAAAAATACTAGAAGAAAACATTAAATTCAGTAAGAACTATGTACTTTACACCAATAACCAACTAAGTACACCGTAATTAACTCATCATTAATGTCGATGAAGTCTTTAAAACAGGCAGTCAAAGTTTTTTATTATGCTCATGAATAACACCTTCATTTCGTAGAAAAACTGAACCTTATGTCGATGTTTTTAGGGTTCTAATTTGATGAATGTAACTTATTAGTACTGATTTGCTTACTTGTTTTGCATTTAATTGGTTTTATCGTTAATTATTTCTTTCTTGTACAAAGTGTTAATGGGTTTTTTCCATCAGGAATTTCAAAGTAGCAGCCTGGAAACTGGTTTTGTGCTTGGCTTATGGTAATAGGGTCGCCCAATATTACATGGCTGGCGAAATGTGGGTGGTACATACTTACTATAGGTACACCTCTTCCTAATCCGGCACGGATTACAGGCGAGATGTTATGTTATGTCATTTAACTCTATATTCAACTCGCGAACATGAGCTTCTTTTAAAACAATAAATAGATTCTGTAATAATAAAGCAGTAATTACTTCTGGGAAAAGCGTGTTCTATTCTGCAAAGGGAAAAATCCCCTGTAAACAATGAAAAATCATCTTCTTCAAGGGTGCCCGCGAAAGAACAGGCTCATGCGACGTTTTAACTTTATTTCCATGGGTAATGGGTAGCAGGGACGGACTGGGGAGTTTGTTGCGCCACTTCTTCTTCCCAGTGAAAGCACTGGGAACTGGTGAAGGGCGGGCGTTTTGAGGGTCTGTCTTATGTAATTTTGACGTTCAAAAAGTGTTGATTCTCAGCCTAATTTGAATAAATTACTTTTAATTTTGATTTTTGCCCAAGACAAAGTGACATTCTATTGCGTTGATGGTAAATTCAAACGTTGATGGTAAATTCAATAATCTCCCATGGATTATTGACTTTACCATCACCGTTATCGATTTTACTATTACTGTCATACGCTACCGAAAAGCTTAAGTCAACACTGTTGCAAATTGTTGTAAATATACGAAAAACTTTGACAGCTATTGTGACTTGTCTAGGTCCTTTGGTGTTGGAGGTGTGTCTACTTGGGCAATAAGGCAACTAAGCTCGCCTGTCCCATCGCCGACGAAGAAACGACTAGCTATCGACGGCTTTATCGCTCAAGAAATGTACAAAAGATTGTCAGTCCCGTGTAAGTAAAGGAGATACAAATATTAATAGTTCATCGCTGACTGTTCATACTGCAGGCGATTACTCTTTGTTGAAGCGACAAGAGCTATTAAAGAGAGTAGGTACTCGCTCAGCGACGCTTACATGGCGGGCAGAATACCCGTTGAGAGACTCACGCTTGGTACAGACGCCAGCACATCAAGCTACTACAATCTGTCAAATTTCTTTAATATATTTTGAACTTTATTGCTAAAGCATTAAGGTTCAAGGTTGATTGGGAAAATTTGACAGTTTCGGGTAGCGTGACCTGCTGGCGTCTGTACAAACGCTAGCACATCACGCTCCCCGAAACTGTCAAATTGTCCCAACCAACCTTGAACCTTAATGCTTTAGCGATAGTGTTGAAAATCTATTAAAGAAATTTGACCGATTTTAGTAGCTTGCTTAGTAGCGAGTATTCAGTCGTCACCGTCGCCCACTCGCTGCTCGGTAACTCGTTATTAGTAGCTAACTGTCACGCTTCTCGTTAATCGCGGGCGGTGGGACAGGTGCCTATTACATAAAGCTGTTACGAGTATCGTTCACACGTAGCATCAATTTGGTCTGTGGTTTGAATTTGAATTACTTTAAAAAAGTTTCAGTAAAAGTAACAGTGACTGTATGTTTTGCTTTGTCATTGTTTCCAATGATGAAAGATTCGATAACTCGGATATAATTGCCTTTCACGGTATGCGATGTCAGATAAAAACCAAAAACCGCAGCTTTGGATCTGGGTACCTACTCTTTTTGTTACCATAGATTAATGCCTGTTTTCTCTAACACTAGGCGATATCTAGCGTTGAGTTCCTTAAGTTCTAAGTTGAGCTACATTATTACTGACAAATGCGCGCACTGTCTGTACAGGTCCATTCAATCTGTGTAGTTCTTTCATGAAAACAACATTTCAGACACCATTCTACATGGTCTTCGCATGATCTGATCAATATTATATCTGGACTTTAATTAGAGACTGTGTCCTCAGAGTTGGTTTCGGCTTTTCTTCTCAGAGTAGTAAGAAAGGAAACGCCGGTCTCGTCTAATTTTTAAAATATGATTGACGTGTAAAAGTGTTTGTAAAAACCTACTTACATAACTAAAACCGTTCATCATTTACCTAGATACATTCCTAAATAAAAGCGCGCTGTAGGATATTCAACGCTCGGCTCAGCGTCGAATGTTGAAAATGCGACACCGCGTTTTTATTTAGGCATTCATTTAGATGTCGCCTAGTGTAAGTAAAAACAGGTATAAATACATTTGGAATTAAATAAACTTTACACCCGTTTGATGGAACATTATTTTGTGTTGGTGGTTTACATAGTAGAACTTGGCACTATCACCAATTCTGGACCAAGTCAGGACCTCATGCTCAGCAATACGACCACATGTGACACTACACTAACGAAGCAATCATCACCAATCATATGATTTAGTTGCTTTTATAAGTACCGGCCCAGGCCCAGGCGGAGATGGCGGGATGAGCTGGACTCCTTTAACAGGAACTGGTCCTCAAAAGCTTTAAATAGAGAGAAGTGGAAAGAGGACCTGCAGTGGGACATTACAAGCTTTTAATAATAATAAGTATCTATCAAAATTTACCCGTGAAAATACAAGAGTTTTACCAAAAATCCAGATCACCCATGACCCAAAAAGCATATACGACTTCTACCAAACCTTAAAAACTCTCACTTTCAAACCATACAATTACTACAGTTTACATAAAAGTGTCATGGTTTCGGCACCAGAAAGTGTGCAGCAGTGTGTGTCTAATCACTGCCTGTCAGGTGCCACCGGCATGGAGCGGCCACTTTTGATAAATTAAATAATAACAGCGGAACTTTGAATATGGATAGCGTGTTAGATACTATGTAGAATCGCAAGTTGTTTTTATTCAGATTTAAAATATATAACCTGTATTTATGTGACCATTCATTACAAACGGGGCCCCGTTTACCAAGGAGAATAACGGATATCTATGACAGACGTAACTGAAAGTCCGCAGCACAAAAAGTCTGACAAATGCTCTTACTTTAGAACATAGATCAACTCAGGCTATTGCAGTCCACTGCTGGACATAGGCCTCTCCCAGGCTGCGCCACAATACACTTTCCTCCGCCTTCCGCATCCTGTCTGTCCCAGCAACCTTCTTTAGGTCGTCCGTCCATCTAGGTGGGGGGCGCCCCACACTACGCTTGCCCATACGCGGTCTCCACTCCAGGACTCCTCCGCTCCACCGGCCATCGGTCCTTCGACAAACATGGCCAGCCCACTGCCACTTCAGTTTACTTACTCTGCAATCTATGTCGGTAATTCCGAGAGCAAAGATGTTGTCCAGTAATATAGTCAGTACCAGGTTTGACTACATTCTAATTTTTTTCTCACTAGATCAATCAAGTGGACGCTGATAATGACAGAAGTTTTAAAGATGTAAAGCACTTATACATACACAGCTAATGAGCAAAAAATCACAAAGATCATAAAAATTAAGTTTATTCAGGTTACCCGATTCAGGTTAATCGATAAAAAACATTTCAAAACCAATATTTTTAGTCATTTATAATTGAATTTAAAAATGTTTTAAAGTTTTACTGCATAGCTATTCACAATCATCCGACAGGCTAACGTATCGAAAATGACACATTTCGGTAACCTGATTTGCCTTGCCCCAAACAACAAACAGCTTTCGGAAGAATAGTGGTCGTCCATTTGATTTAGAGCTGATTTCTCAATCGAGAGATATTTTTTATTCGTGGAATAAAATTGACGTCTGACAGATTTTGTATGGAAGAACTGCCAAACATTCAAAATTATTCCTCGAATAAAATTATCTGGCGTTGAAAAAATCAGCCTTTAAACTGACAAAATTTACAGATTTTGGACTTGTGGACAGCGTTTAGAGGGACGAGAACACTGATTGATGTTTGATACGGTACGGAACTATATCGCGTGGTTGTGTAGCTATGCTGGTCAATCAAACGTCAGCAACGCGAACCAACTCGTGGGCATGATCCGTATCATCCGAAGGTAATGATCACTTTACTTCAAAATTCTTTTCCTTTTTCACTGTAGGTACCTTTCTTGGCAATCATTTGACGTTACCCTTTAATCAGAACTGTAGTGGAACTCCACAAATCGGGTAAAGTAGAGATCATTTTTAAAAGAAATTGAAGATAATGGCGCCGATTTCCTTGTTCACAAACTAAACTAAATTTAAGTTCAGTGCATCTTTTTCTTTCTATTTCATTATGAAAAGGACAGAAGAATTAGTCAGCGCCTGACGTAAATTGACATATTTTTAGTAGCCATGTTTTTAATAACGTCTAAACTGTCTATGGAGTATCTTAATTTGACAGGACTAAACTAATATTTATCTCCTGTCCTTTTCTTAATGAAATAGAAAGAAAAAGATGGACTAAACTTAAAAGTTCAGTTTGTGAACAACGGAATCGACGCCAATACCTTTTTTGAACTTGATATGAAAGTACGAGGTAGGTAGTATGACTAGCTGTCTATGTTAGGTAGTCGTATGTAGTAACTTCCAAATTCTTCAGCTGAAACATCTAGGGGCTTGTGGGAAATATCAACATAATATTATGTAGTTGTGAAAAAGCTGGGCTCGTGGCTAAGTAATAACAGCCGCACGTATCGATCAATCAGGTTAAGCTACGCTTGCCGCGGTCAGTAAGTGGATGGGTGACCGTCTTTACACAAATACCCCTCCGTGACTCGGAAAGCACGTTAAGCTGTTGGTCCCGGCTCTCATTCGTGGATCTTTGACAGTCGTTACGGGTCGTTAGAAGCCCAAAAGTCTGACAACCAGTCTTACCAAGGGGTGTAGTGATATCCAGGACCGCTAGTCAAGTGGGCTAGTCAAGTTGTGGAGGTTAGGTAGGCAGTTGCTCGACGTAAAATGCTGGTATTCAGCTGCATCCGGTTAGACTTGCAGCCGACCTCAAAAATAATTGGGAAAAATCCAGTTTCCACTTTTTCATTTGAGCTTCAAATTCGACCATAGAATAACATCACCAAATGCCTGGTACAAAAACTTCAACCAATACTACACTTTAAAACAAATAATATAGAATTCAAGTTCCATGAACATGTAAAGAGGTTTGTCGGACCGTCCAGCGGTTGCTGATTTGGTTGAGTTGTATGTACGGTGTAATACGGTACAGTTTCGCATGTCACATTTACTACGTCGTCCTAGTTAGATACGCTTACTAATAATCTTCAAGTACTGGGTTGGATGTCTAGTTCACAGTTAGCATTATTATTTATCATTATAGTTAGCGTCCGCAATAAGTATAATCAGCCTATAATGTTCCCACTGCTGGGATACAGGCCTCCTCTGTGTGAGAGGGAGTGGGCCATAATCCACCACGCGGGCCTAGTGCTGGTCGGTAGATGTCATATGTCTTCGAATTTTTGGTCTTAGGTTGCAGGTTTCCTCACGATGTTTTCCTTCACTTCAAACGGGGAAAATCATCGTGAGGAACCCGGCATGTCCTAGTGCTTTTCTCCGTTTTGAGAGCAGTGGTGATGAAATAATTTGCACAAAGTGAAGTGCATGCATGGGTTCGAACCAATGATCTTCAACTCCTAAGTTGCGGCCGTTACCACTGGACCACCACTACTCTCCGTCCAATTACCTAGTAAACTAGAAAATAAAATTACCACCTAATAGATCGATTGCTTATCATCGACCGGTTTAAGTGAACAGTTTCAGACAACCCACATTTGTGTATGTATATAATTTTTCTGGCCTTTCCACTAGGTAGGTACTGTGCAACCTTATCTAGATTGTTTAAATTAATTAATTATTTTCATAAAAAATAATTACAAACACTGGCATAGGCCACCTCCAAAAAAACTCTCTTCAAAAAATTCAAAATACTAATTAACCATTAATTAATACCACTTAATAATTACCACTTAATTACAATCTGTACACCAAATAATTTTCAACTGCCTACACGTAATGCTCAAAATATTTATATTCAAGAAACTATTTCTTTTGTCGCTCTAGTTTCTATCAAAACGCTTCGTAATACAAAAAGAATAAAACATTGAAAACAACTCTCTCTAGCGACGAACGACGATTGCTTTCAACTTTTTGTACTTTTTGTTCTGCAGTTACACAGTTCTCGTTCTAGTTTGAATAATTATTGTTCAAAAGATGGCGCTGGTTGTCCGTCGTGGGGATGTAGATTCTCCGCCAATAGATGGCGTTAGGTGTATGCGTATACGTTAAAAAAGAACAATAAGTTTTCTTAGTGTTGTGTCTTTTTGTGATATTGTTTGATTAGATTCTGTCTTGAGATAATAGTGGTAATGTTGTACTTATTATTTTGTAAATATACTTAATATATGATACCTTACGGTTGGTTAGAGCCATTTTATTTTGAATTTTGAAAGAGGTGGTCATCACTATGACTAAAATTAATATCAGTATATTATGTAGTTTCAAACCTACACCCAAGTAAGAGATAAAACAATTTTGGACTAGAAAACAATAATCGCTTTACCACTTTATACGATTTACTTAGTAAATAATGCAGCTGCATGATCGAACTTTCTCGAGAAGAATGCAGTTCTGTGTCAATTATTTCCGGAAACAGGGGTTTGTATTGGCTTTCTTTATGACACTTATTCGTGCTATAGAGTAGGCCTACTTTTAGCTTATGGAGAATTATGACCAAGAATAGAAGAAGAAACATTTTATTCCTGTTTGGCGAATCATACTATTCTGGTAAAAGTAGATTCTGTTCCTACCACCAAGCAACATGACGTGACTGACGTAATCAAATTCATCAACTTTTGTTTTGGATGAAGTTTAATTATTTTTTGAGGCAATTCTATGAGTGAGGGTTGGCACATGAAAAGAGAGTCGTGTGCTCAGTGATGGGTTAAATCCTGGCTGTGATGATGAATTCTATGATACATTCTTGTCATGTCATGTCAGTCAGTTTTACAATGATCCATGTAAAACTACTGCAGTTCTTTAACTGAGAAAAATACGTATTAACATAAAATTAAGCTGTTCTTTGTTTTTGAAACCACGTGATTTTTAATTACATTTTATGACATTCGCAAGAGGAGAACAGAGGGACAGTTCTCGTAATTTTAAGAACATTCAAAGCCTGATCTCAGTTTCAATCTCTCAAAAATACATTTAATTTACCTACACTTTTGACTAGTTTTTGACATTGATTGTCGCTGAGATGAGATTGCGACTAGATTTTAAACATTTTTAATTATAGGAATTGGCCTTCTGCTTAGAAGTCGTCAATTAATTAATTAATATATTTATGTGGATAACCGACAACTATATACCTAACACATGGACAACGGTTGGATTAGAAACGCAGAGCAAAATTACAAGTTCTAATGGATAACAACACAACGGTACGTTAATTAGGTATATAATTATTGTATATATAGTTTTAATATATTTATTTTTTAAATATTGATTCCTCAATATTCATGATTACACCTACCACTGTTTGTCTCTGCTTCACCCGAAGGTTGACTGGTAGAAAATGCCTATGGCATTATGTCCGACCCTGTTCATGTATGTGCTGGAAGTATTATTTAATAAATTAACATTTGTACACCAAAAAGGTACATATACAAAGAAGTTTGAAATCATTTTTACCTTTGGCTACTTTTCTTTACCATTTTTTTTTTCTTTTTTTCCCGGATGGGAAATCATCAAATGACCCCTCCCGCTCTGGGTAGAGCGGAAGGGAGTGTCAGACTCTTACCGACTAAAACCCACCCATTTTCCTTCCTTTGCCCTTAATGTTCCGGGGTAGCGGTAACCCTTTCGGACAATCCCGCTGAACTTTTCTTTACCTTAGAGCCAGAAAATGCCTTAATTACAATAAATAACAAACGCTACAAGTGTGATTCTATAAATACATAACTCCTTTTAAAATCATTCGCTTTCTTCAGCGTAAGGTCAATGTTCTTACTCACAAAATCGTTATGCAACACTGAAAGGCTCATTCATCGTTCGTTGCCTGACTAATAAACTTTTATACCATTCCATATTAAACCTTATCTTGTTTCTCATAAGGTAGCATTTTCTGTAAATGGAAATATGACAAGTTTGTTATTGGAAATTGGAGTGTTTCTCAAAGGGAATAAAGTGGTGTTTCAAGCGTAAGTTGTAGGTGGAAAAATGAAAGTTCGTGAAAGTTAGCACCTGTGTCATGAGTTATATAACTGGGTATGTGTTTGTGAGCATGTATGTATGTGTGAATGTCACGGTTGTAAGGCGTGGGGTGCGCCAGAGTAGAATGATGCGTAGTATTGTAAGTTAATAGTATTGATAACTTGGTACGCACTCAATGAAAACTTAATTTCCAAGTATTTTTCAGGAAATTTTACTTTGGTTTAAAGTTAAGAATTAATACAAAAGAAATGCTTGAACTAAATAATACAGCCCACATTATTTTACTACCCAGACTAAATCGTTGAGTCAACTATTACCTACAGTTTCTAGTACAAAAGACATCAACGCACTTTAATGCTACGCGTTTTATGAGAACCCGATTTAAATAAGTAAGTATTTACGTTTTAAAATAGAATAGAAAACTTTTATTTCAGAGAGGAGTCCATAGGGTTAGTAACAATTTTACTTAACTTCTATAGTTAGTAGGTTACAGATACAGATTAATATAATATACAATTAAAATTCAGCGTGGAGCTGCATCTACCTCCGTAACATCGGAGTTTAATTTTTTATAGCAGTTTTAACCAAGGACAATAATGATTAAAATTTTTAGTCACTCAAACCCTTCTATAAAAACATTTATTACTTGTATCTTTTACTGTGTTGATTAATCGTATGCGAGACAAATAAATCTAATTAGAAAACTTATTTCCTCCATTTATTTTCTTGTACTTATTGCTAACGCCATTATTACGTGACAAACCACCATTAAAAGCCCACCTCATACAAAATCCCATACATTTTAAACGCCACGTTTCACATACAACACACACAAACGTTGCATTCTTGTGTATACCCCAAATACATAATCTTACCCGACGTTACTAAAGGGGGTCAGGTACACGGATGTGTGTATCTGTGTGAGTGAATGCCAATAGCACACACACATACATAGTGTGAAAGTGTGAGTACATAGTAGATATCTACATAGCACCTGCTTGAATGGGTGGAAATGGGTATTAATGATGTATAGGGATATACAAGAAATAGAAAATTGGTAATTATTCAGGTAATACTGTCTGAAACTGGTATACAGGTTAAGCACAAGTTAAGTTGTAGTAAGGTACTACATGTTTTTGAACAAATTAAAAAAAAAATATAGCTTATACATTAAGGAGAGGAGGGGCCCGTGGCTAAATAATAACAGCCGCACAGGTCGATCGATCAGGTTAAGCTATGCTTCCGTGGTTGGTCTATGGATGGATGACCATCTTTATATACCGAGACCTCTCCGTGCCTCAGAAAGCACGTTAAGCCGTTGGTCCCGGCTGTCATTCGTAGATCTTTGACAGTCGGTATAGGTAGTCAGAAGCCCGAAAGTCTGACAACCAATCTTACCAAGGGGTATCGTATTACCCAGTAACTGGGTTGTGGAGGTCAGATAGGCAGTCGCTCCATGTAAAATACTGGTATTCAGCTGAATCCGGTTAGACTGGAAGTCGACCCTAACATAATTGGGAAAAGGCTAGGCAGATGATGACATTAAGGAGAGGAGTTTATATACACATAGAATACTATTTTATCTTCTTGCATGTATTTCAGGTGGCATCGTAGTCTTTAGAAAGAAAAAATGTTGGCAGCCCATTTTCTTATAATTAATTTACTCTTAGTAACAAGATTCAAGCAAAGAGAGGCCTATGTCCAACAGCAGGTAAAGCTGAGTTGTGGACGATGATGATGAACAAGACCCACAGGGAAAACCTTTCTTTTTGAGTAATAATAATGTATTCGATTATCCAAAGGTTGTCTTTAAAATATCGCTCTTAGCGATAAGACCGCCCATTGTGTCACCCTTTGTAAAATTTATATACTTATGTATGTTCTGTAATTTATATGGTGTACATAAAAAAGAGTATTCTATTCTATTCGGTTACTATAATATCAAATTCAGAAGCTTTCTGTAAAGTTTTAGAAGCTTTAACTCAGCAACAAGATACCATAAAAAATAGAAAGAATAAGAATATAGCAGTTCGTTGTAATTATAGCCAGGACCTGGTCGAAAAAGAAAATGGTTTGAAAGGTTACTGATGCGTAAGTGACTATTTCTTTTGAGCGAAATGCAGCAGCAGGCCAGGAAATGTATATAATTACTGTATCTAATAGGAAAACCGGACCTACGTAGGAAATGTATTAGTATTATAATACATGCATAAACTCACGTATTCTTCCCATGGGGGTAAGCAGAAACTACAAAACGCCACCTGTTACGATTCTTACATACTCCTTTTGCCTCCTATTATAAATAATGTCATAAACAACATTTTATAAGAAGAAAAGCGCACTTAATCTTACAGATTAGAAAAATCTATAGTAAAAATGTCTAATTCTTATATTTCGGAGCAGTTCAGAACTCAAAATCATACTCAAACTCAAAGCATTTGTTTCAATGCAACCAATTATATTACAGGCACTGAGTTTTCACGGAGTTGGCCCGTCAGGAAGATGAGGAGGCCAAAGTGTATTAGGTTCCTATGGACAAAACGCGTAAGAAACTCTACGAAAATACAGTAATAGTAAACATGAAATATCTTTTTCTAAAACGTTTTCGCAATATGATTTCCTTCATCGTACCACAAAAATCCCAAAATAGTGTCTAAAAAGACACAACTTAGTGTACCGTATCAAAGATCATCTCGGACGTCTCGGTCGTGACCATTCTTTTCAGAATTTCCAATATTACATAACCAGTCAATACTATGCGAGTAGTTAGTACTCGACTACTCTCCAATGCTCGCGAGTACGTTGGAAGTGTGTCGGGTTCAACGGCCGACTTTCTACGGCGGCCATCTTGGAGAGTGACGTAACAAGGATGCTGTAGTGATGTCACCCGAAATGAAAGTTTGAGTTGAATAACTTTTTTTTCGATTTTGAGTTTGGGTAATGTTAGGTAATGTTTTGTGTGGTGTGAGCAGAATATTATTGAGAGATGTATTGTGTTAAATATTATGAAGGTTGGTTTGCCAAGTTAGGTGTTTTGGATTTTTATTTCAAATAGGATTTTTAGGATAAAGTTGTATAGACGTGTATGATGAATATTCTTTAGTAGTACCTAATATTTTATTGTAGTAATTTGATACCGTGAGAGACCAATTATAACTAATATTTTTCATTTGCTGTTTCCTTTTTAAACTATTGTAAAGTAGTATGAATGAACACGGAGACGTTTGAAAATAAAAAGTTTGATCTTATCCATCGAAAACTATTTCAAGCTTACAACGTAAAAGTTGCACAACAATATTAATAAAAGAACATGAATGAATTAACTTTTTCGATGCTTTTTAAACCAATTGTACCTTTTATGTCATATACGCTAAAGAAAATACTTTGAAGGATTGGGTACCTATAAATGAAATATGGGCTTCACAAATTACTACGTGGTAATTACTAGGGCCATAATTACTTAAGTTAGTCTCATGAATGAAAACCTCTTGACTTGTTCAGAGATTTCATTCCCATATAGCATTGATACGAAGATCTCTTCTGCACAGTAGTTAAGTCAGTCTTTACAATGTTGCCTAGTAGATCTTTCTTTTAAGAGGCAGCATACGGATCTACAATTTCCATCTATCATTAGAGAAAAGTTAGTCAATAGATAAAAAATTACAAAACTGCACCATGCATTAGGTAGTTTGTATAATCGACTGCGGACTACAACGACTCATAATCTCTACTCCGTCGGTAACTCTTCATCAAACGGATTCCTACCAAAAATTTCGCCCACATCATTCGCCCATCCTTCCTTCCTCACGCTTTCGTCTCTCGTAAATTACCAAAACATATCCGCAAGTTTACTTTCACGTCACTTTCGACTGTGTGTGCTACTTCGTACACTTTCACCTTCGAGAGAAAAATGCCACATCCGGCTCGCGAATGGCTGTTGCGAAATGTACCACCTGATACGAAGGTGTGGTGGATTTTTTTGGTAGTAAGTGTACCGGTACACCTGTGGTATGTTGGGTTCCGTTGGACCTGTGTGATAGGAAGTTATAATGGATCATGGAACTGATATCATTTTGATTTCTGTTCCTTTTCTAAGGAAAGAATATCTGGTTTTGTAAATTCTCGACTCTTAGAAATTTGTACACATTTCAAAAATAAGACACAGAATATCTTACAGAATAGTAGAATTTTGTTATATGAATAAATATTTCTGTTGAAAACAGCTTTCAATGTTCACGGTTAATTTAAAAATGTCCTCAACAAAAATAAGATAAGGTATACAAACTTGCACATTGATTCACAAATCATGATTATCACTTTATAGAGAACTTCAAAAGCGACTTTTACCGATTTCAGATTTTAGAGAATATCTTTATGTCTTGAAATTCAGGATTCAATTATTTAATCCATGTTTACATTACATACCCGTAACTAAGAAAATACTGTGTTTATTATTTTGCCTGTAATTTAAAATAAAACAGTTTTTCCTCCTTTCTTTTTAATTGAAAACATTGTTTTAATTAATCTACTGATAAGAAACATTTAATGTTGAACAGCATTCACTTGAATACTGCCAAATTCTTTTGAAATCTTTAGGTTTCATAGTATTTAAGTTGAATCGATAAAATCATTAACAGAATATTAATTCTAACACAAGCAATCACGTGAAGCTCTTGGGCCCAGCTGTCATTCGTGTATCTCTTACAGTTGTTACGGGTCGTCAGAAGCCCGAAGGTATAACAACCTGTCTTACCAAGGGGTATCGTATTATTAAGTAACTGGGTTGTGGAGGTCAGATAGGCAGTCGCTCCATGTAAAATCGATCGATCGATCTATTCTGTAGAAATCTCACCGTGAAGACCTAGGTGAAGTGATCTTGAAGCGATCTGTCATTCCAGATCACTATTGACTGCTCACTTTATCTAAGGTTTCACGGTGAGATTTTTATAGACTCGATCGACTTTTATTGAGCTGCATCCATTTAGACTAGAAGCTGACCTCAACATAGTTGGGAAAAGGCTAGGATGATGATCACAAGCAAGCACAATAATAAAAATTTAATGACAATGATATGTGATGTTTCAAAATTTTTTTTTTTTTTTTTGGGATGGGATATCATCAAATGACCCCTCCCGCTCTGGGTGGAGCGGAAGGGAGTGTCAGACTCTTACTGACTAAAACCCACCCATGTTCCTTCCTTCGCCCTTTATGTTCCGGGGTAGCGGTAACCCTTTCGGACAATCCCGCTTGAAGCAATTTGTCTTGAATATTTGTTTCCTAGGAGGAATATGAAGAAAATATTCGTTTCGGACTTTTGTCTTCTCTATTTACTGTAGGTCTTCTGTGTAGGCTCGCCCCCTGTTACACGGGCTACCCTGGCGCTTCCCCTGACCACTACTGTCTTCTCTGTGTTTGAACAATAATCGTGAGTATACGGCCTAGTTGGTCACAAGTACTACTGCTGAGCATGACGTCCTGAGTTCAATTACCAGGTTGGGCAAAGTGTTTTTGGGTTTATCTACCAGGAATTTCTCAGTCCACCACCCGGAGTTTGGATTTGTGCCCGGTTGATGGCAATAGGCTCACCCCCTATTACATGGGACTTAACTGGCTAAATGTGGGTACTATAGTTACACCTCTGCCTGACCCTTCAGAAAATACAGGGGCAATTTTATGTGTTATTTATTGAAATACTAACTAATTTTATAAATGCGAAAGTAAGTTTGTTTGTTACGCTTTCACGCCAAAACGGCTAAACGGATTTGGATAAAATTTGACACATGGGTAAACCATCATCTGGAGAAGGATATATAGGCCTCTTTTCATCCTAAATCGCAGACGAAGTCACGGGCAACAGCTAGTATACAATAAATCTATAACAGTTTGTGGTTTGAGAATTAGCTTGTCCCCATGTATATTTTTCAATTTTCTATTGTAATTTAAACGATGCACATACAAAATAAAGTATTCTATCTATTTATATATATTGACAGTTAACTAAAATTATAAATTAAAATAGAATTTCTTTCGCTTGCTCAAGAAGTGAACACGCTGTTACTCAACAAGCCATCGAAGCACACAACCTCAATTCCGTCAAACATAACCCTAATATAACTCATAGAAAACACCATATAAATTATGGAGTTATCACACGGGTGGGCGCCTAATCTCACAATGAAAAAAAAAAAAGTGGAAACGACATACCCACCTGTTTTTACTCCTAGACCATCACAATTTTCACCTATCTCTCTTTCCACACCCAATGAATTTTAAACCATACCGCTTAGTATCCAAGGTTGGTTGTTGAATAAAGTTCTGAGGAGTTATGGTGTTACGTCATGGAGTTAATAGAACCATTGAGGGCACTGTGTTTACCCGATCTCACTGCGTGAAAGCGAGAGAAAGGTGTTGTAGCGGACGTCGCGAGGCCCCAAATTCCTTCGTCGGTGAAAGAGATTTTTTTTCTTTTTAATAGCCTTATAGCCTATGAGATGGGTTGAGTTTTCTTGTATTGGGTATTGATGGGAAAAGGCTAGGCGGATGATATAAGTTATGAGATGGTGAAGAAGAATTCGGTGTCATGGGAAAACATTAAAAACATGTGAAGAAGTGCACTGTCCTTCAAGATACAGGATTTTCTTGGTTTGAAGGGCAGGGGTCTTCTCAGAAGTAATAGCCATACTCATCTCTTATTGAAGTAATACTGATGTTAGCTAGGATAAGTCTTTTAGTATAATAAATAATTACTATATTGTATGAAATAATTTCAAAGACTGAGTTGAGTCAAAAAGTTATAGGATCTTGTGAAACGATTAAATTAAATGATAAGGATCGATGATAAAATTATCAATTATTAGATTTAAAAAACTCGAAATTTCAAGAGAAATCTCGACAAAATTTGAGCAAAAATCGAACTTTGTAGGTAGTTGCTTCTAACTGTTGTGATAAAAGTAACTCTTATTTCTTGATATGATTTCTTCTATATTTTTCTTAGGGCTGATTTTTCAATCGACAGATAATTTTTATTCATGGAATAAAACTGACGTCTGAGAGTTTTTTTAGGGAAGTTCTGTCAAAAAAACAAAATTATTTCTCCGGTAAAATTACCTGGCGTTGGAACAATCAGCCCTTAATTCATTAGTTTACACAGATATGGTATTAGGGTTTCAATCACTACTATACCTTTATACAAATGAAGACACGTGTATCTTTTAGAGACAATCCGAGGAATCTGTTGGTGAAAATCTTCTACCTGTTGGAAAGTTACTGAAATACCTACAAGGAGAACTAACTGAAATGATATTTGTATTTTCTAATCATAACATTACATATAACATAACATCATGCCTGGTTATCACAAAGAATTAGGCAGAGTTGTACTTTTAGTATACCCACATTTCACTAGTTGTGTATCAGCCCATTTTATAGGGGGCCATCAATCGGGCACAAATAGTATTTTCTAAAGTTTATGTTTATTTAATGAGATAATAAAAATGTGTAACATTGTTACCAACGATATTTTAATATCAATAATACCGGATTGTCGAGCTGTGGCCATGGAATGCCCTACCAAGAATGGCATAGGAATAGTTTCTGTGATATAATCAAGAACTTAATGATAGGAGAAAAATTCAATGTCATTGCATTTAAAGCCAAAACGTCCCTATTTCTAGGTTTAGATTACTTTACTATTATTCAAAGTTTCCTTTATCTTTTATAAAACATAGAACGGATTGAAGACTACAAGAGGAATCTTTTAAAGTTTATAAAAGTGTTTAATTTTCCTTAAGAAGGTGGCTGGAACAGACTGGATATGGAAGGTTTAGGACAGGGTATTGTAGCGAAGCCTCGGAGAGGCCTATGTCCAGCAGTGGACTCGACAGGCTGAGTTGATTGAATGAAAACAAATTTTGATTAAAGATTAAAAACACCGAAACAGTGTACAGTTTCATAAAAAAATGAATAATAAATAAAATCATTGTTTTTAATTTAAGATTGTAACTCATAATTATTAATATGAGAAAACGGAACAAATTACAAAAAAAAAATGTGTTCAAGTGAAAGTGTCACTCACACACAGACAGAACGTCAGTGTAGTAGTGGAGAAAGTTTACTGTCTACATAATAGAGATTGTGGTGGGAATGGAGTCGAAAATGATCATAAAGTTTTTTGAAGCAGTAGTTTTGATGTAATCTTTGAGCCAGGATCCGAAAACAAAAGTGCAAGGATATGAAATGAATTTCAGAACGCGAAAAGGGTCACTATTTTAAAATCCCTAAAGTTACAAACTTTTATAGAATCTCGCCTTTTTATGTAAAATCACCGTTTTCAGACTGTTAATGTACAATGATGCCGTCCACAAAACCTATCATTACAACGGTACATACATAAAAATAATTAATAGAAATAGAGTAATTGTAACAACTAATAATGCACTTCTTTTTTTGCTGTTCTAGAATAAAAATGTTATTACAAAAATACCCAAAGACCATGAAATACACATTATTAGACACAATATTATTATTTTTTAAAGTTTTTCAGTTTAACCTGGTAATAGGTTAAACTGTAAAACTTTGCAATTGCAGGCAAGCTGGTATGTATACATATATCAAATATATTTATGAATGATACTGCACACAGTTCACACATGTACTAAATATTTTAACTACTAAATATAAAACTTTTCAAGTCTACTCCATCCATCTCTCTATCCAATCATTTTCCCGGCGATGTGTGTGGGTGAAAGGCGTGTACGTACACGCTCGTACCCACGCACCGCTGTCTATGTGTGCGTGAAGATGGCATGTTCTTTTTTTCACATTCTATCTATATTGAAAACTAGTATAAAAGTGGGTTCGTCCGTTTACACAGCTTAGTTTCTAAACGGCTTGAGATGGGAGAATGTCTTATTTATGTTTTTCAGGAATTGTTGTTGGAGATTTTTTGGTTATGATTATGAAAATTGTACTTTTGATAGTCATTTTTGTAGATATTTTCTTGGTGTAATATCTAATGTTTCATGATTTTCCAACGAAACACAACGATTATTTGGAAACTCTCTCCAAATTATCGTTAGATTCTTAAGAGTCAGAATTACGATTGAAAACGATTTATACACTTGCAGTTGATACTTTATTTAATTTTTTAACTCTAGCAAAACAAGTAGTAATTTACTTGTTTAAATTAAATTAAGAAAGTTTTCAACTTAAATTAAATTCACTATCAGTTTATGATTAAAAATACTTAAAAACTAGTACATACTAGTACTGAATAAATCCGGAACCTATAAAATAGTTTAATGTAGTTAATACTCGTACAGATAATAAAATAGTTAAAGGAAAACTTTCTTTATTTCCTGATGGTCCAAAACATCTTTGAAAATGTTAAGGAAAGGGATGTGTTTGTTTTCAATGCAGACATCTTAGTTGCATTAGCTACCTACAACAATTCTGGCTAGAACATAATAATTTGATAATGAAAACTTAATAAAATATGATGAATTCCACCCATATTTTTTCTTCATGAATAGGGTGCTTTAATTAGACGATATTTATGCAACGTCGAATTAGATATAGTTAAAATAAATAATTTGTGGTATTTCTTGTATTTATCTGCAAGAAGTCTGATTAAGATATTTTTTCATCACTTCGAAGTTTTCATTACTCAAAACTACTTTAGTCATAGTTACTTGAAGCTACCAAGAGATGGCGCTACCAGTTCTTTACGAACACTATAATAAAGTTTGACGCTTCGTCGACTTTTGACCGTTATGTTAGTTGTATAAACACACCGTAATGCTGCACTTACTACGCGTAGAAAATAAGTAGGCTTTCAAATCGATGTTTCTAGAATCGAAGAGTTTCATCATAACATAATATCACGCCTGTATTCCCCGAAGAGTTGGGCAGAGGTGGACCTACATTTCGCCAGTTATATTTAAGTCCCATATAATAGGATATTTTTTTTTCGTTAGTCTACATAGTGTCCCACTGCTGGGCAAAGGCCTCTCCTTTTTTCTTCTTAACCTCCCTGTCTTGTGGGATCTCTGGCCATGTTGGCCCTGCGAACGTTACCAGATCGTCACACCACCTTCGCCGTGGTCTGAAGTAAGAGTGGCCTGGACACGTCTCGCGAATGCACCAGAGAGATGGGCAAAGATCGTCACTCACTGGACGCCTGTGGGAGGACATCGCCGTCGAGGTAGAATAGGATATTAATAGTTATTCATTGTCATATGTAACAAATTCAGACTCTGAGAAATTCCTGATCAATACACCCAACACTTTACCCGACCTGGGAATCGAACCAAGTAACTCACGCTCAGCAGTAGCGCTTGCGACTTCTAAAACAACGAGGCAGTCAACGTTTCGTATTCAACTATGAACGTATTGTACAGTTTAGGGAATGTATTCTAACCGCTGCAATATGCTATGTTGAGGAGTATCTAATACATATATATAGGTATACCAACAGAAATAACAAAATAATCAATGATATATTCATCATCACCAGGCTACAGCAGTTCACTGCTGGACATAGGCCTCTCCAATTGCTCGCCATTCAGCTCGATTCTCGGCAAACCTCATCCAGCTGCTACCAGCCACCCTGCGAAGATCGTTGCACCACTTAGTCTGTGGGCGTCCTACCGTAAGTTTGCCTATTCGCGGTCTCCACTCAAGAACACGTTTACTTCAACGGTAATAAGTTTTACGGCTAATATGGCCGGCTAATATGGCCGGCCCATCATTCGGTGAGCTATGTCGATAACTTTGTTTCTCTGGTGGACCACCTCGTTCCGGAGTCGATCCCTCAGATTAATCAGCTATTCCTGGCCAATGAGGGGCCTGAGGGGCTCGTGGTTAAGTAAAAACAGCCGCACGGGTCTATTGGTCAGGTTAAGCTATGTTTGCCGCGGTTGGTCCGTGGATGGGTAACAATCTTACATACCAAGACCCCTCTGTGCCTCGGAAAGCACAGTAAGCTGTTGGTCCCGGCTGTCATTCGTAAATTTTTGACAGTTGTTACGGGTAGCCAGAAGTCCAAAAGCCTGACAACCAGTCCTATCTAGTTACCATGTTACCCAGTAACTGGGTTGTGGTTCTCTCATCTACCGTGCCGGAACCTGTTAATATTCCTTCTGGTATTGAGGAAAAAGGCAAAGAAAACAATGAGAAGTCAATAAGAATTCAGTTTATTTTATCGCTTAAAAGTAGTTGTACAGTCTTATTATTGAATAATAATATTCCTATATTTAAGTGTTTGGTTATGACACAAAACCCGTAATAGTTAATATAAAAAACTAGTTATTTTTAAATAATTTCGGATCCAAAGGCCGTTTTATACAATAACTCAAAATTAAAAAGAATTATTTTTATTATAATTTTTGTTTTTACCCTGTACCATCCAAACTTTTGTTTTAAATTTGTACAGATTTTTCCCATAAATTTTATAATAGTATTTAAAAATAATATAAATATATTAAAATTCATAACGAATCATGCACCATTTCATTCAGCTTTTTAAATAAATACCTTAAAATTTAAAGCTTACAAACGCACCATCAAATTAGTTAAATATCTTAAAATTAATAGTTAATCAATTATTTCTGAACATTCACCTAAAATTAACAAGATCATTGGAAATCTGTACTTATTTTGAAATTTTACAAAAAAATATTAACCTACGATTATAATTTTATATCGGATAATACTTTATAATTTAATTTTAAATAATTGCAATCTGTTAATATTATAAAAAAGAAAATAAATATTAAGCAGCAAAAATACTGCAAATACTATTCGATTAAAATAAGAATAAGGCCGGCCTGGACTGGAATATAAATAATATTTTTTTTTAAATGAATAATAAGAATATACTCCATGCACATTATTAGAATTGATTTAAAAAAATATTCTGAACTCAGCATAATTTTAACAGCTATGGCCGTCAACTCTATTCATATTTTTATCGCATAGTCAAAACATTTTAGCACGAATAATTTTCTACTCCCACCCAGACTAAATCTATAGGTACTTATGAGCTAATCTGAGCCTTGTAAGCTAGATCATTGGCATCATTCGCGATATTTGAAGACCTAGCGTAAGGGTAGGTGGCTGCTGATGCTGTTGGAGACGCCCACTGCTGGGATGACTGGAAGCCGGCAAGCTGAAGAAAAGACGGATATTTTATTTCATGCTTCATTCATTTAATTACCCAATATCCAGGACCAACAAATGTTTACTGCTGCAGTTGGCACTCTTGAAGACCGCCTCACTATAATCACAGAGAAAACGGAGGTCGCGAGAACATACAGGCTGATATTAGATACCAATTGTAGCTGTTTCTATTTGTACAATAATACAATCAAGACAGAAGAGAAATCAAGAGAGAAGAGAATTCAACGGCCTTAAGAGACGTAGGTATCGTGGAGAAATTCACAAAGCTCAGTGTGGTACACATTTTTAAAGAAATTAAATAATGGGAACAAGAGCTCTGTCAAGAAAATATTCTAATTCTAAATTTTAAAGCAAAGGGGTAATATTTGAAAGTACACAATTAAGTACAATAAAGATCCTGTTTGCAATCAAAATACACTCCTAAGCCCAGAAGAATGAAGTCCAAAGATCCTTACATAATCGCTCACCTTTCCACTAATATTGTTGAGTCCTCCACCACTCAGCAGCTTCTGGATGCCCAAGGCTGCAGCCACCACGAATGCCAACTTAGCCACCACCAGGGCCTTTGTAACCAGAAGAGTCAGCCCTCCGAACAGTAGACCAGCTATTGCAAGGACCTTAACTCCAATGCCTGCCAGGAGTGGCGAGTATTTCTTGATTTTACCTCGCGCTGAAACAAAAGAAGATTATTATTGAACTGGTCGTAGGAACCTCAGAATGGAGACCTTCTAAATGGAGTAAAAAATCCGGGGTATATGTCTAAGGTACGCGTAAGGTATGCATAGTCTAGATAGACTAATTTCCGTTCGTAAAGGCCGTTCCTCCCATATAAAGAAGGTCTATGTCCTAGCAGTTGGAATATTATAGACTGCCAACCGCGGGTTCAAATGCAGGCATTACACTCGACGTAATGTAACCTGGTACTAGAAATTGTTACGTATATGCTACGTCACCGGAATCCCACATGCTACAACTTAATCGCGTAATCTTGACCGCGAGGTATCATTACATTGGCTTACGTAATAGTTACATATTCTACGATTCTTACTGATTTCTGAGGGGCGATTCTCGTAATTTAAAATGTTCAAAATCTAGTCGCAGTGTCATCTCGGCGACAAACAAATGTCAAAAACTTGTCAAAATGTAGGGAAATTTGAAGTATTTTTGGCAGATTGAGACTGAGACCAGACTGTAAACGTTCTTAAAATTACGAGAATTGCCCTTCTGATCTCAGCCTCAATCTGTCAAAAGACCTAAAATCCCTACATTTTTGTCAATTGTTTGACATTGATTGTCGCTGAACCGAGATTATGACTAGATTTTGAACATTTTTAACTAAGGAAATTGGCCTTCTGATATAATTATGTATATATATTTTTTATATGTTTTTTTTCTTGACTGATTCTTTTTGTAGGTACAGTTGAAAATAGGTCACCTACGTCATAAAAATCATACCATTACGCCTGTATTTCCCGAAGGCTTAGGTGGAGATGTACCTAATAGTTTATCTACATTTAGTCAGTTATATTTAAGTCCCACGTAATAGGGGCGAGCCTATTGCCTTAAACCGGAGACAAATCCAGATTCCTGGCAGCTATTGAAAAATTTCTGACGCTGAATCCAATCGCAATTGAACCCAAGACTTTCTGCTAAGCAATAACGCTTGCCAACACTATGTGGGCCACTGGTAATTTCCCACCTTAATTCCACCTTACAGGGTGGCAGGGTCATCGACGCACAACCCGTTACCAAAAAAAAAAACAAAAATGAGTGCGAAGGTTCTAGGAACTTTTCTATAAATCTGCAGTTTTTTTTTTATAACCGGCGGATTTCTACACTAGTTTGCGCGTCGCTGTCCCCCTGCCACCCTGTAATATTATTTACCTAACATAATTAATTCACAACCTGACAGCCCTAATCCTTGAGCCGCAACCGCACGACGTAACCTTGACCACGCGACCGCTCTCATTACAACACGACGTAACAGTTCATTCACACACCATACTTTCATTACGGTATACTTAATATTAATTATCATAAGCTCAAAACACGCCATCATGTATTGTTTCCGTAATAATGTAAACTTAGAAACACGATTTTACTATGGTTGGATTTTTTATTCACAAGAATTTTCATCATTGTTCGGCTCAACCAAAGTACCTGCCATCTAATCTCTTCACCACTCTTGGTTGACTGGTAGAGAATGCCTAAGACATTACGTCCGCCTTTGAACCTTTTTGTGTGCGAAAATATTAAATAAATAATAAATAATTTTTTTGACAGATTTCACCTGTCATTTTGAAAATTACGATTTTTGTTAAGAAATTGTTATAGTGATAGCCGTTGAGGTAGGTGACGGCGAAGGTGGTTTGACGATCTGATAATGTTTACAGGGCCAACGTGGCCAGAGATCGCACAAGACAGGGAGGTTTGGAAAGAAAAAGGGAGGTCTTTGCATTGGCCTAGTAGTAGGACACGATTAGGGCTTACAAAAAAAAATGTTAGTCTGATATTTTAGTGGGTTTAATAATATGTTTATATAGGTAAGTCACTCAAAGGGCAATGGAGAGGGCTATGCTCGGAGTTTCCTTGCGTGATCGAATCAGAAATGAGGACATCCGCAAGAGAACCAAGGTTACCGACGTAGCCCGAAGAATTGCCAAACTTAAGTGGCAGTGGGCAGGGCACATTGCTCGCAGAACGGATGGCCGATGGGGTCGAAAAGTTCTGGAGTGGCGACCGCGAACCGGAAGACGTTGCGTTGGAAGGCCTCCCACTAGGTGGACCGATGACCTGGTGAAGGTTGCGGGAATCCGCTGGATGCGAGTCGCACGGGACCGGTCAATGTGGCGACACTTGGGGGAGGCCTATGTCCAGCAGTGGACGTCTATCGGCTGAAATGATGAGGTATATATTTAGCAAACTGGCAGTGGGCAGCCCATGTCTGTCGAAGGACCGATGGCCGCTGGAGCGGACGAGTCCTGGAGTGGAGACCGCGTATCGGCAAGCGTATTGTGGGACGCCACCCAGCTAGATGGACGGACGACCTAAGAAGGAGGCTAGGATAGACTGGATGCGGAAGGTGGAGGACTGGGCAGTCTGGGAGAAGCCTATGCCCAGCAGTGGACTGCGATAGGCTGAGTCGATATATTTAGTGTTAAACCAACAACAAATATTACACAAAAATCTGACAGCTAGATCCTGTCAGATTTTTCCAGTGAATTAATAAAATCATATGCTAAAATACAGCAGTTTTTATTAGGCAATACATTAAAGTGTCTCGTAGTGTTAGTGAAAACGAGCATTACCACAAAACTGTTATTAAAACGTAACTTTTTTTGTAAATTGTGACGTTTTAGCTGTCAAACTAAACTCAGGTGCGATACATACAAGCACAATTATCAATACATCAAATTCGCTGACACATCAATGGCTACTACAATCTGTCAAATTTAATTAATAGATTTTCAACTTTATCGCTAAAGCATTAAGGTTCAAGGTTGATTGGGAAACTTTGACAGTTTCGGGTAGCTTGATATGCTGGCGTCTGTAGAGCTTCTGACTGTGGTCGTTATATTCGTTATTTTAATCGCGTAGTAAATCTTTAGTCTGTGCTAGAGGTTATATGTGCTTGCTTGTACTACAAACAGACCCGGCTGACGTAACCTTGACCGCGCGGCCAATGCGCTCACGTAACAGTGCACTGACCCACTCCACAACTTTCATTTCTCTGTGTATCGAGATGTTTTCTTATGAGTTGAGTAAAGATCGATTTACGATGTAGTATTAGAAATAGTTTAGATAATAAAAGTGTCGTCTTTACAAATAATTATATAATTAATGTTTACAAAATATTGTAAATCATTCAAAAAAAGTAACAGTGGAGTTTCTTGCCCATTCTTCTCCATACGCAACTACCTTTTGGAAGGAGGAGTAGAATCAATGCTATTTTATTGTACCTACATTTTGACGTCCAAAAGTGCCTGATAAGTGCCTATTTGAAATAAATGCTTGAAGACGGCAGTGATGACGTTTATGGTTTGTCAAAATATTTATAATTTTTTTAGGTAACAATCAGAAGCACAATTTTAACATTTTGATTGCTATCAAATTCAGTGTTTTATAACTCTTCACAACAAACTTAAATTGAGTTTTATTATTCTCAGGGTGGGTGGCGTGACAATCTTCACAACGTGGCGGATAGCAGCTCAGCAACAGAGGGGCAATTCTCGTAACTTTAAGAACGTTCACAGTCTGAAAGCCAATTCTCGTAATTTAAAATGTTCAAAATCTAGTCGCAGTCTCATCTCGACGACAAACAAATGTCAAAAACTTGTCAAAATTAGAGGAATTTTTGACAGATTGAGACTGAAATTCGACTGTGAACGTTTTTAAAATTACGAGAATTACCCCTCTGATCCCAGTCTTATAGGAGACGCAATATATCCAGCAGTGGACCTTCACAGACTGATGATAAAATCCTAATGTCATTCTGCATGGTGACCTAATCTTCCTACGCAAAATATTACGTGGGTGGACGGAGAGTTGCGGACACTGTCCCGTTATACAATACTAAAGGATAAATCAGCCTATAACGTTCCCACTGCTGGGACGCAGGCCTCCTCTCTGTGAGAGGGAGTGGGCCGTAATCCACCACGCGGGCCCGGTCCAAGTTGGTAGATGTCACATGTCTTCGAACTTTTCTGTTCTTAGACATGCCGGTTTCCTCACGACGTTTTCCTTCATCGTTTTAAGAGCAGTGGTGATGAAATTAATTTACACGAAGTAAAGCGCCTACTCATGTACAGATAGATAGGTATAAATTTTTATCACCTCTGGTAAGACCGAATAACATAGTAAAGTAAAGCTATTTCATGTTTGTGATGATAAAAATGTACGAACCTTCTTCAAACGTTCTAGCAGCTTCCCTCAGTTCTCCAGGTTCAAACTTGACGTTTAGTTTTTCTTCTCCTGTCGCATCTCTGCAAATAAAATAAAAATAATAAGATAATGTCTAGCGGTCGCAAACGTTACGGCTCAGCATGAGGTCCAGGGTTCGACTCTCAGATTGAGCAAAGTGTTATTGGATTTTTCCATCTCAAATTTCTCAGTACCAGTTCGGAGTCTGGTTTGTGTCGGGTGCTTAAAGATGTGTAAGAATTAAACATAACTGGTGAAATTTGGATGTACTATACGTACACCTCTGCCTCACCCTTTGAAGAATAGAGGCAGGATGTTATGATTTATATTATACTAACTTCTGCTTTGCTTTGCCCGCGTGGATGTTGGAAATTATCCCGCGAGAACGTGCTTCAGGGATGTAAGGACATAGCCTACTTTTTGTCCCGGTAGCACGTTCCCGTAAAATTTGGCAATGAGAAATATGGCATCTTGGGACCTTCCCCAAGATGCCATACAAAATCGAAACTCGTTCAGTAGTTTAGGCGTGAAAAAGGTAACATACGGAAAGAGATAATTTCGAATTTATAATATTATATGGATTTATTTATGTGATGCGGGCACTTACCGGTCTAGTGGTAGACTTTCTGGTCTCTGTTTGGATTAAAATGAATTCGTTCTGAATTTAGTTTTAATTTTACACTTATTTATATCGGATATTGTCAATTTGACACTCTTTGAATCGGTTTTAAGCTCGCAAACCAATAAAAATAGAGAGTTCTAGTTTTATTGTGGCCTCATAAACTAAAGTAAGTCTTGATATTTATCATCACGAAAGCAAACAATATTTAAAAAAATGAAACGTCAAGAAAAATATTACAGAACTCCAAACATTCTACATACTTATGTAAATAACCCAACAGCGAAACAAAACAAATCTTACGTAAACACATACATTAGAAAACATTTTCCTTTAAAACCCAAGTTATTTAATAAGTGAGGTGAAATAATATGATTTTCACGCATTTTCACTTAATTTACATTGCAATGAATACCGAAGTTAGTAAACGTTAGTGTACAGACGCCAGCAGGTCAAGCTACCCGAAACTGTCAAATTTTCCCAATCAATCTTGAACCTTAATGCTTTAGCAATAAAGTTGAAAATATATTAAATAAATTTGACAGATTGTAGTAACTTGATGTGCTGGCGTCTGTACTACGAGAGTAATGTTCTAAAAACAGAAAGATCATAATAGATGTTTAGATAATCATTGAATGTCATTTAACTCTATGTAAAGAAAGAAAGAAAAATTATTTATTGCGACTATGGACATGTCTATGCTCCTACTGATTTACACTAGTCTGCGAATCAGTATTATAGATTTATAAAATCATCTCAGTTAAGTACAGTAAAAAAAAATGCTAAATGAGCCTGCTCTTGACCTCGATCACACCTGATGGAAAGCGATGGATGACGTCTATGATGGAACGAGCGTACCCAGAAGATTCCTGTTCACTCTTACTTTGACGGCAGATGGCTTAAATGTGGGAAGGAACACAAATGCTGGCAAAGAGTTCCACACTTTGGCTGTGCGCATAATAAACGTGGAGGAGAAGCGCTGTGTACGACTCGTCGGGATATCAACCAAGTGTGGAGTTTGCATTGTCTGACCCTATTAGGTTTTTTTTTGGCTATACGCCTATTGCATTAGTTGAGAGAAAATACAAAGTATGAAATTAGCAAACTTGAAAACAGAGTATGCTTATTTGCTAACTATAGATTCCTTGTTGTAGCTTTTGGTATGTAGAGTCCAGCAAGGAGTTTAAATCCTTAGTGTTAGCCTCTCTTCCCGTATCCATAGGTATACATAATTATCTAATTAATATTCAGTTCAGTAGGTAACTATCTTCTTACAAATATCTATGAACCTTTATCTCATCAAATCATCTTTCAAGAAATTCATTCAATTCTTGTTTAGTTTGTCACTTTTTTTTTACTTTTTGACTACCTAGTTAGCATTATAAGGGGTTTATTTTTATAGGATGATTATACGTAAGTGACGTTTAAACGTCAAAAATGTATGGTGAAACAGTCGCTAATCATTACTTAACTTTATGCAACGTTTATGCCTAAAGGGTTTAATGGTGATTTAGAAGTGCTAGGGGTTGTGCAACTTGTTATTAATCTAGATAAATGTACGGACTTCGAAGTGAAGTGAAAACGTTACTACATAGACAATGCAGTGAAAGTGTTTGTATGTAAATCTCATCCAATCTATATTGTATGGGTTAAGGGGCGGAGGTATGTCAGATTTGAATTAGCTGTCAGAAGATTATAATTTGTGTCTCCTTTGTTTTGTGTGTCGTAACTAAAGGCACTCAGAATCGGAAGTTGTAAGCTGTCTTCGGCAATAATCTCCCGCTGCTGGGACATAGACCTCCTATCTTTGAGAGGGAGTGGGACGTAATACACCACGCAGGCCCCGTATGGGTTTGTAGGGTAAGGGTAAAGGGTATTGGGCAATAATCATGTTTATGCTGAATAATCGAGATTTTAATTACTATTTTTTCATAGATTAGAGAGCTAGTGCAGCTGTGTCTAAATTCTAGATCCTTCTAGAAGATGTCCTTTCTTTAAGGCGCTTTACTTTGTTTAAGTTATTTTATCATCCCTGCTTTCAGAACGGTGAAGGAAAACATATTGGGGAAACCGGCATGGCATGTCGTAGAAACAAAAATTGAAGACATGTGTCATCTACTAATCCGCTCTGGGTCCTCGTGGTATATTATAGCCCACTTCCTCTAATAGAGAGGAGGCCTGTGTCCCAGCAGTGGGAACAATATAGGCTGATTATGCTTATGTTACACTATTCGTTTTTTTCCAGTCTGAAAAACAAGAAAATCTCTACCGAAAAAATATCAAGCCTCAAAAGTGTCAATCTTCCTCGCTCTTTCGATCACACCTTTTTAAAGTAAACAAAGTGGAGTTGTTTTTGTAAAGTCACTCAGTTACCCAACTGCGCATGACAATGTGTGGTGCATGTCACGTGTTAAGGTGAATTAGCGTCAAACACATTGTTTCATTATTTTCACTTTAAAAACAGGGTTTGGAAAGTTGTTTGTTTGATTTTTGAGGGACAGAAGAATGCCCTTTTATGACCTTAACGCCCCAACTAACATAATATAACGTTAGAGCCTTGTACAGACGCCAGCACATCAAGCTACTACAACCTGTAAAAATTTCTTTAATAGGCTTTCAGCTAATTTTTTTAAAAAAAAAAAAACGTTGCCCCACTCTAGGAATTTCTCCTGTATCGTGGGTGTGTTTACAAACTTTTAAATTCACATACACAAACAGCCAGACCCGGAACAACTACTTCTAGGTCATACAAATATTTGTTCCGTGCGGGAATCGAACCCGCGACACGCAGTGCAGCAGTCAACTTTATTGCTAAAGAATTAAGGTACAAGGGTGATTGGGAAAATTTGACAGTTTCGGGTAGCTTGACCTGCTGGCGTCTGTACCTAAGTGTAAGATAGATTATTTTCTGTAAATCTTTTGAAAATAGTACTTTTCAAGGTAATTTTACAAAATGCCTGAAATTATTTTCGAAATAATTAAAATATATATAGGATGGCAGGGAGATTGACACGCAACCTGATAATGAATTCAGTAAATAATTCTGGAATCCGGTTATTTAAAAAAAATGTTGTACCATACATTTTGACCGCGTAGGTACTTTTCCATGAAAAAGTTGTTTTTTTTTTGATAACCGACGATACTTTTCTAATCTAGGGTGTTTAGAATCATGTACTGAATTCATGGTTACAATTTGCGCGTCGATGATGCCTCCCTGTATAATGATTATGATTTAGATCATTTCTTTCTATCTGTCTAGGTTTTGGTATTATATGCAGGGATTTTGATTCAGATTCAAAAGCACTGAACGTAAAGAAGACACTAATTCTCACCACTTAAGTAAAAGCAAGCACTATCCTACTTCCTACTCCTACTAATACTCATATACTAATAATATAGGTATATTATATTTTATATTATTTATATCGTTTATTTATTTAGTTGTCTTCTTTTATTACATTTTTAAATATTAGTATAAAAAAGCATTTAAAAAAAAATATAAAAAAATAGTGATCCACCGGTGTCGGGAGCAGGGTTCAAGCTACCGGTGGTTAGGGCTCCAGAAACAGAAACCTCCTCACAATGCGAGCTGTATCGAGGAGCCTTCCGAATCAGGCCCTATTATTTATATTATATATTATAATATTATAAACATGAAAGTTTGTATGGATGGATGGATGTTTGTTACTCTTCCACGCAATAACTACTGACCGGATTAGGATTAAATTTGGCACACAGATGGTTTATAACCAGGATTGACATAAAGGATACTTTTTATCCCGATATTCCTTCGGGATCGAAACTTATGCGGGTGAAACCGCGGGGCGCAGCTAGTATTATAATAATTCAAATAATAAATGATTAGTAAATACCCGAACGTTTTAGTACCCACAAGTTAATAAAGTACACTTTGGCCTAAATATTTATCCATGATCTTCTTTTATCTCACAACCCGTCGAGAAAAAGCAATAACCCCTTATGACCACAACCACAGCCCCACCCTTTTTCTTCCCCTTAAAAAAACTAGGCACCACTTACTTCTCAATAGCCACTCCAGAAAACAGCTCAATTCTTCCATCTACTTCATTGGTACCTCCTGGGGCAGCACTGCAGGCCACGACAGCTACCACCAAAACTAAACACAACACTCGCATTTTGAAGAAAAAATTACCCAAAAACTATTGGAGTTAGGGCGAAAATCCCAAAAAAAAATAGACTAAGGGTGAAAATTACCCAAAAAAATAGGCTTAAGTTATATAGGTCTTGGTTGTTAAGTCCTTAGTGGACGAAGGTTTAGGATAAAGTGAGATGGGTCCGGGATGCCGCTCGCTTTTATATGCAACGTTATGTGTACGGTAAGGATGGCTGTTACGGAATGTTCTGTGGCGCGGTGAGCAGTTTTGATCGTTGCTTGGATTTGTATGGGAAAATAGTCAGTCAGTTTAAAGGTTGGGTTTTCAGGCTTAGGTTATATAAATGTTTACACCTTATTGAAGGTTATTTTAGAAGTTAATAGGAAATCGCTTCTGTAGTTTTCAATGTTGATATTACGACTAGCATTGGAGTAAAACTGAATAGATTAATAGATAGTTGTTTTTATATTAATAAATGTATTTTCTTTCTTTCTTTCTTTATTCCCAATAAATTATATAATGCTTTCTGCATATTAGATAAAGGATATTTTATACAGTAGTGACAGAATTTGCTGTAGTTATCACAATTATATATTATAAAAAGCATTGATAATGCAGAGGGGTAATTGCGTAACACACTATCAGTAGCAATTGTTTTCACTTTGACAGTTGAACAACATTCATTGCGTTATTTACATTCTTGAGCAGACAATTTTTTCCATCATATGTAGCAATGGATTAGCAATATACTTCAAAATGGTTTATTGTGTGTTACGCAATTGGAGTGCTGGACACGGTTATGATTTAAAAGTACTGTGCATCATTTTGATGTAACGATGTTATTTATTTAACCATTAAATTTATGTACACACATATAATTACATATGTATAAATAGACAAGAAAAAACAGAACAGGAAAAAATAGGTACAGATGTGATGCTTGTGATGTTATATTTTGTTTTGAAAATTTCATGGGAAAATGGATATTAAACAAAGGGCTATTTAACAAATTTCGACGTTTGACGCTTACTGCTGAGGACTGAAACATAAATAAATTGAACGAACCACAAGTATCAAGACCTCTCACACGTGGGAGCTCACACTCATTCTTAACTAATTATATTAACCCGCGCACATGCCGTGTTTTCAACAAGCGACAAACAAAAGTAGATATTACTACCGTAGTACTGAAATGAGACAAAAAATATTTGTAGTAAAAATATTACAAAATAAATCCATTATCGACTTGATATACCGCTGATCCAAATGTTTTCCAGATTATAAATCGTCCATTTCTTTCATTTAAAATTTGAGTGTGCTAATCTTATTTAATGTATTTTCTGTGTGATTTGTGAATGTGCGTCCATCGATTCTCACCAGACTTCACTCCTGTTGGGCACAGGCCCATCTTTTTCTGGGCTTATCTCCACGCTCCAGCGCCAACCTCATTCAAGTTTCAAAATCAAAATATTTTATATCAAATAAACCTATGAAACGTGAGAAGCTAGGTACGCTATTCCAATTGGTCGTTTCTTATGGAGAAGAGCCGGCAAGAAACTCCACGGTTACCTACTCTTTTACAAATAATTGGCTTTTACAATATTTCCAAATTACAGTAGGTACGAGAGGACAGCGTAGGCCTGTAAACAAGTACCAGGTACTTGATAAAATAAAAAATTGTCTATAGATCTAAAGTCTACAAGGCCTACAAAGTCCTCGCATTTACAAAATATGAAAGAATCTATCAAAATCTATTTTGGCCCTCGATTCTATCTTATTAACCCTTAGTAATTGCTCTTCTGCATGATAAAAAAAGGATAATGTTCTTCAAGCCAAGACCCTAAAATTCGACCACGATACTTGCTGGCCTGTAGGTACCCGTACTTCAAGAGAAATTATTTTATGTCCTGTATCAGTTGGCAGAGCGCATGTTATTGTTGCATTCTTTTTCCATTTGCTGTCAAAACTGTACTTTCTAAAGGACACTCTGTATCCGGATCCTATGGTGTATGACGTTATAGGTTTACGCAATTGTGGCATGATTTTCTTCTGTTGTTGGATGAATTTTAAGTAGAATAGTAGATGAGTCAGTTTTCAATGTAAATGAGGCAGCACTAGGAATAAATTTCATGGTTAATGCAGAAGGTGAGTGTCCTGAATGACAGCACTTGTTCATAGTTCATAGTTGTGAGGGTATAGTATCATAATTACCACACTTTGTGAAAATCAATCAATCAACCAACTCAGCCTATCGCCGTCTGCTGCTGGACATAAGCCTCTCCCAGACTGCGCCACAACACCCTGCCAACCACCAACCATCCAGTCTGTCTCGGCCACCTTTTTTAGGTCGTCGTTCTATCTAGCTGGGGGACGTCCCATGTAGAATGGGACACCCCCCAGCTAGATAGACCGGTGGAAATATACTTGGCTCGGTGAAAATATTTTGTTGATATTACAGCAAAATGGTGCTGCTGATTTTGTCAATCTCCGACTTCATTCTTGATTCAGATGATGGTTATGGACACCGGCAGTTCGGAGGAGTTGGGTCAGTCCTTGCTAGAAACCTGTTGTGAGCAAGCGTAGTAATTAATGCTATATCCTTCTTTATATGAGAAAGGGGTTATCTTGAAGTGAAATATAAACAGCACCCTAATTGCGTAGCACGGTTTCAATCACAATCCGAGAGTTTTTTAAGGATATTTCTAATCCATTGCTTCATAGGCGTAATAAATTCGTTTGCTTAACAACGTAAGTAACGCAATGAACGTGGTTGAACTGTCAAAATGTAAGAAATTGCGATCAGTTGTCATTTTATGTGTGTTACATCCGCTGTATACTAGAATGATTGCCATTCAAAGACCTATTTAATTCTCAAAAGGTAAAAAATATTCTCATTTCAGAATTTATAAAAATACGTCTGCATGACTTATAAATCTTCCAAATCATTTCAAATCTCTCTGAATTAGAAATGCTATCCCAAACGTTCTAATCTTTTAAACAGGTCAAGGATGCTACTGGAGACTTTCTCCAATAGCCCATAGGATAGTCCCCTAAGGTTGAGCGCACACCAAGCCAATTACGTGTGGGTAAATTGTTTGTTTTTAGGAATGAACAAAATATTTTAACTGTTGCAAAAACGATTGAAGGCATCCAAGTCAGCTTCTTGGGTATGATTTTTTTTTTTTCAGAAAATAATTGTTCATTAGTTTTTAGTTCTATTTGAATAATATTGTAGGACAAAACGAAAAATGTAGGACGGAAACACAACTTGAAAACTATCTATCTCTCTTTATTTTCTTCCTTTCTTTTCTTTTTCTCTAAACAACATCCACTGCATCTAAAATATCGACTCCCATTTCCTTTTGCATGATAATTGCATAGGCTTCCTGGTCTATGCTCACTGAATGATAAAATAAAATAAAAGAAAGGTGACCACATGTGCGTTGAGCGTTAGATTGATGTCAGTTGCATCGCTCGCTCAAGGTCGCGACAATGAACCTGTACCGTCGCTTACTTTCTATTTGAATTGCGCCTAGTATATGCAAGGATGTGACATAAAAAACCTGGCAAGCAATATTGCTTTCTAGGTTTTTAGTACCATTTTAAATCGTAGTTCAACCCTAGGGCCTATGCCCTAGGGTTGAACTTCATATTTCATCGAACCAGATAATATCTGGCCGGTTGGATCCCAGCTAGATGAACCGACAACCTTAAGAAGGAGGCTGGGACGGATTGGATGCGCAAGGCGGAAGACGGTGTTGTGACGCCTTCAGCGAGAGGCTTATTTCCAGCAGTGGACTGCGATAGGCTGAGTTGATTTTGATAAAATCTCTCATGAGGAACATTGTAGTAGTTAGTATCCAAGGTAATGTTTTGGCACCCTGGAACAGTAATGTTGAAAGGCAAGGGGAAATATTCAACATCCAGATTCAGCAAAACCAATTAAATGTAACAATGTATTTCAGAACAGTGTGACACTGTCAGTGCAGCATATTATTATTAGCCACAAACAGGAACTTCAGATCTCAAAAGACTGCGTCTGTTGAATTTAATAATTTAATAATTACATAATTGTATAAAACACTTTCAATCACAATCTTAATGATTTTGGAGGTTATTGCTAATTTATTGCTTGATATGTTTGAAAAATTGGTCAGCTCAGCAACGTAAATAACGCAATGAATGTTGTTGAACTGTCAAAATGAAAGTCGTTTCTATTTTTAGTGTGTTACGCAATTATCCAGCTGCTTACTTAGGTAAAGACTAATGAGCTTGAAGAAAGTTGTCAATGTTAGTGTCAATAGGTCATGATTTAGTTTATTCATGTCTTATGTTAGTTTATTCATGTATATTATTAAAGTATGTAAGTTTATCTACAATTCTCACATATACTATGCCCCGTGAGAAGCAATGGGTGAGCGTTACGCAACGATCTGAGTGCGTTGGCACACTTCACGTTGTATAACAAGTATTTATACCGAGCCTCGGTCAGTGTTATGAGATGAACAAATTATTATTTATTACCGAGATATTTTTAGACTAGAAAGTGGGGATTTGTTAAATGAGGGATAATAAGTTAGGGTTAAGGGACTAACCACACTTATTCCATCAGCTCTGTTTTGTCCATAGAAATCAACGATTTTGTATGGAATGCGTACGCATCCGTTCAGCTTTACGGATGCGTAATATCCATAAGTTTGGTATAGTGTCTGACAAATTGAAAAATTCTCGCAAGCGCTTATTCATTAGATCCTGTAAAACTAATTGAAAAAGTGACTTGTGTATGTGAATAATTGAATTTGAGGAAACAGATTTCCTGAAAAAGAAATAAATTAAAACTAAATTGTTAGCCTGTAAAATATTTTAATATTGTTATTTGAAAAAAGTAACATAATAAATAGGAGTAACCAACTGGTGTTGACAGTATGCCGATTTTAAGCCAGTCATCACACTACTTAGGAGTTTCCTTGTAACAAGTAATTCACACTAGGTTTGTAAGGGTACAAAATAAATTCACTAAAGTAACTTGTATCAATGTAAACACCAGTCAATAGGGTCAAAAACATCAAGTTGTATGCTTATTCCGATCCCAAATCATTTTGCGACGACACATTCCGTTCTACTGTATCGCACAACGGTCTTCGTAAAACTGCGCGCTGAACGGATTGTCCAAAGCCATAGTACTTTCAGCTATTTTATCTCGCACTTTATCTGACACAGTGTATATTCTTCCTACCATTTTCCTCATATTCTTCGAGATGAACATCCTAGGGTTGTGCTTGTGGAAAAACGCCTTCATTTTTCTGTGTCGCAACGCCATTTTTCGTCTGATCGGGTGTGGTCTGCTGAAGACGGATCGCTTCTTTTTCGGGAAAATACGTCTTCTTCTCTTCCCCATGATTTTGATATGTCACCAGCCTACCCGTGGTTATCTGATAACATTATTTTCCATGTGTCGTTTTGGTTTTTGTTGGATTGTGTTACAATTTTTTTTCTTTTAGCTTTTACATTCTGGCATTGTAATGTTTTTTTGGCTGTCAGATATGCTACTGTCATGTCTGAGATTTGAGACTGCTTTTGTTTATATGCCAGTTTTTTTGGTTTTTTATAAAAAAAATTGGTTGTGTACTAAATACTTTTTAAAAAGACAGAAGAAAAGTTTGGTACCCCTAAAGTATTTTATTATTTAATAGGGGTGGACTGCAAATATTACTTGGTATAAAAATTAAAATGAGGGGCTCAAGGAACAGACTAAAAAACACGCTACGCTTGCCGCGGTCAGTTTGTGGATGGGTGATCGATTTTTTTTTTTTTTTCCTTCCATTACTTATCAAGACCCCTCCGTGCCTTGGAAAACACGTTAAGCCGTTGGTCCAGGCGGTCATTCGTAGTCGTTACAGGTATTCAGAAGCCCAACAGTTTGACAACCAATCTTAGCAAGAAGTATCGTGTCACTCAGTTTGGGTTGTGGAGCTCAGATAGGCAGTCCCTCCATGTAAAATACTGGTATTCAGCTGTTTAATTATGGTTAGACTGGAAGTTGACCCCAATATGACGGCACGGTTGGCGCAGCGGTTAAGCGATTGACTGCTGCGCTGCGTGTCGCGGGTTCGATTCCCGCACGGAACAAATATTTGTATGACCTACAAGTAGTTGTTCCGGGTCTGGCTGTTTGTGTATGAGAGTTTAAATGTTTGTAAACGCACCCACGATACAGGAGAAATTCCTAGTGTGGGGCAATGTTTTAAAAAAACAAAAAAATATGTCGACGTCGGCTTTCAGTCCAGCCAATATATCAACCATAGTTGGGAAAAGGCTAGGCAGATTGATTAATATTGGTATAAAAATTAAAATGAAACAAAAATTAAAAGAGGTCACTCCTTTAGTTTATTTTGTCCTACAAATAATTCTTTGGTTAAATAAAAATACACAAAACTTATATAACCGTTTATCTGCATCGTTCTTAATAAAAACGAAATTGGCTTCACTATTAGTCAAAGGTAAATGCATTTTTCTATATCATTATCTACGTAATCACAAATAAAATAATCACCCTAAAATCTAGAACTACTTATATTTTAAATAAGTACCTACATGTATTTTTATCCATTATTTTAGTCCCCTATTACATGGGACTTAATCATAACAACCGAACCGAACTGCCTAACCCTTTTGGGAAAACACGCGGGATGTTATGATGTTGTTTTATTATCAACTCCATCAGTGTACCATAACAGGTACAGGTATATAATCCCCTCTTTTATAGTGCTCATCATAATAGACATGGTCCTCACTCTTCGAAGGTACCTGGATAATCTCAACCTGCGTCTTGGTGTCATCTTTCCGGTTCTGGTAGCTGTGGTTGTGGTCGAAGGAGGCCTTGAGGCTGAGGACGGAAGCCATGACGGTTGAGAAGAAACCCATCATCAGTCCTGCGGAGAAACCTTGAAAGTAATTTGCTGTTGCTAACCAGAGTACTAAAGCTTTTATTGCTAGACATATTGTGTATTTTGCCTAAAACGACGGGCAGTTTTCTGCAACTTTTATTTAGCATAATCAGCCTATAATGTTCCCACTGCTGGGACACAGGCCTCCTCTCGGTGGGAGGGAATGGGCCATAATCCGCCGCGCAAGCCCAGTGCGGGTTGGTGGAGTTCATATATGTCTTCGAATTTTTGATTTTAGGACATGCCCGTTTCCTCGCGATGTTTTTCTTCACCGTTTTGAGAGCAGTGCTAATTAAATTATTTACACAAAGTAAAGCGCCTGTCTGACTTAAAACCTACGACTTGCAACTCGTAAATTGCGGCCGTTACCACTAGGCCACCACTGCTCTCTTACTATTATTTAAGTCCCTTAAAATGAAAGTGGTTCTTGTTGCATTAATGTGTTTCGTACCACACGTGCACCACCAACCATCTTGGGTTGTCTGGCAACTACCAAAGAATAAAACAATTAATATTACAATAAGGGCTGATTTATCAATCATCAGATAATTTTTATTCGTGAAATAAATTTGACGTCTGGCAGATTTTGTATGGAAGAACTGTCAAAAATTCAAAAATATTCCTCGGATAAAATTATCTGGCGTTGGAAAAATCAGCCCTAAGACTGGTTGAGTCACAGCAAAATATAACACCTGGGCACTGATTCCATTAATTTACAAACGTTTCAGTAGTTTTTCGATTGTGTGTTTTTGACAAATGTGTAAATTATCGATTAAAACTTTTGCAAATTATTGGCATTAGGGCCCTGTTTTTTTTTGTCGATGGAGACGACACGTTGTCATTAACCGGGTACAAGACTCTACCTTAGCAGAAACAATGGATGGACTGAGTGAATGATGATATGGTTAGAAAGGGGGTGACTACCGAGATGACGACTAATAGAGAAGTATGAAAGAAAATACGTGATTAGCTGGCCCAAAATAATTAAAATGAGATAAAGGCAGGAGAATGCTAAAGACTCTACTCTGGTACGCTGAGAAATATAATTATTAAGCAGTCTACTTCTGGACACAGACCTCGTCCTCTTAAGATCTGGGCATATTGATTTGCTACGTTTGAGCCAATCACCTGAAGCCAATGTATTTTTTCTCACCTTTAGCAGACAAGAACGCCAAAGCCTTCAAAGCTATAGGAATGAGCAGACTCTTAGCGGCCAGTAATCCAAGAATCAACGGCATCATATACTTCCGATGCATCTTCGGATACTTATTTCCTCCTCTATTCTTCTTGTTCTTCTTAAAAACCTTGAAGATGCACTTCTTGCCTTTACCTTTACGCTTCTTATCTTTATCTGAATGCTTCTTTTTGATCTTTTTAGTTGATTTTCTAGCCTTCGGTTCTGACTTTGGTAAAGGTTTGAGGTCTCGTGATTCTGTATCTGAAACATTAGGAAAATAAAGGAAAAATTAATTCCTCTTTCGTCCTTGTAAATTAAATGGGATCTTCTTGTTTTGGTGTCAATGCTACTTTTCTTTCGATATTTTATATTGTTTGAGCCCAGTAGGTGGCCACATTGATTACGGCATCAGTGACATTCATTAAGTCATTCAAGGTACTGGAGATGAACGGGCACTTAGGGCACTCCAGCAAGTGGGGCATGTTCTGATTAGAGGCACCGCACTGGCACTGAATATTGGATGGGTCAGTAATTTTGACTTGTGTCTGCAGCGCCCTACTTGGGTATGCAATCGATTGAGAGCTATCCATATAGGCCACTGCAGATCAAGGCCGAGAGGGAAATATGTGATATAGTTTAGATATTGAAAGGTGGTGGAAGGATGGTAGGAACTTCTGAACTTCATGTACCCGAATTATTGATAGACTTACAATTTATTAACGCTTGCCACATTTTTAATACAAATATCTGGATATTTGTATTAAAAATGTTGAAGTTGCGGGCTCCTCCTTCATCCCAGGATGAAGGAGGCGCCCGTGGTTAAATAATAACAGTTGCACAGGTCGATTGATCAGTTTAAGCTACGCTTGCCGTGGATGGTCTGTGGATGGGTGACCATCTTTACATACCGAGACCCCTCCGTGCTTCGGAAAGCACGTTAAGCCGTTGGTCCCGGCTGTCATTCGTGGATCCTTAACAGTTGTTAAGGGTAGTCAGAAGCCTGAAAGTCTGACAACCAGTATTACCCAGTAACTGGGTTGTGGAGGTCAGATAGGCAGTCGCTCCATGTAAAATACTCGAATTTAGCTGCATCCGATTAGACTGGAAGCCGACTCCGACATAGTTGGGAAAAGGCTTGGCTGATGATGATGATGATCTAGGATAAAAAGTAGTCTATGATTTTTTCCAGATCCTCGGCTACCTATCTGACAAATTTTATAACGATCGGTTCAGAAATTGGCGTGCAAAGGTAACAGACAGAGGAAAGGACAGAGCTACTTTCGCATTTATAATATTTGAAGTATGGACTTCCTTAAGCAACAAAATTAACTTTGCATTTACTGTTACTAAGGCGAAAAGTAAGTGGCACCTATATTTAAAGTTTCAACATCATCATAATCAGTCTATAATGTTCCCACTGCTGGGACACAGGCCTCCTCTCAGTGAGAGGGAGTGGGCCGTAATCCACCACGCGGGCCCAGTGTGGGTTTGTATACGTCACATGTCTTTGAATTGTTAGTTCTAGGACATGCCGGTTTTCTCAGGATGTTTTCCTTCACCGTTTTGAGAGCAGTTGTGATGAAATAGACAAAGTAAAATGCCTGTCTGGGTTCAAACTCACGACCTACCACTTGTAAGTCGGGGCCGACATCTCTCGGTTACAACTGCTCACTCTTTGAGCATTAGAAAACTACCAATATATATACTATATCAAACAACGAATCATTACCTTGCAAAGACCGAGGTGCGAAGTTGCTGCTAGCTATAATCCACTCCAAAGGTTCACTTGAATTGAAGCCTCCATCCACATACTTATCATGACTGCTTGGTCCAAATCCAAACAACGTCTCAGTTTTCACTATTCCATAGTTATTTGCATTATCCAGTATCAATCCACGGGAGTAGGGAAGCATTTTGATCACCGATCTTTTCTCGTCGTGTTATAGTTCAATTTTGCTTAATTTTCACATATTATTTTTTGGAAAAATCGTTCTGTTTGACTTGCGAAAATGAAGTGGTCTTGCCATCAGTTGACACTGAGTTTTATAGCGTCAAAATGGGAACATTATGGCCTATCATGCGGTACGTTTTAATGACTCCATGCGTCTTTCTTAGTAATTAGACGTTAATTTTTGTGTTAGGGAAAGCTTTGACATTGTGTCTAGATTTCTTTTTGGAGTAGCTTGGACTGATTTGGTGCCATGATCCTTATTTGTATAAAGGAAGAAAAACTTCAGTAGAATTACGGGGTCATATTAAATTTGCTAGCGAATTTACAAACAAAATATAAACAAACTAACTGCGCCCCGCGGTTTCATCTGCATAAGTTTCGATTCCGTGGGAATATCGGGATAAAAAGTATGGTATATGTTAATCCTGGTTATAAACCATATGTGTGCTAAATTTCATCTAAATCCATTCAGGAGTTTCTGCGTGAAAGAGTAACAAACATCCATCCATCCATCCATCCATCCATCCATCCAAACGAACGTTCATCTTTATATCTTATATTATAGTAGGAAGTAGGATAGTAGGATTTGATTTAAAAAAATTGGGGTCATTAATCGCAGGTAGTGAAATATCAGTAGGTACCTGAGGAAAAAAAAAAAAAAAAAACTAAAAAAAAATGGTTTTGGTTGGTGCCACCGCGAAATTCGTCGAAATCTGTTACAGTTATAATAATAAAACAGCCCACTACCACACAGTTATAGCTACGACAGGATTCCTTCCTTCCTGACACATTAGGTTAACTGCCTAAGCATAACATACATAATCAGCCTATATTGTTCCCGCTGCTGGAACACAGGTCTACCTACTCTTTTTGACAGGGAGTCGGCTGTATTCCACCACGCGGGCCCAATGCGGGTTGGCAGATGTCACATGTCTTCGAATTTTTGGTTCTAGGACAGGCCGGAATACTCACGATGTTTTTATTCACCGTTAGTTTTCCCAAAATTATACATAGTCATTTGGAGATATTTTCTATGTATGGCCCACTCCTTCAAACAGGAGGAGGCCTGTCCGAACAGTGGGAACAATAATGGCTGATTATGCTTATTTTGCGTATTCACAAACCCAAAGGCATGCTAATCCGTATACAAAAATAATTAACCTGCGACTAAGCACAATATTCATCAGAAATAATTAGAAGGGGCGTGAATTCGAGATTTTCTTTCATTTTCTTCTTCCATCCCTTAATCCCAGTTCTATCTGGGGTTGGGTCTTCTTGTACAGCGGCGCCAGGACGATCTATCCTGGGTTGTCCTAGAACCGATCGTCCTGGCGCAGCTGTTGCTGTAATAGCGGTTAGGTTCTGCGCTTTTATCTCCATCTCAATACTGGACCACCATGTAGCGTGAGTCTTCCTCTTCCCAGGCGTTTCATAGGGATAAAGGGATTCAGGAATGTTTTTACTGAGAAACTATCCTCGCTTCTCATTACGTGGCTGTACCATCTAAGGCTGATTTCTTTAAGTTTGTCGTAATTTTCTTTCAATACATTTAGAAATTGTAACCATTTATCATTACTTCCATGTCACATCAAACTGATATCAATACTAAGCTGCTATAGTTGAAGGTTCCTGTGAACCGCGGCTAGTTCATGCTCAAAGTTATAGGTGGCGCTGTTCGATGTTCAAGCAAGTTTTCTTGTCGCTGTGCCTTGAGGGAAGTCTATGTAGGTACCTACATATTATGCTGTATTTTTGTTACACTAGCTTCTTTCTGTCCGTAACTTCGTTCGCGTGGAATTTCGGCAAACAACCTGCCGCGTCGCTGCGTATCGCCGCTATTATTTCATTTTCGCATTGCGTTCTTTCTAACTCTTTTTTTACTTAGCTCCTATTGATCGTAGCGTGATGTATCGTCAACTGCTGGATATAATAGGCCTCTCCCAGGCTGCGCCACAACACCTCCACCTTCCACATCCAGTCTGTTCCAGTTAACTTTTCAAGCTCGTCGGTCTATCTAACTAGTCCTACGCTACGCTTGCCGTTACAAAATCGTCTTATCACAACAATTTACAAGTCTTAAAATCTAAAGTACTGCTACTGTGAATCTATTTAGACAATAATTTTAACCGACCCGGGAATCGAACCCAGGACCACAAATGCCACATTAAATATAAAGTACTTCAAATTTTTTGACGAATTCATGATTACAGCGGGGAGTTTTGAACTTCATTTTTGGGAAGCATGGATAATTTTGAGGGAAATGAATATCTGGTTCTTCATCATTATCCACATCATCAGCCTCTAGCAGTCCACTGCAGCTCTCTAAAGTTGAGTTTCCTTACGGCTTAAGAATTGGTCCTTTTTTACCCAACTTACCCTATTTAAGGTAGCTTAAGGGAAGAATTTTAATTATATAGTTTTATTTAATCATCAACTGCCTAGCCTTTTCCCAACTACAGTTTAACGGAATGCAGCTGAATACCAGTATTTTACGTGGAGCGACTGCCTATTTGACCTCCACAACCACTAGGTTGTGGAGGTCAAATAGGCAGTCGCCCGTCACCCGGTAACTAACCGGGTAATACGATATCCCTTGGTAAGACTAGTTGTCAGACTTTCGGGCTTCTGACGAACCGAATAATTTCCTTTTTTATTATAATTATTATTTATTTATTGTCCCTTCAAGACACAAACATCAGTGAAGCTCTGGCTCTTGTACTAGGAGTTCCTGTATCACAAGAGCCAGAAATATTATATTAGCCTTATTTATGAGTCGCTTATATTTAAGCGACCACAAAAGATGGTTTTAGAAAATGATGGACCGGTAAATAGAGCATAACACCAAAGTGGTGGTTGTCTGTGGTCGTTTCTGCAGCTATTTGTTCTCGCATCAAGGGATTTTCTATTTTAAAGTAAGAAACTTCAGTATCATTATTATAGGATCCTTATAATCTCAAATTCAAAAACTATGCTTAGGTCAGTAGAAAAAATATTAGGTATGTTATTAAATCTGAATTTTTTTTTATGGGTTTTTAGTTTAAAAGTTAGTATTGCTCAGACTATCAGAAACTAGCATAATCAGCTTATACTGTTCCCACTGCTGGGACATAAGCCTCCTCTCGGTGAGAGGGTTCTTCTTGCGGGTCAGATGTCTTTGAATTTTTGGTTCTAGGACATGCCGGTTTCCTAACGAAGTTTACCTTCACCGTTTTGAGAGCAGTGATGATGAAATTATTTACACAAAGTAATGCTTGCCTGGGTTTGAACCCATGTCCTACAGCTCGTAAGTCGGGGCCATTACCACTGGGCCACCACTGCTATTAGAAAGTAATTACTCAGAACTTGTTAACATACAGATAACGATGATGAATGAAGGGTACATGAACATAGATGTAAGAACTATGGGTGGCTATAGAGATCTGCTCCTACTTCAGCGAATTGAATCTAGCACATTTTATCCTGACCATGATAAAGCTATCTATCTTACGACCTTTATTATTTTGTTCTGATTTCTAAAGTATAATGTTCCTAAAGTTTTCATGCTGGAAAGATCAAACTGCTATTCTTAAAATTAACGTATTGAATAAAAATGACAAAAGATCAAAAGCACTTGCGTATAATTATATTATCATTGTTAGCGATACATTTGTCTACGTTATAATTGGTAACTACATTATCTATTCGAACTAACAATAAATAAATAAATAACTTATTACTAGCACTTAATTATATTTACATTTGCGCGAGCTTAAAAATAGCGTTGATTGTATTACAAAAATAAATACAGAAAAATATAGTCCAAGTTTTGTACGAAAAACAGAAAATAAAAACGGAACAGAAAAATCTGCCAATCAACTATCGGTGGATTTTCTTTGTTTTCGACTTCAGACTAGCAGGGTGGACTCAGGATGGACGCTTACTTAGACTGAATGGCAACTGCGAGTCGTCGACTTTATTTTAAACTTCTTTTTCATTACCGACTTCAAAGACTGGTCCTTCATCTTCAAACTTCTAATAAACTTCATTTCTATAATCTAAAATATCGAGTTCGTGTAATTTGAGATTCCGTTCCAAAAAAAGTACAACCTTGTTAGTAGTATTTTGTTGCGGAACCCCAATCGAATTTAGTTCGTCTGTCTGTACGCTACAGTCGATTCTTCCAGAAATTTGAAGCCGGTGTCCTTGGTCTTTTTCTAGTATCCTCCTTTCTGTAATCCCATGACTGCTGCGAACAATGCAAAGAAGAATCCTGCTAGACCAGTGGCTCCGATCAGTAGGACCAACCCTGCAATCATGACCGGTACTAGAGCGAAGAATTTCATCTTGTAAGCCAGGAGTAGTGGTAGCATGTATTTCTTGAGCTTCTTAGGCTTAAACTTCTTCTTCCTCTTGTTCTTGTGCCTCTCCTCTTCGTGCCCCTTGATGCTGCCGATGTCTTCCTCTTCATATTCTCCGTCATCATCTTCGAATTCGTCCTCATCGTCGTCATCTTCACCCATTATGTCTGGAATAAGAGAAAAAGGTTTGTTAATTATAATGATAATGAAACAAATGAACGTGTGTTTGGACATCAGATACAATAAGTAACTGTTTCGGTAGAAATTAATTAGTGAATGTTACTTATAAGAATGATACTAAGAGTCATCCTAAACTATAAATAACTCCATCGAGACATAAATTGCTTTTTGAAGTGGCATCCGGGATATCGACGCACAAACTGTAGCTATGAATTCAGCACATGATTCTAGACCAACTTAAAATAATTCAGCTGTTTCATAGTATTAATAACCGACGATAAATTTCGACTCAGAGCGCGTCGATGTCCCTGCCACCCTGTATAGATATATGGAGATATGGATACGAGTATAACTGTATGGATTTAGACGTTACACTGATAGTTTGAACAAGACGTCTAAGTTTTTGTGGTAAAATCCTCGGTTTCCACTTTTCTATGAAAAAAAAAACAGCAGTGTTTATATCACCAGTCTCACTAGTTAGTCAATAATTATCGCCTGACAGAAACACAGTTATTCTGCCCACAACAACAGCTCGATAGCCTGATAGGCTATCAACCTGTTACGATTGCTTTACCGTGAAACATCTGATGAGATCCGATTACGCATAGTACTCGTATGCGTGTCTATGCGATTAACAGCGTAATTGTTGGCACTTTAAATGTTGGCGATTACACTTTAATTACTATCGTTATCACACTAAATGGATGCACATTCTTGTTATGAAAGTGTTACGGCTATGTTGACAATAACTTTGTAATCCTTTATAATAGTAACTACTGTTGGATACAGAGAAAGATCGTGATGTTCATTGACATAATTACAGCTGTGAATGATTTTCTACCCATGTGATAATCTTTGAAAATTTTCCGGATTATGTTTCAATCAATCAACTCGGCCTATCGTAGTCCACTGCTGGACATAAGCCTCTCCCAGGCTGCGCCAGAACACCCTGTCCTCCGCCTTCCACATCCAGTCCGTCCCAGTAACCTTCTTTAGGTCGTCCGTCCATCTAGCTGTAGGGCGTCCCACACTACGCTTGCCGATACGCGGTCTCCACTCCAGGACTCGTCTGCTCCACCGGCCATCGGTCATTCGACAAACATGGCCTGCCAACTGCCACTTGAGTTTGCTTACTCTGCGCGCTATGTCGTTAACTCCGGTTCTTTTCTGGATAATTTCATTCCTGATTTTATCCTTCAAAGATACTCCGAGCATAGCTCGCTCCATAGCGCGCTGAGCGACCTTGAATTTGTGGACCAGCCCGACCGTCAGTGTCCACGTTTCGGCGCCATATGTCATGACGGGAAGCACGCACTGGTTGAAGACCTTAGTCTTCAAACCCTGTGGGATAGGCGACGAGAAGACTTGACGGAGTTTTCCAAATGCTGCCCAACCCAACCGAATCCTTCTGTCGGCTTCTTTCTCAAAGTTGTATCTACCGAGCTGGATTATTTGCCCCATGTAGACATAATCCTTCACAACTTCGAGAAGCGACCCTTCGATGTGGATTGGACTCGGCAAGACGTGCGAATTGTACATGACTTTCGTCTTGTCCAAATTCATGCCGAGGCCAACCCGCCGAGACGCTCCATTAAGGCCGACATGCCTCTATTATGTTTATTTGTTCCGTTTACGTGTTTTTATGTTGACATAGGTTAGTACTTCTTTGTTGTTTTAAATGTTGTGTGTTCTATGGAATGTATATTGTATTATATAATAATTGTCATTTTAAATTATCATTCTCCTGCCCTTATCCCAATGTATTGTGTGGTCGGCGCAACATATTGTCTGTTTCTTACATACTTCATCGTTTCGGTAGTTACTCCCTAATAATTGTCTTCCTAATTGTTACAAATAGTTATTATAAAAGGCAATGTTTCTTTGATATAGCCAATAACGAATCTAAAGCTAGCCTAAAAGCCGTGCTAGTTAAAAATTTTTTTTGAATATTGTAGTTGCTGAAGAATGCCTAGTTTAAACCCTAATAAAGTGGTTTTAATTATTTAGAAACATGATTCGAATATAAATCATTGATTGATGTTTTTGTAAGGTACCTATAATGCGGTCTTCATAATGTGGTACTTTTTTTTGTAATGATTAGTTACCAACGTTCATTTTTTTTTATGATTTTCATTTTCTTTTTTTTGTCAATTTTGACTTTCATATTTCATTTTGAAATTGCCTCTTTCCACTTTCTTTGTTGGTTTTCACTTTCTATTTGTTTTTTGTCTTCACTTTTTTGGCTGATGTATAGGTACCAAGGACTGATAATTTATTCATGGGAATGTAACTACATACATATTTTTACATTAATTTATTTACCGATATTCGATCATTTCAATCGGTTTCAATATCTATCCATCAAAAACCTGGTGAAGCAAAAATTATTAACAGTACAGAAGATGTATGGATACATACTAATACTTGATCAAAATTAAGTGATGATACTGGCATTGTGTAATGATCCGTTGAAGATCTTGATTTGAAATTAATCAGGTTATAAATCGTGAAATATTGGTCTTTTGGGCCGTACGTTAAATGTGTGTTCATGTGTAGTCATTTTAACAGTTTAATATGTCTTACACGATGTTTATGAGACCTATTTAACAGAGTGATTTATGGATAAAAATAGGTCACCCTAACTATTCTATCAGAATAATGGCATTCATACGAAGACTTATTTTTTACTTTTGCTCAATATGGATGCTCAAAAAGCAAAGTTTAAGCTTTAATAAACAGTTTATGATTAATAGGTAAATAGTTTAGCAGCCAAATAATATTTGAACGAAATCTGTTATTTCAGCGAGATGTTCATTACATCTTTTATCCATGCAAATCAATAGAACTTAATCCCAACATCAACCACCCCCCAGAATTGATCCCTTTCTATCAATCCGCTGCACTTACCGCCCTGCTCACCCAATAATAGAGAAACGGTCGCAGTCATACCACTATCATTACCAACCGTTACAAATTCACCGTCGACTGAATACAAACTCGAAATTTTTGGGACAGAAAACCTACTTCACACAAACACCCACGTTCTGAGAAGTAAATAATATTTATGGCTGCCTGTTGGTATATAGGAAAAGTCGGAAAAAAAGCAAATACTGGTGCAAATGAGAGTTTTTCAACTATAGCTAATAAGCTATATTTAAGACTATTATTATTTTCTGTACGTAACATCATCAAAATAGGGAAATGGCTTATTAACTAAACTTACGTGGGCATTGCTAGATACTTTGGAGCAATCACAAGCGAACAAATTTTAATGTTACCATTCCGAAAAATACATCTTAATTATTATATCTATACTAAAATTAAAGCTGAAGAGTTTGTTTATTTGACCGCGCTAATTTCTAGAACAGCTACCAGTCGGGTTTGAAAAAATATTTATGCACTAGCTGCACCACGCGGTTTCACCCACATAAGTTTCGATCCCGTGGGAATATCTGGATAAAGAGTATCTTATATGTTAATCCTGGTTATAAACCATCTGTGTGCCAAATTTCATCCAAATCCATTCAGTAGTTTTTGCGTGAAAGAGTAACAAACATCCCTCCATCCATTCATCCATACAAAATTTCACGTTTATAATATTATATAGTAGAATAGTAGGATTTGATAAGCCCAAATCTTGATGAAGGCAAGAGGGAAGGGTAAAGCAAAAACAAAAAAGTCAGAAAGAACATTAAGCAAAAACGAAGTAATTGCCCGGGCAGCGAAGCGATGCGATGCGACGGGGTGGATCGGGGAATAAGAAATTCCACGCAGACGAAGTTGCGGGCAAAAGTTAATTAATTATAACAAGACGAAAAACTTTTACGAAACCTAACTCTAAAAGCTTTTGAGCATTAAAATAAAGCTCCGAACAAAACACCCATATTATGAAATGGTCCTTCTGCACCTAACTACCACATGTCACAACTAACTAGCAATAACTCTCGCTGAACTGAATTTCATCAATATTGTAACTGGCAATCGTTTCCGCTTGTTGACTGCGATGTACGTAAATGTATATTATAACTGTATATACCGATACGTTACGTTACGGCTATCGTTATATACTGTCAGTAACGCATCAAGAAAAAAAAGAAAAGTACCTATTGACATGGTAATAATAGTGGTCATCAGTTTTTTTTTTTTGTAGAAAAAATCCAGCATTTTTTCGAAATTTTTCTTGAGTTCAACTTCTATGCATGAGCAAATAGAATGTTTGTTCCTTGAATGGTTTCAGTGAATGAATTTGTCATAGATGTATACTTGACATTAAAAGTCTAATTAGATCTGCTGTCTTGTTGGTTTCTTAGTCCAAATTAAAATTTACTGAACAAATTGTGGACGATGACAGCCAGGTATTACAATCTGAATAATTTTGAAGTAAATTCATAATACAGTGCTTTATATTGTTTGAAAAGTTCGTCAGTTTGATAAGGTAAATAAAGCAATGAATATCGTTGAATTGTCAAATTGCAATGTTTTGCCATTGTGTGTTAAGCTGCAGGTTGATGACATTAAGAAAATCGATACAGTTCTAGGTAATGATAACTGCAACAAAAGAAAGGAATCTTAAACTAATAGTAGCGAAGGAATCAAATAAAATATGAATGATGATGTTAACTATCAAGATGATTCTAGAAAATAAATAGAGCGTAAACATGATGATGATACTGATACTGGTTCTTGGATACAAAGGGAATCTCTTAGAAATTATGATTATGAAAGACTCGTTGAAACGTTTAATGTATTGTGAGATAAATACTATATTCATAAGTGTAATAGATAGAGGATCTCTATAGAAAACCAAGTCATGCTAAGAAAGTTCTTTTATAGATTTCATTAATTGGATTGGAAAAATATTTTCATTTTCTATACAAGTTCTGTAATGGTTACATTCAAATGGCTTGCTTTGTTTGAATGAATGAAAATGTCTATGAAGGGGAGGGAATAGATTAAAAACGATATTAATTTTGTGTTAGAAAGATGATATGGTAGAAACGATGGATGGACTGTGAATGATGGTAACGTTAGAAAGGGGTGACTACCGAGATGACGACTAATAGTGAAGTATGGTAGACATGTTGCGCCGACCTCAAATAAATTGATATAAGGACAAGAGAATGAAGATGATTCGTTTTGTATTAGAGGATGATCATCTTAAGAGATGACAAGATTTAGACTTTCTAAATTTGAGATGACTTATGATTCAAAGGAACGTGAACTTCTGAATGTAAATTATAAGGTTTAAGTTGATCAAGTCGCAGGACCTATTCTTATACTAATGCAAATGATTCCTCTAGATGTTGAAATAATGCAATTGTAATATTATCTAAGAATGCTTTAAGACTAAAATACAAAATGTTCAAAGCTAGATTCTGTAATTAAAGGACATGACTGCAGTGAAGACAATAAAATAAAAACACTGTTAGGTATGCATCGATTCACCTAGAATTGCAAATGTCGAAATAAAGTCGTATCAGGAACTTCCTAATGGATGTAGGAACTAATTACCAATTTAAACATTTCCTAATAAGCAATTAGTTCCTCAAATGTAATTGGGTTCTTCCTACAAAAACATGCATATCAAGAAGTAGGTAACATAGTTCTGTTATAATACCTACTTCTGTACCAACTCCTATTAAATGGTAATCCGTGACTTCGATTACTATAGCGTTCACTAAATCCATCTATCAATATTCAGTTTATTCACGTTACATGTCAACTAAATCATAAACAAGTCCATATTTCAATAATTTCTAGAACATTAAAGAAACATCTATTATAACTGCTTTGTCCATTTGTTTGTCAACATGCAACGCAAGTTCAATGATACTAAATACATAATTTATTTATGAAGGATTGCGTGATTCCATTGGTTGAACGTACACGAGCACATTCGATAGTTTCGTACATAAATCAATTGTTTCTAAATCATTTGATTTATCGTAAATTCGTGAGAAGAATCGAATGAAAAAATAATCGATTCTAAATAGGTAGAATGTGTTGATTTGTGGGATGATAATTAAAATGGTGATGATGAGTGCATCTGCATACATGAATATATTGTGTCGAAATAAAATGGGTTGCGATGAAGAAAAATATGGTGGGATAACCTGGAATATAGTGGCACAATGAGCTGATAATTCTTGTAATAGATTAGTGTGAATGTGTTAGTTAGTTTTGATTACCTTTATCAACTTAAAGGAAAAGCTTTTTAGACCAAAGATGTCGAGAAGGGTCAACTTGCAGAATATTTTATTAAATTAATTCTGAAAAGTAGTCAATAAATTAACCCCACATTGTCAGTCTGATATCTCGACAATCCTTGATAACTTATTAGTCAAATCAGCACAAAATCTAAAGTAATAATTTAGTATAAATAATAATATTGTTATTGTCATCAATCAAATACTTACATGATAATGATCTCCGTGAGACAGAAGGTTCCGAGAACCCCTCAGGCTTCTCAATGATTGGTTCCTCAACATCCAAAGACCTTTTCTCGTACTCTTCTCTCCTAATCAAGGGTATTGCTCTAACTTGGAACTGGCCATCATCTGTCAAATTTCTTTTCTCTTTGGCAATTGGGATATAATTACCAGGGAAAAGGACATTGGAATTATTCTTCACGTCTGCGTAATACACGTTTCTTTCTACTTGGGGCTCTTCTGGTCTTAGAGGGATAGAACGAGGCTTGAAAGCATACCGTTGGTAGGTATAAGGGAGCCTAGACTCCCTCGATTCAAATCTCGTAGGTTTGATAACTATTGAAGCACTAGTGACATCAATCACGGAATCACTGTCTTTGTTCCAAAGCTTCTTCAAAGCGTCCTGGTACTCGTTGGCTGATACCAAGGCCACACAACAGAGCACTAAAGTCTGGTAGTACATATTGATAGTTAATTAATGTCACTTATTACACAACACAGAACACTTCACTTTCCTCAGACCGTCACCCTGTGTACCACCATTTTGCATCAAGCGGTCGCGCAAAACTGAATTACTGTCGTTGCAAGACGGTATATTTATACATGTGTAAGTATAAAGTTGCGTTTTTCCAGTCAGTTCACGGTCGGACGGGCCTTCGGGCTTCCTTTGGTTTCAATTCCGATATGAACGAAATGTGTTCGAAATGAAAAACTTGTCCGTTTTCGCGTGGCTTCTTCCGTTAATAGTTGGGGACAGTTTCTCCGATTGATTGTGGTGCAATTTGTACTTGTTATCGTGTTATTAGATGGCAGGAGATGCTCTGATATGTTGGGACGGTGAAAAGCTGTCATCTTGTCTAAAATTGAGATGTTGAGTGAACATCTGTATTAGTAATCATGGTTTGTGTTCATTCTCTTCGGAGTTAGTAGGCAAAGAATAACTGTTTTTTTTTTTGTTAAATTTTCTTGTCGCATGTAGATTGTTTTTTTTTTTCTTGTTTGTATTTAACTACTTTTCATTCGTTCATTCATTCAAACTTTTTATTTCAGACAAGTGGATCCATATAGAGTTAGTATGATCTTATCCTATGTTAGTAAATAACAAATAACAATAACTTAAAACACCTTACTTTTGCACTGAACCCTACAGCTTAGAGAATTTTTTAAACAGATTTAATATTAAAATACAAAATAAAACTATGACAAAATCAGTATATTTAAGTGCCAAAGCAGTTATGAAAACCCAGTTCAGAAAATGTTATGGATTTTTTTTGAGTAAAAGTGCAATCACCCAATATAAGTACCTTCTGGTTGATATCGTTCAAACAACTGACAGATGCTGGAGCAGAGGATTTGTGGTCACCAGTCCACTAGACCATAGGAAAGGGATCAAGAACAGCTATTTTGAGCAATTATTTTTTCCATTTACCGCCTCATTGATTGTTTATTAAGATAGACCACCGAGTTAAGGGAGATTAAGGGCTGATTTCACCGAAATCAGAGGGACCATTCTTGTGATATTATGAACGTTCACAGTATGATCTCAGTCTCAGTCTATCAAAAATACCTCTAATTTCATTTGGTTTTTGATAGTTTTACATTTTGATATTCACTAGATTTTGAACGTTTTTATTTACGGAAATAAGCCTTCAGATATCTTTTAACCGTGGAATAAAATTGACGTCTGACAGCTCTAGTATGGAAAAACTGTCCAAAATTCAAAATTTGTTCTCAGGATAAGACTCATTCTAGGTATAAAAGTTTGGCAGAATTCGAATTACGAAGAAAAAAGTGTAGGTAAAGGGGTTTTCCATGAGAAAATGAATAAAAGCAGCTTAGGGTTGGCGAGTGTGCCCAAATATGATAAACTCACCATTGCAGCTGAAAAGCCCTCTTTGGCCTTTCTTTGATAACTGTGGTTAAGACTTCGCCTCTCAAGCACGAGGACCACCTCGTGGTTTAAAACTGGGCAAGTACCAATATGTTTAAATTTTTTAATTCATAATAATTATGTACTTTCCGAGTTTATCTTCGACATTACTGACACCGGTGAAGGAAAAACATCTTGAGGAAACCTGAACTTGTAGTTAATATAAGTCTCAAGTAGTCAACCCATCTTGAGCAAACGTGGTTATCAAAGCTCGTGCCTTCTCTGTATGAGAAGAGGCATTTGCCCTGAAGTGGGTCAGTAAAATGCTGGTATTATTATCTATTTAAATAGCCCGTAATGCCCCAAAGCTAGGCAAATACCACATTTTCTCCTTTTTCCACACACACCGACACCTAACTGAAATAATAATATTTTAATTACTCCTGTTTTAAGGACCTAAAAGAAAGGATTGTAGAAATAGTATGTATTTAACGAATGTAATGTATTTAACGAATAGTAATGTATTTAACGAATAGTAATGTATTTAACGAATTTTATTTTAATTGCAATTGTATTTCTAATATTATTTTACAATTATTTAATTTTAATTTTTCAACACAATGTACAGACGTCAGCACATGAAGCTACTACAATCTGTCAAATTTCTTGAACCTTAATACTTTAGCGATAAAGTTGAAAATCTATTTCAACTTTATCGCTAAAGTATTAAGGTTCAAGGTTGATTTGGAAAATTTGACCGTTTCGGGTAGCTTGACGTGCTGGCGTCTGTACCTATATTGTTATGAAATAAATTACTTATGACTTATGAGTATTGATGACGTCTCTGTGTGAGATCAAAATCAATCGTATGCGCGGGCCTGCGGGCGGAGAGCAATGGGTAGCTCACCGTCGGACCAGGACCAGGCCCGTGCTGGACGGCGCGTAAGTGTTTCACGTGCGCCTCAAAGAGTTGTCAGCATAATCTGAGGGGCCCCTTAGGGCCGAAGCCTGCCGGGTCAGCGGGATTGACCGAAAGGGTTACCGCTACCCCGGAACATAAAGGGCAAAGGAAGGAACATGGGTGGGTTTTAGTCAGTAAGAGTCTGACACTCCCTTCCGCTCCACCCAGAGCGGGAGGGGTCATTTGATGATTTCCCATCCGGAAAAAAAAAATCAATCGTGTTATTTATTCCTTATTTTCATATAGAATGGATTTCAGTACCCTTGACGATCTAGATCAATATCTGCCTAGGCTCTAAGGTACACATAGGTGCAAGTATCTATGGTTGCGTTATTGCCAACATGCTAGTACTTTCAATGTCTACCATTCTAACATTATTGTGTGTTCGAGTACGGTTAGCAATGTTAACTCACTTAGCTTATAAGCGGACTGTTCCCACTGCTGGGACACAGGCCTCCTCTATGGGAAAGGGAGTGGGCCGTAAATCAGTATGCGGGCCCAATATGGATTCGTAGATGCTAAACAGACCTCGTGGTGAAGTCACTTATTATTTACAAAACACTTTTTAAGTTCTAAAATCATTATTGTCATCTTTTCAGATAAAATACATCAACAGATGGACATAAGCCTTCTTCAGCATTGCTATCCAACGTGTTAATGCTGCCAGCCTTTTGGGCACTTATCCCATTGACAGTGATGCGAACTAATTTTTTGATGCCCATTGGGATTTTTTTTATTGTATACTTGTATATATTTTTTTATATTTTTTATACTTGTATTTATTTCTTGTAAAAATAGTAGGTAATTAATCAGTGTATGTTAAATAAAGCCTTCTTTGAACATCACCACAAAGTCTGCTCCTCTACTACCAGTATCCAGAGGATACCCTCTACTTCTATTAGTGCTCATACATACGAGTGGCACGCGTCGACAGCAGAGGCAATTGCATCCGTCGATACGCATACCGGCAGCCGTCGACACCCATCGACGCTCGGAGTCGACAACGTGTCCCTCGTGCAATTGGGTACGGTGCTCAAATACACGAGCGGCATGTTATTGACGGCTGCAGTTGCCTCTGTCGACGATGCGTGTCGTTCACGTGTATGCACATTTAGCTAAATTATTGGTCCACCTGGTCTTTCGGTACGCTCAAAACTCGAAAACTCTTAGGCCAGACGCTCTAGTAGTAGCACCAACAAGAAGTCTTAACCATCAAATGCAGCAACGATTTTTTTTCAGATTTTTTTAAAGACAAATGTTCAACAGTTTTTTGCCAACCATACTGCACAACAAGTATCTGAAAATCATTACCCTCTTTTTCCAAACAATCGAGTAAATCGTGTACATAATGACGCATGCACTCTACAATTATTTGAACGACTACTGTTACTGCTTATCTCGTGTTATTATTAACACTATGATAGTAATTAAAAACTATTAACATTTCTTGTGACTCACGAAGCTGATACTAACGTTCAAGCTATGAAAGCCAAGGGCCTAGCCTTTTCCCAATTTTATTGGGGTTGGCTCCCAGTCTAACCTGAATAGCAGTATTTTACATGGAGCTACTGCCTTTCTGACCTCCACAACCTATGTAGTTGCTGAGTAACAAGAAACCCCTTGGACTCGAAGACTCGTAGTCAGACTTTCGGGCTACTTAAGACCCGTAACGACAATCAAAGATGCACGCATGACAGCTGGGACCAACGGCTTAATGCTCACAGCATATGTTAAGATGGTCACCCATCCACAAACCGACCTAGTCAAGCATTGCTTGGCCTAATCGATCGACCCATGCGGCTGTTACTACTTAGCCACGAGCCCCTCTCAAGCAATGTTGAAAGTGATGGGGTAATATCGAAAACTACTAAATCATTTCAATGGGATTTTCTAAATATGATTGATGGACGCGTCTTCGATCATTATGGGGCGTTAGCACTTTATATAATTTATGGAAAACTTGTCGGATCATTGGCGTAGATGTTGCAAGTTGTTTTAGTAATTTCCATGGGAAAGTACTACAACTATAGCTTTTTTCCGCTGTTCGTAGTAAGATGTGCTGAAAGAAAAAGTTTAGAAAGAAAAATGGCGGTAACTGAGGCCTTTTAACTTTGTCTGTGCCAGGTCCAGTTTGCTGTAGCGTGAGTTGAAAAAGTAAGTACAGACGCCAGCACATTAAGCTACTACAATCTGTCAAATTTATTTAATAGATTTTCAACTTTATGGCTAAAGTTTTAACGTTCAAGGTTGATTGGGACAATTTGACAGTTTCGCGTAGCTTGACCTGCTGGCGTCTGTACATATTATTATTACTATCTTTAATCTGTTCGCTTATATATCAAGTAAATATTATCCTACATCTGTGATTATAATTAGACAATTATGTAATGGGGCACCGCTGCTCTCACCCTACTACCAGCCATCCTGCAAATATTCTTCATTTAGATTCAGGTCTAAATAACAAACTAGGTCAATGGCAGGAATTCTCTGGGTCAATGGTGTTGCCATCCGCATTAGCTGTTGCCCAATGAAGCATTGAAAATGATCAGCGATTAGCTTCAATCAAATTGAAGCAAATAATTAACTACAGGAAATAAAGTCGGCTAGCTGAATTTCCATTAAAGTGAGTGGCTCGTGGCTTAAACTTAGCTGGTGGAGGATCGATCTTTCTGCCATTTTGGTAAGGTTGGGCTGCGTTAGGCTGAGGATTCGTCACCGTTCTGGATGACGTTCAGCACCTCTCCTTTTCTTGGACAGGTTAGTGCTGTCCGTAAGTTCTGTCTGTAAGTTGGCGAAATATGCTTTTAAAATTAATAAATTATCGAAAGCGTATAAATAAATATTTCTGTATGGTTTCATCATTTCAGCCGAAGGACGTCCACTGCTGGACATAGGCCTCCCCCAAGCACCTCCATTTCGACCGGTTCTGTGCTTCTCGCTTCCAACGGGTTCCTGTGGCCTTCACAAGGTCGGCCTTTTATATGATATAAAAAAATATTAATGTAGTTGTTTCGTAAGGTATCGCTATAGGTATTTTATCAATGGCATCTCGCAGGTGAACCTAGGTGGTTATCAGCTGCTTAACCCGGCTATCCTTCAGTGCCTTAATAAATTAAGACCTTCAGCCAGGTTTAGTTTAGTGTGACAGTTTTATGATCTGGCTGGAGGTCAGCCAGGTCATAAAACTGGCACACTAAACGACTACACGATAAGGGCATATGCCTGTGGGTAACAAGCCCCGCCTTAGGGTGTTTACCCCCCTGATCTTGCGCGTATGTCATCAACTTCATCATCATTTCAGCCGAAAGACACAGGCGGCATAGGCGGCTGTCCAAGCACCGCCACTTTCACCGGTTCTTAGCTTCCCGCATCCTGCGGCCTTCACAATGGGATATGTGCGTATGTAATAACATACCTACATAATAAATCATATTATCATATTATACAACATTATCGGGTCAGACAATCCAACGATGAGTGTGTAACATGTTTCTTACTAGGAAACTGAAACTACACTATGAATACCGATAAGTACAAAACACGATTATTGCATACTTATGTATCCAGTATTTGAATATTATGTACGTTTCCGTGAGGTCTCAAATACCACGTCCCTGCGAGCATGCTCGATCGTACGTTAATTAATTAGTCTAATAGTCCAACAATAAAAATCTTTCTTTAAAGTGTTTGATGTTACACTTGCGCCAATAACCGTTCTTCTACAACTTGTTCTTCTTCTAATACTGATATGATGGCTGTTAGAAATGATTAAATCAAAATGAGAATCGACAAAATTACTTAAGAGCAGTGGTGACCCAGTGGTCAAGGTCGCGACTTACGAGTTGTAGGTTGTAGGTTCGAACCCAGTCAGGCGCTTTACTTTGTATAAATTATATCATCACCACTACTCCCAAACCAGTGAAGGAAAACATCGTGAGGAAACCGGTATGTCCTAGAACCAAAAAATCGTAGACATGTGACATCTACCAATCTGCACTGGGCCCACGTAGTGGGTTACGGCCCACTTTTCTCACTCACATACCTACTTGCTACTGGCTACTTGTTTAATGCCAACACCAGCGTCCATCAGTTCCTATAACGAACAGCTGACAGGACACGCTGGACACGATATTAAGTGTCTCATCGTTTGTGGAACAGCACCTCATTTACACTCCAAGGCGGAGTCGTCTATGAATCTCCACCTGAACAGGTTTTCCTTGCTTCGATTGATGAATGAGTTAATGAGTTGTTTTCGGTTGTTTTTTTGTGAAAAAAAAAAACAACAAAAAGAAACAACACACACAAAATATCTACACAAAAAATATATATACCTTGTCTATAAATTGTTGCTGTGACTAAGTAATTAAGTAATAACAGGATTTTCTGGCTAATTACAGCTTCACTGGTAGATTAATCAGATTAAGCTACGCTTGCTGCGCTTGGTCCGTGGATGGGTGACCATCTTTACATACCGAGACCCCTCCGTGCCTTTGAAAGCATGTTAAGCCGTTGATCCCGGCTGTCATTCGTGGATCTTTGGCAGTCGTTACGGGTCGTCAGTAGCCCGAAAGTCTGACAACCAGTTTTACCAAGGGGTATCGTCAGGGGTAGGTCAGATAGGCAGTCGCTTCATGTAAAATGCTGGTATTTAGCTGCATCCGGTGCGACTGGAAGACGATCTTAACATAGTTGGGAAAAGGCTAGTCAGATTTATTAATTGACTTTGTGTAGAAATTATCCTTTCTTTATTTACTAACATGAGGATCAAAGTCTCCATTAGTGACAGTACTACGCGTTCGTCCGTCGTACCCGGGGCAGCCAGCTGCACCAAGATCGTGTCAGATACTTCACCAAGTATTTGAAATGCAGCACTTCTTTTTCGTTTATAAACCAATAAAAAAACTTTTTTTAAATGCGTTTAATAATTATTATAAAGCTATAACTTTTTAGGGTTCTGTAATATAATGGCAATATCCTACTTCCTACTAATATTATAAACGTGAAAGTTTGTATGGATGGATGGATAGATGGATGTTTGTTAATATTTCACGCAAAAACTACTGAACGAATTTGGATGAAATTTGGTACACAGATGGTTTATAACCCGGATTAGCATATAGGATACTTTTTATCCCGATATTCCCACGGGATCGAAACTTATGCGGGTGAAACGGGCGCAGCTAGTAAACAAATATAAGTGAAGAGGTTTCTACTTTATCTATCAGACAAGGAAACTTCTTTACAAACTCTTTGGACTATCTGCGCTGCTTCTATGAATAAAGTCGTTGAATTCGAAAAAGATCCATGAATAACACAAGAGACTTCGTTTGGCGATTGAAAACCATAGCTTATCAAACGATTTTCGTACCCAAACAGTACACTAAAGGTTCAATTGATATTGTGTACTATCCCACTACGAAACCCTTAGTGCTAGACAAACACACTAGGCTGTATAAAAGATTAATAGTAAAGAAATGTAATTATTATTTAGTTAAAGATCAGTAACACTCGTAAATCTGTATAATTGCCATAGTTGCCATTACTACTGCATGTCGTTACGGTATTTAATTGTGAGAAATGTGCTAAATGCAACAAGGGATCTTAAACATAACATTTTTCCGTAGGATTAACTGTTTTATCCGTTAAGAGCGTGCTGGGCGTCTTTTAGCTCAAATTAAAATGAACCACTATTCTAAAAAAATGCTGATCTCCCTTCAATTTTGTTTGCCATTATTATCCCTGATTAGACTGAGTTCAATAAACTTATTGTATAGAAAACTCAATAACACAGCTGTTGTGCATGTCTTTGACCTCTTAAGTAGTTTTTTAAATTTTGAGTATCGTTATTTCTTATTACATGAGGATACCTGAGGGCCTAGAGAAGGTGATATATATCAGCGACTAGCTGTTGCCCGTGACTACGTCTACATACAGGATGTAAAGTAGCATATGTCCTTTTCCAGTTCATAGTCTACCCATGTGCCAAATATCATCCAAATCCGTTCAGGCGTTTTAGCTTGAAAGCGTAACAAACAAACACATAAAAAACATAATCTTTTCTCTTTGTAACAATGATGGTGATGGAAAATTAAAAAATGTATGGCACAGACATAAAATTGAAAATCGTTGTAGAAATACGAAACGCTCTGAAAGCGATTACCACCTAATCCAGGCCACCTGGACTTCCGAATTCCAATCGCAGATGATTGGGTTCATGCAGTGCCAAGTTTTCCGACACTTCCAATAGCTCTAACACTTGGCTTGACCATACTTTGGGTGACGTCATTTGGATCTTATACCTTCCATGCATGCCATTCTTTTGCATGTCCTAAGCACCTTTAAACCTGTCACCGTAGCTCAAACGTGGAAACACCGACCCATTCCACCAACGTTTTCCAGCGCAAGTATGCACAAAACTATGTTAGCATCGAATAATCGTGCGTAGAACATAGTTATTCGTGCAAAACGCACGCCGGAGACGGAAGCCGTTATACTTCCATAGTTATTTGCTAATTACTCGACGTGTTAGTATGGATTTAGGAAAGTGAATGTGTATTTGATTAGGAAGATAGGGGTGGAAAATTGGGCAAGATGCGCATCAGTTTCGTCATGCAACTTCTGTTTTTGGGCAACGTGGAGGTCTAGTATTGTTAGGTATCCAAAGGGTTATAATTCTCATCTATATGTATGTTTACTCAAAGCAGAAGATTATGATTGTTAATATAAATCATTCTAACCGGATGCAGCTGAATACCTACCTATCTCACCTCCACAACCCAGTTACTGGGTAATAACCCCCTGATAAGGCTGATAGTCAGACTTTCAGTCTTCTAACAACCAGTAACGACTGTAAAAGATTCCCGAATGTCAGTCGCGAGTCGCTTAACGTGCTTTCCGAGACCAACGGCTTAACGTGCTTTCCGAGACCAACGGCATAACGTGCTTTCCGAGACCAACGGCTTAACAGGCGGGTCTCGTTGTGTAATGTCACCTGCCAATGGAACAACCGCTGCAAGTGATCAATCGACCCGTGCGGCTGTTATTACTTATACAACTATTATGACGTTACGTATATTATATTTCAAATCTATCTTCCTTCGGTTTTCACCACAATATAGTTTCAATTCCGCCCATGATTCACTACCTTTTTTTTACTAACCTATTAACACCTCAATGTCCAGCAGTCCACCTAAATTTATTTTAAGTCACCAACCTACAGCTTTTCTAGTAGCTATACAGAGTGGCAAGGATATCGATGCGCAAACGTAAACCACCTTTTTTTTTTTTTTTTCGGGATGGGAAATCATCAAATGACCCCTCCCGCTCTGGGTGGAGCGGAAGGGAGTGTCAGACTCTTACTGACTAAAACCCACCCATGTTCCTTCCTTCGCCCTTTATGTTCCGGGGTAGCGGTAACCCTTTCGGACAATCCCGCTGCCCCGGCAGGCTTCGGCCCTGAGGGGCCCCTCGTTATGCTGACATCTCTTTGAGGCGCGCGTGGAACACTTACGCGCCGTCCGGCACGGGCCTGGTCCTGATCGGGCGGTGAGCTACCTATTGCTCTCCGCCCGCAGGCCCGCGCCTACGGTGGCCGGTAGTCGTCGCTCGACTCCCGACGCCCGGGGCGTCTCCCGCGGCGGCGGGGACGGGAGGCTCTCTCCCTCATCCGTCCCGCCACCTCCTTCGCTAGCATGACTGCTTCACAGAAGGAGGCGACTGCCTCCCACTCCCTCTCGCTCCGGACCATGGCTTGCACCAGGGCCGGGCGCGAGAGGCCGCCGCCGCTGCTGATCGCCTCTACGAGGACACGGCGGTGCTCCGCCCAAAACGTAAACCACCTCAGGGGGGTTCAGAATCATGTGCTGAATACATGGGAACAGGTTGCGCGTCGATGTCCCTACCACCCTGTATTCCGAAACCTCGCTTTTTCCATACCATACCCTGTTTTATGGCAAGTTAAAACACTGAAGGAAAAGTAAGGTAGGTGGTACGTTTCTACACAATAGCAGATGATGGAAGTAAAACCAATATGTAGATATTTATTTCAGATTCTAAATTGACGTGATCAGATGTCGTCAGTAACTGTATTGGGGAGCCAGGAAAAGGAGGATAGGTAGTCGCTTCATTTAAAATACTGGTATTCAGCTGCATGCATGATTAGACTTAAGAACAGTGGTGGCCCAGTGGCAACGGCCGCGACTTACGAGTTGTAAGTCGTAGGTTCGAACCCAGACCGGCGCTCTACTTTGTGTAAATTATTTCATCACCACTGCTCTCAAAACGGTGAAGGAAAACATCGTGACATCTACCAACTCGCACTGGGTCCGATTACGGCCCACTCCCTCTCACCGAGAGGAGGCCTGTGTCCCAGCAGTGGGAACATTATAGGCTGATTATGTATGGTTAGACTTGAAGCAGATGAAAGGTAGCTATATGTTATTGATGAAATTGTCGTGTCGTCACACAACATCCTCCCGTATATTTCCAAAGTATCGTGTGTCATGAATTGTACTATTAGTTTGGCACTGTCATTTAGTCAAAAAGTAATGAACAATAACTCTATTTGATAGTCATATTGTCGCTGTAAATTATTTCTAGTTTCTTTGATTTTCATCGCAGTTATAAAATTTTGTGATTTTTATTTGATAGCGGCACAATTACGAGTATTTTATTACAATAATTATATTTTACTACTCAATTTATAAAACTAGACGATTGCCTGCCTGTGTTCAATTTATTAGACTACATTTTTTTAATATGTAGATTGGGCAATAGAAGAAACACCAAGGGGCCTAATAAGGATCTTTGGTCGCGTGGCCGAAATTGGAAATAATTCCATCTTCTTGTTGGAGTTCCGTACCCTATTCAAATACCCTACCCTACCCTAGTCAGATAGGAAACGCCGACCTCATCTAGTTTTTAAAATATTTATGATTGACGTGTAAAAGTATTTGTACAAACAGTATCAAACAATTATCATTACCTATTATTAAGACTCCGCTGTCCGTCCACCCGTCCGTCCGTCTGTCTGTTAGCGGGCTGGATCTCAAGTACTGTAAGTTGAAATTTATAAAGTATCTATTTCTATAGCTGCCATATCAACCAATAAATACAAACAATTATAAAGTTAAAAATTTAAGAATATTCAGGAAAATTCCATAGGTACCTACTAAAAAGAAAAGTATTTTTTAGGTATTTTGCCTTGTGGTGCAGTACTCTTCGCGTGCGAGTCCAACTGGCACTTGGCTGCTTTTTTCAATACCTTTCACAAAACAATTGCACAAATGTTTACCAACAGCCCCCTGTCAACGTCATTTGAGCGCCAAAAGATCCTTCTTGCAGTATAGAAAACGCGACATTCTACAGTCCTTTCACAGTTTTTTACCTCTGACAGCTTTTATTAGCCTTAATTAAAATGCAATGCAAGTTTTTACGTTTTTATTTACAATATGAGATTGCTCGAATGGTTTTGTTCACACACTTCTTAAGTTAAAGGAACTGAAACATTCTGTTAAGTTCCTACCTATTTCATTAGATGGCGCTGTTTTAAAGTGGGATGCAAGTTGCGTTAACGCAACATTTGAAAGTCAAAATCTACAATAAGAAAATAAATATAATTGTGTATGACAAATATTTGTTTTGTGTGTAATATTTTGACTTTGGCCGTTTCATGATAAATAAAATAAATAAGTATTGTTTAATACTCACTATTTGAGTGCTTTTTTTATAAAAACTCATTAGCTTTGGCATGCATAATGATCATAAATACATTGTTTGTCATTCTTGGAAAAGTTAAGCAAAACCAGACCAAATTATCCATAGCACCATGGGTGCTAATAGTGCACGTGCCAATATCGGAACTAACGCCGCTATCTTGTTTTTTTTTACAAATGTTTACCTACAGCGCCCTCCTATCAACGTCTTTCGAGCGCCAAAATATACGCCTACAGCAGGCCAGCTGCCGAGAGAATTCGTTCCTGGGGGTTCCTGGCGTTTACTACCAGCTCTAATAGCAGGGCAGAAGTTGAACTGCACTGCTGTTTTGTACTTAGTCATAGAATAAAAAAGCAGTACAGTTCAAATTCTGCCCTGATATAAGAGCTGGTGGTAAGCCCCCTGATACTTTTCATTGTATCAATTCTAGTAGCTAATAAGGATCAAATTCGCAAAACACGTATTTGTTTGTATGAAACTGACAGGTGTCAAGAATGCATTCTCTCGTCGGCCGAACTGTTCTAGCAGTGCACCCTTAGGAAGGGCATACAGTTGAAGGTTTCATATTTGCAGCAATGCAGGTTGATACCTATATTATGCATTCTTAAGCATATTTTATTTTGACGACTTGATGAAAGCTATAATAATAATAATGTCCTACAGGGCAAAGGCCTCTTCTCATACAGAGAAGGCATGAGCATCGATCACCACGCTTGCTCAAGATGGGTTGGCGATTTGAGACTTATAAGTTCAGATCTCTATACGACGTTTTTCCTTTACAGATGTCAGTGTTACGACGATAACTCAAAAAGTACTTAAGAATTGAACAAGTCACACTGGTGCTTGCTTGGAATTCAACCCAGAAACGTCTTGCATAAGAGGCGAAGTCTTAAGCACTGGGACACAACGCAAGAAAGCCATAGAGCTTTTATTAGAGAGATTCTTGACTAGGGACCTCCTCTTGTCTCTTCTTCGTCTTGGAACGTAATTATAAGGTATAGCTACTTCTGCCAGAGGGAAATAAATAATTGCATTTCTGTCGTATATTATTGTTTATTTACCTGTATAAAAAGTTTACATCAACATTTACAAATCTATTGTCACGTTTCACATCACCATAAAATAATGTATTTTTATTATGCGCATAACTAATATAAAATAAATTAATAATATTGAGTATTCAGGCACAAATAATTAGGCAATAAATAAATTAAATAAACAGTCGTAACTTACAGACTAAAAATAAATAAAACTTTTAATAAAAAGTACCAAACATCGTTTTTGAAACGATTATTATTTATACAAAAGCATCTCTATAAAGTCTATTCAATAAATTAAATAATAAATGATTAAAATAAGAATATTTAAAAACGAGACACGTGTTCTAAAAAGGTGGGCATACAAAAATAAAACAAGCATTTTCGTAACTAGCACAATATAAAAGATTTAAAAACAGAACACGTGTCGCGTAAATAAATTCGATCGTTTTTTTTTTCTACGAGTATAAGTTTTATTAAACCTACAATTTCTGTCTAGTATTTGGACGTAGGGTTCAATAGTAGCATAAATTGATGATGAGTAATTAGTGGATACAAAAATTATTGAATACATCTGTGTGATGGCGTCGTGATCCGCTAACATTGACCCCTGCATTTATTTATTTAAACTTTTCGCACAAAAAAGGTACAAAGGCGGACTTAATGCCTTAGGCATTCTCTACCAGTCAACCAAGGCTGGTGAAGAGACTAGATTGAAGATAGATTAGATCAGCATTGACATTCCTATCAAACCTATCGTTTAGTTTATGATCAAAATGCAGAACACTACAATAAACCCAATTTATTGAAAGCTTCGTGTCACGATAACTTGTGTGACTCTTGGATATCAAGCTCCAATATTTTAGTACATTTTGACGATTAGAGCCAATCACATTTTGAACTCAAGGTTGTGAATACGAAATAAGTCAAGCTTACGAAACATATAGCTTATAGTTCAAGAGAATTGAATGTTTTTAATAACGTGATTGACCTGAAATTTATAACTTCGGTAGATCAGTAAAGAGCAAAAAATACTTAGGTAAATTATAACTATAGCGTTTTAGATTAGGTGATAGTTTAGCCATATGCATCTACTTCAATACAGTGCAAAGGACCAGTCGACTTTGAAAACCCCATCAAAGTTTAAACATTAATAAGTTAACACCTCTTAAAATTATGCAATCATTAACAAGCCAATTATTGGCACATAAAAGCGGGTTAAACAAAGTTCCAGAACGGCTACTCCTTTTAAAGTGTTAGTTACTGTGTCAAACTTATAATCCAATAATCCAAGATCTTCCTCTCAACCAGTACCCATCATCAACCATACCATCCTCAATCCTCTATCCTCTATCTATTCTCTCTTATACGCGGAGTAAGGCAAGTCATTGTACGCGCGCCTGTCCCAGCCCCCACTACTACCACCAGACGACCAGCCATGGCTCTCGTGACCACCACCACCGCCACCGCCGCCGCCACTCTTCGCTGACATCAACTTCTTTAGCAGCATGATGCCGGAGAGAAGCAGGGCGATCTGAAATTGAGAAAAAGGCATGTTAGAAACTTTTAAAGATTGCGCAGCGTTTTTTGTTGTTGTAAATGAGGTTGTGGCGAGTCTTAGGGCGGTTATAGATAGAACTAACGCCAAAAGCAAGCTTATTGTACCGAGAACAAAGATCAGTTTGATTTTGACAGTGACGCAAAATCAGAGGTAAAATAACTGTTAACGGACTGTAGCAATGTGTCTAAAATTTTTGTTTATGACTTGGCGAAAAAGGCTGAATTTCAAGGTTTCTTAAAAAGTTTAAGTGACACTCCAAAAGGTCCTGTTGCAAAGATATTTTAATGTCTGTAACGGTTAAACAAAACGCAACGATTAAAGAGCCAAAAGGAATCGGAAAATCGCAATTGTGTATATTCGGTGGTTTAGATACCATATGTCACGTCATGTCTAGAACAGTACAAGATGAATGGACAATGGCATACTATTTGAGAGGCCTATTTCCAAGGGGACTACCATCGTGGAATTTCACCGCCACTTTCATAGCTTTTTCGATTTCACTATTTCCGAACTTAATCTTGTACATCCTTCTCCTATTCCTTCAAAACCTTCACTGTATAAAGAAGCCACTGTTCCGCAGTGACGTAATGTAATTATTGTGACTGGCTAAGAATAGCTACAATACACTTCGCGTGTTAAAAGGGTATGCACCCCCTTCACAGTGCATACATAACTCAATAATCTATATCCCCGACCGACTTACAGCAGCACTTATAAGGGTTAGTTCAGCCATCATTTTATATCTAAGTTTGTTCTAGAAAATATTGTTGCCACCGAGAGGGTTGCATATCGAACTTTTGTGTAGGCTTTTGTTTTTTTCATGCTATGATTCTGCTTAGAAACGGGAAGGAAAATATCGTGAGGAAACCGGCATGTCCTAGAACCAAAGATTCGAAGACATGTGACATCCACCCGCACTGGGCCCACGTGGTGGATTACGGCCCACTCCCTCTCGCTGAGAGGAGGCCTGTGTCCCAGCAGTGGGAACAATATAGGCTGATTATAATTCTGCTTAGGTAACACGCTTTTCACTTTAGAACTGGATCGCAAGTACTGGACGTCATGCAGAAAGGACTTTGCCGAGCTGTTGGATGTTGCAGGCTAACAGTAACATGCTTGTCCTACCCTACATGGTACAAAACAAAGTCACTTTTCTTGTCTATCTGTGTGACCGCTTAGTTCTTTTAAACTACTTTACGACTTTTGATGCGGTTTTCACCATGAGTTAGAGAATTTATTTTTTAAAATTTATGTGTAGGTATAATTAACATTAAACTTATATTATTATATACGTTGCAGACACCTCGATGTTTTGTCAAGTCGCAAAAACCGTATGAAGCAGGTTCGCTACTCGCTAGTAAGCAATGAGTGAGCGGAGTTCGCGCAGCTGAATTTTGGGCCAGAGATGTTTGAAATTTTGCATTCGATACGCTAAGAAAAAGTAAGCAATAAATTGCAACTAGTGGATAAGAGATATTTAGAGGTCAATACATGTTCAGTTCTACCTTCAGATCTGTCGTCTGATCTGACGAAAATCCGTATTGTGTGTGGCTGTGATGACCTCAAGATCAAACTCCTCCAACGGAGCCATTGTTACTACTTAAAAATCATCAACACTAAACAATCCCATTGTTGCATGAGTGTATGTGCAGGAGTGCATGCAACTATGAAAATAGGCACAGATTCGTCTGTACAGATTGATCGCTACATATATGGTAGCCGTTTGAAGCCTAAACGATGCTTTATTGATGTAAATAGCTGTAATGTTTCTAGCAACGAGGGTGGCGATGTGGAGGAGTACTTCGACGCCTAAGTGACCTTTAATTTTTAAACATATATCATGTGTGTGTGTGTGTGTTGTTATCTAATCTCTTCACCACCCTTGGTTGACTGCTGGAGAATGCCTAAAGCATTAAGTCCGCCTTTGTACCTCTTTGTGCGAAAAGTTTAAATAAATAAATAAGTATAGTACATATATTGGTTAGAAAGGGGGTGACCACCGAGATGATGATTAATAGAGAACTATGGAAGAACAAGTCATAATGCGCCAATCCCAAATAAATTGGGATAAGGGTAGTAGAATGATGATGACATATTCATTAGTGATATCAATAGGTTGCCCCCTATTACATTGGGCTTAAACATAACCGGCGAAATGTGGATGTGCTAAAGTACACCTCTGCTTAAGTCTTCGGAGATTATAGCAGTGATGTTATGTCCTATAGTTAGTTACTTTGATAAATGATTTATGTGAATGTACACACCTACTTACAGAAGTAGGTTGGTACAAACACTTTTACACGTCAATCATTTTTTTAAAACTAGATGAGATCGGCGTTTCCTATCTGAATACTCTGAGAAGGCCGAAACAAATTCAAAGGTCACAGTCTCTTTTAAAATCCAGACATAATCTTGGTCAGATCGTGTAGACCGACACAAATATGTCTGAAATGGTCTTTTGAGGAAAGAACCACACAGATTGAGTAGACCTGTCCAGTCAGTCACCTGTCCAGTCACTTTAGTTTAGTACTTAGTTTAAAATAATAGGTACAACAATTGTGTATTCCTAGCAAGATAATAAATGATTAAGTTTCAGTTAGTTAACCTCTCTTTAACAGGAAAACAAATAACATGCAACAACGATAGTAACACTATCAAGCTGGGGTCATTAGTAAATAAAAAAAAATTAACTATAAAGAGAATCCATTAACACATAGCATGCACGTTTAAGTTATTTATTTAGTTCAGGCTATGATTAGAAATAGACTGATAAGTTTTTATAGTACAACCAACCTATTCCGTCAAAATCGCACCCTGAAAACTTAGGTGAAGTGAACATGAAGTGATCTAGTGCTATTCAGCCAATCTATTCTGTAAAAATCTCACCGTGAAAACTTAGATGAAGTGAGCTGTCATTCCACCTGACGTTGGGTATTGGCAATGTATTTAATGTGAAATGAGTTGTCAACAACTCATTTCACCTAAAGGTTCATGGTGATCTTATTACAGATCAGATCTACTGTAAATATCTCAACGTGAAAAATTAGGTGCATTGAGCTTGAAGTCGGCTATCAATAGTGTCAATCCCTAGCATCAGGTGGAATGGCTGCTCACTTCACCTAAGTTTTCACGGTGAGATTTTCACAGAATAGACCGGCAATGATGCTATTCTGTAAATATCTCAACGTGGAAACTTAGGTGAAGTGAGCTTAAAGTGAACTGTCAATAGTCTTACTTCCAAGCAATAGGTCAGATGGCAGATCACTTTAAGCTCACTTCACCTAAGTTTCCACGGTGAGATTTTTACAGAATAGACCGGCACCTAATGTTTGAAATGAGTCACTTGAAGTTTAATCTTATCGTATGGAAATAAGACTTCAGTTGTTCGTTTCATGACCATCACAATTTGCCGTTATTGAGATAGTGGTATATTTGAGTATCACAGTATACATTTTTTACTAGTCTAAATAAGACAGCTATAAATAGCCAGAAGGACCCAGCAGTTACAGTGACCCATATAGACACGTTTGATAAGATTATATACCAATCCTTATTATAAACGCGAAAGTGTCTCTGTCTGTGTGTTTCAGCGCTAAACTGCCGAACCGATTGTAATGAAATTCGTTTTTTTTGTAATGATGAATGGGCCTGCTGAGAACAGTGGTGGCCCAGTGGTAACGGCCGTGACTTACGAGTTCTAGGTTCGAACCCAGACAGACACTTTACTTTGTGTAAATTATTTTATTACCACTGCTCTCAAACTGGCGAAGGAAAACATCGTGAGGAAACCGGCATGTCATAGAACCAAACATTCGAAGACATGTGACATCCACCAACCCTCAATGGGCCCGCGTGGTAGATTATAGCCCACTACCTCTCGAAGAGAGGTCTGTGTCCCAGTAGTGGGAACAATATAGACTGATTATGAATGTGCCTGCTCTTGACCTTGACAGGCTTGATGGAAAGCGATAGATGAGGTCTACGATGGATCGAGTGTGCCTAGAAGATACCTGTTCACTCTTGCTTTGAAAGCAGACTACTGCCATAATCCACCACGCGGGCCCAGTGCGTATGTCACATATCTTCGAATTTTTGGTACTAGGACATGCCGGTTTCCTCACGATGATTTCCTTCACTATTTTGAAAGCAGTGGTGGTGTAATAATCCACACGAAGTAAAACGCCTGTCTGAGTTCGAACCCACAACACGTAATTCTCGTTCGTTACCACTGGGCCACCACTGCTCTCTTGTTCACTGTTTTCGAATAAAATTTAATTTAATTAATAGTAAAGAAACAATTAATTTATCAAATTAAATTCCCCGTACCAATCCCAACCGACCAAAAGTAAATTAGACTGAGGGTATACGGATGATGATTGTTTATATCTCACAATTATCTAATATTATGATTCTCATCCAAGACACGGATATTGAACAAAAAACCTTGAGGTTTTGCAAACGTTTTTTAGCAAGACCGTTAAAGCGTGTAGTGTAGATACAACTGAGCGAACGGCTATTGTTATGTCTACTAAGGACATTACCTTCCTACCTACCTTAAAAATTATTACGAAACTATACTATATTCGCAACGAAAAAACCAGACTTTTAAAAAGATGCACATAAAATTACAAAATGGGATCAAGGAAAATAACTGAACAAAACGCCTTTCGATGAAACAACGCCAAATAACAACAAATAGAAAATAAAACACGACCAATAAATCTAACAAAAGCAATAAAAAAGTCGTTTTAAAACACGCAACGTGAAGAAAATAAACAAAAATACATTTACCACGTGCTCTGGACTTCCGAAGCAGGTAAAACAAACGGAATATCTACTATCGATGTAAGTAAATCTCGAACGGCTTGAATCAAAACAAGCCGCACGAGATTTACTTGAAACGACAGTAGTAATATTTTGTTGGTGACTTCGAGTTTTGAGTTTGCGACTTTGAGTTTTGGCGGCGACTTCGAATTTTTAAACGTAAGCGGGTGTTGTGCCGCGCTGCAGTGAGATGACTGCCAGTCGTTGGCTTGTGTTGCTAGGGTAGGGAATTGATTTAACCCTGAATGTGTTTTTATTATTTTCGCTGAAAGGATGTTTTAGTTTTTAATAACTCATTTATTACAGAGATATTGAGAGTACTCTCGTTGTTAATAGAACGAGAGTTCTCTCAATATCTCTGTAATAAAATATTTAGTTCAAAGATAATTCTTTGAACTAAATAATTGTTTATTGTATTTTGACGGGTAAGTCAAAATATTATTGTATGTTACCTCTCGTCTACTCTACTCATAAAAACTATGAGAATAGTAAATATTTCCGATGTAATTATGACTAGGTATTACACAAACGCAATATAGGTGGAGAATACAAACAGTTAATTAACATACAAAACCTAATTATTTTCTAATAATAAGGTCAGTTTGTGCTACAAAAAACTATGAAAAGTTAAAAGCCCTTTTTAATATTTTTTTCCCATTTTCCCAGCAATTCTCCCTTACTCTAGCAACACTGGCTTATATTAAAATGCGCGGAACCGAAGCAAATGGAACTAGAATGGAACACCGAAGGTCGGTGACGTATGCCTTCAGAACTTATTACATTCCTTCATGCATCGCTACACGAGCCATTGTAGACCTTATTTGCGTGAAAGTAAGATTCAAAATGCCATTAGTGTGTATTTCTTTCACGTGGTAAATGGAACACGGAATTTTAGACTCTTATTGGACAGTTTAAGGTTGAAAGTGTAACAGAGTGTTTAAGATTAAGGTTGCCGGCAAAACACTTGTGCCACTATTAAATATGTGGTATTTTAATTGGTTTGTAATTATTATTTTTATTTAAAACATTGCCAAAACCTATATCTGACCATTTTGTAAACAAAATCCCGTGCACATGATGACCACAACTGCGTTCGTAAGTAAAACAGAAGGGAATCCTTTTTAGGTCGACTAATAATATGCGGTGCAAGCAGGAAGAGTCCTTGCAGTGGTCAGTTAAAGATTTTGGCAATAGTACTAAAATGATAAAAATAAAAGTGTTACTGGATACTTGCATTTCCTATTTTGAACATGCAACTTCGGGGCAATCAGCCTCGCTACCACCCTCTCATGTTTCTATGTCCTAGAACCAATAATTCGAATACATGTGACATCCACCAACCCGCACTGGGCCCGTGTGGTAGATTACGGCCCTGTCGCTCTCAACGAGAGGTGGCCTGTGTCCCAGCAGTGAGAACATTATACGATCATTATGCACCACTTGCTGACTAGCATCAGCTAGTCAGAAAAAAGAATAATACTCGTAAGTATTATTCTGTTTCGTGCCGATATCCTACTTCCTACTAATCCTACTTCCTACTAATATTATAAACGTGAAAGTTTGTATGGATGAATAGATGGATGGATGGATGGATGTTTGTTACTCTTTCACGCAAAAACTACTGAATGGATTTGGATCAAATTTGGCACACAGATGCTTTATAACTAGGATTAACATATAGAATACTTTTTATCCCGACATTCCCACGCAATTAAAAACGGGGTGAAACCGCGGGGCACAGCTAGTCTATAAAGTATAAAAAAATTATTTCCATCTCTTTTAATTGGTAATTGGCTTGTTCCAAAAATAGCAATAGTCAGGCATCGAACCGGTGACATCTCGCTCCTATACCGCATGGCTGCGAATACTAAGTTACGATGTGTGACGTAACCCCTCGTTAGTGTATCCACGTGCTTATGTTAACTGGGATAACGGGGTCAAACAACTTTGGATGTCTATGTCTCGGTAGTAAGTTGTTGCTAGACTGAAAATAAGGTGGTTCGGCAAAATGTTTGCTGTGTTTGGCTTTCCATGAGCATTGGAATGAGCTCCTAGGCTCGAATCCCAGGTAATTGGCAAAAAGTTGTTGGGTTTATCTGTCAGGAATTTCTTAGTAGCAGCCCAGAGTTTGGATTTGTGGTCGATTAATAGGTTCGCTCCCCTATTAAATGGGACTTAAACATAACTAGTGAAATGTGGTTGTACTAGTGTACTATAACAGGTACACCTGTGCCTAACCTGGGGAATAACAGGCGTGCGATGTTACATAAATTATTATCGCTCTTCATTTGTTTTCCTCAACTAGTCTTACTACTTTGCCAATCTTGAGTAGCTATAGTGAGTAAACTAAAGATGGGCTTGTGTCTAAGTAATATCAGCCGCACGGGTCGATCGATCAGGTTAAGCTACGCTTGCCGCGGTTGGTCCGTGGATGGGTGACCATCTTTACATACCAAGAGCCCTCCGTGCCTTGGAAAGCACGTTGAGCCGTTGGTCCCGGCTGTCATTCGTGGATCTTTGACAGTCGTTACGGGTCGTCAGAAGCCCGAAAGTCTGACAACCAGTCTTTCCAAGGGGTTTCCTATTAGGTAACTGGATTGTGGAGGTTAGATAGGCAGTCGCTCCATGTAAAATACCTGGTACTGAGCTGCATCTGGTTAGACTGGAAACTGACCCCAACATAGTTGGTTAAAGGCTAGGCAGATGATGAGTGACTAAACTATCTCTCAAACAATTTTTTGTGTGCAGACTGGGAACATCATTAGAAATAAGCAGTTTAATTTATGGTCGTATTGTCGTCTCCGTTTATAATTCGGTATTCCTACCTGAACTTGTCTTTAAGTAAACAATCAGAACGCAGAAGTATGTTTATTAAAATCTTGGACAATGAATCACTGTTGACTTAACGCAGATTCTATAACGTTTGTAAAAAACTGATCGTACAGACGCCAGCAGGTCAAGCTACCCTAAACTGTCAAATTTTCCCAATCAACCTTGAAACTTAATGCTTTAGTGATAAAGTTGAAAATCTATTAAATAAATTTGACTGATTGTAATAGCTTGATGTGCTGGCGTCTGTACCAACACATCCAATATTCATGAGTTACTTAATATTCTACACTACATTACTTACCTACATGATATTTTTATTATTTTACGAAGTATATTGGACATCTGGCAAATCCTGAGACCGAGAATGGATGTTTTTAAGCACGTTGTGAATTTTTAACATAAGTTCCCAATGCTGGGAGTGGGTTGTAATCTACCACGCGTGCCCAGTGTGTGTAAGTCACATGTCTTCGAATTTTCGGTTCTAGGATACGCCGGTTTCCTCACAATGTTTTCCCTCACCGTTTTGAAAGCAGTGGTGATGAATTTACATATCTCATAAGTCGAACCCACAAATCTAAACTGCAAGCTGCTACTGAGAAATTTTTGATGGAAATTCCCAATAACACTTTGCCCGACCTGGGAATCTAACCCGCGAACTCATGCTCAGCAGTAGCACGTGCGACCACTAGACCAACGAGGTAGTACAGACTATAGTACAGGACAGTATTGAAGTGTTGAGACACAGGCCATTGTCTTTATAGCGCGGTTGAAGTTCTAACTGTAGGACACAGATGGCGCTGTCAATATTTTATTTGTTCTAACCTACCCTACTATTTAAGGATTAAATTATTTTAATATTGTATATAGGTACTTTTTTTTTTGTGGAAAAGGTATAGGGAGGCCTTTGCTCTGGAGTGGTACAGACGCCAGCAGGTCAAGCTACCCGAAACTGTCAAATTTTCCCAATCAACCTTAAACCTTAATGCTTTAGCGATAAAGTTGAAAATCTATTAAAGAAATTTGACAGATTGTAGTAACTTGATGTGCTGGCGTCCGTACAATACAGGCTAGTTAGATTTATAATTATTTTTAACTAATGTAATTGGCGGATAGCCGTTTTTTATAAATGGCATCTCGCGGGTCATCCTAAGAGGTGGTGGGCTGCTTAACCAGGCTTGCCTGTGGGTGCCTTAATTAATTCAGACCTTCAGCCAGGGTTTAAAACTTAATAACGACCTCTATAATGGGATTGACATCATTCATCATTATTGGATTTATCTTCGCACCGCTAAGGAAAAAGTAAAACAACAAAAGTATGAATTAACTAAGTATATCTTATTATTACTTATCCTACTAATATTAAAAAATAATGTGAAAGTTTGTGAGGATAGATGGATGGATGAATGTTTGTTACTTTTTCACGCAAAAACTACTGAACGGATTTTGATGGAACTATTACGATATTCCCACGGGATCGACACTTAGGCGGGTAAAACCGCGGGGCGTAGCGCACAAAACTACGCCCTACATTTCTTAAATAAACTTTAGGTAAACCATTTTACTACACACGCGAGTAAATATTTAAAAATAGTTCGCCCTACTTCCTTATCGCTGCTGATAACGAATGAGCTATAAATTATATTATGTGAATTCTGCTTTTGTATTTAGTTTCATGTCGTATTTGCATAGTAATGTTTGAATGAGGTTCACACCACGCCATGTTATGATTAAGTTGATTTTATCTTTACGAGTAAAAGTGGCTGAATGCTGAGCATGAGAACATGGGTTTGATTCCTGGGTTAAGCATAGGCTTAGTGAGATTTCTGTTGGTTAATGGTGGGAATTTCATCTTTGCCATTTCGGAAATTGCAATTGAATTGCTTTGTAACAAAAAAATATATATACCTACTAAACAACATCTATCTATCTATGGACCTGTGTCTCCTGAAATTAATTGTATTATTTCCTTTATTTCAATGTAAACATATAAATTGTATTTTCAAATATTAGAATATAAAAGATATAAAAACATTTAAAAATATTTTAAAAAATATTATCTCCTTTATTTTATTTAAATACCTACAAATTACATTTTTAAATATTTTTATAAACAAAAAGATAAAAAACATTTAAAAAAAATGTTATTATTATTAAAACTTTTCTAAGATAACCTTACATGAGATATTTTCGTCTCCTTCCCTAACTATCAAGTACTGAATTACTGTCTAATCAGTATCACCTGAAACCAGAATATGAAGTGTTGAATTACCAGCTTCTGAACTACACAATACCAGGTATTCAGTAAGAACAAATGCTTAAGTAATTGGACTTAAGAAAATTCGTTAAAATCTCATTAAAAGTCTGCTGACTGTCTGGGGTACTCGTACTAACAAACTTCAAAATGTTCTTCGAAATATATTATAAAACCATTCACAACTAAGACAACAGCACGCCTGGTTTCCCGAAGGATTGGGCAGAGGTGCACCTATTATAGTACATCCACATTTCTCCAGTTATGTTTAAGTCCCATGTAATAGGGGGCGAGCCTATTCGACACAAATCCAAAGTCAAGGCTGCTACTCAGAAATTCCAGATAAAAAAACATAATATCACTTCGCCCGACCTGGGAACCAAACCTTCCTAGGTTTGGTCCCAGGTCAAGTAAAGTTAGGTCCTCCTCAAACTCAGCAGTAGCACTTACGAACAGTAAATCAACGAACCAGTCAACACAAGACAAGTACTACCGTTTTACAACTTCCTAAATTCATCAATCTAGACGCAAGTAATCAGACCTTGGGCCTAATAGTTCCACGGGATATCATGACACACATTCCTCCCCCATTCATCAATTCCCCCATAGTTCCCACATAGGTACATCTCCACACATAACAACGTAATGATTTATCATCATACAACTGCTTTCACTGACCCGACCTAAGCTTCGTGAGTTCAAACTCAGGCCTTTAAATAGACTTTCTACTATAAGTGATTTACCTGATCGCGAATTTCTTTAGTATTAACTTGAATTATTGTTTCCCATCGATTTCTATCATTTACGGAGTAATTAACTTTATGTTGTGTCTCCATTTCTGCAGTTTCTTGGCGACAGTCTAGCGACATACGATAGAATCTCATTTGAATTGAGATTGTGAACTATTGGGAAGGAACTATTGGGTTCAAGGTTTGATTGGTTGCATGTAGATCAATGAATTTAGGATGTTGCAGTTGAACTAGTCGTGAATGGATTCTTATTGCTCTGTATTGGATTCTGATGAGGAACATGTCATGAGGAAAGTTTTGAGTATGAATGTCGATAGCTATAAGAGTAGGAGAAGACCAAAGAAACAATGGATGCGCTAGGTGAATGATGATATGGGCGACTACCGAGATGACGACTAATAGAGAAGTTTGGAAGAAAAAGACATGTTGCGCCGACCTCAAATAAATTGGGACAAGGACAGGAGAATGATGATGGTTACTAAAAACGAAGAAAATGAGAGGGAAGAATGACTCGGAAATTGCAGCTTCAATGTTAGAGTGACCCACAGGAAGAGTTAATCAATACATACCAAATAAGTTTTTATTTGAAATGCTTAAACTGCCCATAGCATAATATAGCTGTAATGTTCCCACTGCTGGGACACAGGCCTCCTCTCAGAGGGATAGAGTGGGCCATAATCTACCACGCGGGCCTAGTGCGAGTTGGTAGATGTTACATCTTTAAACTTTTGGTTCCACGATATGCCAGTTTCCTCACGATGTTTTCCTTCACCGTTTTTGAGAGCGGTGGTGATGAAGTAATTCACACAAAGTACAGTGCCTGCCTAGGTTCGAACCGACGACCTACAACTTGTAAGTCGGAGCCGTTACGTCTGGGCTACCATTGGTTCTACTCCCATTCAGCCCATAATAATTATTACTATGCGAATGGAATTAAAAGTAATTTAAATTGCCTACACACTTCCAACAATTTACATCTCAATAAGGCCACAGTAATTACTACATAATTAATAACTTTCAATGAGCACTAGAATCTAAGTTATTGCCCTCAGAAAGCCCTAATCGTGTAGAAAGTTAACAGCTTGATTGCCCAGGTATTCCGGTATGAGAGTGTACAAGGATGCAGTAAGAAATGGAGTGCTAATGTATTGGGAAAATGACGCGACCGACATTTATATGAGTTGGGCGTAAATAATGTTGTCACGAATGTCAGCCATCAACATATTCATCTTGGACTTAATGGATTAGATGTCGAACAGAATGATTGACAGACTAAGTTATTGCCCAGAATTCCCTAATCGTGTAGAAAGCTGATTGCCTAGGGATTCCGGAATTAGAATGTACAAGGGTGCAGTAAGAAATGGAGAGCTATAATGTGTTGGGAAAATGACGTGACCGACATTTATATGATCTGTGTGTATAATAATGTTGTCACGAATGTCAGTCATCAATGTTAGGATAATGGATGAGTTGTCGAAGTACCTACGTGGCAGATATGTCATGGAATAATTTATGTTTCTAGTTACACTATGTATAATTATGATAGGTACTTTTGGGTATTTAATGTGCACATTACTAGTATAATTAAGAATAACTCCTAATAATCTTTACTACAAAACTAGGTTTGTTTTCACATCAATTTATAGTAAAATGAATGGATGGACTTTTGACTCGCACGTTTTATTTTTGGGCTTACCTTTGTTCTATGGAGTTTTCAACTGACGCATTGGCGGGAAACTAATCCTTTCACATGCTAAGGTAGATCACACACTATGTGACGTCTATACGACTATATATCTACGCGCAACGGGGCGCGGGGAACAGATCCAAATTGCACAAATTTTTATTCTCGGGGGCACATTTTCTGCGCCCCGTAGCGTGGCGCGTTGTAGTGTGTGATCCGCTTAATAATTAGAGTTCTGCACCTATCTGAGAATATTATTAATAGGGCAGGCCATTCCTAGTAAGTAGTTAGCTTTACAAAAAATAATTGACCTGTATGATTCGATGTGTAAATAGGAACGTATTCGCAGTCCATCCTCTACATACTCTGTGATCGTGACCTACACTGAAAATGTTCTGGTTTCGCATAGTTTGAACTGGAATACATATCTTAAGCTTTATGACTTAATGATTGCATGTATTACATTAGAGGAGTAGAAAAAAGAAAAATAAATAAATAAATTTATTAGCAATGATGAGTGTGCAAATCATTGAAATATACTCTTATGTAGATGTCAAATCGCTATAGTTACTACGACGTGAAAACTTAAAATCGATGCACTTTTTTACCAATTCCAAAAAGAACTATAGTTTTCCAATATCCCAAAAAAAACTACGCCTAAAAAATTCATTCAAGTAAATTGCTATTATCTAACAGTACAACAAGTTACAAACGTGCAAAGTCCGGTATTTTACATATTTTTTATGGTAATCTATTTGATATACGCATTTCAACGATAGTAAAATTTTACAACAGTACTGTGTGAAAGCGGTAATTAATAAAGTCGTAAAGTTTTCTAAACTTAGCTGAGTATCTCTACGAAAAAAGTAATTTGAATAGTAGTTTTTTTCGTAATTTCACTAGTCAGACTGCAAGCAAGCACTAATCATATCTTCAAACTGTGAATATAGGAAGTGTTAATGCTTAAGTTAAGTGTTAATATAGGAAGTGTTAGTGCTTGTAGTGTGCTTGGAGATGACAGCCTCACGGGTCGATCGATCAGGTTAAGTTACGCTTGTCGCGGTTGGTCCGGGAATGGGTGACCATACTCGTATTTATATACCTAGACACCAGAACGTTAAACCGTTAGTTCCGGCTGTCGTTCGTGGTTCTTTGATAGTCTTTATGGGTTGTCAGAAGCCCGAAAGTCTAGATTGTGGAGGCCAGATAGGCAGTCGCTCCATTTAAAATACTAGGAATCAGCTGCATCTGGTTAGACTGGAAGCCAGCCCCAACATAGTTGGGAATAGGTTAGACAGATGATGATGGACATGATAATTAAGAAAGAAGAAATAATGATAACACAGTGTTATCCTTGACGTGTTAACGATGTTGAAGAAAATAAGAACGAACAATAGTTAGAAAATGGTTTTCCAACAGATATTGTACAAAGAATAAAACAATTATAAGCTAGAGTTCCTAATGACTATTAAAACCCAGATAAGAGAGAAGAACATATAAAAGACCTCTCTTAGCAACAAGACCCATTGTGCAACCCTTGTAAACTTTCTACATTTATGATACCTCTGTAATTTATATTGGCGAACAGATCAAGCTACCCGAAACTGTCAAATTTTCCCAATCAACCTTGAACCTTAATACTTTAGCGATAAAGTTGAAAATCTATTAAAGAAATTTGACAGATTGAAGTAGCTTGATGTGCTGGCGTCTGTACCTACATAATAAAGAGTATTCTATTATATTCAAAAAACAACACTCCACATAAAGCCATGACGTAGAAGTTTATAGACAAATAAAGAAAGTTAATTTATAACTTTTCTTTTATGACAATTTTCCGAAGTGAAGGGAACTGATTGCTATGAAAACGTTAGAATTATTTGAAGACATAATGGCTACTATTACGTGCAAAAACTTGCCATATCATGCAGCGATCAGGCTAGTGAAATAGACAATGAAATTGTAGAACAAATGAACGAGCAAATTGAAGTCTGAATAGAGGTTCAAAGGATGAAATAAGTGACGACCTGTTTTAAACATCTCTAATTGCAAATCTGGTCATTTTTCGGGGCCAACATAGCCTGAGATCACGTAAAGAAGAGCAGTTTGGAGTGGAAAAGGTGAGGCTCGTGCCCAGCAGTGGGGCACAATGTAGGCCAAAAAAAAAAGCAAAATTGATGTTCAAAGCAGTATTTGAGCCAAAATGGTCGCATCTGTTTTGATCATTAGAATGCATTTAGATTTAACACAAGCAGCATAAGCAGTCTATAACGGTCCTAATTAACTAGTCTAAAGAATTATGAGCATGAAATTATGCTTCTATTACCATAAAACAAGGATTTTTATATGAAAATATAAACATTGCTCACGTCTAATGGGTCACGCATTTAGACATAGTAAGCACTGCTTGCAATTAAAAGTTATGAACCAAGTTATTAAAATTTTATGCACATTCTAGAAGTTAAGAATGCCCATTCTTTTTGGGTAGTTTAACGTTTTTAACCGTAGGCCTAAAGCAGAGGAAGAAATGTCGGAATGTGAGAAGAAACAAAAGAAGTTCAATGTTGGATCGGTTAACGAACTTGATAATTATGAAGAGATAGCAACAAAATAAGAACGTAGAATTTGATGACATGTAGAATGAGATAAGAGTAAGGTAATGTAAAGAGAAAAGACATCAAAATATTTACTAGTGATTAGATATATTGATAAGGATGTCAAACTAGACTAAAAGAGTAAGAGTAAAAGCATCATCAGTAGGAAAAATTAAGCATAATTATAAAATATAATCTCCTGTAAAACTATGTCTAATAGTCTCCTTAGAATGCAAGATTTTATGTAAAATACTTGAAACAACGGCCAAAGATCAACAAAGCATGAAAGTGCCAACTGAGTGACTCTATGATGATGATGATGATAATGACACAGGATGGCATTAGCCGTGACATTTGTACTGTAATTACTTTCTACGAATGATCTTTGATGTGGCACGTTTTGGATTTTAAGTTTGAAACAGGTATTCGATTTAAATTCTCACGGGTAGTTGTAGCGACATGCACTACCATACAGTACAGTGACGAAAAGGAAAGATTATAAGTAGGAATCAATGCTACAATTCTCATTTTGGACTATGGAAGTTTTAAATCAAACCGCGCGGTTATAAACAATGTGTATGAGATAATAGATATAGAATAGCAGAAGCTAACAGAACATCAGCTGAAAACTAGACAATGCTGAACCGCCATATATCCTAGGTCAGAGACAACGGTTAACCCTAGTTTCCTCTAGCAGAACACTCTCTTTAAAAACCATAACTGAATGACCACAAGAAGTATAGAAATAGTCTATGTCCATTATTACCAGCCAAAGCTTAACTAGAAACAGAAAACCATGTCAAACAATACTTCCGTGTAATCATTGAGATCTTCACCACGATGATCACGGCGACATCGATCGTCCTCAATGACGCTGGCATTGATTCGCGACACAGTTTACATGATATAAGAAACTACAATAATGTGAACTTAATCGATCCGATGCGTTCTTGTGAAGAAGATAGTTATGTGACTAGTCTGTTTGATGGATTGGATTGGATTCCATTTGTATGACAAGCTGATGAAGATAGTGAAGGTTTATAAGGAAATTGGACTGGTTTAGTAGAACTTGGAAAGCATGTTTATGAATGAGGAGTTGATGATGATTGAAGATCTCATGAGTACGATTATTGGACCTAAACATTAAGAGAAATAAAAAAATTCTTACTATTAAAACGTCTTTTCTTTTGCATCATTGATCTAATAGTAAGAACGTAGCCAACATTATTTTTTCACCTTCCAATATTTAAAAACAGTTAAGCCAAACATTAATTTAACAGATATAATGTAATAAATGGTAATAATTAGAATCAATATTATATGATGTAATTTAAAAAAAATTGGACATATAAAATTTGCAGGGTAAATGTCTTAATGCTATGTCATGAAATTTTAATGCATGCCTACTAACCAGTGTTTTACATGTTAGCAAATAAATAAATAAACAGATAAATATGTACTCGTGCATATCACAGAAATGGTGTCCCTCGTAAATAATTTGCAAACAGTTATTCAAGTTTTGTTATAAGCTGGTGCTGATAAAAAGTAGATAAGAGATAAAACGTAAATATCCTATTTAATTGCGTACAAAATATATGAAGAAAATAAACTCTAGATCGTGACTCCGAAGTACCAGAAATATTTCAAAATGGAGTTCCTTTCTAACTAATCGAGGAATTTTCTTAGTACCGATAGAAGCAAAAGTTATGAATTCATGTATTTGAAAGTAATTTATTTGAGCTGAAGGCAATGAAGTGTGTAAAGACTTGTTTATTAATGATTTTCACGCTCGTTTTTTAGTTCGATGAGCTATATGTTATGAGCTGTACAACTGCCTATAAATATCTGTTGCATATCTAAGCTTCCGCGTAGTTCTAGCTACAAACAAAATTTCGTCGGGACATTACAGAGAATTGGCATGCAAAATTCGATGAGTTAACTTATATATTATTTTTTTTTTGTATAACAACCATGCGTGTTTTTCATTACAAATCAAGCCGGAATTGATACCCGTATTCATGCCCGTTTTGAACACTAATTTTCCTAAATAATTGTTCTTTTATCAATTAGTGTGCGCATGTTTTTCAAAACACGTTAAACAATGTATTAGTTTAATGATTGTGTTCTGTAAAAAGGGGACCCAGTTATTTTTGTTTTTACAGTGACATAGACACTCTCTTTCCCTGGATTTTTGCTGGATTTTCGATATCGCCAAAATTCCGCACCTTTTTTGCCAACTTTACGGGACCGCTAACTTGCCAACCACAAATAGCTAGTAAGCTATAAGTGTAAGTAAGCGCCTGTGGCTACAATGAAGTATCATTCTCTATTCGTGTCACAAGGTCTCTGCCGCGGGATCTGACTTTAGTTTCATATAATGGTCTTGAATATTTTAACTAAGAAATGTATTATCTAGAATATCATATTAGATACATTTACTAGATAATGGATGAAGTGGAGCATGACAAATGAAGAAAAATTTGAAACTAAGATAGCAAAGTAAAGGAACTCAAAAGAAAGAAAGAAACGGGACAAGATAGTAATAATAATATAAAAGAGTCCTACACAATCCTAGACATAGTATTGAATATCATTTGAGAATTTATACTAAACCGCAAACCAAGATACATTCGCGCAGAAGCAAGATGGAAACGCGGTGGCAACGTTTAACATAATCTTGAAGAAGATATGTGAAATAAGGAAGCATTCCTCCTTAAATCGTGACGTAACCAGAATGCATATGATTTTGAAATTGTTAAAACGGTTGAAGACTCTAATGACCAAGAAACTTTTAAAAAGTTTCGTAATATTAAAAGTGCTAGGTTCCTCTATCAAAACACAAAAAACAAATAATTCAAAAATGAAATAAAGGAAGGTAGCAATTATAATTAGCCAAGAATTTTAAAGTCAAGATAACGTTAATAACAAACAAAGAAAATTAAAAGTAGACCGAGGGAAAATTTTCATTCAAGCGAATGTTTAACTCATTCAAAAGAATTTATCAATAGAAGCTTAAACATGGAATTAAAATACTTTCTTTTGAACTGATGTAATCTTTTCTCAGTGGAATGAGCAGAAATCTGAACAGTTAGATGAAGAGCTAAATACTCAAGATTTACAAGATAATTGTGAAAACGATCTTGTTATAAAACTATATTCATTGGAGACTGCAAGCTTGGACAGTGTCCGTTTTATGAGAATATGCTTGCACTTCCCTAAAACAATTAGGTATATAATTTTTCATGATCGTCTGAAATGTTTGACTAAAAAAAATTGCCATCTCTAACATCATTCATTTTGTTCAAAGACAACTTTACTGATTGCAGATTTAAGATTTTAATTAATAAAATTTCATACATCATCAGCATCATTCTTTTGCCCTTATCCCGATTTATTTAAGGATCGGTGCAACATTTCTTTCTCATACTTATCAACATTATGTATAATAAACCCTATCCGAATCTTGAACTACAAGTTCGGCGTTCTTGAGCTGTCCAAGTCACTACTTGTTGGAGGATTAAGAGTCATTATTAATAAGAATAAGACGTTCTATTCACGACCCCCTTTTCAAGGGCTTAAACTAAATCCTCATTCACGCTTAGAATGTAGGCCACAGCACAATTACCGACTACCCATTCTCACATGACGATCATACGTCTCTTCATTCCCACGACACTGAGCGACGATAGGGTGGGAAAAAGAAACGATTACTTCTAATTATCCGTTTTCTCTACTTGTATTGATGCTGTAAAAACGGCTGGTGATACGCAAAATAGGAAGTGACGTGAATAATGGATTGAGAGTTTGAGAGTATTGAAAGTTGAGATGCTTTGTCGTGAGGAGGCATAGGCGAATGCATGGTGTGTGGTGTTAAATTAACGGATCTGTGAAATATGGCAATAACTCTTGAGTTTGTTAGATTTATCACAGATATGTATGAAGTTTATAGACATGGCAAATATTAAATACCTAAGTAAAACTACCAATTTTCTATTTTCTTAATCTGAGTCAAGCTGCTGTGGTTTCCTTATGAAGACTTTTTTGACGATTGTGATGAAATCAGCTTTAAAGTGACTGACCACACAATCTATTCAGATTGTAGTTTGCATTAAGTGGAAATGTCATTAACACAATGCAACAGTTGCATTGACCGTCAAAACCGAGCGTTTTACTCATTAATAAAAACATTATTATTTTAACACTGTCCCTATATTCCGAGAAACAGAGCATATAAATGAATGTCCTTCACATAGGGATACGTCATTAATTTACATTAATTTTAACATTCAAATAAACTATTAATAGATTATTTTTAATTCTTCTCGTACGTGAAAGCGGAACAAATCTTAGAAAGGGTCTATTAATAAAGCACTACCATTGAAGACATTCAGCCCATTTCTCATGTTAATAAAAGACATGAATATTTCAAAATACGTGCCTACTGCAAAATAGTGGACTATACTGATTTAATTGTCCATATACGCTTAATTATTAACAAACTTTCTCCTTAATGTGATGCATACGTAATAGTTAATAATTACTTGTCATTAAGAGAAGACAATGTCTCTTTAAACAGTGCTTGCGTATCTAGGATCGACAATTAAGTCATATATCTGTGAGTATATGGGCGTAATGAATAAGCATTATCGTTAATTGGTAGGAGACTTCAAGATGAATATGCTAATACAATAGTTAAGAACGATATCGTAAATGCAGATCTGTACGTAAAAGTTCAAACTCTTTTGGAACATAATATACAGTAATTAAAGCCTTCATTGCAATTCGTTCGAACTGCTTATATTATACATATGTACAAGCTAAAAGCTACGTCTTTAAGCAAATTTTAGGAGGTGGTTATGGTAACATTGGACCGGAGTCCATGGAGGCAGATTGTCCGCTAGAAGGGGTCCAGTGACTACGATCCTCAATAAGGAGGGACTGATTTAAGAAGGAGACTTATACAAAGAGAAATCGCATCATGAAGCAATCGTTTTGTCATCAGAATTCAAACTTGCAACTTGATATTTCAAGACAAAATCCTCAAAAACAACCTTGCTAGATTTGCAAAAATGTACGTTAACAAAATCTTAATTGAGTTGTATATCATATTATCATTAGTACCTTTGCCACTATGAGCGCCTTCCCTGCCAACACGAACAGTCCTGCTATCGCCAGCGGGATCATGGCTGCCATCTTCATTGCTGCTCCCATCATCATCATGCCCATCATCTTCTTCATCTTTCCTCGCCCTGGAATCAGTTTGGTTGGCTATAAGTATTTTGTATTTTATGAGTTTATAACATTTTACGTTGACTACCCTGGTTTATTCGTAGAGGCAGTTGAAGCTTTAACTTGAACTCAGTGAGTTCATGTCAAGGTCAATAACGCCAATGTCAAGGTTATCTGCAGGCGTAACCTGCACTGTACGATGATAATTATGCTAATAAACCAATGTTATATTCAAGATTGATAGGTAGAGAGATGCCAATATAACTTGACAGTTTAATAAGTAAGAAAGGCAGACTGAGCGTATTAATAGCGTCATTCATAATCTTCAGATGTTAAAGACAAATTTGAAAAAGGTCAGCGTCTGTTTCCTACATTCGATATACTGATATCGAATATATGTATGTGTTTTGTCACCTAAATTGGAATAATAGGTACACTGACCATGACCACACATGAAACAATTTAATGCCCAAACGTAGACACGAAATCATATTTCATAATCAAATCATTTGATGATCCGTGAAACATGATTTGGACTTCGGAACAAACGCTTCCTATTCACAACCCTGAAAAGGATGGCGTGAACATAACTATAGGTAATAATTTAAGTAAATCACGCAAACATAGCGACAAGGAAAACGCTGCATTTCTAACATTTCAACTACTAATTAGTGAAGAGGATTTCCTGATAATTATATTTGAGCTCGCACTTTTTTGTTAAGTTAAAACTATACTTCCTTCTTTATATAATGTTTGATTGATTTATGATTTTATACAAAGATAATGCAGTTCAACTTACGTGGATATTGATTCGAACTTTTGTCAGTGTATAAATGGATCTAGATTTTTGGTAACGTCTTTCACCCGCAAACTTAAATGTCAGATACGCATGAAAAATATTTTACAAAACTGAAATACTACTGGATCACTCATCCATTTATATCATTTGCACAATACCGTATCGAACGAAACTGAAACAGACCATCTACCTATTTCACATAAATCTAAAGACCACAATGAAATGAAAGGAGATGCTCTCATTTCCATTTCATTTACATGCAACAACAAAAGGTCAGCAATTGCACGATAAAGAAAAGTAAATGGACATCACGCGGAAAAAGAAAGTAAACGAGTAAATAAAGATAATAAAGAAAATCGTGGTCATTATTGTAATTGTCTAGTCCAAAGAGGTTATTAAACAATTGCTAGATAGCTTGTGGACGCGAGAGAGTGCAGTAAAATAAATTATAATTACCTAATTAAACATTTAACTTCAACTTTTTATGAGTGGCTTTTGTTGAAGAGTTAATACAATTTTACCAAAGTATGATAGCCCTCTGTGTTTCAATAATGGGAACATTATAGGCTGATTATGCTTTTATGATACGATGCACCAGCAAATGAAGAGGGTTTATTGAGATTAAACTTGTATTGGATTCCTTTGAATACTAGTAATGATAATAATACTTTAGATTATCGACACTTTAGATTTTATCTGATGTCATAAACAAGTACAACTGTGTTTTATAAGATGCTAAACATCATTTTTCCGTTCAACTTTTAGCTAGAATGTTAAAATATTTCATCCATCCTAAAACCTTTAATTTTTATACACACCTCTGCTTAGTGCTTATTCCCAGTTATACTGCACAATTGACTTGAAATCATCCCCGAATAATTATCATGATCAGTGGCGTTTCAATAATTGACCATGTACGAGTATATTACATTTATGTCTTAGAATAAATCAAATCTTTCATGGTCTACCATCCAACTATAACGCTGATAAGTGACGGATGACTCCATGTTCATATATCATTTATCGCTTTATAGACTACCTCGCGAAGATCCATATAGAGTCATGCATACGATATCAAAGCTCATAGCTGTTATTAGAAATCAGTGCACAACGGTTGACATCTAAGCATATAGTTATAACAATCACCGCACATTTGCCGTATGAGCCAATGTAATGGCCATCATATATCGAACGATGGCGATTTAAAATAATGCGGTAGCAACGTTTAATATCGGTGAAAGAGGTAGCTTTTGTTTTACAACTTATGAAAGCTTTGTAGATTTAAACGCTGCTTTAGTGCATCAAACAATCTTCTAGCGAGGAAAAGTAAGGTCAGATTAAAATAACATCAGACGTACCTTGAATGATAGATGAGATTCAATTAATTTGTCATTATTAGATAGTTTTTTGGTCTAAGCTTATAGTCATAACGTACGATCTTACTAGGAAATCATCAATGAGAATGACTGGTGAAATGTGATGAACCGTCACAACATTGTGCTTTAATTAGTGAAACGGAATAATATCAAAGCGTTTCCTGTTTTGTATATTCATCTGACCTTTTCTAATGTATATCATCACCTGCTATTTTAATACGCATAGCTTCAAATGAGTTTTTTTTTTGTAAGGCTTATCATCGTTCCGTCGAATTTAGTCAACTGCATGAACCAAACAATACTCCGCATTTTAAGTTGTTTAAAGTGCAAATGCTTTAAATAGATCAATATTGTTTAAATATTAGCACACTAGCTGCGCCCCGCGGTTTAACCCGCATCAGTTTTCATTCAATGGGAAGATCGGGATAAAAATTATAATATGGTGTTAATCCTGGTTATAAACTATCTGTGTGTCAAATTTCCTCCAAATCCGTAGTTTTTGCGTGAAAGAGTAACAAACATCCATCCATCCATCCTTACAAACTTTCGCGTTTATAATATTAGTAGGATGCACTAAATATTCCTTCTGTATGTGACACATCATACTGTATCTTTAGAAACTAATTTTGAACGCAATAAGTTTACATGCACATATATTCTAGCATAAACTTAAGAAAACCATAAATATTTCACATACTTAACATAATCACTAATGTTTTATCCGTCTTCAGATGCTATACTAAAGATAAGTATGAAGATTTTCTCAAGCCAGCTTGTTATGTTTGAGAAACACGTATAAGGGTCAAAGGAAAAGTTATAAAAGGCTAGATAGAAACGTTATTTATCATCTCTCGTTACGCCTTTATACAAATCTATGTATCTAGTATGCATGGTAATATGGTCGTTTTCTTGTATGACCCTTTGTAAAGTATTGTATGGATCTAACCTAGCAGTGTTTTTCTACCAGAACTACTGATTGGACGACCGAACCTTTTGGTTGTTTGGTTGGATTAGTATTGACTATATTTTATTCAAGCTTTCTGAAGTAGAAACTGTCAAAATGTTGTTCTTGAATTTAGTTTCTCATGTTTCTGGTTGATTTTTAAAAGCTTCTTAGGCTATTTGGTCTGCTTTGATTTGCTAAAAAAGCTACTCTGATAATTTGGTTTGCTTGTTAAAGATGGCAGTACTAAGCCAGCTTACATAATGTAATCAGCCTATAACGTTCCCACTGCTGGGACACAGGCCTCCTCTCTGTGAGAGGGAGAGTTGGCCAAGCCGGACAATATGCCTCTATATATTATTATATACTTTGGATAGTTCTACGTGTCAATGTTAAAGGTCAGTAGCATACTCATCGTTTTTGTCTAAGATGTTTCCGGTCTAATCTCAGTCAGTGCTGGTGATTTGAATGCAATTATGATGAGTCACCTGTTTTGATATTTTCTACTCAGGTCAATCATTTTGCGCTTACAACGAAGAATGATTCCTCATTCGCTTCGACAAGAGCATGTCACTTACAAAATCTGCAGGCATTCAAACAAATACTGAACACTTTAATGAAGATATGTGACATGTACAGACGCCAGCACATCAAGCTACTACAATCTGTCAAATTTCTTTAATTGATTTTCAACTATATCGCTAAAGCATTAAGGTTCAAGGTTGATTGGAAAAATTTGACAGTTTCGGGTAGCTTGACCTGCTAGCGTCTCTACCAACCCAGACAGGGCCGCGTGGTGGATTAGGATCCACTCCCTCTCACTGGGAGGAGGCCTGTATCTCAGCAGTGGCATCATTATAGGCTGATTATGCAGACAACGCACAGCCATTGAAGCTCTTAACATGAAAAGACGATTACTTAATGCCATGTGTCTACGGATGATAACTTTATCATCCGTAGACACATGGTCAGAAGATGTACGACATGTGTGTGTGTATGACAAATGTATTACAATAACTTTATTGTAATACATTTGTCGTTTTTGCAATTTATATAATATATCGTATGTAGAATAGAGATGTCATATGAGACATCTCCAATTACGATGCAACAGAAATGTAAAGCATTTCGTTTCTAATGCAAATGCAAATCGTAGATATCGAAGATGATGAATATCTACTCATGTAAATGAGACTGGCTATCATTCACGCAATTGCTTGTGACAAGTTCTCTATACATATGATTGAAGATATGATATGGGATTTGAAGAAAATCCTAACTAATATTATAATTGTTAAAGTAAGTTTGTTTGCTTGTTACGCTTTCACGCTAAAACGGCTTAACGAATTTGAATTAAATTTGGAGAAGGACATAGGCTTTTTTGCATCCTGGATTGCAGACGAAGTCGCGGGCAACAGCTAGTAAGAAATACTCTTTACGAGAAATGGAACATTTAAGATTTCAAGTTTATACGATTAGAGTGAAAGTAGTAATTGTAATTACATTTCAAATTGATATTTCTAGTAAGTTCCTTGTAATTGCAGTATTAAACTTTACTTGGAAGTTGTAGTAACGAGTTTAAGAGGTCATCAAGGTCAGTTGTAGATTATTATAAAAAGCCTCCACTACTCAGTGCTTTAGCATTCATGCGGCCAATGGCCGATTTCAAAACATTATAAAGCTACAAAAAATTGAAATATTTTCAAATGTTTGTGCATTTTGTTCTGCTATTTTAAGTTGAAACGATTGTGTACTACAAGTATCAAAACGAAGTAAACTCAGCAATAACTGTCTTAGCTTGGTATGCCAAGCCTTATGTATTGAGTGAGCTTTCGATACCATTTAGTTATTCTCTAGATTTACAAGAGGACAATGTAGTATGTTAAGGTTTCTGTTAATCACTTTTCACTAATAGTGATAAAAAAACTAGGTCAATCAGTTATTGTAGGTCAAAAGTTGATAATCTGTCAATCATGATACATCCGCAAAAGTGCTTTACGTTATATAAGTACCTTACAATGAAGCTAGAAAAGCTCTGTAGTATTTAAAACTACAGTAACATTACAAAGATTGATGCCACAAAATTGTTTACAACCCTACCGCGAACTTTTGACCTTGCACCAATATAAACTACAGAACTTACATACTAAAAACCAATAAACAAACAACATAATTACCTTCCTCGACTCCTTTATTCAGATCTTCACCAGAAACCTTCGGCAGTGACAGCTGCACTGTCCTAGAATTCGCAAACGCCGCGATCCGATCCCACAACATCTCTGTTAACGCTTCATCTTTGCCCAGATTCCTTGGTAAAACTGCATCTATATCATTTTCATTGATAGCTGGTAAATTACTTCCAGGTGTCTTGACCACATCCACTCCATCGACTAATGGTATCACCTCCATCCTTGCTGCTCGGTCAAAGAATAGTATAGCCTTTTTTTTCAAACAAGGGACGAATCCATTTGAATTTTGACAGTCTTCATATACTCTGCTGAAGTATCGTAATCCAAGTTCATCTCTAGCTAAGCTTAGAGTAAGGAAAAAAGATAGTAACAACACTTTTTGGTACATTTTGTTTGATGTTGGTCGCACGGTAGAGGGAATATGACTGTGGTTGGATGGGCTTCGGCGCGCAATTTATATGCTATGTTACGGGGGCATTTGAGAAGCTAGATTGTGCGGTTTAGTTTTTAGTTTAAATGGGGCAAATATGGGTGTAGGGATGGTTTGTAAGGGTGGGATAAATGAAAGGTGGGGTTATGAATTTTATGAGGCAGATAGATACTTAACAGAATATTTTTGTAAGGCTGCTGTTGTATAAATAATTGTTATGAATGAAAATTCGGATTGTTTTGAAAATACTTGGGTACCTTAAAATTTTATATGCTTTTGTGCGTATTTTTTATTTAATATTGAAACTTAAGCCCTAGTCAATTCAAAGGTCGTAGATACTTTTTACAGAGATAGCAATAATCACCCTAGAATGTTCCCATTGCTGGGACACAGGTCTCCTCTTGGTGAGAGGGAGCGGGCTGTAATCCTCCACACGGGCCCAGTGCAGGTTGGTAGATGTCACATGTCTTCGAATTTTTGGTTGTAGGAAATTCCGGTTTCCTCACATTGTTCTCCTTCAATTTATTAGCAAGAATTCAACTTTATGCCGTATGCAAAACACAGGTGTTCCCATTTTTATCGTTAGCCTATATTGGGTCCCACTGCTGGGCAAAGGCCTCCCCTTTTTCCCTCCAAACCTACCTGTCTTGAGCGATCTCTGGCCATGTTGGCCCTGCAAACCTCGTTAGATCGTCACACCACCTTCGTCGTGTTCCCGTTGCACTACATTTATAGGGTCGCTTTATTTGTATAAGCTTTGTTTGTAAACCCTTCCTTTTAATGGTTACTAGAAATTATTTCTACATTATTTTATGGCATTCGCGAGTGGAATGCAACCTCATTTGAGATTGAAAGCTTTGTATCCTGTATAGAAACAGCTGTAATTCGTTTATTCGAGAGCTATATTTATTTATGTATCCATTTATTTCAGGCATCAAGGCCCATATAAACACATACATATATAAATACAATATTAATATAACTTAAAAATACTATAAAATACATACAATTACACTAAAAAACCAACTAACGCACACATTTCTGCGTCGTGTTTGGTGACCTGACTGGTGTCATGTTGCCGACCACAAAACCGGCGGTACACAACCTTCGCCCAGAACTCTTCCTTGAGGAACTTCTCGAGATGATGTGTCGGAACTCGCATCACGAACGACTTGAAGTTCGAGTTGTGAGGCGACTCCAGCTTCTCGACCCTCAAAGTCCAGTTGGTCGTCACACGTATGTACTCCTCAACCTTCGTGGAGTGGTGCAGTCTGGACACGTACAGCTGCGTCGTCGGGATTGCTGGACGCAGCAGCAGCATGATGGTTTTACTTTGTGTATTATTTATTAATTACCTGGTACTTGTTGACAGGCCTACGCTGTCCTCCCATAGCTACTGTAATTTGAAAACATTGTAAAAGCCAATTATTTTTAAAAGAGTAACCGTGGAGTTTCTTGCCGGCTCTTTTCCATAGAAAACGATTGGAACCGTGCACCTAGCTTCTGACGTTTCATAAGTGCCTATGTAGGTTTATGTGAAATAAAACAGTTTGATTTTGTATTTCATTTCATCACTAGTGTTCTCAGAACGGTGAAAAAAAACATGGTAAGGAGACTGGCATGTCGAAAAACTAAAAAATTCGAAGACATAAACATGTTACATCTACCAACCCTCACTGGGCCCGCATGGTGTATTATGGCCGACTTCTTCTTAAAGGGAGTTTTACGGACCCCTATCCATGATATTGCTCAGGGTTATGACATAGAATAGAATACTCTTTACCATATAAATTAGAGCCATAATATAGAAATTTTACAAAGGCTGACACAATTGGCGGTCTAATCGCTAAGAGCGATCTTTTAAAGACAACCTTTGGATGGATTAAAAAGGGGAAGGAGAGACAAATACCTGTGTGTGTAATGTGTAGGTAGTCTGTGGTGTACCATTTACATAATACAATAAATACATACATAAATAACACGCAATAAATAAATACTTTTTCTTTCTTTCTTTCTTTACATACATTGATTATTAAGAAAATGTTCCCAAATGAACCATCGAGAATAACAAAATAATGATTTTGGAACGAAGTTCTTTGTCGCATGTTATCTCTGCATACTTCTCGCTCTGCACTCTTGGCGAAAGAGAGCTGAATCGAAAGAAGTGTAACCTTTTGACCAAAACGACAGTTTTTTTTTTTAATTTAATTTTTTTTTTCGGTTAGTTCCGTTCAAGCGTTCCCAGAGGGTGTCCCACGACACCTCTCGCCTTTTTTATAAAGGAAGTATGGTATTCTTGCTCAAAAGTCAAAAGTTGTAGCTTTACTTTTGGCATAACTTAGAAATCTACTTACCTCAAAAGGAAAATACCCGTGAAGATACATCACACATGTTACAAGAACTAATCCTATTCTTACTTAAGCATAAGAAACGTAAATTAATTTGCATTGTATGTCTATTTTGTCTTAATTCCTAATATATATTCATCTGATATTATAACGTGGTATACATGCTTAGCTTACGTTATGCGATGACGTATGTAGATTGGAAATGGCAAGCATTTTACTGTTACTGTTAATCTGCATCATCCCACTACTGGGCAAAGGCCTCTCCCCATGTTTTCCAGCTCTTTCGATCCAGGCCTAAAGTGGACCACTGGTCGTTTGTTTCCTCCAGCTCGTCCCGCCATCTTTTACGGGGTCTGCTGCGACGCCTTGTGGCTGTGTCAGCGCTCTACGTAGTGGTTATTTTGGCCCAAAAGTCATTGGGCATACGGCAGGCGAGGCTAGTCCAGTCCCACTTCAACTTAGCGGCTTTTTGAGCATCGTCAGTAATCTGTATTTTGGAGCGCAGTGTGGTGTCGTGAATATGGTCTGTCAATTTGACGCCTAGAATACTTCGCTCCATTGTACGGAAAACCTTGAATTTGGACTTTTGAATATTTGTCAAAGACTAGGATTCTTAGGTCAAAATGGAAAGGATGCATATGTCCATACTTTTTCGTTTGAGTGACAAAGGCAAGCTTTTTACGGTATTTTATTTAACTACATCGATTAGTCTGTATTTGTGACAGCTTGATGGCAATAGGCTCGCCCCCTATTACATGGGACTTAAACGTTACTGACGAAATGTGAGTGTACTGTACCCTGAAGGGTTAGGTAGAGGTATACATTGGTTCACCTCTACCTAAACCCTTCACTCCTTAACCTCTTAATCCTTCGGGGATTACAGGCGTAATGTTATGTGACATCTAGCAGCTAGTTGCACAGTTTTATTTGTTGTCAGTGTAACACGTAAGCAAATGATTCTAACTAATATTATTCATGGGAATGGAAGTTTGTTTGTATGCATGTTTGTTGCGCAATCATGCAAAAACGGCTGGATGGATTTGGATGTTTAGCACACAGATAGACCATGAGCAAGGATATAGGCTATCCTTTATCCACGATCGCAAACGAAGTCGTGGGCAACAGCTAGTAAATAATATTTCACTCTAGTAAAAAATATACATTGATCCTATTTAAAGTCAAAAAACCAATGCAGATTTTCAACTCAGTGTAATTTGTTAACCTGAAAGCAGCTACCAAATCTACAACTAACAAACACGTAGGCTAGTCAACATTATTTATTACCAAGATGTTTCTCCAGCCACAAGACATTAACAATCCTTTAGTTTATGGTTTGACATGTTTATGCTAACGTAAGCTAGTTATAAACTAACTCTTTCAGTAATTCAGTTTAAAATCTACATAGTGTTAGGAAAAGTTGGTAAAGAGTAGCCATTAGGTCAGCTATGGATACTTTCACTTGCGTTTTTTTGTTAAATTTAACTTTTTTTTCGTTATGTCAGAAGGATTTACAGTATTTAGAGTGTCGAGCAGTGGCGGCCAAGTGGTAACGGCCGTGACTTACGAGTTGTACGTCAAAGTAAAGCATCTGTCTGGGTTCGAATCTATATTCGAACAGGCGCTTTACTTTGTGTAAATTATTTCACTGTCACTGCTCTCAAAGCGGTGAAGGAAAACATCGTAAGGATAGCGAAATGTCCTTTAAACAAACAATTCGAAGACATGTGACATCTTCGTACCCGCACTGGGCCCTTGTGGTGGATTATGGCCCACTCCCTCTCACAGATAGTGGGAACATTATAGGCTGATTATGTTCATCAGGTAATTTTCATGGATATTCTTAATATTCAAGAAGTGAAATTAGCATTCACCGACATCGTATGTTGGCTCTAGGAAATGGGTTACTATAATGTTTGATCACGATGAGGAACCTTTCACGACGCGTGAGTTACCGAGTACGGGTTGATAGCTTCACGACTGTTAGTGTGGCGGAGTTAGCAGTGGTACAGGGTCAAAGTGATTGGCACGATGGTGTTGCGTGCTGTAATTACGTATTTGAATAAATTACTTTTGATTTGATTTGATTTTGACAGGAACAATTAAAAAGTCATTGTGTCACGCGTGGATCTATGTACGTTACACTTATACAAAGGGTTAAGACCTCTAGTCAACGAAAATCCATTATCAATTTTCATGATAGGATTAAGGTTGACTGTATTGCTATATAAAGATTAGCTGGTTTGGTGGGGACCCAGCAGATCGCCCGATCGGAGCGCACTGGATCGTCCGGTAAAGCGTAATCAGCCTATAATGTTCCCACTGCTGGGACACAGGTCTCCTCTCTTCGAGAGGGAGTGGGCTGTAATCTACCACGCGGGCCCAGTGCGGGTTGGTAGATGTAACATGTCTTCGATTTTTGTTTCTAGAACATGCCGGTTTTCTTACGATGTTTTCCTTCACCGTTTTGAGAGCAGTGGTGATGAAATAATTTCACAAAGTAAAGCCCCTGTGTGGGTTCGAATCTAAAACTCGTAAGTCGCGGCCGTTGCCACTACGCCATCACTGTTCACACTTGCAATAGATAAAGCATTTTCGAAGAGCTTCTTAATACTTCTTGTAATGAACAATAGTCTCTTTAAGAGCTCCTCAACACTCGACCCACAAAAATACTGACACCAGAGGCCATATTATAAACTGTTAAAGCCATGATGATTTCATCGAAGAAAAGCGACAGTGTTATAAAAACACTAACAACACAAACACGTGTGCAATACAAATACTATCTCCAAACTTGACACCTTTTACCGAGGCTTCCAAAACACTGGCGCCAATTCCCTTGTTCACAAACGAAACTTACTTTAAGTTCAGTGCATCTTTTTCTTTCTATTTCATTAAGAAAAGGACAGAAGATAAATATTAGTTTAGTCCTGTCAAATTAAGATACTCCATAGCAAGTTTAGACATGATTAAAAACATGGCGACTAAAAAGACGTCAATTTACATCAGGGGCCGACTAATTTGACAGGACTAAACTAATATTTATCTTCTGTCCCTTTCTTAATGAAATAGAAAGAAAAAGATGCACTGAATTTAAATTAAGTTTAGTTTGTGAACCAGGGAATCGGCGCCAATGTCTACATAACTAACGACCAACTTTTCAAACAATTCAATGACCAAACATTCTACAATATGGAAACAAATAATAATACAATATTATTACCAAAATAAACATAAAAGAGAGAGTAAACCATTGAAATTCGCTCTGCAGTTTTCTGGCAATGGTAATGACGGTAATAGTCCAACGAGTAACGTGCTGACCATTGAGTGACATAAGGTCGTAAGTTCAAAGCCGTTGAGATATCGTGGTAAACATTTTCGTGGAATTCAATAAATACATAAACTTTGACTTATGGTATGATCACTGCTCGCATATCTGTATGAGAAAAGGCTTTTGGCCTGCAGTTTGATATTAGGTTGGTATTTTCTTTTTTTATGTCGGAATACTGGTGATGTACTTACTTGGTTTTGAGCTTTTCGTGTGTACCGGTATTATTGCGTAGCAAAAATAGGAATAAACCCAATATAAGCTGTTACTTCAGTGCGGCTGACGAAAGAATACGTTCTTGACACCTGTCAGTTGCATACAAACGAATACGTGTTTTGCTTTTTTATGTACCAGAATAATTGTCGCACTGACAGGCTTCAGGCATTCTCTCGGCAGCCGGACCATATCTGCTACCATACACAGAAATCATCAGGTACTGCCATCTTCTTCTTAGCGTGTCGATAGCAATCTAAATGGACTCAGCCCAAAATTCGGCCACTTGTTTAGCTCCATCATCAGCGTCCATCAGTTCCTGTAACGTGCAGCTGACAGGACACGCAGGACACGATATTAAGTGTCCCATCGTTTGTGAAACAGCACCACATTTACACTCCAAGGCGCAGTCGTCTATGAATCTCCACCTGAACAGGTTGTCCTTGCTTCGGCCAACCTGGGTTCGGAGTCTGTTTAAAGACTTCCAGGCTACCCAATGTAACTCATGTCCAGGTGGGAGGTCTTTCGCGGGTGGAACGAAAGGTTTGGGTAAGGAAGCACTGCCATTACCAACATATTGTAAGTAAAAATATAGTGACCACAGTTTAATGCTATAAGCAGACAGGCCATCTTCTTGACGAGATCATCATCATCATTTCAGCTGAAGCGTCGCCACTTGGCGGTCCAACAGGCAACACTACATGCCTATATGGTCTTGAGCTTATCAACGTGGAGTGAGGTGTTACAGTACCGACACCTTTATTTTGTGGTTCTGGCCTTTAAAGATAACAATTAGGCTTGACGACATAACATTCAGAAGTTGACTTCACTAAGTAAGTATTACAAATAAGGGTACCATCATCACATCATCTTCAAATCAGTCACGCACGCTATGACAGTTTTTGAATGTTTTTACTTTCACCTTTCTGTACGCCTTTGTTGATATGTTTTGAGCGGAGTATCCAAATCAGCATGGTTATTCACAACCGAACGAAAACCTATCGAATCGAAAATTAGATATTTCGATAACCTGATTTTTCTTGCCGCAGACAGCAAACAGCTATCGGTCGTCTATTTGATTTATACTGACAACATTTTCAGGTTTCGGACTTGTGAACAGCGTTTAAAGGTCTCCTACGATAACATTGATTGATGTTCGATACGATACGGAAGCGTATCGCGTGGTTGTGAATAGCTATGCAGGTGTCTTTACGATGTAAGGTTATGTAGGTACATCATGTAATGTTAAAAGATTTTACTAACGACTTAATTTGTCCGTATATTCAAATCATAACTTAAATTCTTTAACAGTCGTATGGAATGGTTATAACACGGCAAAAGCTGCTTGTAAATACAGCCGAATAGTTTGCTATTCTTTATAGATAATCCTCTAGTATCCATGCAATATTACATTTTTTTTTATATACCCATTGACATTAATGTATAACGGACGCTTTTAACATGCACGTCTTTCTACATCGTTCTCACATGGTTAATTTCAACACGAATAATGTGATCAAATATTTTGTAACAATTTTATGATTTAAAAGAGTGTCCGTGGAGTTTCTTGCCCGTTCTTCTCCATAGGTACCTACGCTTTGGAATGGGCAACTAGCTTCATCTTTCTGACTGACCGACCCTTTGACAATTCAAAAGTGCCTGTAATTGGCTTAGTTGAAATAAATGATTTGAGTTTGAGTTTGTATTTTTATATACAATGACATATGCTTACTTTGTAAAGAAATATATTATTTTAATTATTGTGAATGTGAAGGCTACGTGGGTCATTATTTTTTCTTCTCTCGAGTTAGTTTTGTCATGGTCTCGTAGTGTGAGTAATTTATGCAGCCTACCCAAATGTCCTTTCTTTGGTAAGTTCGTCGAATCGTAGAGCTGCTTAAGTTATGAGTTGAGTTGCACGAGTATGCGTGCACTGACTGGACAGGTCCAATGTGTGTGGTTCTTTCTTCAAAAGACCATTTCAGACATCAATCTACATGGTCTTCACATGATCTAACCAAGATTATGTCTGGACTTTGAAAGAAACTGTGACCTCTGAGTTTGTTTTGACCTTTCTTCTCAGAGTACTCAATCAACTCAGCCTATCGTAGTCCACTGCTGGACAACACATCCAGTCCTCGGCCACACATCCAGTCTGTCCCAGCCACTATTATGAGGTCGTCGGTCTAAATAGCTGGGGGGCGTCCCACACTACGCTTGCCGATACGCGGTCTGCACTTCAGGACTCGTCTGCTCCACCGGCCATCGGTCCTTCAATAAACATGGCCAGCCCACTGCCACTTCAGCTTGCTTAGTCTGCAAGCTATGCTCATAAGGTTCTTACGGAAGTAGGATTGCTACATCGGTAAGGGAAAGCCCTTACCTATGCAGCAATCCTACTTCAGCCCCAATCCAATTTAATGCTAAATAACTAATTTCATTTAATTTACTTTCATTCCTACACCATAATTACACATTAAGCTTAAACACTACATAGTATACAAAGTATAGCTTAATGAAGTTTCCACACAATAAACTTTATGTATGACTGTCTAAGTGCATGATAATAACATGTACATGGTTCACCCACTTTCATAGGAATTATGAGGTACAGGTACAGGTGATAGTGGATTAAGTTTTATTTTTTTTTGTTGATTTGTATTTTATAAACGTCTTGGACATATCTCAGGATCCTCGGGTCCCGGACCTTTGTAAGGCGTACAAGGGGATCGGCAACGGCGGCGGCCTCTCGCGCCCGGACCTGGTGCAAGCCATGGTCCGGGGCGAGAGGGAGAGGGAGTCAGTCGCCTCCTTCTGCGAAGCAGTCATGCCAGCGAAGGAGGTGGCGGTACGGATGAGGGAGAGAGCCTCCCGTCCCAGCCGCCGCGGGAGACGCTCCGGGCGTCAGGAGCCGCGTGACGACTCCCGGCCACCGTAGGCGCGGGCCTGCGGGCGGAGAGCAATGGGTAGCTCACCGTCCGAACAGGGCCAGGCCCGTGCCGGACGGCGCGTAAGTATTCCACGCGCGCCTCAAAGAGTTGTCAGCATACTTTGAGGGGCCCCTTAGGGCCGAAGCCTGCCGGGTCAGTGGGATTGTTCGAAAGGATTACCGCTACCCCGGAACATAAAGGGCAAAGGCAGGAACATGGGTGGGTTTTAGTCAGTAAGAGTCTGACACTCCCATCCGCTCCACCCAGAGCGGGAGGGGTAATTTGATGAATTCCAACCCGAAAAAAAAAAAAAGGCGTACAAGGGACCAAAGCCATCTCATAGAGGCCCGATGTTTTAAATGAAATGAGGTGCCAACCGACGATTATCCCTGTTACTCCCGGTTGGTGCAGGACTATTGCAGAACATGGAAGCAAAACATTTAGCTATGGGTTTGGGTGGCTATAGTGAACAGCTTATCAGTCGATCATCGAGTCATCTCTTGAAATATGAAAGCAAACCGATTTTGATACTGGTTTTGTGTCAATTTGTCACTTCTTTGGTATGACGTATGAATGAAGTACAGCTTGGCAAAAAAGTCGTGAAAATAATGGTGGCGCCACTATCGTGCATGTTGTAACCCTAAATAGTACGACTAAAACGGTTTTGATATTAGTTTTTTTTTTAATTAATGTGAATATTGGCGGGTTTTATGAAAAAAAGAAAAGCTCTGAAACGCTTGTTCAGCCACTGCCTAGAATGATAACATTTGCAGTTATTTAATTTAATTAATTACAAATAAAATTATTAAGTATTTCAAAATACTTTGATGTCAACTAATCCTCACTTATGTGACGCAATTTTATGTTTCACAAGACCCTAGATTAATTCAATAGGGTTTAGATCCCAGTGACAAGTTGGAAGCTTTACTACTGTGTGACTGTGTCCCACAAACCCAAGTTCTCCTCTAATCACAGGCAAAATGTTCCATAGTTGGTGTTCTAATCAAAAACTAAAAAATTAAACAGAATAAATTTTTTTAATCAGAATCAAAAATTTTAATCAGAATAAAAAATGTTTTCTCTATGTATTCCACGCCCGAAAACTCTTCATCCATGTCTTGGTGTGAGCTTTAACCAAAACTCTGCTGGCTATGTTCAGATGTGTCACTGTTGTTGCTTTCATCTTGTAGGTTTATGATATTTTTTTCAATGTCACTATACACAGTTTGCCCCCTTCGATAATAACCTTTTTCTATTTTCATGACATGCTGACATGAATTTTTCCAGTCGTCAACTGATATGCTCTGAAACGCTTGTTCAGCCACTGCCTAGAACAATAAAATAAAAAGAACTAAAGATTTGCAATTACTTAATGTAATTAATTAAAAATATAGCCTTATAGTACTGATGGATTTCCCTAAATAATATTATAGTTATTTTTGTTGAGTGATTTATTTTATGCAATATTAACAAAAAGTATCAAAATTATACGAACGCGCTGTATTCCGAATGTGTTTTGTAAACATAACCTCAAATTCGTGAATGTACATTTCAATAATTGTATGAAAGGTTTATAATAGATATTGCACCTTGAAATACACACATTAGATCTGATTACATGTATAAAATATAATTTTACCTGTCATTTCAGCGGTTCTTTTATACAAATCATTGAGATGGGAAAAAATTTGTCCGGCGTCGAGTTCCGCCAAACATCTCACGTACACTTTATAAATTATTGCTCTTGAGGAGCTGCGAATAACAGATCTGTTCATTATGAACACAATGGGTCACCAGTATCACCACGATAAAGCAAATAAATAAATAATAAACACGAGAAACAGTTACCGATTACAAGAAATGACAGAATATGTACCTTACTCGACGAGGCAGAGCGAGTGTTGCCAATGATTAAATATTTTAGTTCCGTTTCAGGACTTTCTTGCCAAACTGTAACTGCTATTTTATTTTACAATTTCATCCTATTATGGACTTGATATAGCCAAAAAATTCTGAATGCATCTTAACACACCAGGAAAACTTTTTTCACATATAATCATTTTTATCTTAAGGGGTCAGATAATCATATTTTTTTCATATGAGACCTACGATTTAGACAGAAGAAATTTAAAAATACTATATTCCTGGATTAAGTTATCTGACGGATATGCATTTATCACATTTTTTTTCCATTTTAATTTGTGGATACAGCCTCATTTTACCGTACCGTGAAAAAGGACCTTAATCTTAAAAAAATATTATAACCAAAAGTACATACACGTAGAATGATACTAACCTCGAGCCAACATCACCAGCGCCTGTACAATACTATTAACGGTGCGTATATAAGATCCGTCACATACATATGTATATTATAAGTCAGTTTAAGCATTATTCACAAATTACACGCACTTTATGCACTATAGGCTTCATATGGACATAGGATATTATAAATTTAATAAAAATTAATGAAAGGCGAATTGGTGTTTGAGGCACTAGTAATTTATACTTACAAATTAAAATAGCCTTTCGACTATTAGTAGCCTCATTGGTCAACTGGCCATTGGGGTCTTATGTTCGATCCCCATGCTAAGTAAATATTGTTGGATTTTTGTAGATCGTCTTCTGGTCTGGTCTGGTCTTATGTGATATGACTTCATTCACTGATACAATAAATTATCTTAGATACTAATACAGACACTATCACTTATCACCTTTACCAAAACCTAACATTTGATCTTATATAAGTTAATTTTACTAATGAATAGTTACTTATGTAGATAAAGACATACTTAATAATAAAATGTTCACTAAACGGGGGTATTGCAGTGAATAAAAAAAACATTTTTCTTTCAATGGGGTATTGTAAAAGACTAACCGTGGATTTCTTGCCGGTTCTTCTCCATAGGAAACGACCAATTGAAACCTAGCTTCCAACATAACAAGTTATTTAATATTTCTTATTAATTTTTTTAGGACTTATCTGCGGTTTTATGACAGTTGTTATTAGGTAAATAATTATAAAATAACATTTTAAACTTTAGAAATTAAAAAAAAAAAACGACTAAATACTTGTATAATTATAATTGTATATATATTTTAGTGTTAGCTTGTAAAAATAGTAATTAATCAATGTATGTTAAATAAAAATTTAAGACCTTAAAAAAAAAACTGAAATGAAATATTAACCCGTAAAATAACGGACTACTTTTTTTCATGTTGCATTTTTTACACCATAAAAGATGATATTAGAACGGAATAAATCAAATTAACGATTTAGTACGATTCCGTTAATAAGTGTCACCATTTTACAAATATCGGAGGAATTGCTAAAGATTTACTAGGAATTCAGAAAAAGATTCGTTTCAGAAAAAAAAAATTGACCAGCAGCAGTAGCGTAAACATAGACATTCGAACAGTGCCCGCGACGCAAACAATATCGCACCGTGAGGAAACTTCACGCTAGATGTAGTAGTTCAACGATTGAAGAATAGATGGCGCTGTTTTAACTTTACAGTAACCTGTTCATAACTAAAACTGTTTTTTTAATTAACGGAAACAAGTTGGAAAAAAATAGTAGCCTAAACTCTGATTTTTAATTTGTTAGACCAAAATAACAGCTGCAATCGAGCTTTTTTTGTCACGTTGAGAGTTATTACTACGCAGCTGTCATTTTAGTCTGGCAAATTAAAAATCTAAGTGTAGTTAGGAAATGTTACACATTTCCAAATCAATATGTATGAAGGATTTCCGAGCTGACGATAGCGTTCAGTCGTATCCACGGGCAGCAGAAAATGAGGTTTTGACAAACAAGCCAAAGCACGTTATACAACTTTATTTTCGTTAATAAATTAACGACACTTAATTTCAAAATAACAATACTAATTTTCTTAAACAAAAACAACACCAAGAGGTATGCGGAATTGCGAGCGTACGGTCAGCGCCACGGCTCAAGTCAAAGTGTCTTTGTAAAGCGCGTCGGCTGCTTTATAAAGGCACTGGTCGCCCCACCACCCCCACTTCACTACAACAAGCGTCACTAGCGCTGACGCCACTCGCAAGCCCACACGGACTAAACAGTCCCCTCTTTGGTTTAGTGACTTATTTTCTTATTTGAAATTACAAAGAAAATCTAAATCAGAGTTTATAATGCAAATAATTCGATATACAAACAAAAATCAACCAAATTCACTACACAAATTAAATAAAACACAAAAAATACGCAAAATAATATGAACGCGCCGTCACGGCCGTCCTGCGCCTTCACACGTCCTCGTGTGTCTCGTCATCGGAACTATCTGTAAAGAGCAAAATTACGGTAAGTAGCACTCAAGCTCGGCCATTCTGGCCCTATTCTTTCTTTAATCAACATCACCCAAAATGATTGTCATTCAGACATATCTAATTATCTCATAGAGGGATAGTAATATCAATGGGTTAACACAAACATTCTGTCACACAGACGGGTTGTCACACAGACTGATTGTCACACAGACAGATTGTCACACAGACCGATTGTCATACAGACCGATTGTCACACAGACCGATTGTCACACAGACTGATTGTCACACAAACAATTTGTCACACAGACAATTTGTCACATGATAGGTTAACACTGCTATATCTACTTACTTTTGCCGTCATCGGCACTTCCAGGTATCTCCAAATTAGCACTCAATTCCAACGGAACATAACAATCTGGCATAGGACGTACACGGTCGTGAGCATATTTGTATGTTCTGTTGGAATTCAAGGCCTTCAGCAAATACCTGTCCCCATCAAGCAACTGAACCACCCTAAAAGGGCCTTTAAATTTTGCCTCCAACTTGGTTTGATTCCGTTCATGGTTTTCCAAAAGTACGAAATCGCCTACTTTAAAGTGATTAATTTTTGCCTTTGTTTTGTCAAATCGTTGTTTTTCAGTAATAGCACTATTTTGTATGGCGTGTGCTGCACGTTGACGAACTTCCGCTAAATCAACATTATTTTCACTTGTGTCATCATCTAAGGTCATAAGGTCTAGGGGCCTTGCTACTTTACCTATCAATAATTCCAAAGGACTCGACTTTGTTACACGATTAATTGTGCTGTTTAAGGCTATTTGTACTTCAGGCAGCGCATCTTGCCATGATTTGTTGTTTCCAACTTCAACAGCTGTAAGCAAGTTCTTTAAAGTACTCATTACTCGCTCAACTTGACCATTGGCTCGACTAGTCCCCGTGGCTATCAGATGAAGAGCAACGCCGTGTGTATTACAAAAGTTTTTGAAATCTTTGCTAGCGAAACATCTACCCTGATCAGCTATCACGCGAGTTGGGGCACCAAACAAAGAAACAATATATTTAAGAGCTTTGATAGCACAGGTGGTATCGATATTAAGTGTGTGATACAGAACAGTATATTTTGTAAATGAATCAATCATCACAAACACATATTCTTTGGTATCATTCTTACCACTAAGCTTCCCTGTGGCATCTATGTGAATGGTATGCCAAGGTGTAGATACTTTAGGGATGGGATGCAATTCGGCTTGCACTTTACCCGAATGAGATTTGGATAACCTACAGGTAATGCAGTTTTCAATGAATTTGCGTACGTACTTATTCATGTGTGGAAACCAATAATGGCAATAGACTTTTTCTAAAGTTTTCTCCCACCCTAAATGCATAATGCTTTCATGTATATGATTGATTACAGCCCACTGAAATGACTTGGGAACAATAGGCAACCAAGCGCTCCTACTATTCCTTTCTATTTTTCGGTGCAAAATTCCACGTCTGAGTTCATATGTTCCCGCAACATTAGGGTCAAGGCTGTTATTTTGCAGGTTTGATATAATTGATGTTATATCAGGATCCTTTTGCTGTTCTGCTTGGAACCAGCTATCACTTATTTCAGTGAGATTAACCCGCTTTTGAATTATTTTTGTTTCAGGTATTTGAGGGAGGGGGTTTCGAGACAAAAAATCTACATGTTCCATTCGTTTTCCAGGTCTATACTCAATATCAAAATCAAAACTTTGTAGGAAACACCACCATCTATGAACACGAGGTGTTAAATCTGTTTTAGACTTTGATGCTTTCACGGCATTACAATCCGTTACTACTACAAACTTGCGACCCTGTAAATAATGCTTAAAATGCTTTATTGCGTTAACTACTGCTAACGTCTCGAGTTCATATGAATGGTATTTGGATTCGCAAGGGGTTGTTCTTCTGCTGTAATATTCAACAACATGGGGTTTACCATCTTTTCTTTGCATAAGTATGGCACCATAGCCTTCAGAGCTGGCATCCGTATGCAATTCGGTAGGACACTGAGGGTCAAAAATAGTTAGAACTGGCTTATCAGTTAAGACTGCAATAATTTTTTGGCGAATGTTTTCAAATTCTGGGGTCCACTTTATGTTGCCTTTGCCGGATGTAAGTCTGTAAAGGGGCGCGGTGATTTGAGAAAAGCCTGGAATGAACTGGCGGAAGTATGATGCAAGACCAATAAACTGTCTCAGCTGTGTGACAGTCTGTGGAGGAGGTAGTTGGGACAAAGCATTTATTTTACGCGAGTTTGGTCTCACTTGACCAGATGACACCTGATATCCAAGATAATCTATGTGGGTTTTAAGAAAAGCACATTTCTTTAAGTTTAGAGAGAAACCAGAATTTGTTAAAGTTTTCAATACTGAATTTAATCTTTGAAGACCTTCCTCAATAGTTTGGGATGGAATTATAATATCATCTATGTAACAGACAGCAAAAGTTTCAGAAAGGTTGCCAAGAGCTTTATTGATAGTTCGTTGATACACTGATGGTGCATTTCGGAGGCCAAATGGCATTGTAACATATTCAAACTGCCCATCGGGTGTTACAAAGGCAGTTCGTTCTATTGAGTTGGGATGTACAGGAATCTGATGATAACCACTGGCCATATCTAAGGAACTAAAATATTTAGCTCCAACTAAGCGCTGTATCTGATCACCGATCAAGGGTAGTGGGTATCTATCTGGAATAGTGTTACTATTCAACTCGCGATAGTCCACGCAGAGACGATCGGAGCCATCCTTTTTTTTTTACAAGTAGTATTGGGCTTGCAAAGGGAGAACAACTTTCGCGAATAACACCAGCGGCAAGGAGTTCTTTAATTTTTTTACGTACTAACTCGCGTTCATTAGGGCTCATTCGATATGGGCGACGTTGCACTGTCCGACTAGGATCTACAAGCTTTATTTCGAGATGTCCCGTGCTAACTTTGCCTATAGGTATACCTTCAATAAAGAAGTCTGAATATTTTTCAAGTAACTGTTTCAGTTCAGCAAAAGACTCAGGGGGAACATCGGTATTGATACTACTAAAATCTTTCACTTTTTCACCGAACTCGCATTGCAAAATAACTTTAGTTTTAGTGATAGTTAGACTATTTTGTGAAACTTCGACTGAAAAGCCCAAATTAATTAAATCTCGTCCTATTAAGATGTCATCACTTAATGAAGAGTCAAGGACCACATGAAACAATAACTCAACAGAATAACCCTGAAGTGTAACCGTAGCAATAATTTGAGTATTGCAACGTAGGCTTGATTTTCCTATGCCTAAAAGTGTAACTGAATCATAATTTCTTTTACCCGGAAAACGTTGAGCCACTGTTTCTTTTATCAATGAGCATTCAGATCCGGAATCAAAGCAAAATGGAAACTTCTCACCCTGATTGTAGAGGTGGTCCGTTGCAGGCTTGATGGTGCAGATATTCACCCTTCGCTCAGCTGTGGGTGTATCTTCACGGTCTTCGGTCTTCTTCTCCTTTTGGGTACAGCGCGGTGCTATGTGCCCGGCCTCACCACAGCGGAAGCAGACAACTGGTCTCGGTTCCTTGCGTTGCTGCGAGTTGTTTGTAGTCGTTGGTTGGAAACGATTCACGTTGTTCTGATCCTTGCTGGTATTGCCACGACAGTCGATAGCTAGATGGCCAATCTTGCCGCAGTTATAACATCGTCGCGGTGGTTCCAAACGTGGCTTCTTAGCATCATTTGATTGATTAATTTTGTCAGAAACTGGCAGGCTTCTCTTTCTATACACAAACGGCATTAGCTCACGTTGTAGTTGAATTCTTGACTTGATTTCTGTTGTAAAAGCCATTCTTTGGATTTGATTGTCACTTCGTGCCACATGTGCCAATGCAACACTTATTGCCACTTGTTCCACAGTCATGTTCTGCCATCGTGTCGTTAATGTGTTTAAAATTCGAGACACATACGTTGACATGTTTTCTCCGTCATTTGGACTGCTTGATAAAATCTTGTATAAAGTAGCAGCTGGTGTTTCGATAGTATCGAAACGAGATAGGAAAAGGGGCTTTAGTTCTGACCATGTAACTTCAGGATGACTGTTGTGTGCCAACCATGTGGCCGCAGATCCTTTCAGAGCCCTGCTGAGAAGCATTACCAACTGGCTTCCGCTTGAAGGGTTCTCTTTCAAACAGATGTCTACTGTATTACACCACGCCTGTGCATCTGATTCTTGATCGTCAGGATTAAATTCCGGAAAAATAAGTTGAGGCTCCTTTTTCTTCGGTTCAAGAATAGTTTTCATCAATTCCATCATATTGCGATGTTGAGATTCCAAAAGACTTCTCCATTGATCTCGCTCAGTACGTAATATAGGACTAGCGCGTCCTTCATTATGGTTTTCTGCTTCTTGGTCCATCCTCACTCCTGATGAAGGATTTCCGAGCTGACGATAGCGTTCAGTCGTATCCACGGGCAGCAGAAAATGAGGTTTTGACAAACAAGCCAAAGCACGTTATACAACTTTATTTTCGTTAATAAATTAACGACACTTAATTTCAAAATAACAATACTAATTTTCTTAAACAAAAACAACACCAAGAGGTATGCGGAATTGCGAGCGTACGGTCAGCGCCACGGCTCAAGTCAAAGTGTCTTTGTAAAGCGCGTCGGCTGCTTTATAAAGGCACTGGTCGCCCCACCACCCCCACTTCACTACAACAAGCGTCACTAGCGCTGACGCCACTCGCAAGCCCACACGGACTAAACAGTCCCCTCTTTGGTTTAGTGACTTATTTTCTTATTTGAAATTACAAAGAAAATCTAAATCAGAGTTTATAATGCAAATAATTCGATATACAAACAAAAATCAACCAAATTCACTACACAAATTAAATAAAACACAAAAAATACGCAAAATAATATGAACGCGCCGTCATGTATGTAAATAATGTATTTCCGCTACTTATCTATGGTGAATTACTAAGCAGAAACACTGACAGCCTTAACTTGAAACATAATAACGACACGGTTGGCGCAGCGGCTGAGTGATAGACTGCTGCGCCGCATGTCACGGGTTCGATTCTCACACGGAACAAATATTTGTATACCTACAGGTAGTTGTTTCGGGTCTGGCTGTTTGTGTATGTGAGTTTAAATGTTTGTAAACGCACCCACGGTACAGAGAAAGATCCACGAATGACGGCTGAGACCAACGTCTCAGCGTCATTCGTGGATCTTTGACAGTCGTTACGGGTCGTCAGAAGCCCGAAAGTCTGACGACCATTCTTACTAAGGGGTTTCGTACTACCCAGTAACTGGGTTGTGGAGGTTAGATAGGCAGTCGCTCCATATAAAATACTGGTACTCAGTTGCATCCGGTTAGACTAGAAGCCGACTCCAACATAGTTGGGAAAAGGCTAGGCAGATGATGACCTCAGTCTATTTTGTTTAACACTGAGAGCGTACGGAGGTTGAATCCACAGTGAATACACACTACACACTACACTTACACTTCTGCTCACCCCAAAAAGCAAAACTATCAGAAAAGACATGTTACGACAAAACATTCGTGTTTGCGTGCATACTGTTATGTAATTTATTCGATAATTACTTCGATGTCGAGCGATAGGTTGTTGCTACCAATTACTAAAGATAAATCAATTCGAGACATGTTGGTTTTCTAATGATTTTGCGGATTAACATGGATATATTGAGTACGGGTTAATTTATTGTCTTTCATCGTTGTGTGTTTATGAGAAGTGTTTTCCTTCGTAGAAATATTTATTTGCATGTTAACGTCCTCTGCGACTTGGCCCTGGCAATCATCATCTGCCTAGCCTTTTCCCATGGGCTGGGCTTCTGGTCTAACCGGATGCAGCTGAATACCAGAATTTTACATGGAGCGACTGCCTGTCTGGCCTTCACAACCCAGCTACTGGGTAATACGATACCACTTGGTAAGACTGGTTGTCAGACTTTCGGGCTTCCGGACTGATTGTCGGAGTTCGACCTGGCAATATATGGTCAAAATGGTTTCCTTAATCACAACCCTCGGTCACACACGAAGGGTTCCGTTCCACAAGGCACTGTCTACCTATTACGGTTCATGTGCCTGCTGACAGACGGACGGACAGCGGAGGCTTTTCGTACCCAAGGGGTGCGAGCGGGGGTTTTGTTGGCACCCTTTGGGTTCGGAACCTGATTACTAAGCCTCCACTGTCCGTCCATAAAAAAAGCTGCTAAGATAAGAGGGCTGTCTGAGTGTCTGCACAGGACTGTCATAATCATAATTATTCATGTAGGTTTCTTTTGTGTTTACATAGGTTGTGCTGTTGCTAAGTAGATTAATTCTTGCTTTGAACACACCTACTAGCATGTTACACTGTAATTGAATGCAGTTTCATAGTGTCTGTCACGTCGGGGTCATCAATGTTGGAACCTTTGATATCGTGGTTGGCTGTCATAAAATGACAGTGTCCGGTATAAAGTCTATTGAATATGAATTAGCACAGTGATGTTTCTTACATAATCTACTATTCAACTCACAAGTTATTGCTACGACGCTGGGAAGACGACTCGGCGCTGCACTGTAGCATTATTGCTACCTAGTTCCTACAGTATCTCTAGTATTTAGGTATCTTTACTTAGAGCAAGTTGATTTTCGGTGGTACGGTCTAGCGTAAGCAACAGCAGTGGAACATTATAGGGTGATTACGCTAGACTTTACCACCGAAAACCAACTTGCTCTAAGTAAAGATAAATACTAGAGATACTGTAGGAACTAGGTAGCAATAATGCTAGCAATGCTAAATGCAATGTTCCCCGCGCATACAGTGTAGCGCCGAGTCGTCTTCCCAGCGCCGTAGCAACAACTTGTAAGTCCCACTGCTGGGACCTAGGCCTCGTCTCTTCTAGAGGGAGTGGTCTATAATCTACTACGCGGGCCCAGTGGTCCTCACGATATTTTCGTTCATCGTTTTGAGAGCAGTGGTAACGAAAATGATTTACCTATACAAACTAATGCGCCTTTCTGGATTTGGACCAAAGAATTACAACTCGTAAGTCGCGGTCATTTCCACTTGGCCACCAGTGATGGTCGCTATAGCTACAACTCTGCCAAACCCTTCGGGGATTACAGGCGTGAATGTTATGTTTTATGTAACTTTCTTCTAACTCTTATCAACTTTCTTCCTTCAGTTCAAAGTAAAACGCTTGCCTTGGTTCTAACCGACCTAGAACTCGTAATTCGGTGTCACCATTCTATTGGGCCACCACTGCTCACTGCTCTGGTACAGTTTGCCTAGCACCAAAAAAAAAGTAAACAAACATACTGGCTCCACCAAACCATAATTGTTTTTTCATATTGTCTTTTTTTATAAAACGTTTGAGATCTTTGTGAGCATTATACCGGCCTATAAACTAGGTACTGCTGAAAACAAAAATATAAATTATTTTTTTTATTTTTTTTAGTCTGTGGGTCGACTACACGCAGAGGGCTTACAGCGCCTTACGTGTTCAGTACAACAACGCATATAGGGCGCTGTTGGGGTTGCCACGACACTGTAGCGCATCTGGGATGTTCGCAAAGGCACGTATAGACGACTTTTACGCAATCATGCGAAAGCGTGTCGCCTCCCTGATGTGACGGGTGCGCGGCAGCGTCAACAGTCTCTTGGTCACTGTGGCTGATAGGGCGGAAGGACTAATATTCAGGCACTGAACCAGGACACAAGTATTGCCTTGAAATAGTATTGCTGTTCTTGTACCTATTTCGTTTTTGATCATTGATGTTTTATTGGATTTTAATATGGTAATGTATTGTTAATGATTTTGACATAATTGATGGTAGTTTTGACATTATTAATGGTGATTTTGAGATTTTTATTGGTGATTTTGACATTATTAGTAGTTGTTTTGACATTATTAATAATTATTTCCATAATTTGCCAAATGTACCCAGTACTAACACTAGTGTTTAAGATGTGCATATTATTACTAACAAATAGGATTGTATTATCTGGATAAATAAATGACTATTATTATTATAACCTTTATTTCATTTAAATACTTATAAACTACATTTTTAAATGTTTTTTTTAAACAAAAAGATAAAAAAAACATTTAAAAATATAAAAAAATGTTATTATTATTATTAAACAATGAACTGTTCATTCAAACAAAGAGTGAACAGGCATCTTCTGGGCAAGCTCGTTACATCATAGACCTCATCCATCGCTTTCCATCAAACGTGATCAAAGTTGAGAGCAGGTTCATTCATCACTAAAAAATAAAACACATTTATTATTTTAACAGTAACTCGAATTCATAGGGAAAAAAGTGCCAAAAGTGCTCCTCTGCAGTAAATATGTGGGGAAATCGACAGGATATGGAAGATTGTTCAAATTCTACACAGATGCCGTAAATAGATGTAGGTTGTGCTTGAACTGAGTTGATCGCAGCGTAATTGAGATCGAATTAAATTGCCTCCCGTTCATGTTGTAGACCTAGTGAGGTTTTGGTGGAAGTCATAAAATACCACGAAGTTAACATAAATAAATATGATAAAAATTAACCATTAAATTAATTTATTTGATGCCCAATGAGCTCCTGCCTTTTTATATATTTTTTCGTATTATATAGTTGTATATTATTGTATATATATTTTAGTGTTAGCTTGTAAAAATAGTAATTAATCAGTGTATGTTAAATAAATAACATTATTATTTCACTAGTGCATAATTTATAGCCATGAATTTAGCATAATTATGATTCGAGACTTAAATTTTTCGTCGTTTATCCAAAAAAAAACAGCTTTTTCATAGAAAAGTGCAATACCTACGCGATTAAAATGTATGGAACATCAATTTTCTTTTTATTAACCGAACAAATATTTATACGCTATCTAGAATCATAATTATGCTGAATTCATGGCTTACAATATTTGCGCAATGGTTATTTTTTTTTCTGTATTACATAACACCGATCTCCCTAAAATGTTAGGCAAAGTATGGTATTAATAATTGAAGATCCTACTGAAGTGGTTACCACCGAAGAGATTACACCTTAAAAATAAAATTTAAAATACTAGTATGCCTCTACTATCCCAAAAAATAAGTTAATAAAAATAAAAAGGTTTATTGCAGAAACTTGTACAACTTTTACAGTCAATCTTACTTAAGGACCTCCTTTTAAGTAAAATATATACATCATCATCTGCCTAGCCTTTTAAGTAAAATATATACATCATCATCTGCCTAGCCTTTTCCCAACTATGTTGGGGTCGGTCCAAGCTGAATCCGGTCTAACCGGATTCAGCTGAATACCAGTATTTTACATGGAGCGACTGCCTATCTGACCTCCACAACCCAGTTACTGGGTAACACGATACCGCTTGGTTAGACTGGTTGTCAAGCTTTCGGCCTTCTGAATACCCATAACGACTGTCAAAGATCTACGAATGACAGCCGGGACCAACGGCTTAACGTGCTTTCCGAGGCACGGAGGGGTCTCGGTATGTATAGATGGTCACCCATCAATAGACCAACCGCGGCAAGCGTAGCTTAACCTGATCGATCGACCTGTGCGGCTGTTATTATTTAGCCACGGGCCCCTCCCCGGGAGTAAAATATATACATGTGCTAGGAAAAAGTCCTAAACAATCTGTATGGTGACAGATATTGATAGCCATACTTAATAGGGGCTACTCTTACAGGTATTTTTGACAGATTAAGACCGATCAGACTGTGAAGGTTCTTAAAATTACGAGAATTGTCCCTCTGTTATCTCGTAAGCTACTAGTATGGTTAAGCGAAGGTGTCTAAATTATCAAACTGTCCAGGGGGTCTACTCCGAAGTGGTATCGGCCGAACGTTCGGCCGTGTCCTGCTACGAAGTTACTATTTGGTTCGGTCGGTCCCGATCCTACACTCCTACATTCTTTCGAATATTGACTATGGTCCCGACCCAACTGAGCCGATCCGAATTTTTTTCGCATTTTTCAATAATATTCGGTTTGGCCATGTTTCGGTCCGATCCGATCATTTGCACTTTGCACTTCGTAGTAGACCCCCAGGTTTCTCTATTTCCCATCCCTATCCAGAATTATCTGCACCAGTTTTATCTCTAGATAAAACGACGATAAGGCTAAGGATAACGATAAGGCAATTTGAACTTTGATACTCTAGTATCAAAGTTCAAATTGCCTTATCGTTAAAAATCTGTCTATTTATAGACTGAACAAAAACTGACTCGTGATCCATATATGCTCCAATGAGTTTGGCATCACTAGCGAGACTGTTAGTTAAATTGAATCCAGTAATTCGATTGAATACCCAGAAAAGTAGGATTTTCCCATAAATCCTAATCCATGACAGTGACCTTGACTTTGACAATCCGCTTCGTCAGCATGAGAGCGATGACTGGTCACTCACACAGACAAGACGAGACCCATACAAGCGTGCTCCCGACGTGCACATGCACGCCTCAGTGCACGGCCATACGATGCAACGATTGCACGCTCTAAAAGATTTATAGATAAATGTAGTTCCCGGTGAAAATAGATAAATGCCAGTGCACATTTACACAGTGCACATTTCAATAGACGCAACCGCATCAGCCGGACATCGGTCCACATTGAGGGGACACCCGCGGTTTTCCAACAAGATGCAGTGCCGCGGTATTGTCCTTTTGTGTTTTTGTGTGCTCTCGGCTTCGGCTGACACCTTCGGAGCCAGCCTGAGGCTGTTGGGCAAGGTGTACGACAACTGTGAGAAGTCCCAGGAGATAGTTAAGTGTTTGAAGATCCAGGCGACGAAGTTGGCGGATAGGGCGGCGCGCATGGACACGCTGCCCATCCTCGATGGAATCGCGTTAGTGAAGCGGGCTGAAGCCAGCAGAGCGTCCCCGAACGCTCTCCCCGAAGATGAAGATCTCGAATCACTACCATCGGACAAAATCGACAAATACTTGCAGCTTGCAACTACAAAGTTGATGCAGACACATCGAGTCTTCATATCTCCTATGGATGTCGGCGAAGATGTTGGACGGTCACTAAACGAAGCTAGGAGTAAACTCAAGAAGATGATGGGCCCTATACTTGCCGGTGTTGCAATCAAAGGTGGGTTCCTGATGATGGCGTTCCACGCAATAGCGCTGATTGCTGGAAAGGCTCTACTTATCGGTAAGATAGCCCTGCTGTTGTCGGCGATCATCGGATTAAAGAAGTTGGTTTCTGGTGGGGAGTCTCATGAGAAGACTACGTATGAGATCGTGAAGCATCCTCAGGTGTCACAGAGTCATACGTACTCGTCAGCTCACTACGGCAGCGACTTCGACACCACAGGACCTGGAGGTCACTACAGAAGGAGCGTGGAAGACGAAGCCGCTGCACAGGACAGGGCCTACAAAGCCTATGCCAAGAAGCAGTAGGTTTTAGAAAATACAACAGGCTTACGACTCCATATTTTACAAAATTCACAACGACACGGCATTTTTTATTTGCACTATATTAGCCCAAACATCGTTTTGGACCTTTTGCAAAGGAATAATGTTTAACCAAAAAAATGATTATTTATTATGCTTATTCAAACGACACTAGGTAGTTAATTTAATTAGTAACTTATTATTTATTCGCTAGTTTAGTCCCATGTTTATTATTATTTATTCAATGCATAATAATGATGATATAAAAGTTGTAACTTATTATGTAAATAAGATTGCGTACGCGATTTTTGCATGTGTGTATGTATGTTCAGTACATTAGTTAGATAGGTTTGTTTAATCGGACGCACCAAATAATAAATAATAATGCTATTAAGTATATAATTATACAAATAATAAATTATAATCATGAATTAATCATAATTAAAATAAGACTTTTTAGGCTAGTCGACGGGTACTGTGCATTTCTGTTCTACGTTTGTCCAATTTTGTAAAAATAGCGGATAAGTTAAAGGAATAAGTTATTTATATTATTTTATTTATACGGTGCTGTTTAGAATAAGTAGTTAATTTATTTATTTATTGACTATTCTTTATATAATAACATCTTGATGTCGATCATCGGCGAGGTGGTTACGCGAGTACCTTTTATTTATTTATTTATAAATCAGAAATAATAATTGCGTACTGTATTAACCCTGTTATTATTAGATTAATAATTGATTTAATTATAAGTTTGTAATGATGATGAAAAATATTCTTAAAACAAACCAACGAATGACGACTTAAAAAAAATAATAGAAACTGAATGTTTGTTTTATTTTTAGATTGGGGCCGTCAGGTTAAATAAATTAATTTTGAAATTTGGTACGGCTGTATGTTATTTCACCCTGCAGATGATGTAATGAATTGTGATGGAATGAAAAATATCTCATAACTTGAATAATTCACATAGTTTCTCTCATACCAAAAGAGCGAAGACATATATAACCATTTAAAGAAATTCTTGCGTAGTAACAGGCACAAAACCGAACTACCAAGCTAATTAAATGAGTTTACCGAGGAAATGATTTCGATTAATCTTTGCAACGGAATGAAGACATCGTTGCGTGACGTGGAACTATCAAATGCTGAAGAAAATTCTCCGGGCGCTGGAAACGAAGAAATATGTCTAGACGAGGACGGCTACACTGCTCAATAAACTCAACAAAGAAATGAGTAAGTATTATTTAATGAAATCAACGAAGTAACCGATCAAGGATTTGATGATTTAATTATTATACAACACAAGCGACTTGCCCCTGTTTGACCCGGGTGTAATAGGTCTACTGATGTGGTGACAAAAACATCGAGCTTTCTGACAAAAAACATTGAGTCCATGGAATTAATAAATGCTATATAGTAGCCATGTTAAATATTAATGTGTACACATAAGCCTTCCGGAATATCTAAATTATTACGAAAACCGTATCCAACTCCGTTGTGTATATAAGAAGAAGTAAGTGCACGTACAGAGACAAAAAGTGACTTTGATATTATTTTATAATATAGATTTAGATACAGAAGGAAGAACAGATAATGAAAAGCATTAAAAAGTCAACGAGCGAGTCGTTTATCCAAAATTACCCACTATTGTCGTGTCAAGTGATTACAGGTGGAACGATCAATATAGCAATTTATTATTTTCTACTGTCATGGTCGACTGACCGCTGTCATTTGCATGAACATTGTCGCTAACTACAGATCGTTCGTTTTCATAAATACTGACCACAGCAACGTTGTAATTGGTATTTCCATTTCCAACTGGATCGGATTTTCCTTGCGTTTCATTAGAAGAATTATGTTTATTGATTTGCGTAACATTTTGGTTTGAAGCACGTAGAAAAAAATTCAAGATTTACAATCTATTTGAAGACGATAAAACTGAGGGAAGTAGAAAAGGCAAAGATGAAGAAAAGAAGCTAGGAAAAAGATTTAAATCTTACCTATTATTTTATATCCTAAGTTTATTTAGACGTTTATAGTTGTTTCTTCTTTGAGGATGAAAAAAACTAGGTATGTAGGAGCGAATTCTGGTCATCACAGGGTATAGAAAAAGGGTAATAAAAGCACAATGTTTAATTTTAACGTCATAATATCACGTATAACGTCGACCCATCTAAATGAGATTTGGGAAACTCTAATACTCACAGTAATTATTTTGTGTCCTTTTTTTGTATCATATGCAATTTGATTAAATCCTTCATTCTTTTGGACCAAGTGGACACACTTCGTAGCAGGTAGACGTAATACAATTATATTTATTAGAATTACTATAAATTATTATTCAGGTATTCGCGAAAAGAAAATGCTGTTAATTTTATTGTAATTACCTTCTGCCATGCAACTGTTAATTGCTTTTAATTCAACAAATGTTATTATAATAGTAACTCATTTGTTAAATAATAGTCATATTGTTATACGACAAAGCTAAGTACACAGTCTTACCAAGGGGTATCGTATTACCCTGTAACTGGGTTGTGGAGGTCAGGTAGGCAGTCTCTCCATGTAAAATACTGGTCTTCAGCTGTTCCGGTTGGACTGGAAGCCGATCCCAATAAAATTGGGAAAAGGCTAGACAGATGATAATAAAGCTACATAAGTAAACAGTTTAGCTACACGACACACCATGGAAGATATAAAATCAACTAGCTACGTAAACTACATGTTATTAAAATGATGATACTAGTGATTACAGTGACGAGCTGACTATCTGATATCATCATAACTGAAGAAAAGAGTACTACAAGAGATAATTAATGGGACCACTTAGTAACGCTTGGCACTGGTTGAGCCAAATGTTTTAGATGTGTAGACTTTAATTTATTTAAAGTGCAGTGAGACAGAATTTCAACCTTGAATGCTTTGAAAGTGTGAGTTAAGTGTGTGATGAATATCTTTAATGTAGTTTTGAGTTGATAGACTGCATTTATCTGGAACTCATTGGAATGACTAAAACTGTATTATAAACCAATAAATATTTTTTATCAAACTGTATCAAAATACTGACCTAAAAGCAGAATCAATGATAATATGGTCACAAAAAGGCTTACAAATAAAATCTATGGAAAGAAAGAAGAACTAGACTAGCCCAGCGTGGTGGATTATGGCTCTCATAGAAAGAAGGCCTGTTTTCCAACGTTTGGAATATTATAAGCTATTTATGCAGAAGAAGGCTTATTTACAACAGACCGAAGCATCTAAAAACCTAAAGAAAAATAACATGACTATTCGTCAAAACTGTCTACAAAAAAGCTCGAAATCTGAATAAAAATCTAGTACTTCTGGTTATCTAGAGCTGACTAGTTCATTAACAGCTTCACAATTAATGTCAGTAGTAAAAACTGAGTGTTAGTATAACGGAAGCAGCTGATAATCAATTATATTCAATCCTAGAGACAGTTGGAGCAAGACTGGACCGCTATGTAACCGTCTGCTCATATACATGTTGAGATATAGTGTGTTTGTGAGTGCAGTATTGGAAATATTGCATATTGTTACAATTTTGTTACATTATAGTTTAGTATTACCCAGTAACTGGGTTGTGGTGGTCAGGTAGGCAGTCGTTCCGTATGCAATACTGATACTCAGGTGCAACTGGTCAGACTGGAAGCTGTCTCTAACATATTTGGCTAAAGGCCAGGTAGATGATGACCATCTTGCTACAGTATGGAATTATGGGCTTGGAACTGAAGTGCAATATTAACTCTTCTGAGCATAAATTATACCAATTCCTTTGTCGGCTGACAACGGACAACATAGTAGAAATACTGTTAAAATGTTTTTAAAGTGCCAGTTTCTACGAAGAAACTAATCACAGTTTCAGTTGGTTCTGAACTGGTCACTGGAATTGAAAAATCAATGTTAATGTGTAATGTTAACACTGTGAACTACCAATTTAGTTCTAGCCAAACATTAATATATTGTTTTTTGAAACATTAACCAATATTATGCCACTGCCAGGCAAAAGTCTCCCCATAGTTTTCCAATTTTCTTAGTGTTTTGACTTCTCGAGCCAATCGATCAGGAACGAGTCCTAATCGCCTCGCCAGCGCTTCTTAGGCCTGCCTCGATGACGACGCCAATCTTCAGGCGTCAACTGTGTGACTATCCTGGTGCATCCTGCATGTGTGAACCGTACACTTCCATTTCAGCCTCTAGTGTTAATAGCAGAAAAAATAGAAATGTTAACAGGAGACCAATCGACTGTTCACGAAGCTATAAAATACAAAAGCACTAGGAAGCTTCGTCGAATTTTTTCAACCCTACAAACCAAGCAAATACAACAGCAAAACCTAGTCTAACGCCAGATATAACCCAAGAATTCTATCAAAGAAAACCGAGAAAGCTTCGAATGTACACGCAAAATGCATCGCACGCGATTCGAACGCATGGCTCACCGGCATTCAGATAAAAAACTAAGAAAGCAGCACAGGTAGAGGTGGTTTATAAATTAGTGTGCTCATCAGATTTATATTATTGCAGGCTTGATTGTTTGGCGGTAATGTATTGTATTGATTCTTATATCTTGGTACCCCAGTTCAGTCCGAGGTTTAATAGGGAAACCACAGTGTTACTGCGTGGCTCATGTCATGTTGTTCCAAAGTACTAAGAACAAACCCGTATTCACCGGGGCCTATCAGTTTGGGGAATACAAAAATATAACAAAGGTGTCTATTTCACCCACCTTTTACCATTTAGGTTTGATTCAGTTAACAATCCTATCAAATGGGTGCGAGCCTTTGCAATTAGAACATACTCTGCGTATAATGTTCCCACTGCTGGGACACAGGCCTCCTCTCTGTGAGAGGGAGTGGGCAGTAATCCACCACGCGGGCCCAGTGCGGGTTTGTAGATGTCACATATCTTTGCCATTAACTTAGAGGCAAAGTCAGACTCCGAGATAAATAATATCATATTTTCTTTAACCTTAAAATTAATTACGGATTGCCAATTAGTTTTTCATTAGTAAGCTCGTATGTATAAAACTTTGCTAAAAATTAATTTTGACCCAAATCAATTTGACGGTCTGTTGAGCCGTAATCACATAGGTACTCAATCAAAGTCAAATTCAAACTATTTATTTCAACTAAAACAATTACAGGTACTTTTGAATTGTCAAGGGTCGGTCAGTCAAAAAGATGAAGCTAGTTGACCATTACAAAGCGTAGTAGGTACCTATGAAGAAGAACGGGCAAGAAACTCCATGGACACTCTTTTAAATCACAATAATATGGTTACAAAGTATTGGTTACATCATTCATGTTAAAAATTATGCATGCGAGAACGATGCAGAACGTTGAAAGCGTCCTTAATGAAAAGATAAAAAAACAAGTAGTAAAATTTGAATTTCGTTTCATTGAGTTGGAGTATGTGGGGAGGTATTTTATTGTAACATTTTAAACAGTACCCCATAAAGGGTGAGTCTACTTTAGCCAGTCTGAAACCTGGTTGATCTAATTGGTCCCTATTTCTAGTTCTATAGGAGTGTCCGTCACCTCTTTTACTGAAAAGATTTAGATTTTTTCTTCAATACGGAAGACAGACGTCGTACGCATTAAATATATTAAGTGAGGATGTACTTTACAGCAAGTAACGCGTTCAATTTAACACTCCACCTAACCAGCCAATCATATTATACAATTTTTACATCGCATCAATCACTATCATTTTCAACCTACCACTAACCATATGATCCACAGACTTCCTTACAAGAAAATAACGTGCTACCGGACAATTAATATCTTTTAATACTCTAACAATTATAGTAACGGATACAGCTAGAAAATATCGTTCACATTTATTTCCATTTGGGTCCGAATCGGAAACTCTTCCTACTTGTGCGGCCATTTTCTTAGCATTCAGAGCGTGTAATCGTGTAGAGGATGTTTCTAAAGATAGGTGTGGACCGGAGACGGCGGGAAACTTATTTTCTTTAACCTAATTAGTTTTAACTGCTGTTAATGAGGAAGGTATTAATGTGCTATGTTCTTTGATTTATTGATTGAGTTTTGTATTGATGTCTCGGCTACTGGTTACTGCAATAGCCAATCTCTAAAAAAATATTAATCAATTGTCTAATCGGTTATTAGTAATTACTAGCTTCTGTCCGCGACTTCATTCGCGTGGAAGTCGTAAGACAGTACAATAAACTAAAATAACAGGCACATTTTTATAAAACCTCCCTGTATACTATATTTGTAGTTTTGGTCTCAGCACCCAAATATGAGAAGACTGGTGACACGGGAGCAAGCAACGTATAACAGTTGTCCGTGTGAGAATTAAGAAGTAATTATAATTAAATTAAAAGACTCATTGAATATTTTTTAATATATTTTTATTTCGGAGTTGCAAATATCTATTACTATATTACAAATTTCTAAATTAAGTGTCTTGAAAAATTATACAGTGTGTTGTGTAAATCTGTGCTCTAATCGAACAAAATGATTGAATAATTCAATTTATCTTTAATTGAAAAATCTTAAAAATGTTACGTCAGTACAGCTTATAATAATGTAACAAACACCAATAGAAAAAGTGATGACTAGAAGTAAATAAATTAAGTGCTTTCTTTTAATACAAGTAAATTCAAACTACTAAGCATCAGGAAAACTGTGGTAACTCAAATTACAAAAATATCACTACTTACATAAAAAAAGTATCACCAAAGGAGATCAGTAACCAGGGTCGTTGGATCTATGTAGTTGAAGTTTAGTAAGAAACCGATGGATGTTTTCGAATGAAATTTAATTTTTATTCGAAAACATCCGTCGGTTCCTTACTAAACTTCAACTATATCCGGCGACCCTGGATACTTATCTCCTTTGGTGACCGTATATTGCAAGCTAATTACATGATAACTGTAGTATCGATGTTTTGGGATCCAATATTGGTAATGAGACCCAAATCACTACAAGATTAAACCTATTACCTAATTTAATTAATTATAGCTACACTGCCATCACAGAATCCAATCCTCTACCCAGTGTTAATAGGAGTCCAAGCAAAGTTCCTATTCCTAGCACTAACATCTTCTCTTTCATTGACAGGGTCTTTCTTAGTAACAAACAGTCTTTCAAGTCTGTTTCTTAGTTCGTCAGGAGTGATGGGAGATGCTGTTGAGGGTTCAGTTGACTTCTCTCTGTAGTAGTAGTCTGGGTGGGGTTGACGGCGGTAGTAGCCTGGAAAAAGATGAAGAGTTAATTTTGTAATAAGAAAAAAAAAATATCTGGTTGTATCTGAAGGTACTCGGTTGATAATTTATTGAAGGTACTATTTTCAGATGACTAAGATAGATAGGTACACTGCAATAAAATATAAATAGAAAGTAGGATTATATATGAATCAGCTACTAAACCTTAACCGAATTGCATTATTGAAGAACACCACGCTATTTAGCAATACTTTCAACTCAAACGAACACACACATAACACATTATCAATTTTATCATTAATATTGATCAGTTCTACTCATGCCTAAACATCTATAAAATTACCAAATTACTTACTGGTTTATCACAAACAAGAAGACAATCAACTTTTAAAGATAATAATACATATTATTATACAGAGTGGCAGGGACATCGACGCGCAACCGCTTACCATGGATTCAGTACATGATTCTAGACCCCCATGCGTTGAAATTTTTCGTCGGCTTTTTCTTAATTTTTACGTTTTGTTCTGCAATTTTTTTTTACTGTAAACTATAAAATCATTATTTCTATCTAACCCAATGAGATTTTTAATTAAAAAATAGTAAGTTCAATTGTTTCACCTATAACAGTAATGTAAATAAAACTCAAAAGGGCAGCGCGCGGTATCGCGGTAGGTAGCGCGCGCGCGCGCGCCATCCGCGGTGCGTTTTGGTCGCGTTGCTTGCAATACATTGCGCACTCAAAAATGACAATTTTTCCGGTTATTTCCGAGATGAATGACTTTCGTAATTTTATTTATGGCATCAGGTGTAACCTTTTCACGACGTTTGCGCGTCGATGTCCCTGCCACCCTGTATACATAGTATAACTAGATGAATGAAACTAACATGAACTACCACTCAAACCATAAGAAAAATATAGACAGGTTTGAAACCATAAGAAAAATATAGAGAACTACATAGAAGAATCTGCAATTAATGCAATTTCAAAGTTTTTCAGCGCCTCTGCCAAGGCCAAGCACTAACAGAACTGCTCACCCTGCTAAAGCAACAATACAAAATACTTACACAATCCAATCAGAGGCATTTTCAACTTTAATTCTGAGACACTAAGGTCCAAGATAGTTAAATCCAAAGATATCATTGGAAGGCTTTTTGACAGTGCATCGGCAAGAGGTGAGCGTACCTATCGGAAACGGATACGTTGTAAATGTCTCCGAGAGTTAACACTAGATGTCGCTAACTTCACTATTCCTACTTTTATATATTTAAAAACTTTTGCATATCCAATATATGCAAAAGTTTTTAAATACAAACTTTGTTTCTACATATTTATCCTCTAGAATTACCTTTAATGTTAAATATTTTAGCACCAGTCAATGTTTAAAAAGAAACAAAGCAGATTGATTTGTGGGGTTGAAAATATATGAGTGGGTTTTGCGAGATTAATTTTCTTAATTGATTACTGTGAAATTCTCATAAGCAGTGCTGATACGACAATATCGTTACAAATATTTTGTGCATGTTATTTTCTTGGGCTCTGTTACTGCTCCGTTAGTGTTAAAAATGAAGCTAAAATATTACTCTCTCCTAATCTCAGAATAATATCAAAATAAATATTACAAACCTGAAGTAGTGTGATGATCATGTTCGTGCAAATGTCCTGGGTTCTCATAAGCATACGACGAGAAGGAAGGTCCTCCGAAACCTCCAAATGACCCTGATCCACTTCCTCCAAATCCACTACCGAATACTGTAACAGCTAGGAGTGCTAACTTTGCTAGCAAGAACGCCTTTTTACTAGCAATTAATAGTACACCCAGTAATAAAGGCAATAAAGTTGAGAGTTGGAATTTGAAGCCGAGAAGGAATGGGACAAGGAGATTTCTTGCTAGGAGACGACCTGCAATATAAGAAAATTGTGAGATTGTTATTATAAATGAAAAAAGGAACACTGATGTTATCATTTTTGCCAAATACGTATCTATTGCTATGCTCATAATATCGTATTTTAATTAATTAATGGGGGCTCATCTTAGAAACGCTTAAATTTAATACTTAATTATTTAAGGTACGAACTGAACGTGTGTGTCCCAAACAAAAATACTATTCCATAGAGACTAGATGAAATAATACGAAAATCTAAACGATCAATTAATTTTGCAGAAGTTAGCAGTTTTGCCGATAGACGGTGCTGTATAAAGTATCAAGTTCAGTGTCAAGGCAACATTGAATGAGATTGAGTTAGCTCGTTTCAAGGTAAATGGATAGATGGCGCTATATACTAAGTTATTACATCATACCCAAATGCCAAAATATTAAGGTAGGTAATTGAAAGAACCGGGACTACCCCTATGTGCGGATGGTGATCACCGGGGTGGTTTTAGTGAGGTAAAAATCCCACACTCCCCGACCTCATTCCCCAGAGGTCGGGTGCCTTTTGAAGGTTTCCACCCGAAAACAAAAAAAAAAAAAAAAAAAAAAAAGGTAATTGGATGAAGATTTGTGCTATAATACACATTATTTTTTGCTTTCAACTTACGAATTATAGATAACGCAAATATGTTTTGTTTTCCAAGTTTATTATAGAGAAGGAAAGTCAATTAATCGGCCTAGCGTTTTCCCAACTATTTTGGGGTCGACTTCTAGTTTAATCAGATGCAGACGAATATTACATGGATGGTATTTTGCATGGACCTATTTCATAAGTATGTACAGACGCCAGCAGATCAACCTTCTACAATCTGTCAAATTTCTTTAATAAATTTTCCACTTTATCGCTAAAGCATTAAGGTTCAAGGTTGATTGGGAAAATTTGACAGTTTCGGGTAGCTTGATGTGCTGGCGCATACAATATATAAAAAAAAAGAATAAAAAGTAAGTTTATTTGTAAATCAAACTGAAATAAAAAGGAACACAATGTACCTGTGGATACCTCGGCAGGCTGTTGGTATGAAGACCTATCCTTAACCCTCGGATCCATAACAAACTCAAGCACGCCATTGGCCAATGTTGGGCCAATCCTCATGATCAACCCAGGATAGTATGTGCTGAGGTCCCAATGAAGAGATCTCTTTGAAATCAAGTTACCCGCATCTTCGAGAATTGAACTGTAAATAAGAATGTCAAGGTTATTAGATACCATTAATTTACTACACACAAAAAAATATCCCAAAATTTTAAAGGAACAAATGGCACCATGTCTAAGTTTATTTTCTTGTCCTTATTCCAATGTATTTGGAGTCGGCACAGCATTTTTTCTATGATTATGACATAAAAAAATTGAAATAAAAAACAAATAAGTGTCTAGATAGAATTTGAATGGACTTTTTTAAATCTAGTGCAATACATACTGTACAAGGCATAGCAAATGCTTGTAAGTAAAGTGACAGTATAGAATTAAATGGAATCCCGCCCTACCCAGTTTTATTCGTTTTCACAAGTTACATCTAATATTTTGAATAGATTTCTAGTTTTTGAGGAATAAACCAAGTTTTCTGATTGCGTTCTAAGATACATAATGTACTAATGAATGTAATCAAGTAATTAAAAATAAGTATACCGGAAATCCATAGGATCTTTATCAAGGAAAGCACCAATATCCCTCGGGGTCTTTTCATCTCTCACGAAAGAAACACCAGTAGCCAGACTGAATGCATCAGCCTCGTCATACTTATTCAATTTATTCAACAGCTCTTTGCCAAAACACACTCCAACTTCAGTACTTCTTCTCACACTAATACATTCATTCAGCTGACTATCATCGACACGATTGCCTTTGACTTCTTCACCTTCTTGCAGATCTATCTCTATAGATATCACTTCAACAACTAGTATAAATAACAGCAGACATCTCAAAATTTTCATTAGACACATTTTGAATTTGGGACTATGGTTATCAGCACATGCTATAGTTTCCACGGGCACAACTATCCTTGTTGCTACAATTGTAACTTTAAAAACAATATCAAGTCCCTGTTGGTTATATAGACTTTCCATGTTCTGTTCCGGTGAACTTTGCCATTGTTTTGGTTTGTTACGCCAACTTCTCACACAGACAATAGGTGAAAATTCGCCGAGGATAATTTGCGAACTATCTTTGTGAACAATCTCTAATTCTGTTACGGCAATCGCATAATATGCGTAATTTTTGGTGGTAGCTGGTGAAATTACGTATGTTTGGTACGGTGGGTTGGGTATAGAGATCAATGGAAATAAGTGCTACTTTGTTGTTTGTATTGGGTGTAACGATTGCATCATCTTACTTACGGTTTCTCAATGAAATGGAAGGAGCGATTATTAAACTTTTTGTAAGAGATCTGATAGTAGTCTACTAACCTAGACATTAGACTTTAATTAACAGCACAATTGGCGCAGTGGTTAGTGAGGTTTTGGACTAGAGTTTGCTTTTGTTGTTATTGAATAATTATTTTTATAAAATAAGATATTCTAATATAACACCTTATGTAAGGATTCAGTTCCAAATTGTGTGACTCACTGCTCTAAAAATAAGCAAATTGATGTCTTGAAAGTGAAACTACGATTGGTGATTCATAATCTATCAAAAGGACCTACCCATTATAATAATGTAAGTAATCTTACTTACCAGTTTAACCCTATCGATATCTTATTATCTCTCTACTTCATAACGCATATACAGTAAAAACGGTTAAGATCAATCCTGTGAAATAAAACGTAAACACAAACTTTTACTTTTCAAATGACATTACACATAAACCGCCAATACTTAGCGATACACATGAAGCCTTTGACCCCTCATTGTCTCACAGACTCCCACTCATTCCAAACATCTTAGACACCATCCTTATTTACAGGATTTACATTCTTGTCTCTCCAGCGATAAAGGCTACATTTCTCTGCAAAAACGAAGGTCGTTATGTCAGTTTTAAAGTTAAAGTGGTCAAAGAGTGAAAGTAATATTTTTTTTTGTATGTCCGTCTCTTGGAGTAAAAGTTTCTGATGTAATGTTTTCAGGTTTTGAATGACAATACGGATAGATTTCACGACTTTTTTATAATTTTATTAGCAATTATTATGACTTTGTTTGCTATGGGTATGAATTTTCTTTGGCGTTAATGACGTTTTAAAAAATTCGCTGTTTGTTTTTTTTTTTGTTGTGAAAGTTATATTAGTTTTGTTAATAGCTTTGTAGTTTTTGTTTTGACTTGTGCACCTGTTCTGGCATTACCTATTATTTATTGTATTGGTATTATTGTCATATTTTTACATACATACAGATCCTGCGTATCATTAGTGAATTTTTCAATTAATACTATTGAGGACTATTCTAAAATATTTAATACGTTTACAAGTTTTATCCCAGTCTGTTATGCTTTAAACCAAGACCTAATATTGGTATCATCAAAGATTATAGTATTACTGCAGTTCTAAAGAATCACAAGAAATCGGTCAGGTGTTTTAGGGTTACGCATTTTTTGGTGTCTGCGACCTCATTCATGACCTATGAGAGTTCCGTACATTAGTCATCGACAAGTTGCTTTCGCTGCTGTCCCCCGAGGCCCATCGGCTTTCTGTATCTCATGTATTTTATGTAACCTCCCCCTCTTTATTTTTCCACATTTATTTACTTACAAAGCCTTGCACTTGTTACTTACTCTTTCATTAATTACTTACTTTATGTCCATCGAAATAAGAACCAAAGTCGCTTAGAGTCAGTCGTTCGATATTCATATTAACTTTGCCAGAGTAAACCACGTCTAGAGTTCACACACCTTTACGAGCATGCTCGGTTCAAGTACAATCGTACAGTCTTATGCCAATACAGTAAAGTCCAAAATCGTTTATCAAATAATACAGAAAACAGGTATTTGCCTTGTCCATCGAACAGAGTTAAATTTACCGTTATCAAATTTGTAATTCGATTACAAGCACCCGTAACGTCGTCAGCATAACGTTCAAAATTGTTCGATTGGAGGTTTTTGGGACGAAAAATTAGATTTGTAGTTTGCTTTAAAGGAAAAGCGTTGGATGTAAACCGGACACAGGAACGCGTGAGAAGTGAAATTTCTTTTTTTCTCTCTCTTTTCGAAAAAGGATGTCGTAGGTGCGTCTGACACAAATATCTTTTGATGACGTACTTACATATGCGTATAATAAAAGAATGCGGTTCTAATGTCATCCATGTGGGTTGTATTTGTCATAGACTGCCTTTTTGCATTTGATAAAGGATTACGGGGTCAAGAATTTGGTGGTTTCGGGCGAAACTCTCGATTTACTTAGTAAACGATAATTTATGGTTAATAATGCTGTTTATAGTTAGCAGCTTTCTGTTTATGATTGTGTGTATTGCAACTAATTGCTTGTTTATTTTCTAGTTCTGCGTACTGATCAGTTTCATTACCTTTGTACTTGACTATAATATTGTTGTTTGTCAGTCATCGCCATATGCACTAATAATAATATTATGATGCAATTAGTATGAGGTTCCCACTTTGCTTAGGTCAGGAGGAGTTTCACATTTTGTAGAAAATACATACGAATTTATTAGAATTAAGTATAGTAAACGTAAACAATAATTTATGCCAAAATTTAATTAAGGAATGTTCTTTCAGGCTTGTAACTCAATAAAGACAACAAAAAAAAAATCTTGTTATCTCAAAAAAAAAAATTTTTTTTTCAAACATTTTTTGCGATTGGTCCGTGGATAGGTGACCATCTTTACATACCAAGATCCTCCGTGCCTTATAAAGTTCCTTAAGCCATTGCTTCCGGCTGTCACTCATGAATCTTTGACAGTCGTTACGTGTCATCAGAAGCCCGAAAGTCTGACTGGGATGTGGTCAGATAGGCAGTTGCTCCATGTAAAGTAAAGGTATTCAGCTGCATCTGGTTAGACTGGAAGCCAACCCCAACATAGTAGAGGCTAGGCAGATGATGATGATGATGTCTTCAGTCACTTTAAGCCCCATTCTGAAACAGTCCCAAATACGTGCGTAAAGTCACACCTCAAACTTTCGCTGTCCATTGCGTACACAAAAGTCTTACACAATATGGTCTAATTAAATACACAATGAGATCCGCATAGAAACTGCGATGTACTGCAAATTGGCACTAACTCGCGTTCGTCATTCATTCATACTCATGTTAGAGTAGTATCTTGGTTGTTTTACGGTTGTAAGCTGACTTGTTAACTTGTGGCGCAAGAGTTTGTTGTAACGTCTTATTTATGGCAGTAACAGTAAGATCTGCTTCAAATCGGTTTAACTTTTAATAGTTTGAAATTGGTTTATAGATGTATTAACAGTTTTAAAGGTTTCCAAAGAAAATACTCATCAGATCTTAAATGGAAATCAATCGTAAATAGTAGTAAGACTGTTTACAGGTGCCTTAAAATTTAAATGACTTATTTTTATAATACACACTTATATAAACTCACGGCTTCGTCCCATGGGGCTAGGCAGAAAATAGAGAAGACCACCTGCTATGATCCATACATACTACGTACTCTGGTCATAAACGCACGCCTGTTGCGAGTACTACGCACCTAACCTTTCTGAAAAACATCACCAATAAGATCGCTACGTGGCTATATGTCTGTGTGTGTGTTTTTTGATTTACTATAATATATCCAAAGATATTTGAACAATGTTATATTATAATTGACGTAAAAAACCACACTCCCATACGAAGCAGATGAATAATGTCGATGGAAGGATATAAGCTCTACACAACAAATTAGCAATGCACCGGTACATAGTAACAGTCATGTCATTAGCATAAACATAAAGTATGACCTGCCAAGCGTCACATATGAAGTCGTGAGGCTACACATCGTATGCAAAACGAGAAAGTGTCAAGTGTTCAGGATGTGGCATTACGTGAACACTCTTTGTTAATGGCATTGCCTCATCCGTGATACTGGTTTATTCGGGTGTTTGATTTATGTATTTTATTATACTCTTTTGTTCTTTCTTTTATTTATCTATTACTCAATCTTCAATCTCATGTGTTTGATGTGGTTTATTTAAATAATTAATACTGATTGTCGTCTCTAATGCTTCAGTCTGTGTGAGGTTTGATGTGTCATTCTCATTACGTAAAGTTATTTGCATATTTGCCTCATCAGTGACGATGTTTGATGAAGATGTTTTCTTTTTATTTATTTGGATATTTTTTTCTTTACCGTTATTCTATTGAGTTGTTAACGTTTTCTTCTCCTCTGGGCTGATTTTAGGTTTTCCTGTGTTATATCTAATTATGTTCTTCTAAATATCTTAAAAATATTGAGGCGATTTTGTTCAATACTTAGATTTGTAATGATCTAGATAATGTTAGGAATTTAATATCGAACTCTGACCTTCAACGCAGATGGACATGAAATCGTATGCTACAAAGTGAGAAAGTGTCATATGATAATATTCAGGATGTGGCATTATGTGGACTACTCTGCTTGCAAATTTTATTGCCTCATCCGTGACGCTGGGTGATTGAGATGGTTGTACTTTTTCTTCTTATTGTTTATGCACTGTAGAGTTATAGCTATTGACGGGCTATGTATCCTCTTTTCTGCCACCTCAGTACATATTTAATGTCCTTTTTTCTGGTGCTTAGTGAAATTCTCTTAGTGGTTTATTTAAATCAATGCTGAAAACATTCAGCAACGAATTAAATAAACCACTAAGAGAATTATTAGCATTAGACACCAGTCTAATGCTTCAGTATCCCTGCTTTTAAGAATACTAGTTTGGGAAGAATGTTCTAAGTCTATTCCCTGCAGTGGTCGCGCGGATTACATATGTAATCCATGGTTGTTTAAAATGAAATTTCTCATAAACTATTTAAGTGTGTTAGCCGGGACTCCCTATACTTTAAGAGTGGTAACCCCCGTCCCCGCTAAGTTGCGCTCGCGTATTGGCGCCATGTGGTTGTGACAGGAGAGGGTGTTAAATTTCGGCGGTCTTCATACGTAAACCGCGCGACCAATTACGTAAGTACTTTTTTAAACTAAATTTTATATATAATGGTATTTACCTTATTTTGGACACGTAATATTTATTATTTTGTTGCGTATTTGGGTAATATCGTAGTAAATTATAAGAAATCGTAATATTTTTATTGTTATTGTAGAAAAAAAAGGGATTTGAGAAAGCAGACCCAAATTGAAAGCTGGCTTCGTGAAGGTGACCAAGACGCTGACTCTGACCAAGAGGTCTCGACTAGTGATGAGCCGGACTGCCTCAAAGAGCAAGATCATCAGTCCCACTCCAAACAGGAGGCAGATAATAAGTGAGGCACCTCATTATGAGCAGGGCAACTTTGAGGAACAAAACCTAGTGTCAGATCGAGGCGCAGACAGACGTGAGGAATCTCCTGCTGCTTCAGAATCATCAGATGATGAGGTAGCGTTAGCCAGATATTATTATAAAGGAATAACAGCATTATGCCTTTGATCTCGAATTATCCAAAGTTCTTTTTTTTTAATGGAATTTTAAGAAGTTTTTTTTATAGTTGATTTGAACAAGCCTGTTTAACGATTTATGTTATTTTTATATTTTATTTTATTTTAGGAGACATATTTTGTCATATTTCAATAAATAAATAATAATACGATTGAATTTCATTAAAAAACCACAAAACAAATTGGTCTACATGTGTAATCCACGCGACCCCTCACGTGATTTCTTAGGGCGTGACCACTGCACGGTTAATGACGCTCTATGATCCAAATAAATTAATTGTCATTATTTGTTTTTCTTCAACATCGTTTGTTTTATGTCTCTGTTGAATGTTCTGCACTTCCTGGTTTCCTTTGATAGTAATTCGTCCTGTGTCTTGTTCTTGTTTACTCTCTCACTTTTAGTTTTTTTCTTTTGATTCTGATGTAAATTAAGAAAATAAGGACTTTCTTTCAATGTGGTTTTCTATGACCCAGACCTAGACCCAGACCCATATATATAAAGTGAATGAGATAGGAATGTAACATCAAAGTCTGACCTTCAAAACAGATGGACACGAAGTCGTATGCAAACTAAGAAAGTGTTATATTAAAATATTCAGCATGTGTCATTACGTAAACCAGTCTGTTGTTAATGTTATCGCCAAATTGATGACGCAGTTTGATCCGGAAGTTTTTAAAGACATTTCTCGCCGGCTGATCGACATTTCACGTGACCAGAGGATTGGGTCGTTCTTTGACCAAAGAATTAGCATTGCCATTGAACGTGGCAATGCTGTCAGTCTTTTGGGCACGTTTCTAGATGACAGCGATGCAGACGAGTACTTTGACGCTTAGATATCCTTTTGTTTTTGTATTTATTTCAAAATCAAAAGTCATTTATTCAAATAAGCCTGAGAATCAGCACTTTTCGAACGTAAAAATTACAAAAGACTATCCCCCAAAAACGCCCGCCCTTCACTTCATTTATATATGTAGTTAGTCTTTTAATTTAGTACCTAGCGTAAATAGTTAATTAACCATAATATCCCCTATACATGCAAACACTATTAAAAAAAAAAAAAAAAAACCTACTTTTATCGTACTCTTATTCTTAGTTTTAGCCTATACTGTCCTACTGCTGAGCAAAGGCCTCCCCCAAATCCTTCCTGACATCCTTTTCTACATCCACCACGATCCAATGTTTGCGGTACGCGTCTAGCTCGACTCGCCACCTCGTCTCTTCTGCTCTTATTAGAGGCACATAATATTTCCACAAGAAAATTGCATCTTTAGATAAATCAAATTGTTCATGAAGCTGAAAATTCAGTATTGGCTCTGACTGGTACGACAGCAAAAAAACCACATCCTTAATTCATAAATCGCGACAACAATTTAAATTGGTTTCTTAATCCCAAATCAACATAATACACTAATAAATCATCTAACTGCTGACGGTACATACCTAATCCATAGTATATGTACTTACAGTGAATCAACGGGAGCGTTTTATCAGAGCAATCGTGCGGAGGTTCGGGTTTAAGTGGGTAAAGCTTATGTCCCGAACTGACACTGCATGCATACAACAGCTTTATACTTTTTATTTTTTGTTAGCCTATACTGTCCCACTGCAGGCCTCCCCCAAATCCTTCCAGGAACTCTTTTCCCGTGCCGTGTCGAACCAATCCTCATCTCTTTTTGCTGGCCTAATAGGGGCCATGGTAGTATACATTCTGTGAAAATTTCAAGTGTCTACCTGTTACAGTTCAAAAGACAGACACAGACAGATGGACAGCAAGACCTCAGTAATAGGGTGCCTCATAGGAGCCTCAGTAAAAATGACAAAAAATTGTCATTTCTCTGGTCCAGTCAAATGTCGAATGGGCGATGAACTACTGTAAAATGTTACACTGTGCCGAGTCATAATCAAGCAGATTGCGTGCTTCTCTCATCTCATATAACTTGGTAATACGATCGCGCCCCACTTCCGACGAACGGCGCAGATCGCGTTATTCTTAAAGTAAATTGTGCGTTCAATTCAATTTACCCTGGATTTACTTCATTGAGATGTTCTGTAACGGTGTTGTTATGCCTGCTGGATATGGGCGTTCCCATACCTCGTGGGCAATGGTTCTTTAGTACAATTTTCAAGAAACGCAACCGCGTGGCAACCGTATCTTTTTGTTGTATGGTGGGGCTTGCTGGATAAAAAAAACATACACAAAATCGATGTCAAATTGACTGCACATTCGGAGGTAACTCCATATTTTGTTTTCTACAGTGAAAAGGAGAATAAAGTAATAATTAAATCGAGTCGTTTGTCGATCAATTCGTAGGTATCGTTTTGTTTCAATTGATCGTTACTAGTTTTGGACACAAAAGCTAAGCTCCAAATTGAAAACTTTGTATGCACTAAATATTATAACTTCAACTTTTGAAACTAATATTGTCAATTCTAGTGACTGTATTTAGTATTTTTATGAAGAAAAAGGAGTGAAGGATAGCAGGATGGCTGACACCAGGAGAATGGAAGAAAAGTCGTATTGCGCTGATGCTGAGTAACATGAAGCAAGGGCAAAGATGACGATATCATCAGCATCATCTGCCTAGCATTTTCCCAACTATGTTGGGGTCGGCTTCCAGTCTCACCGGATGCAGCTAAATACCATTGTTTTACATAGAGCGACTACCTATCTGACATTCACAACCCAGTTACTGATTAATACGGTACCCCTCGGTAAGACTGGTTGTCAGACTTTCGGGCTTCTGACGACCCGTAACGACTGCCAAAGTATTACGAATGACAGCCGGGACTAACGGCTTAACGTGCTTCCCGAGGCACGGAGGGGTCTTGATATGTAAAGATGGTCACCCATCCACGGACCAACGCGGCAAGCGTAGCTTAACCTGATCGATCGACCCGTGCGGCTGTTATTACTTAGCCACAAGCTCCGATGATGAGTATCAATTCTGTTACCTATATGTTGATGAAAATAAACTTTTGGTAATAATGCTGGAATGGTTGCTGAATAACGGTAGGAGCGTTGGCAAGTCCATAGTCAAGTGTGTGAACGTACATAAGGTTACAGGAAAGACCTGGATAAGACAGACCAGGGAACATAGGCACAAAGTGGATGGCCTATACTCCAAGGATCATAATGATGAAATGATGCTGCCGACTGAATTTCAACTCGAAATGCATGGAATTTACTAATCGAAGATTAACGGTAAACGAATGAAAACATTTAACATAATAGTTTGTCGACCTTACCGAGGTTAGAAATAATCATAATAGAAAGATAAACGTTTGCACCAATTATCATAGAAAATGAAGAAGACATCTATAATATTCCACGCATATAATTTGCGTGTCACTAATCATGATGTAATTTGTTCGACAATCGATTGAAGAGTTACAAACGCAACGAAAATGAGCGTTTTTGTGTTCTATTGAAATTTTGCGTGACAGATGTGTTCGTTGCATGTGATGACATTTATTGTAATGAGCTTTTCTTATGTAATAAGGTTCAAGAGCTCTTCTGTCTGTCTATACGTTGTTTCTTTAATCCCATTTATGACACATCGTTTACTGGTATCAAATTGTTTAACTAAATTCAGAAAAGTCAACGGGAAGGGCTGTGATTTTCTCATGTTATCATCATTTTTAATTCACGTAATCGAATTTCTGTGCATAGGCACCTTTTTTTGCATGCTATCTTCCCCAGTCGAGAACTTTTCTAATTTGTAAATAATTTCTGCAAAGTTAACTAGCTTAACTAAAGTAGACTGTAGTCAGGAATAATTTGGCTTATGCCAAGCGTACGTTCGGACCAAACGAGCCAAGTCGCATACTGCTTCTTGTATAAACAAATTGCGATTTGAATGTTCATTAATGATCAAATTGAATATTTTCGTGTTGGCATACATTTCCAAGCATATTCTCCAATTAATTTGTCGGAAAGTTCTTTACTAAATTAATTATTAGAACTGTTATAACATTAATTAACTTAGTTTTTTATTTGTACAGTTCTTAATCGTCATTCATCTTTTAGTTACTTTTTTGTCATAAAAAGCGACTATGTAATTTTTGTCACAAGAATACAATCTTCTATGGAGTATACAAATACCTAAGAAAATTATGAAGTTAACTACTTCTACCTTAACTATCATATTTTTGGCTTTTTGCGGATGGATCAGTACCTTGCACTGGTCAGAGGCACCTACGGTAACTGACCTTCCCAAGTTAAGTTATAACAATGAAATCTGTCTCATACAACATTTACAATTCATGTTTAGCAGTAGCTAAAGACCATTTCAGACTCCAATCTACATGGTCTTCACATGATCTGATCAAGATTATGCCTTGACTTTAAAAGAGACTATGACCTCTGATTTTGTTTCGGCCTTTCTTCGCAGAGTAGTCAGATAGGAAACGCCACTTCACCTAGTTTTTAAAATTGCCCGCCAGACACAAAACCCGTCTGGTCGGAGGATCCTCCCTTTTCTATGGAGGTTGAGTGAACTTTACAGCCTATTCCTCATACCTCTAAAGGTTCAAATCCGGGCAACTTTCAATGTTACTTTTTCAATTCATATGTACTTTATATGCTTATCTTTTACACGAAAGAAGGAAACCTGGATTTATAATTACTATAAGTCTCACATTGTCAACCCACCTTGAGCAAGCGTGGTGATCAAATCAAATCAAATCCATTTATTTGCCAGAATGTAGGTTTAGAATGTATGATTTTAAAACTACAATGGTGCATTTAGAGTCTACTATTACATATGGTGTACCATTAAATAAATAAATAAATACCTTCTCTGTATCAGAATAGACCTTTGCCATGCAGTCAGAGAATGGCTGGTGTTATAAGTATGAAGAACCCATAAAAAAGGTTGCATTTAAACTTTCAATAACTGCCTTCCCAGTTGTGAAGACTAAGCAATATTCCATAGAAAGTGATCCCGGAGCTGTAAACAGCAATTTGCTCAATAAATTGATACCAGATCGAAATTATCTCAATAATTTCAGTCCTCAGTGGACGAAGATGCACCTCGTAACAGTTAAGTCATGATATCAAACTGTTTTAAATTGAGCAGGTCCGGTGAAGTACAGTTGTGGAGACAATATTTATAATGCAATCTGTAAGCATCGAATCAGTACATGATTTTAGACCTCCTAGTATAGTAACTTGCTGTTAAAAAATATTTGCTGTTCCATACATTTTGCACTTTTATATATATTTTTTTTTTGCGTCTATAAGGGATGCCGCCTGTAATAAAAAGTATTTAAATATGCCTTTCGTCCCTCAAAAATTCTTCGTTTAAATAAGTTAAAGACACACAAGGATGACCCAATAGTCATATTGAACCTACAATTGATTACAGCTATCAATAGAATGGAATAGAATAGAATCGAATACTCCTTATTATACACCATACAAATTATAGAACATAAATATATAAAATTTTACAAAGGGTGACACAATGGGCGGTCTTATCGCTAAGAGCGATCTTTTAAAGATCAATATTACTGAAAACTAATCTTGGTGTCGAGAACAAAACATTTGATGAACTTTTCGATCTGTTTATTAGGTTAAGTGCACGACATCCAAATTTATTTAAATCAATTCATCAACAACTGCATCGGCGGCAGGTTTGGGGAAAAAATATACTAATCCTCCCTGTCATGACGTTATAGCCAATTACAAGTTATGTTTTTTGTCAGGTCTTCATTATTTCACGTCATTGTGCACTGATGCATGAAGTGCAGCATGACATTGACTTATGGAAAAGCTGTACTTTGTGAATTTATTATAATTTCTATAGTATTTAGAACAATCAAAACATCCCTGCCTCTTTCAATTCCATTTCATTATCTTATTACTGTTGGAGCTTTGCATGATCTTCAAAGGATCAGAGAAAGCAGACAAAATGAGAAAACCAAGTATACGAAAATTTATAATCGATTTTTTATTTTATTAATCCTACCTCAACTAAATAAGTTCCCGACAGTACCCAACAACATAAATGCATCGCTGCATCCCTCTCAGCGATAGCCAGTGTACCGTGACACTAAGCGCATATAAACGCAACCATTGCTCTAGTTATACACAGTGTCCATATAGCCAACATAGTGCAAAGAACAAACATGGTAAAATACCTCCTGATATTGACCTTGGTCGCGGCAGCCACGGCCAGAACGGCGACCACGACACAGAACAAACTAGAAGCTCGAAGCTCAGACGATAATGTTCTAGGAGATCTAAAATTAGCGTATGAGACCTACAAAGATTGCAGCGGGTCCGACATTTCGCACTGCCTCAAAAGAAAATTGGCGAAGACTTTGAGCAGGCTGACGAAAACTGAGGAGTTGGACATCCTGAATGGGGTGACGATAACCAAGGACAAGGATGTGAATATTGTGGAGAAGGAGGAAGCGATCCCCAGGGGAATGGACGAGGGGTCGCTCAACAACCTCATTTTCGACAAGGTCGTTAACTTTATGAGGTCCCATACATTGCAGGTAAGAAGCATTTAAGTTTTACTTAATCTTCATTTCAGTTTGAAGTGCCTTGAAATTGTAAAATCAAGTGATTATTAAATTGGTTAAGATACTTAAATTAATGACGATGGCAATAATTGAACTGATTTAAAGCGTGCTTATACTACGTACTCGTGTTAAAAATCAATACTGTAATGTAGGTAACCTGTGATTGCAAATGCTGGATAAGAAGTTTAATTGGAACGGTAGTCACGTGAAACAAACACAATTATAATATTTTCTTAAACTACTAACACAGACAAAATGAGTGCCTTTCAGAAACTTTTACAGGAACAGAGTAATAGGTATATTTGATTGCTGATGGCGAAATGTAAGGTTATAAAAAGTGCCACGTGGTCACTTCAAGACAGGTTTCAATATGCTTGTAGATTTTCATGAATATTAATAGTTTTATCGATTTTCCTTTCCTACGGCTGAATCTTTTAATTGTTGTCAAACAAATATTAACTCGTTCACAACATATTCATGTCGTACATCGTCACATGGACAATCATCATCATCTGCCTTTTCCCAAGGATGTGGGGTCGGCTTCCAGTTTAACTGGATGCAGCTGAATACCAGCATTTTAGATGGAGCGACTGCCTATCTGACCTCCACAACATGACATCTGTCACATGGACCAGTAGAACCGATATGTTCGATATTTTCTTTTCTATCTTATAATTCAAGGTCATCGCTTCTTTATTGCACTTTAGAATTATCCCACTTTAGTTGTTTTTTTGAAAACGGGTTTTGTAGTATAGTATAGCAGCATGACTAGTATTGGTAGTTTGAACAGCAAGATTTTTGAAAGAAGACACTGCTTTGCTAATGTTTATTCCAATTTAAATAATCGATCAAAATTATGGTTGTAACAAAAAATGTAGTATAATATAAAATATCTTCCTGACAAAATAAATCTGCTAAGTAGTAATAGTTATCTTGTGTCATCGATCACACTTACACCCCAAGGTATGTGCCATTGTAGCTACCATCATCTTCCTGTCTTTATCCCATGTTACTTGGGGTCAGCACAACACTTTTGTTTCTTTCATTCTCCCCTGTCAGCCGTCACTCGATCATTCACTCCTTTTTCTTTCTTAAATGTAATCCCTCACACAATCCATATATCTCACCATAATCTACTCTACTTTTGGTAGTGGAACACGGAAGATTTAAGTCATGTAAAGTCTGGTCTAATGACTCACGTAATACCAAAAAGCCTTCCTGGTTGATGCTCCTAACAGCCATAACTACAGCAGGTAATGACTGATATGCCATTCAAATTCAATCTAACTTGACTCTGAATGAACGAGTTACTTCACACACATTCATTGTTTGTGTGACTTAACACATAATGCGACTTCCATTCGGAGATATAATAGAGTAATTATTATTCATACGGCGCTCTTGATACATCGTAAGTAATCTACGTATTATGAATGCATTTAGTCGCCTATAAGACAGTGATAGTATTTGCTTGTGGACTTAGCTCTAATGGAGTGAAGGTTTGATTTCAGGACATTCATTTCTTAGCTTACTAACTCGGTGGTGGGGCTAATATTGAAAACAGTAAAAGGTTAGTAGATAATTAATTTTATATCCTTTTCCTGACATGACAGTTTAGAGGACATAATTCTGACCCATTGAAGAATATCTGCTGATACAGACTGCGATAATCTTTATTTAATTCTAAGATTGTTACATGATAAACTAGAATTTAATAACTTGACTTGGAATTGACGATGACTTTATAAACTGATCTTTTTGAACAACATAAGCAGGGAGTTTTGACTTAAATAAAAAATTCGTATGCCTCTAATGACTTTCACGATAATTATCTATAACCGCAGAGATTTTATAAGATTCACAGAAAAAATGATTTCGTTTGATGACGTAACATTTCTGTGCACAGTTCTGGATACAGATGTTACCGTATCCAAAAATTGGATGACCTGAATTGTGGGGGTAAAATCAAAACACCAAAAGATTGAGCTTCAGCGTCCTCCTGACTTACTATAAAACTAGGTCGAAATTCATTAAATGTTAAGTTTGGTGACTTTCCTTTTGACCAAAATCATGACAATCATTTGGAGGTCATTCAGAAACCCCTAAACCTTCGAGTGCGTGTGACATAGTTCGCAATACAATAGCACATTTGCAAAAATGTACAGAGGACACAATAAGTATGCTTATTGTGTTGAAGATTACACAACGCTTTATCAGGTAGACAAAAGCATGACCATTTGAAAGGAACGCATACGGATATTTAGCTAATGCCATATAGTCACTTTTAACTGTCAAGAGTATAGTCACTGAAGGGTAACGAAATAAACCATGCCTGTGATTAACAACCCGACACTAATTGTATTATCTAACTCTGCAAAGTAGAAAAGTAACCTTTCATAACGCACGTATGCACCTACAATTAAAACAAATACTGATTTGGTATTATAGCTTAGTACCTTCTTAGTTGATTCACGTTTGCCGCACTTAACGGGTTAAGCTTACTAACAATTACTCTTCGATTGATTTATAATTATCATTCGATCTATTGTCAATCGTAGTCTAGACTGTTATTGGTTGAAACTATCATATCGGCCATAAATGATAATGTTTCTTTGCATAAATCTTTTAGAACGCACCGCCAAAATTTTGGCACCAAAGTCATTGCACGCACGTCGTTGTCCTTTCTACTCTTAATATTTCTCTTACCATTTCAACACTAACGTATGTTATACCTTTAACATAAATAATTTACTGGCAACCCTTATCACATTTACAAGAGAAATCTCACTACGTAATCAATCTATGTAAAGGTCGATTCGTGGTCATTAATTTTCTTTCAAAATGGTCTTAAATTAAATCATACTAACTTATTCTTTGTCTATTTCAAATCATCGTCAATTATCTAAGTTTTTTTTTGCAATAAAAACAGTACCGTCTGCCAGTCCCCTTACAAAAACTGAAGATGCTGTAAAATTAATCACTCCATACCGGAGTCTGTTCCGGCTGCATCTAGATCCGGCTACCCCCGTAAAAGCGTGACGACTCGATCTTATAGTTAATGCGTAAAAACAGCATACCACCCACCAACGCGGCGTGACAACTTTCCCAATGCATCTCATAATTGCATTTAATTAGTCCATCTTCACTTTTTGCCGGCCACACTCTATTAAACTCTGCAGTTTCTTCTAATTGGTCCGTGCGTGATAATTGATATGCGTAGAGAAAATCTAATGTGTGCTAAATGGGGGGTTTGCACGGCAGTGCGTGTCGTTTCTAGTAATGTCATTAGGGTAGGTGCGTGATTGGTTCTTGGTTGAATAGGTACGGTCTGTCAAGCGTTTGTTGACCGTTCATTGTAGTTAGACACTCTCCACTGCTAGTGTGGTGCACTGCCGAACATAGAATTAGTTGAAGTTGGTGAATAGTGACCTTAAACTTTGGGGTTAACGCGTGTCTTGTAATTAATATGATGTAAGAGTTTAACGATGTTTATAACGAGGTTCAGCTTCATCAAGTCAAATAATGCTTTTTGCATAAAACACTTTTGAGCATCAATACTTCACGATTGCTTATACCAAAGATGTAATTGGCCAATTACTATTTCCGGATTTTGTTCAGTTAAGGGGGGTCAAAGTTCATCAACGTCTTTCATCATTAAATTTCCCAAAAAGTTGGTTCTTTCATTGTTTGTCTCTTCTGCGGCTTTCCGTCCCTGGTAGGTCATATGTCAGTCCTGATTATATGTTTGATTGTAGAAGTTAGTTTTAGTCTTGAAAAATGCGCACGTTTGCATCTGGTTAATGAATTTTTGCAGCAATGGTTATGCGTTCGTCAACCTACGAGTTGTATCGTTAAACATAACTTTCTTCTTGAAAGAGATAAATTGAGTAGATTATTTCAGCTAAGAGTGAAGTTTATTTTGAAGAACTCTCGTATTATCATAATAACATCGGTCGTAAAGTGTTCACTGCTGAATATGATTCTGCCTTTTTTGAACAATTCCAGGTTGATTAAAAACGCACAATAGTTGCAACGTTGTCTTATATTTCACTTACCAGCTCTTGGTCACCATCCTAGAAATAGAATATTTTAGAATTAGTTTATTTCTGACATTTTTCTTCACAATTAAACTAATATTTATTCTGTTCCTGTTGACAGCGATGCGGACGAATTTTTTGATGCCCTATGATTATTTTGCTTATTTTTTTTTCATATACATATCATTATATTAAATTTTAGCTTATATAATGTAAATAATTAATTTCTATTAAATAAATATTTCATATTTATTCTTATTAGAATGTAGTTTGAAATTAATTAATTTTAATTTAATCTATTAACTGTGATACAGTATTTATGTAAACAATAATTTATGATTTTGTTATAATTGAATTGGAATGTATTTTTTTAAAAGTAATATAATTGTTAGGAATTAATCAAAAAAAGCTTTTATTACATTATTTATTATCCTAGAACTTTTCTTGTGGCTAAGTAATAACAGCCGCATGGGTTGATCGATCAGGTCAGCCTACACTTACCGCGGTCGGTCCGTGGATGAGTGACCATCTTGACATACCAAGACTCCTCCGTGCCTCGGATAGCACGTTAAGTCATTGGTCCCAGCTGTCATTCGTGGATCTTTGACAGTCGTTACGGGTCGTCAGAAGTCCGAAAGTCTGACAACCAGTTTTACCAAGGTATATCGTATTAGCCAGTAACTGGGCTGCGGAGATCAGATAGGCAGTCGCTCCATGTAAAATACTGGTATTCAGCTGCATCCGGTTAGACTGGAAGCCGACCCTTAACATACAGTTGTGTATGTTAACATGTAGTTGGGAAAAGGCTAGGTACATAATGATTATCCTAGATTTTTTCTATCCCAAATGTTTCCAGACTACTGCTGTTTCAATTTGCAACTTTTTAATTCATCTACCAACTAGATTGGTTTATACATGTTATGCATATTGGCCCGAAAGGCGCTTTTCCTGTCATGCGGGCTGTCCGCATCCCACCATTTCATACATGTTTTTCCTATCATGCGGGTAGCACGCACGCGGAACGTGGATTGGTTGCGGGCGGCGTTCTTCTGCCTTCAGTGTTAACGTTCATCTTTGTGCACGAGTTTAGTCATTGGCGACCCGCACAAAACTGCAGCAACAAACGCAATCTTTGTCCTACGTGTGGTCAGGAGCGTGTAATCACCCGCACGCGGACAGGATCCGCACGCGGGCGATAAAACGCATGACAGGAAAAGCGCCCTAACATTTCTCTAATTATTATTTTTCATTTGTTTCATGTTCCATAATTTGTAAATCTTCCGCACTTTCTTATCGCGTGTTCTTATGTAGGAAGTTATTGAATATTTTCATCGATTATACGTTTGAACTGAGTAACAAATTGTTATTACACGCGTTGGTTCGGTTCGAGGAATCAATTCACTTTTTTGTTGCAATTAGTAACCATAATGATGCATCGGGTAGCTTGAAGGTAGTAAGCATTACATGCAAACACGGAATGAATTCATTAATTTAAATGTAACCGCTTTGGAGCGTCGACTTCTGAAAAACTATACTTCTCTTATTAATTTTGTTGTTGACCATTTTGTTAAGTACCTGGTACTCGTTGACAAGTCTACACTTTCCCCCCATTCATATTAATAGTCCAATTTGTAGTTCTCATTTTAATAGATAATTAAGTGCCCATGTAGGTTTATGCGAAATGAAATATTTTGAATTGAATGTCAGATTTAATGCTTACTGTTCTTTGGAGCTGCACCAATTATTTGAAATGAAAGGATTGTAGGGCAACATAATCTTGCCAAATAGACTTAGGGCGGGTTGTTTCACGTCCACTTGGCGCAGGTGTATACATCAAAGATGGCGCTAACTATCGTCAAACCAAAAAAGAGTTATATCAAATTACAATTACAAAATTATGGCCTTGACTTACGTCAAATAATTATGATTATGTACTCGTTATTATTTTACGTACGTCTGCTACGTTAACCAACCGTTTGAAACAACCGCCTCTTAACATCTGAACGTTACATAAATTGATCCTTTGAGTCAGAAACAAGACACACTAGTCATAGAGAAATGCAAATGCTATGACTTACAGCAATAACATTAATAATTGGCTTTAAATTATTATTTATTTAAATTTCTCAGTCACTTGTTTTATAACATTCCTCATATTATATAATATCAAGTTTTCCGTTATATACCATTACCGATACCTGAATCACTTGGTAACAGAACCTCTTCTCTAACTTTTAGGTCAAATTCCCCACCGAAGATGGCTCAGAATTATCAGAGGACCAGGGACGCAGCAAAAGAAAGAAGTTGGCGCCTCTTCTCGCAATCCCCCTGCTTATCGGAGGCATGATGGTACCATTGGCCTTCGGAGCGTTGGCACTACTGGCTGGAAAGGCACTTATTGTGTCTAAGTTGGCACTGGTACTGGCTGGTATCATTGGGTTGAAGAAACTCTTGTCTCCGAGCGGGGGTGGACATGAGGCTCATGAAGTGGTGGTCTCGGCAGGACATGGTGGCTCTGGGTGGAGCAGGTGAGAATGTTTCTGAAAATCATTAGACGTAGATTATTTAGCCCGCGTAGGCATAATTTATATACTATTATGAAGTGCAAAGTCTCACGTAGGACCATGTTTGCACTGATATCATCCTAAGTTTTCAATGTTTTATTATTCTGGAGTGAAGTGTAGGTTTCCGTTAAAATGAGGCCTATAGTCACTTTGAATAAACAAAGGGTTTGATCACCGACGGCTTATTTGATCCTTATTCTGGGATGATTGAGCACATTTTTTTTAGTAGTTGCCTTGACTAGTTCAGTAGGAAATTAAGACATTAACTTGCTCATTTACGGGGAGAACATAGTAACGGGTGGCACAAACGTTTATAGATTTGCACCAATTTTCAGTCACAAATTAGATCCTTTTTTGTTTTTTTTAATAAAGCAGAATTTCTTTTTTTAATGAATGACCCGGCTCGGTTTTTTTTTGCATGCATTTCAAAAAGATTAATAATTGTATTTTAACTTAAAAATGTTTTTTCATGAAATAGTTTGTTGCAGAAATTTTGACATTTATTTTTTTCTAATTTGCCAGCGTTGCGCAAAGTGACCACCTCGAGAGAAATGCCGGGGGCAACCCAGGGTTAGGAAATTTTTATTATTTTCGATAGTATTTTAAATATAAATTACGTTGAACTTACATAAAATATATTTTATCTGGGTGGTAGGTTAGCACATGGGCTAAGTAAATATTTATGTGATTATTTGGGAATTAATTTGCATGCATTTTATGTAGATCATAATTCGCGCATTTTTATAGCCTAAATTTTTTATTGTAAAATCCAGGGTATTCTGTACTTGCTTACAATAAATAAGCCTCAGTTTCGATAGGGAATTTATGGAACTTTTGCATGTTAGCATTGTTGGTACCTTTATAAATATTTTCATGTTTTATTTTGTCTTGATTCCAGGTCGCTCGAGAAAGCTCAAGACTTAGCGTACAACGCTTACGCCCAATAGCCAGCGAACCCACCGTTAATTAACATTAATTAATACGCGAATCTAAGGACCAATCGGTTTCACATAAATATATAAATAGACAACATATAATTAAATTATTTACAATTATAGAGTACATAGTTATGCAACATTTGAGGGAGAATGCCTATCACAAGTTTTATTCTAAAATCTAAATATAAAATAATATTTATTTACCATGTATTCGCTTTATATAATCATTACAAAATAAAAAATATTTATTGAATTCCGTAAATAAAGTCAGAAAAACACTACTGTTGGATGAACGTTCGAAATTCGAATTCCTATAATGTGTGTGTGTCATATTTTTTTATCTATATTTTGTTTTTATTTATTTATTATTTTCGGTAAATCGTTATTGCTTCAAGGTTGAAAAGGTTGAAAATGAATATTTTAGAGTGTAATATAATTTATTTTATTCCAAGGGTCAGTAAACTGTAGTAGCTGTTTTATTATGGGATATCATAGAAGGTCTTGGTTATAATAATTATAGAAAAGCGGAAAATGAGTGAGAGAACAATATTTTCTCTTAGCATTATACGTTTTATTAAAGTACCTCGAATACTCTTTAAAGACTAAATATAAATTACATAATTTATAGTCCTATTTACAACGATTTTTTTTTAGTTATAACCAAAAATATTTTAATATGTTATTTATATATTTTATACTTATACATATATTACAAGACTTTGGAGTGTGCTTTAATTAATATATGTATCAGCAGAATAGCGATATTAATATTTTAAACTTCCTTTTATATATTTTTGAAGGTATATAAGTATTATGTGTATTGAATGAGCATATTTTTGTACGAATATATATTTATTTATTTATATGCTGTGAAACATTTTATATAATACAAAGACTGACAATATCTATGTATAATAATGATAAAAAGAATATAGTATCCACATGTACATATGTAAATAAATTATTGCATTTATTTAATATTTTTTCTGCATAATATTTATAAATTGAAAGTATTATGGATTGCCAAATATTATTATTTTACAAATATATTTATTAATCTACTTAGGTTACAGATCTCATATTTATTTTGATATTTTCCTATTAAAAGGTGCTCATTTTATTTAAATGCGATGTAAATATTGAGGCGTTATTTATTTATTTTCATTGATTTAATATTACGTTCCAGTCAGTTCATTAATTTATTAAATTAACTTAATAATTTATTGTCAAATGTTATTAATTAAACTGTTGGTACTCAAGATTATTTCTTTTATTCAAATTTTTTTGTATAATATTATCGTTGATAAAATGGTTTTTTTTTTACAGCTGTGGCAATGTTCTATTACAATAATTCCGATCCATACTGGGTATGGACCTCGACTTAGGGCGTCGCTTAGCAGCGGGTGCCCTTAGCGTGTAGTCGCTTAGCTTTTTTAATTTTTTTATGCCCTGGCTGGAGGCTTTAATTTACTGAGGCATTCACAGGCAAGCCCGGTTACGCAGACGACTACCACTTAGGTTGACTGCGAGAGGCCATTAAAAAAAAAAGGAAGCTATTGCCTAGTTTCTAACTCCGTCAACGAAGACACGGGCCCGTCAGAAAGGAGTTCGTTACTTTGGAATGAACTCTACTGCTAGTACCTTACGCTACTCTAGAATCATGTGCTTAATTCATGCTTACAGTTTGCGCGTCGATATCCCTGCCACCCCGTAAAGTAATACTAACCTACTAAAAATCGATCTCTGAACCTGCTAAAAAATCGATCTCTGAACCTGCCAAAAAATCGATCTCTGAACCTGCCAAAAAATCGATCTCTGAACCTGCCAAAACGGTATTCACTTTCGCCGCATGTAAATATCGCACAGTTACTCAATGCAATATTGTTCGATGTGACACAAAAGACACAATGGCATATCATGCATAATGCAGACAGGACCGGCTGCCAAACTTTATTTGAAGTATGGTGAAGGAAATTGTGTCAATACGTGTTGGTTTTTGCGAACTAAATATGCGAATAATTTTAGGACAGTGGTAAGCTTCAGAGTCCTTAAGACGTTTTCGTCGTGAAGCTCCTCAAGTTCTGAGTTGAGCTACATGATTACTGACAAATGCTTGCACTGACTGAACTCAACTCTATGTGGTACTACATGGTCTTCACATAGAATCTACATGGTCTTCACCAGATCCGACCAAGATTACATATTATCTGGACTTTAAAAGAGACTGTGAGTGAGTGAGTTTGTTTCGGCCTTTCTTCTCAGAGTAGTCAGATGGAAAACGCCGACCTCATCTAGTTTATTTTTTATAATATTCCGCAAAAGTGATTCCGATATTCTATTTAAATAATAAACAATTTCGTTTTATTTCATTTAATTTTAAATGACATGAATATCCTAACAATAGGTCAGATAGGAAGCCGTCCCCAATATAGACGAGGCAGATGATGATGAGGTAAGAAGTCTAGGCTAAGTATAGTCTAAACCACAAACACGGCCAAAATGGAACGACTTCCGCAACTGATTTTGTTAGAAACAAAATACGATAGTAACTTCATCAATCATTTATTTCCTGAAGTCATACAAACACATTTCATCAATCATGTTTTAATCTGACTGATTCCGGAGGACAACGTGATATGGCGGAGCCTGGGAGAGGCTTATGTCCAGCAGTGGACTGCGATAGTCTGAGTTGATTGATGTTTTAATCTGATGTAACAGAGGGAATACTTATCGTCATCAACTGGGCACAGATTCAGACTCAGGGCTGCCTCTTTTAAAAGGGATCGAACGTGGAACCCAACGTTCAGCTCGTCGTGCTTACCATCTAGAAACTAAATAATGGCTTTCAAAATACTATCAGTTTTATATCCTAAGAATTAGATACGGCGACGTCCGTGTATTAAACAGTTTCACAGAATAGACATGGTTATTCATTGACAACCACAGACAAAGAGGCTGTATTATGAACAGGAAGTAGAGCGGATGTAGTGAATTAATACAATATTTCCGCCCGCAATAAAGTTTCACTTTCAATACAAGACTATCGAACCTCTTATCGATATTGCGGAATATATTTATTTGAAATGTGTCTTTGAGCTGGTTTATTGACTTGCTAGATTTTTTAATACTTTCTTGGCGACAATGTCCTGTTTTCGGCGCATACACAAGTTCATCAGACGTCAAATTAATGTCACAAAGAGTCTAAAACTGTTCCAAAATTTTACCAATATTAAGGACACCACTCCCTTGGGAGGGCTGGGATCCCGGCAGCGGGAAAGTTAAAGGCTTATTATACTGGGAAATGGCGGGGAACTGGCACGTAGAACCAGAAATTTTGAACCCTTTCCAGTGTTATAATGTTAATTACTTTGCATACCTACTATTGTATAGAAGCAAGTTTTTCTATCTGAACAGATAACTGTGCTGCTGGGGAGTTCCGCGACTTCTTCTTCCCAGCGAGCACTAGGAAGTGGTGAAGGGCGGGCGTTTTGAGGAACTGTCTTATGTAATTTTGACGATCGAAAAGGCTGACTTTCAGTCTAATTAGAATAAATGACTATCGTTAAAAATGGCTATCCTGCTGATTTGCTCAGCTGGATGTGATGACTCCTGTTTAAAACTCTGGAGGAGTTTTACATCCTTCCGCCCTCTCTTGAAGCCAGCATTTTCTTGGAGGAGATCAATGAGCATGTTATGAAGGTAATGAAACAATGCTTTCCCTTAAAATAAAAAGAATGTAATGACAAAGCAATTGCTGTCTTACTATCTCATAATAATTTTACGAAACAAGTGTGTGATAAACAAAGAATAAAGTAGGTATAAAACAACACTTAAATCACCATGATTTATACCAGAAATTATAGGCCCAAACAAACACTTTCTGATTCCCATCTAACAATGAACCTACTTAGAACAAACACATAATCACGTCCAATAATACGTACCTACATACAATCTTAAGTCATCTCCGAGCCCTCAGGGTATTGACCCTTTAGAGAAAGTTGACGGACATAGATCATTCGAAGTAATTATGTCCATTTCTTCTCTGTAGGATGGGATGCAACTGGATGGAATTCCAATTAAAGGAAATTCTCGATCAATGGTGAATGAGAGTCTATTTTCAAAGATGGCGCTGTCGGAAGTGGGAGAGAGCAGGGTTTCTTTATTTAGATTCCATTTGAATAGTTAAGAATCAGAATAATTTATTTGCAGAAGGTATATCATATAGTTGTAAAAGTTGGAGTTGGTTGGTTGGTTAAATGTACAGTTTTTTTATAAGTCATGCAAATCTGAGTACGATTATTATAACAATTATATTTAATACTAGCTGCGCCCCGCGGTTTCACCCGCATAAGTTTCGATCCCTTGGGAATATCGAGATAAAAAGTATCCTATATGTCAATCCTGGTTATAAACCATCTGTGTGCCAAATTTCATCCAAATCCGTTCAGTAGTTTTTGCGTGAAAGAGTAACAAACATCCATGCATCCATCTATCCATCCATCCTTCCATCCATCCATACAAACTTTCACATTCAAAAGAAAAACAAAACAACAACCAAGCAGTAATTATATATATTATTATAAATCTATAAGTTTGTATTAAATATTAATATTTACATAGTAGGAGTAGGACAGGATAGGATAGTAGGAAGTAGGATATTAGTAGGATTTAATTTAATACTTACAACAAAGCTGAAGAGTCTTTGTTTATACGCGCTAATCTCTGGAAGCAAAAGTCGGATTAAAAAAAATGTTTTTGCATTTGATAGCTCAATTCTTGACGAGGCCGTTTAACATTACGCTAGGAACCTTCACAGCCAAGCAAACACGAAGTCAGAAAGGACGCTAAAACAAAATGAAGTAATAAGCAATACAAAATGAAGCAATTGGCATTTTTGTTTTTATTGTGATTGTTATTGTTTTGTCATCTGCCAATATCTGTACTGTCAATTGTCAATTTAATGTGAGTTGTCATTGGTCCATGGCCTTGACAGCGAGCAATAGACAAAATTGTCAACATTTTTATGCATGAGTACGAGTCTTGAGTCTTGAGTCTTTGACTATGTGTATCTTATGTCTTTTTTTTATTTTATTATTCTTTTTTTTATTACTTGTAATTGTGCGATTTGTTTGTGGAGAATAAAATATTTTTCTTTCTTTCTTTCTTTTAATAGCGGGAAGTAATAGGGCAGGCGATGTAATTTTTGCTGCGATTTTTATTCTGCAAGTAATCTTCTTAGCGTGTCGTTGGTAATCTAAATGGACTCGGCCCAGAATTCAGTTCCTGTAACGTGCAGCTGACAATAATTATTTGTTGACGGGAAAGTGCCCATGAGATTTGCAGCTAAGCCTCCTGTCAGCTGATAGCAACAAACTGCTACCACCAATCCGTGTGATAAGCCGAGCTTTTCGTTCTGGCAATTAATTCGTTTCAGCTGAAAGACTCTCCCAAGCACCGCTTCTTTGACCGGTTCTGTGCTTCGCACATCTAGCGGATTCTTGCGGCCTTCACAAGGTCATCGGTCCACCTTATGAGAGGCCTTTCAGCGCTGGCAAGAGAGAGTAGACCCGTTGGATTATAGAGCCTGGTTGATGGCAATAGGCTCGCCCCTATTTCATGGGACTTAAACATAACTTGCGAAATGTGGGTGTGCCAAGTATGGGTACACCACTTCCTAACTCTTCGGGGATAATAAGGCGTGATGTTAAGTTATGATTAACAAGTCCATTTTCCCTTCATCTCATGGAACAACTTAAAAAGAGAAAACAAGTAAAACTGATTTTCCAATGTCATTGCAACTTATAAGTGAAGATTTGTCAGCGAAAGCGTATTATGGCCGCTGACTGCAGTGTTAAATAAATTAGTTGAAATAACGCGTCTTGGACACTTTCTTGTCTTAAGTTTCATTGCCGGTTGACAGTGTCATAATCATTATGACATGCTCTTGTAAGATGGTTAAGAAAGCTGTAGACGTTGTGTGGTCATCGACCCACAGTGGCGGTATAAGACCAGAGGAGCAATGCTTGTCATTTTAAGAACGTTCACAGTCTGATCTAAGTGTCAATCTGTCAAAAACACCTCTAGTTTTCCTACATTTTTGACATTGATTGCCGCTAAGATGAGATTGCGACTAGATTTTGAACGTTTTTAATTAGTGGAATTGGCCTTCAGATTATTTTAACCCCAACATTACCTGTATTTAGACTTCTAAATACTCTCTGTACCCCTATCACAGAAAGGACCCTGCCACGCGGGCCCAGTGCGGGTTGAATGACACATGTCTTCGAATTTTTGATCCTAGGACATGTTGGTTTCCTCACGATGTTTTCCATCACCCTTTTGAGAGCATTGGTAACGAAAATAATGCATACAAACTAATGTGCCTTTCTGGGTTTGGACCAACTAGTTACAACTCGTAAGTCGCGGTCATTTCCACTTGGCCACCAGTGATGGTCGCTATAGCTAGGTACGTACATCTCTGCCTAACCCTTTGGGGATTACAGGCGTAAATGTTATGTTTTGTGTAACTTTCTTCTAACTCTTATCAACTTTCTTCCTTCAGTTCAGTTGTTTTCCTGATAATTGTAGGTTCATCATAAAATATCATAATCTTCATAATCTGTCTAGCCTTTTCCCAACTATGTTGGGGTTGGCTTCCAGTCTAACCGAATGCCGAATATTGTAGGTTATTTGTCACTAAAAGCACCCAAAGCTTTCCTCTAACCAATTGTTTGTTTACGTCGTGTTCAAAGCGTAAAATCAAGACATGACGCTATTGACCGTGACAATTATGGTCAATTTGATTTGTCTAGCAACTTTTTTGTTCTTTTACGTCGATTTTGTTTTGTTTATGCTTGTTGGAAGATGCAAGTTTATGTTCAAAATTAAACAGTGTTGACAGCAATCAATGTCATAATGACATGAAGTTCTCGGCTACGTTAAGGTCACTTATTTTGTAATCACGTCTATCAAAGTGCAGAGGATCGTTTATGCAACTATATTTAAGCTTCTTGAAGATACATTTTTTTTTATTATTATTATTAAAACGTTGCCCCACACTAGGAATTTCTCCCGTATCGTGGGTGCGTTTACAAACATTTAAACTCACATACACAAACAGCCAGACCCGGAACAACTACTTGTAGGTCATACAAATATTTGTTCCGTGCGGGAATCGAACCCGCGACACACAGCGCAGCAGTCAATCGCTTAACCACTGCGCCAACCGTGCCGTCAAATTGGATAGAACAGGAATAAAGGGATAAGTTATCATGGCTGCAGGAACGGTATTCAATAATGAATTTAAAACATCAAATCAAACCATTTATTTGTATAGCACAAGTTTATAAGCCGTTACAGAAGATTTACTTTGGTGCACTATACATAATTTATAAGCTGACAAGTTGTGCAAATACATAGGATGTTAGACTAACTTATTACATTATTATAATTGAATTAAGGTTACCATTTGGCATAGACTAAAAATTGTTTGCTAAAACTTAAACTGAATCAGTGGCGCCGATTCCCTTGTTCACAAACTAAACTAAATTTAACTTAGTCAGCGCCTGACGTAAATTAACGTATTTTTAGCAGCCATGTTTTTAATCACGTCTAAACTGTCTATGGAGTATCTTAATTTGACAGGACTAAAGTAATATTTTATCTTCTGTCCTTTTCTTAATGAAATTGAAAGAAAAAGATGCACTGAACTTAAATTTAGTTTAGTTTGTGAACAAGGGAATCGGCGCCATATGTGTTCCCAGTTTAGGCTGACTGTTCTGCTGAACTTCTTGGTGAAACTTCATCGTGAGATATACATATAGACAACGCTGAAAAGATTGTTAATGCATTGCAAAAAAGTAAAAAATAATAAGGTGCTTGTAAGTTCACCGACACTCTATTATATCCTTACAGGAAGAAAGAAAGCTCTACTACGAACACACATGTATATAACATCACATTGGTGCCAGTAATTTCACCAGCACCCTATATCCTTACAGGAACAAATACAGGGACAAAGAAACCATCTATTACTCACACATAAGTAGTAACATTATTATTATTCCAAAACCAAAAATAAAAAGCGAGCTGAATACCGCACCGTCATAGCGTTAACAACTTACATAACAAAAAAAAAGAGTTCTTCGAATATCTAACATTGCTATTGACCTACAAACGTATTACTCAACGGAAAAAAAAGTAAATAGTTGAGCAATTTCAAAAGAAATAAAACTTGAATAGAGATTTGAGAAAAGAAACAACTTCGATTAAAAAACGTTGCATCATAAAAGGTAATTCGGGTTCGCTTTTTTTTCGGAAAAGAAAGCGATGGTTGACCGGTTGCACCAGATGTAGTGTTTGCCACAGAATAAATAAGTGCAGAAGGAAAATTGTATCGATTTTTATATAGCCGGCGGTAAAAGTAGACTGGAACTGGACCGGTTAGACTGGAAGCTGACCCCTACATAGTTGGGAAAAATGCTAGGCAGATGATGATGCGTTATTAGGTTTAAAGATAGCCACTCTCAAAACAGACACACTTACATGAGAACAATACTTACAAGAAATTATATAAAGTTCAGTCACGGTAGCAATAATGATATACACATCCGATGCATTCAGCTTTTAGGAAGGTGTTATCTTTATTATTTGCTACTTCAAAATATATATTTTTTTTTTTGACAAATTTTGTTCTCATCATCGGTAAAATCTACTGTAATGATAAATTAATAATTATGGTAGTACAATTTAATTCTAAGGCTGTTATCAAAGCAAGTAGTCTATATTTTATGAACTAAATAAAATATTACCGCACCAATAATCTTTCTATTTCAAATTGTACGATGTAAAACTTCTGCATTTCTTTTTTATGTGAATATGTTTGTAAGTTCACACAACGCATTTCTCGGGAACTTCTGGGACAATTTGGGAAATCCTTTCACTTATGGAAAACTTGTCCTCAAGCTTGGCCTTTGGCTTGACCGTTGATTGATCTGTTTTTGTTTTGGTTGATTTCATTTGTTTTTGTTTCACGGCAATCAGTGATAATTGCCACGTTCCTTTTCTGTCGCTAAGATTGGGGACCTAACAGTCGTCTCTTTGTCTCCAGGAGGTTCATAATTTGTAAACGCACCCACGATACAGGAGTAAATCCTAGTGTGGGGCAACGTTTTTAAAAAATAAAATAAAAATAAATCAGCCTATAATGTTCCCACTGCTGGGACACAGGCCTCCACTGTGTGAGAGAGACTGGACTAAAATTCACCACGCGGGCCCATTGCGGGTTTGTGGATATCACCTGTCTCCGAATTTTAGTTGTAGGACATGCCGGTTGCCTCACTATGTATTCCTACACCGTTTTGAGAGCAGTGGCGATGAAATAAATTACACAAAGTAAAATGCCTGTCTGGGCTCGAACTCACGACCTACAACACCCCGTGAGCCGAAGGCGATATCACTTGTTCACCCCTGTCCAGAAGGACCTCATAAGAAACTTTGGGATATGCTAAGTAATAAGATCACCCAGCTTTGCGTTCAAATGATGCGTACACACAAAATATTGCATCAGATTGCCGGAACCGCTTTTTAAGGAAAGTCTTATGTTAGTGGCGAAATGTGGGTAATATCACTTCTGCTTGAGTCTTTAGAGAATATTATGTTGTAAAAATATAATTTAAAGATTCCTCTTAACAATCGTGAAGAAAAACTTATTAATCTAAAATCGCCAATTAGCGGTAGACCAGTGGTAACGGCCGCGACGTACGAGTTGTAGGTCGTAGGTTCGAATCCAGACAGGTGCTTTACTACGTGTAAATTATTTCATCACCAATGCTCTCAAAACGGTGAAGGTAAATTTCGTGAGGAAACCGGCATGTCCTAGAACCATAACTCCGAAGACATATGACATCCACCTACCCGCACTGGGTCCGCGTGGTGGATTACGGCCCACTCCCTATCACCGAGAGAAGGCCTGTGTCCCAGCAGTGGGAACATTATAGGCTGATTATGCTTATACTTTTGCTCAAAAGAGGGTCAGTTAAAAACAGATTCTATCACCTTACTCGATAATGAAATTAAGTGTACATTGAAGAAAATATATCGATCAATAAATATACTGGACCACGACTGCTGAACAGACGCCTGTCCCAACTTACACCACAATTGACCTTAAATCACTCACAACGACAGAGCATTGTTTGTCTTATTCATATTTGTAATGATTAACGCTTTGCGCCGACGCCACTCGTAAAAACACTGCGACAAGTCACGCGTAACAGACGCACGATTATGTTGTTTGACATCACAATCGTGTGGTGACAGGTTCGCCTTTTGTTTATCTACTATAGCGATTATCAGGTGAACTTCTGTTTTATCAGTTGAACTAGCTTCTGCCTGCGACTTTCATCATCTGCCTAGCCTTTTCCCAACTATGTTGGAGTCGGCTTCCAGTCTAACCGGATGCAGCTGAATACCAGTATTTTACATGGAGCGACTGCCTCCACAACCCAGTTACTGGGTAATACGATACCCCTTGGTAAGACTGGTTGTCAGTCTTTCGGGCTACTGACAACCCGTAACGACTGTCAAAGATCCACGAATGACAGCCGGGACCAACGGCTTAACGTGGTTTCCGAGGCACGGAGGGGTTCTGCCTGCGACTTTGTCCGCGTGAAAAGTCGGTGTTTGTGTGAAAAAAATATTTTGCTCGGCTCCGAAAGGTCCTAGCGTGATATTAAGTAGCTTAAAGCCCGCTTAGTGATAGTGAATACTTACAAGAGGTTCACTACACCTAATCCCAACCCCAATTTTCAAATATAATATTTTAGCATCACTTGTTCAACAGTCGCACGGGTCTATCGATCAGATTAAGTAGCGTTTGCCGCGGTTGGGCCATGGATGTATGACCATCTTTATGTACTCGTATTATCAGGACCCCCTCCGTGCCTCGGAAAGCATGTTAAGGCGTTGGTCCCGGCTGTCAGTCGTTATTGGTCTTCAGTAGTCCGAAATTCTGATAACAGTCTTACCAAGGGGTATCGTATTATCAAGTAACTGGGGTTGTGGAGGTCAAATAGGCAGTCGCTTCATGTAACATACTTGTATTCAGCTGCATCTGGTGAGACTGGAAGCCGACTTCAAAATAGTTGGGAAAAGGCTAGGTAGGCAGATTGATTTTATTTCTGTGAGAGCACCTATAGTTTATGTATTTAGGATCTCCAATAAAGGGCAATATTACGTATTAAACACTCCTTCACCTAAAGGAGACCACAGCATGTACAATAAAGCTCAGTTGTTAGCTAACAAAGTTAAAATATTAATAATAGGTAACATGTGGAGAAGTTACTAAATTATTAAAGGATACAGAAAAAGAAAATATACTCGTTACATACAGATAAACGTAAATTAAATTAAATCTATTAAAAATGGCATATATTTCGTTGTTACCCGTCAAGGTCTAACTGAACACTGGAGAAATCCTAGCACAAGGTAAAGGTTTCAATCACTCACAGACATCCACTAATAATCCTAATTGGCCTAACAAACCTCTAACCAACTTCACCCACCTAAAATACTAAGCTTTAGCGAATTCCTTACAAAACAACAAACTTTCTTCAATACAAGTAATGTATGAATATAAAGTTTTCTTAAGACCAGCTTTCGTCCACTTACTGTCTGTAATGAATTTTCTTTAGGCACTTCAAGCTCTTTAATTATTATAATATATACTGAGTTCTTTTACGTGGTATACGGGGAGGCAGTGATTTTGATACTTGTTATTATATTTTTTTGGGATATGGTTAGAAGGGGGGTAACTACCTGAGATGACGACTAATAGAGTAGTATGGAAGAAAAAGACATGTTACGCCGACCCTAAATAAATTGGGATAAGGGCAGGATCAAAAAGGAATGATGATTTATTTTGATGATGATGTGTCGTTTTTAATTGCGATATTGAATGGTCCTTGTAATATTAACGTATATATTATATTTCTTTTAAATCTCAAATATTTTCTCAGTGATACTTTCCTTGTTTGAAAAAAAAAAAAATATTTTGATTTTCATCACTCTTTAGCTGTCCTCTTTATACTTAACCTTTGAAAAAGCGCAGAAGACTCTTCAAACTCTGCATTATCACTTCGCCTTAGTTTTTTTTCATCAAGCCACGCTAAAGAACTTACTTTGTCATATTCTTTCAGGTGATGCAATTCAGGTATCTACTGAGCAAAAAATATCAGAGGCATTCAGTCAAACAATTTTAGCTTATAATGTTCGAGCACTTCCTTACATACACACATGTAAAATACTGGTATTCAGCTGCATCCAGTTAGACTGGAAGCCGACCCCAACATAGTTGGGAAAAGGCTAGGCAAATTATGAATGTTCGAGTACTTCCACTGAAACATAACAGAAACCTATTAGATACTAACAGCAAATACTTTAGTATTCTCTTGGCTAAAAGATAATCCGTCTATTAAAATTCAATTACCATTCCTAAACGCATATTTCCTATTTGTATTCAGGTTATACTTGGATCTACTTACTTTCTTTCGATTTACCTTTCGTTGATCTATTGCAAGTGACATACTTAAGGAAATCTACAAATTTATATTCAGCGACGATATCAAGGGATAAACTAGCCAAAACTAGATTTAGAAACTATAGAATTTGATTTTTGATAATCAACGTAATACTCAATACCCAATATATTTATTGCACTACACAATCTGAACTTATGTGACCTACCACATAAGTTCAGATTGTGTAGTGCAATAAATATATTGGGTATTGAGTATTACGTTGATTAATCAAATTAATATTCTATAAGACATTAAAATCAGCCCAAATTAAAATCACAAATGAAACCCTTCATTGCAACCAAAAAAGCCCCCAAAAAGGCTAGACAAAGGACATTCTATCAGCGATACTGACGATAGAAACGTCAAAAATGTATGGGACTGACATATTTAAGCTACATAAAAACTTATGTCAATCCTGTTGAAAGTCGTTGTAGAAATACAAAACGATTTGTAAGAGATTGTCCTGAAAAAGATCGAAGTTATTTTTCAAATGTCTACCTGACTACAGACACGCAGTCTAAACTCCTCAATTTGCATACACAATCACTACCCATTGAAACTCTGGTCACATCTTTAAAGTATTTGTATCAGGGTCATTGCCAAACTGTCCACGTATACTGTGGTGACTACTGTTTGGCACATACCTGTGGTAAAATACCTGTTCTTCTAGCAGGGTATTAGGTATATTTTTAGGGTCGATTTCACTTAAGGAGTTATCAGGATGACGCACGGATTTGGCACAGCTCTAGTGCATAGTTGTAGCTTATGGGTCATATGAAGTGCATTATAATATTTATATTTAGCCTAGGCTAGTGGGAATCGCTTTCAAAGCGTTTAGTATTTCTACAACGGGTTTCAACAGGATTGACATAAGTTTTTCTGTAGCTTATGTGAATGCAACACATTTTTGACATTTCCATCATCGTTATCGCTTATGTCGTTGATATCAATGTATCTCACTTTGTCGAGGCCTTTTGTAGTAGCTTGTGCAGTCTGTAAAAGTGTGTCTTGGCATCAGGATATTCCAATTGTAATGATTGTATTCAAAATTGATATTCTGAAATTTATCATTTCTGCATATGCAGCAAATTTTATGCAGATGAAATCTCAAAAGTTATCTTTCAAACGATGAAGCATTTGTAATCAGTTCATGTAGCCTGTATAAAGTAAAAGGCATTATCACTAAGAAGCTTGAAGCTAACAAGCTCAATAGCAGAAGAAATGAAATCATTAAATATATGAATACAAACCTTAAACCACACAATTGACAATAAAAAAATATTTCTTTCTTCTTTTCTTTGTTTCGATCTTATCTGAACATGAGAAAACTATGGTAGAATATGAATATCTCCCAGAAAAGGTTGTAAGTGTCAATTGAGAGAAATGGGTTACTCTATCATCTGCATGCGATAGTGATCTACTTGCTTGGCTTGGAATACAATGGAACATTATTTCTACTGTTTGAGCACCAACCACCACCAGAACCATATTCCTAACATTCCTAACTTGCTCTTATACTCAACACTCAAATGTTTATTGCATTCCATATGTGTTACATAGATGTTATTTACAAGGTAAAATATCAATATGAACCCTGTCAGGCACAGCAAAAATTAGGAGAGAGGAAGAGGGCTAAGTGGCAATTCAAACAATTAAATATTATTAGATGTGCTTAATCGGGTGTATAATTATATATACTCGTATATATATATATATATATTATTAGGTTTGTGTATAACTTGGGCATGTAGGTATACTTTGCTTTTATTCTTCTTGTGGGCGGAAGAAAACCATAAGCAGCAACAGCTTATCAGGAACCCTCTCGGTTGCAGGTCGGTGTATCAAAATAAATAAAAAAAAATGAAAATTCACTTCTTTTATATATGAAAACCTAACAGCACATACGAATATAATACTCACATATTTAAAAACATCTAATAACTCAAAATTCTCAGTCACATAATATTTTCGATAATTTATCAAAATAATGAGCTCATTGAAACTCAAGAGATTTCATAAAAGGGAAAGTAAGTAATCATTTATATGTAGTTATCGCCGTCTGTTCATTGTTCCAAGATTTTGTGGGAAGAAAAAGTTTTTAGGTTACCACCATTCTTTCGTTTTAATACAACTAATTTTCTTGTAGATATGACGATAAACGAAGCTGAGAAAGAAAATGTGGAGTACGCTTATGGGAAACGTGAGAAAAACGTAGTAATATTTGCAATGGTGATAAAAATGGTAAGTTATTCGTGACTTTGTTATGGTATGAAGAGAAAAAATATGCTTCCAAAGTAACTGGGATTGAGACAAAAATATGAATAGACCTGGTTTATCAGTGGCTATCGTAAAAATATGCAATTGGTAAGGCAGAGGAAATATGGTACAAAATAATAAAGAGGGTTTAGTTTTAATACATTTAATGATACAATACAGATAATTTTGATAAAATGAGCCGTAGAAACATTAAAATTTTCTAAAATTAGGTCGACTAAGTTTTCAGGTTGTGTTCTATAAAAAGTTCTTGTAATTAAAGTGGTCAAAACAACCTACCTGTTGACCGAAAACAACAAGCTAAGCTAGGCTACACGGAAGTGAAAGAATGATTGATAAGATCTAATTACAAACACGAATGGCATCAAAAATTCAGCATAATAACAAAAAAAAAAATGTTTGTAGAAGATTTTCATTTACAAATCAGCAACAGTACAGAAGAACATAAAAGAAACAATATGGGACATTTTTATCACGAGTAAAATTTTACAAAATTCTGCGTTTTGGCAAACCTGACACATTCCCAGACCACAAAAGTATCAAGACCACAAACTTCTCATAAGAAGCATCACACTTATCAACTGTCACCAAGATCCACAATCACACCCACACAACCACAAAAAACCACGTGCGTTCCCCGAAAACTCCGTAGGTACAACAAAATAATTTCGTAGGTACCAGTTTAATCGACCGACATCGAGTTCACTTTTCTTGACCGCCGCGAGGTAGTGGGGTAAGATGCTTAAAACAGGCCGTCATATACAACGTCGCTACACTTTGTGCCAAGCTTTCTGTAGGGGTAGTTTGATTCGTCGCCATGATACGATACATCGCAGTCCTAGTTCTTTGTGCCGCGGCACATTCGATGCCGGCGCTCGACAAAGAGCCAAACGAAATCGGAGTTTTCGGGTCCATATTAGGAGTTGTTAAAGAGTGCGTCGATGGAGACACGTCCTTGTGCATAAAGGTGGGATCAGTGATCAGTGACAACCGTGAAGTGCTTTAAGTGATGTGTTACTAAGTTTTATCTTTTGGTTGCAGGAGAAGACGTTGAAATATGTGGAGGCTGTGAACACTGCGCGGGAGTTGGACCTCGCTGATGGTGTGGCGATACTTAGCAATGGTTCCCCAAGGTCTGCTAGGGCCTTGGAGCCATTGTCTGAAGAGCCTAAGGCCAGGGAAGCTCAGATTGAGTCCAGGCTGGTGGATTCAGCAGCCGACTTCTTGGAGAACCATGTGATCCAGTTCAAACTGCCTTCATCTGCTATTGAGGGCATGAAGAGATCCCTTGAGGAAGGTAAGCATCCAAAAATCATCTCTACAAAAAAAAACTCTATTCTGAATCAAATAATTAGTAAAATTAAGTGAGCATATTTAATAGAGTGTTAATAGCGTAATTATACGTTAGATGTTAGATTTGAATGAACGTAACAATTAATTTAATTCATTCAAATCAACATAGTTAGCATAACAAACTGCTTTCAACAAATAAAAAGTAAATAATAAAAACAAATAACGTACAAACATAAATCAAAATAATGTAAATCGATTGTTAATTAAATGATATAAACTTATGCAAATAAACAAGACTTCTATCGAACAAGTTACGAATTAGCTTTCGTTTTCAAAGACTTTGAACTTGCAAAGCTCAAACAAATGAAAATTAAAAGAAATATTATGAAACAGGAAAAAGAAACAAATAAAAGAGATTTAAACGAAGTGTGTCATCGATCCGTGACTAACGTACCAGCAGATTGCGGTTCTTAAGATGATTATTAAATAGAGCAAAACAATTGTTTTCTGAACTTAACTTTTAGTCACGTTTGTCTTTGAATTTCTCCGTCTAATTAATTCTGATCTTACTTTTTCTGCAACGTATTAACTGTTGTTTCCATTTAAAAGCGTGAACTAACCCATTTATTTCAAGGAACGTTGAATATATTAGAACATATTATAAAACAGGATATGACTATGAATAATCAGCATTCTTCTAGAGAAAATATTTGGCATGGTCATCATAGTGTTGACGACATTAATGTAGGCCAGTCAAATATACATGATTTTAATACCTATACAAAAAATAGATGTTGACACATCAGTCGATTCAAACTCAAATAGCTAAGAATCTATTACAGAAGCAAACGGCAATATCCATTTGTAAGTAACTATGCATTGTTATGACCATAGCCAATTTAAACAACGTTAAACTTACACCGTGAGCGGTATTATGGATTTGTTGAATATGATGCTGTTCCTTAATAGCGGTATTGTTCTTCAAAATGCTTAAGAATGCTAAAAAGGATCTAAACATTGGAGTGTCGTTTTCAAATGTAGGTAATTATAATTTGTAATGTGTACCTAAATTGATTAGCAAAATCGTGAACTATGAAAACGACTAGGTAGATCTTATGAGATTAACTAGATAACAAGTTCAATATTTTTTCTGTTATGCAAAACCACATAATAGAATAATCAACTAAAGAACATACAACAGGGAACATAAACGATCGCAAACATCACACCATATTGTCAGAAAATAAAAATTAACACATTCTCGAAAAAACAAAAACCAATACAAATAACGCAACATTTGAAGACGTTGGTAAATAAGTCGCCAATACTTCTAGCCTAGTGAAAACACAGCATCATATTGGAAAGTTTGAAGTAATGCTTAAATTCCCATGAATATAAAGTGTCCGTACACAAAATGACGGAGACTGTACTTAATACTTGTCCATGTTATAGCTTGCCTGTACCGTTACATATTACAAATGCAAGGTGGCGGTACAAACAAGAGGCAGGGCTGGCAAAGAATAGTATTCTAATATCAGTAGTAAAGTCTTCGATGAGGAAAAAAAAAAACCAATTGTACATTATACGGGTTGTTACGAAACTGAATTGGCTTATAAGATGATGAGAACGGCTAAAATGGCCGTGATAAGTCTATCAGGTTTATCTAGCAAAAGTTTCGTTTAAATTGTGTTCCACTTTGTCTAGTAGATTTAGGGCTTTTCTAGGTTGTCAAACAGGCCCTAACATTTTTCATTTATGTAATGCAATTACGTAAATCACTTTGTGAAGAATCACGTAAGACCTCGAACACCCATTGATTTGTAAAACATATTTTAATTAGCTCACGTAGGCAATCCACGTCAACTAGATGCAGATAGATGTAATCTATGCTAATCTTGTTAAATGTAATATCTTTGAATGTTGCTTAATGTTTACTTTATCGATATCAAAGTGGACACTGACGAGCAAGCATACATGCAAGAGCAAAAAGTGCAAAGAAAAGAAATAATTCCAGTAGCATCAAGATCAAATATAGCCATCCCTAACCGTATGCATGTAACAGTTAAATTTTGTAAACCACAGTTAATCTAAGTTATTGATACAAATAGAAAGCCTAACTGCCCCATTAGTTAGCGATGTACAATTTTCAGGCTTTGAATTCTACGCTTGAATAAATCTATTTAATTATAAGCATGCAATATTGCGATTTCCTGATATACATACCAACCGTATGGAAAGATGCTCTACTTACTTTAGTTCCGATTGTAATTGTTATTCCTGATTAGGTAAGTAGAGTAACATTCGTACCGAAGCACTTCCTCATTTCAGTCGAGTGAAGTCATGATGATTTCTTCAAGCGCGTTAGGTTTATTTACCAAGATAATGATATTAAGATGTGTGAGTTTGATAATATGTTTGAAACTGTTAGACCACTTGCGGAGATGCTATCTTGGCTAACTGACCTTGTTTATAGCTCTGTGTTAGCTGTTAGATGCATGTACGGTAATTGTAACTTTACTTCATGCATAAAAGATGTCAATAATAAATTATACTTCCAGTTATTTTCATACCTTAAAGTCTCTTTTTCGGAAGTTCTGTCAGTCTCTTCAATAATTAAAAAGTAATATGTATTCACTCCATCAACGTGTTTTTCCAGAACTCTAATTTGTTTAAAATTATTTACGAAGATTTTATCGCTGGCATCAAAACAAATAATTTCGTTTTTCACAAAGTAGTCCATCTATCATTAAAGAGTTGTCTACGACCCTTGACATCTGCCTACTCTCAAACGTATAAAGGCGGTGAAGATAGGAAAGTCTTACAAGTGGCCTTCACGGATGTTACATGAATGCTAGCTTGCTACTTATTCTCGTGAATGAAACTTGAAACGGACGTGAGGGTTAAGTACCCTACACACCTTTTTACGAATCGTCATGATTTAATTCCGGTTTTGGAAAAAGCCATTATTTCGGCAAAAGGTTTTACATAAAAATTACGAGTTACATAATTTCTTTTATTTGTATTATGGTAATTAATGGATTCATTGACCTATGTATATTTAGATTCATTCTTGAACATCTAATTAGTTATCATATTTTATTTTATTCGTTTCTTATTTCATGATCAATGTTATTGTTTTGTGCAGATAGTGACTGTCGTATCTTCCTAATTTAACTTTAGGGGATATTTCCGTTTTCCACTGTTACCTTGATCGGTAAATCGTCTATGACAACTCTTATTGCTATAGAAAACATATCCACATCTTCATAATATAGCAATTCAAATAATGACGTATTAGGTTCGAAGACTCATTACGAAATTAGGACATCTCTATCCACCACTTTCGTCTTGCGAAAATGTCACTCCACAAAAAAGGCCTTCACATTGAGATTGCCAATAACATGTAGAAACTCGAAAGCGGCACATTCCCTCTACGGCATTAGTTCAGAGTCCTGCCTCTAAACCAGTTTAACAAGTCATCGAGAAATCGTGTAAACGGCACTCCTCGACTCTTCTCCGAAGAAAGTTGCCTTTCCAATATTATGATATGTGTTCGTGTTACAACTTCGATTGATTCCGATTATGGTGTTATGAGTCAGAACATTATTTTTAATTATCTTATTTTTCTTAGGGAATGGAGCATCCGTTTTCCGTTTTACCGCGGTTATGTATTGGTTCATTCAGTACAGTCTGTATTAGTTCATACCGTCCGTGATCATATTCACAGACAATTTTAACTTCATCATCAGCTTAGCTCTTATACTAGATGCTGCTGAATCTTTAAGCCTTGTGGCGGAAGCCTCATATCCAAAGTGTAAGCCAGCTACCAGAACTTTGATGTCTCGGGCGTCTTTTAAGTCTCACAAGTTTTAGGCCAATATGCTATTTTCATTCGTATACGTATCAAAATCATGACTGTAGCTTTTTATACCCTTCGACATCAAAATATCACACATTCTCAAAGTGGTTGTTATTTAACCGAATAATTTCAGAACTCTCAATTTCGTTCTGGGTTACGCAGAACTTCGAACATTGTCTCGGCATTGGTCAAGGTCACCTGAAACAGTATCAATAACAAAACACTATCAATTTTATATTGTATTTCACTGCAGTGAAAAGCTGTCCCACAGAATATTCTGAGAAAACATTCACTACAGAAGAACATCGACACTATTCCTATAATTTCTATTGACATCATTCAAAATAATAAAACATTCATAGCCATTTTCACACCTTAAGACACTGATAGGCATATTATTCCAACACTCGAGACCAATTCGAAAGACAATGATTCAGCTATTTCACTGTAAGGGCCAGCGTTGAGAGAATTTCTTCGATAATTGTGTAACATGGAAAACGCATTTAGGATCTCACACTTTTTCACTATGGTTAGTGATTTGTATTTAAATTGGTCAACAGGATGTAGCAGTAATAGACCTTTGTTATATCTAAGATAAGTTTATTACTCTCACTTAGTTACAGTATAGGGACAATACAGGGTGGTAGGGACATCGACGCGCAACCTGTCACCATGGAATGAATTTTGTCCGTGAAATGTTTAGTCGGTTATTAAAAAATACGACGAAACGAGACGAAACATTTCAACGCATAGGGGTTCAGAAACATGTACTGAATCTATAGTAAACAGTTGTGTGTCGATGTTCATGTCAACCTGTATATTGTACAGTGCTTTGATATTTCATTTTAGGTATTTGTTCGATGTACATGTGCCTGTGTGTGTGTTTGCATGTTTATATTATGTGCCCCAAACCACCTTACCGAAAGCCCAACCACCTATTAACCTATTTGTGTTTAAAGTTATTGTCTCTTAATTTTGTATTAGTTTCTCTTTCACTAAAGTTGATAGGCATTCATTAAGATGTTAACTATGATATCAATGGGTGATTAAAATTAATAGCTTCGGGCCACGGTCAATGAATATACTACAGGTATGTTTGAGAATAACAAGTTCGCAGGTCATTATAATGATGAACTTGAAGCCTTAAAAAGAGTGATTATGATAAATGACGACGAAGAACGTCTTGTCATTCTGAATTTCTCCGTGATCAAAGGTTCGATGGGGGCAGTTGTGTGGTCAAAAACTTGAGAGAAAACGATACAGAGGATTAAGATGCTTAATACAAGAGTAATTATCTGTATACAGTTTTACTTTCGACCAAACATGTCCTATCATGTTTCTTGGGCCTACATTGGTGATTGAGGGAAGTATGTCATATGGGTGCTTGTAGGCGATGGGCTGGCAATGTCACTATGTCAATCATAAAACAAGTTTTAGAACGGTGTCCATTTGTACCTGTCTGTCTGGCATCTGTTTTGTTTTTGTCCCACTCCATCACCATTAGACGTTTAATGCCTGTCTTAGAATAAACGGATATACTTAATGTAACAGATAAATTCATCGACTTCAAAAATTTTAAATTAACAGCAAAATGAGTTGATATTACACAGGACATGCGGCCGCCAAAGTGTAAATAGATATGATGGTCCCATAATCATCATTATCAACCCAAAATACCTCCACTGCAAGACAAAATTGTAAACCACAAAGTAATTGCAACTTCTGTGCAATCTTTAATTGCAATTTATACATAAGGGAACAACTAAAATAATAAAAAAGTCAAATAATCATTAATCTAAGTTAAAATATGTGCTTTTTACATTTACCTCACTTCATTTTATAAACCTATCGTAAGCAAAATCAAAAATCAAAATCAAAAGTTGAATAAATGACGTTTGATTTTAAAAGTGCTGATGCGCTTTTCGACCGTCAAAATTACAAAAGACAGTCCCCCAAAAATGCCCGCCCTTCACCACTTCCTAGTGCTATCGCTGGGAAGAAGTGGCGCAACAAACTCCCCAGCAGCACAGCTGTGTGTTCAGTTAGAAAATACTTGATTGTACTAGACCTATGTTAAGTAATTAACATTACAAGACACAGAACATAAAATTAAATTATTTGCCATATGTTAGCTAGCCACGCCAATATACCAACAAATATAAAAAAAAAACTATACGTACTCAAGCCAAAAAATAGTTAATTAATATTAAAATGTAAATAAAACCTTACTACCTAAATAAAAGCCTCCAGGCTTTGCTAGGTTCTGTTCACATAGCTGTCACTTGAAGCAGTTTAACACCAAAATGATCTAAAACTGAAAACACCAACAAGAATCTAGCAAAACTTTATAGAATGGTTAAGTCCAAGGAAAGCATGAGACTTGGTAGTTCATAGTCAATGTCAAAGATGGCGACACTGCTCAAGGCTATGGTTGCACTGGCGGCGAGTATAATAAAACGCTGACGACGCAAGTTCATACGCGCCTTGAACTTACAGCGGTGGTTGAAGTTCACAAGATTATAGTGGTATAATTAGCAATGAAATGATTTTGTTTGACAGTTTTTAAAGATTTTTTTCATACCCTATAAGTCGTTATTCATGTCGAAATATAGTAACTGTTGTAATACACAACTCATATAATATAAAATAATTACTATGTTAAAGAAACAGAATACGTAAAAATAATATATTAAAATAATCTTTATGAAAACGAATGAATCAACCTTAAAACCTACCCTCGATTAATTAACTTCTCAGCACCATAATGAATACAATCGTGCAAAGAATAAAGTGGTATGTTTTAAATAAACAGACGAGATCTTAAGATAGCTAGTTCACGTAAAGTATTCCATCCATTAAATGTATGTAGAAATGTACGCATTCTCAGCCAATGTTGACAAACCTTGTACCCATAGTTTGTAGGTAATGGACCTTGAAAACGATGCCAACAATTATGTTCTCTTAAACCAAATGTGAAAGCTGTAGGAAGATTGTTTGTTTAATAGTATGGTATACATAATATGGTGGATATGGTGGTTAATATTGGCTTGAAGTCTTTACGTGCAGAATCAGATTCAAATCGCGTAATTGAGTAAATTAATATTCGAAATATACTCTCACTTTATTCTATTATACTTGTGAACCATAGATTACAAACGATGAATTTACTTTTTAAAGTTTGTTCTACTTCACTAGACATCTGATAGATTATGAATGAACTTTAACAACTTATTTTTTTTTTACCAATATTTATGTGTCGCTCTAATGATTTCAGCCCGTGGCAAGAAGAAGAAGATCAAGCAACTTCTGCCCCTCCTTGCCCTCGCCAAGCTCAAGATCACCGCCCTCATTCCTCTCTTCCTCGGAATCATCGCATTCGCCGCTGCCAAGGCCGTCCTCCTCGCCAAGATCTCACTCCTCGTCGCCGGTATCATAGCCTTGAAGAAGCTTTTGGCAAGCAAGCACCATGAGACCAGCTACGAAGTAGTCGCACACCCTCATCATGAAGAACACTATGCCAGCAGCGGTCACGGATGGGGACGTTCCATCGATGATGGACAGGATCTAGCCTACTCCGGTCACGTCAAAACCGATTGAAGCCATGGAGTTCCCAAGGAGCTAATCTAAGTCCTCTAATTATTGTAACGTAGTGTGAAACGGAATGTACTGAGTTTATTTATTGTAGTTTTTAAGGCGTATTTATTAAATATTCTACGAAGAATTTCCCTTTGTAAGGGATTTTTACCGAAGACGCGATTTGTTACTGTTTTCCCATAAAATGTTGTTCTAAGTTTGTATGGTCTTTCATACTATACTATATTAGTATTTTCGAACCCTATACGGTATCCGTATTTGTGTATTTTGTACTTCAAAATATTTTATTTTTGATTTAACTGTTAACTCTCATAGATTTGTTATCTAGTCCTTTCTTACTAAGTCCTTATTTTAACTGTGTAGTTTTATTTGTATATTATTATTATGTGTATAGTTTTATGCATAATATGTATGTATACGTTTATTTTGTGATATAATTAACTATATATGAACGCTATTATTACTTATCTATGAATATTTATTTATGTATTTATATATCTATCTCACATTCATATATATTTCACCTACATTTTCATTATAATATAATATCTACGTAACTCATTATCGATTATACCACCAATAATATTATTTAAATTATTATTTACTATATCCACTGCTATTCAAATATAATCATCACATGTATCTATGTGCCGCTTTGGGAGTACAAATATATTTTATATTTAAATACTTTCATATACATATTTATATGTTAACTATTTCTTATATGATGCGTACAAATAAAGAACATAAAATATTACTGTTTCTATTTATTTAACGTCGAACGTTGTATATGAATGCCTCCCTATTTGTTTCGGAAAACACGAACTACGCTATTACTCGTATTATGATTGCCCTTTAAGATCAATTGAAATGGCTAAGACTAATTCACTGGTGAATAAATAAAAAATAAAGAAACAAAAGTTAATTAGGCTAAGGCTTTTGAAAATGAAGGAACTCTGGAAATAAAAGAACAAACGTGTAAATAGCGCAGTTTATTCCACAATACACATATCTAAAGAAAATAGGAGAGCTAGTGAAACTAATCCTCGCGATCGATCGACCTTCGACCTATACAACTATTATTTTTATCATGAGGTTATATCACAACAACTTACACCTTCTTAAACGAAAAGAGAAATTACCAATAACCAGCCAGTAATCTCACACAAACTCACTATCAGAAAGCAAATTAATTTCAATTTCATTAAACACAACATCAATTTCACCATTATCATTAACATTACCGTTAACTTCAATAACGAAACGTTTTCTAAACACATCATCGTGAAGATTGATATCATCATCACTTACGAGTACAACAGTGAGTATTTCGAAACAATATAATGATTATGGTTAACTTCACCATATCATGTTGGTTGTAACAAATTACTTAATATATAAACTTTCTCTAATACTTGTGTAAGTGTTGTAAGATATTGAAGACGAAAGTTAGGTTGATGAACCGTGCTTTAATGTTTCTTAAAGGATATTATTTCACTCATGATTGGTGTCTCAAGTTGGGATCCTTTTCCTTGTGTCATGGTTTCGATTTTTAATCTGATGAGATGCCTCAGAACATAATTGTTTTCGTTCTAGAACAAATTTAACTGTGTTATTAATATTAGTATCAAAATTTATGGTGTTGTTAATATTATAAGCTTGGGCTAGTTTTCTGCTATCACATCATTTAAACCCCGAATGTTGGCGTGCACTGTATTCAAGGCATTGAGTAATTATCTAACTCTCAATAACTATCAATGAGTTGAAAACCTCTAGTTATCCAAAGCTGATGGAACGAATCAAATAGTCAAAAATCAAAATCAAAAGCCATTTATTTAAAATAGGCTGAGGATCAGCACTTTTCGAACGTCAAAATTACAAAAGATAGTCCCCCAAAACGCCCGGCCTTCACCACTTCCTAGAGCTTTCGCTGTAATAGTGTAGTCATTACGTATAGTCAATATTATATATGTAAATTTATTACACACTAATTTGGTGTGCATGACGGCTCATCGGAAAGGTTTTCTTTATCATTTGTTGAGTTCATCAAAGGGAATTGCTCAGTTTGTTAGGGCAATTTGGCTTAACGTGAACATTAAGTATAATATTTAATGACTACGGTTTTTAATAGTTTATGCCTAAAAGAAATGAATTATAGTAATAAGGTTACGGGAAAGTGTAAAAATGGTTCATATTTAGCATCTCTTATGCTAAAACTTGTCGCTGAAAAAGTTACAATTATGAGTATTTATTTTCCAAAATAAATCATTTGCCTTTATAATAATGATATTCTCTTACTTTGAATGCAGTAGTTACATATCCTGAGGTCATTTATGGAAAAAATAAAACTAATATTTTTTGTTTTCAACATTCACAATACACGGAGGCAAAGCGAATGTTTTCGTTGTCTAGATTTGTCATTATTGACAGTTAGTGTTGCCAGGTAATAAAAAAAAAATCGACTTGACAACAATCGAATTAATATTATAATCGGATGTAAAATGATTTGATGGCCAAAAACGATGAGTGTTTAGTTTGTTTTTAATGTAATTAAAGGAAACTAAATATAAACCTTTTGAAAAATCACTTAATTACAGATTTTCAAGAAAATACATACTTTTTACTCAGATTTAGAAATCGATTATTTTCTTTAATAAAAGATTGAAATCACAATTGTTATTAATGTGGCAACACAGAATCAGCCTCCAACCATAAAATGGCGACGCTTTTTGAACTCAATCAGCTTAAATACTTATTAAACGACTTGTTTTTACATTTACTTTCCTGCAACGAGAATAAAAAAAATATTCATTTTAGTTTTAATTATATTTTTTCGTAAAAATACTTTTTACAGAACAACTTGTCCACGTTAAGCCAAGAATGAGCAATTCCCTTTGCCTATGCAAAATACCTTACGACGTACAAATATTACCATTCCGGTTCACTTATCTATGTGTACCTTTTACCTATCTTCAATAGAAACTCAAGGAGCAGGCGTGCAAATCATGGTTCTTTTTGAGTATTGTCTACTCTTAGTTAAAAATGACGATGATGACAATGAGAATTTGCTAAACGATAAGCCTCATCACTTCAAATAAAAATCACGCTGACTTTTTAATAATATTTTTTTTACCGAAGCCAATTATTATTCTGTCTATCTCACGTTTGTAATAATATCAAGTGAAAAAGAAACTATGTTTTTCTTTTTTGATTAGTCATTTAATGACAACTCCTTTATCATTTATTTTTAACGTTTATTTTAAAATAGCAGCTGCAAAACATTCATTCATATCATTCTGTCATTTGTAGATCTTTGACAGCCAGCCAACCAGACTTAGCAAGAGGTATCGCATTACCAAGGTACTGGGTTGTGGAGGTCGTGTAAAATATTGGTTTTCAGCTGCATCTGGTAAGACTGGAAGTCGACCCTAACATACTTGTATAAAGGTTAGGCAGATGGAGTTGCAAAAACAGCAACGAAATAAAGCTATTTTCCGTAGAAAAAAACGTATCAGAATACAATATACACATTATCTGGGATTACAAGATGGTCAATAAAAATAACACTAAACTAGTTCGTAACATGATTTTACAAATACAATTTAGACGTCATTCAAAAATGATGCAGAAAAAGAATAAGAAGTCCAAGTGTTAGCTGTACATTAAAATGATCAACCTACTAAAGAAATAAAACTCAAGTTAGACATTAATTTAGTTACTTGAATGCACGTACTTACCAACACAACAAAAAGCACAAAATAAAAAACGAGAGAAGAGAAGCAACAAACACATTAACAAACTGACACTTTATTGATTAACTAAACACAGTGAACACGCAAAATCAATGAACCCAAACAATGCACAATAATTCGCGTGAGAAAATTAACATCTTACATAAACAAATTTAACGATTACAGTTGAAATTTCTAAAGAAGTATTAATACAACATAATTATTATATACTTTTACTCGGCTATCATAATAATGTAAATTATGTTACGTAATAGTATGATTTTTTTATTTAATTTATGCGCATGGGGAAGGAAAGCGGTGTTGGACGTGAAGTAGATGTGACTTGGTTATGTGAAGTCGATTTTGAGTTACATGACAGTGATGACGTCAATGCGATAATTAAAGCGTTTGCAGAATCGTGTCACTGTCGAATGAGTGATAAATTATATTTGTTTCTATAAATTGGTTCAATAAACAGTTTTACTCGTCAAATTAAAATATTATTTTAAAATTAGATGAGTTCGGTGTTTCCTATCCAACTTTTTATACAAAATCGCAGGTCTCTTTTAAAGTCCAGACAAAATCTAGGCCAGGCCATATGAGGACCATGCAGATTAATGTCTGGGATGGTATTTAGAGTTAAAAAAGAAACTTCTATTTAGTACCCCCAGTGCTTCAATTATGAATTCCTTTTGTGGTAGTATCAGACGGGAAGTAGACTCCAATCATTAATTAAAACAACACTACTGCATGAATAATGACGAGGAATTCAGACCCCTTGCTGTTACATGACCTATGACATCAAATCAATAAAGAGTAAGTCTACCTATGATGAATGTCTGTGGATTCTTGCAACATCATCAAAAGGTTTATATAACAGTACACTGCCAGACATTCAGGCGGCAAATGCAACCTCTACCTTGCGACGACCGCTCAAAAACAGGTCCTATGTAGTATAATTATCGAATATTCAGCATAACCGCTAGATTATGACTGGAGACGCCCGCGGCATCGCCCGGTTTATGCACTAATGTAATTTATTGCAAATACAAGTATTGATTAGTAAGAAAGTTTGGGAAAAACTTGATTTGAAACACGTGGGCCGAAGTCGTTGGTGAACTACATTTTTTTATGAATGAACGATGAAGTTTTTTAACGTAGTACAAGTAGTGGGTTGGGTAACTGTCACGTGGACGTAGTGGCCAGTAACTTCACGTAATTTTAGTTTCGATGAACTTAAATGAATCAGCGTTTAAAGTTAACATAAAATCAGTAACAACAACAATAAATGCAGTTAGAAAATATACAATAATTATTACATCTCTTTCTACTTTTATGTTTTCTATAAAATTAATATTAAGTGACTTTCATTGTTCTCAGTCCGTTATACGGAACTTCAATATCTACTTATCACAGACAATGGTTGCAGCAATAAAAAGTTTAAGAGAAAATGTTTTTATAACGTGTGAAACTAAACACTAGTCTAACAGATTCATGGTTTTCACACAAACTGCTTTTTTAGAGCCCCGCAAGTGAAATGGATGTTAGTCTTTATGTGTTTGTGGTTGCATAAAGAATAATGGAATTGTTCAGTTATGTGTTGTATATAATATGTAAATAAAATCCACGGACTATGTACGAGCATTGTTCGCCTTCTCTATCAAGTCCATCGAAAGGTTGTCTCATAAGACGGGTGGTCATAGACCCTATATTATAACTCTCAAAAGTTTTTGCAGTTTTTGTGATGTTGTATAACGGGTATCCTATTTGTTCTTTTATTTAACTATATATTGGAAGCTTGAAGATTTTTTAAAGATCGCTTTTCAAGGATATGACTATAATAGGTTGGAATAAAATATAGTAAAGCCTGTCAAATATGTAAAATGAACGTTAACTGTGCCAGACGACAAATTAATGAGTTTTCAGAAGTCGTTAATAGCTTAGGTTCATCTTAATCCTGTGACAGTATTCAGGGAAGTTCAATATTTCTGGTTAACGTTCTAACCTCAGGATATCTTCATTACTGGTCACTATTAATCATTGGTTGGTGAGGTCAGTTAGCAAAGGCGGGCGGGCCCCTATAAAATACTGACAGTAATTTATCCGCAGCAGGCTACACTAAAAGCTGACCCTGATCATAGGAAACGTTTTAACAGGTAATGTTTTAGGTGTCATATGCTTAGAAACAGAAGTCTTCTTCGTTGTATCAATGATTCCCTTCAACCAAAATTCGGCCACTTCGACAGCATTAGCGTTGGCCGCGTAAAGGTTTTCCATAGTGCAGATTTTTTGCACAGAGATGAGGTATCGATTGTGATGTCAGTCCATAGTCGCACTGTGGCTCGTCGGCACACCTGCAGCCCTACCTGATTAGTTGTACCTGCAGCGACCCACCTGGCTTCTTAGTTGAAACAGAAGTAAAATTAATATACACCACCTAAGATATATGACCTAAAGATTCACTCTTAACTACGTGCTCCAAGACGCTAATACATTATTCACTTTTACCTCCAAAGGTAGTTAAAACCCTATAGAGTATCTTTGCTAGGCGCATCATAAATAGTGAACACACATAGCCATGAGTATGCTAAGCTAGAGATGTGATACTTTTAGCAAAACGTCTGCTGGCAAGGCGCCAGGTAGGAAGGAAATAAATCAAGTGCTTCTTTTGACTGCATGATGTGATTTCATTTCTCTTTGATTTGATTTGCATGCTATTGCATAGCACTATAATGGCGTGTACCATTTAGAATTATTACAGGGTTCATAAACATAATTCTTATCAAAATGTGTGGTTACATGTTTTCCCTTCATTTATTCTTTCCCACCCAGTGATCACTTTTTACTAATAGGTACATAATAAAATATTTGTACGAAAGTAACTGTTGCAAAATTTGATAGGTGTGAACGAGATTATTTCATATTGCATTCAATGAAATGTAGCTATATATACATAAAACAAATCAAAAAGCTCCAAAAAAAAATGTTCTCCATAATATTAAAGAAATGCCACTAACTACTAAAACACTAACTACGGAACCAGACAACTTTGAACACTAAGATGCACTTCAAAACTCTTTTTTCTCGATACTAGTTCAGTTCCCACAAGACACAGTAAAGTAAGTTCATAGCATTGAAGTTATATTTAATACCACCTCTAGACAAACTGTACATTTTGATTGCAAATAAAACAATGATGATACTTCACAAAATTATGATGATGACATTTGGAAAATGAAAAGACAAATAATGGTATATATTTGACGCCTAACGATACGCCCTTAAATAAGATTATGATGACGTAAACATAATCTAGAAGGCCTTACATAAGTCTCTGAGGAAAACAAAAAATCATCAAAGAAAATATTAGTTTGGTACTTGTTGCAAGATAAAAAGAAAACTGAATGACACTACATATTTTTGTACCATAGAAACCACTATAATAGACGGTTTACAAAAACAATGAAAGGTCACAATGAGAAATATAATCATTGTGCACTTGATGTCCTACTTGATTAAAAGTACACTTGTACTTAAATTCTGTTAAGTCATCATTTTGTACCCAAAGACATTTCTCTTAGTAACTCTAATAACTTTTGTACACAATGGCCCACTTCACCCTCACTTCATGAACCGTTGCTTAGTTTGTATTGTGTAGGTATATCAAAGTCTTCAGTAATGCGTCAATGGATGATGAAGTATGTACAATAACGAACATTACAACAGGCGTGGGATGACAAGCATTTGATACACTTTCGTTTTTTTGTAGACATTAGCTACAAGATGACATGACTATGAGATTCGAGTCATTGTGGAAACTGCAGGTTGAATTAAAACAAACTTCAAATGTAGTACTTCAGTTAAACGATGTAAAATGTTTCGGAGAACAGTAAAAGATATAGAGAAGCAACAAAAATATAGAGGATTTAGACTGGTCAAGATAACGATGATATTGAAGATCAAAAGCATCATCACCATTAATGGTAATACAGCCAATTTATACAGGTTATAAGAAACCCTCATTTCTAAGAAAGCACAACCACAACAAATAGAATTTACTTCATTCAATATTTTCAATGATTGAGTTGGTTAAGTTTATCGTGGCTAGTAAGCCACGACCGCACCACAAGCTAGCAAAGGCATTGATTGACGTACAGACTACAAATTACTCAAACAGGACCCACCGTTCGACAAAAGCTCATACATCATTAACGTCACCTACAGCGCCAGAGAAATTTCCCTTTACACATTCAGTATACGACCAGAAGCGATTAACTCATTCATTGTCCTAGCCAAGATTGTACCTAGATAACAGAGAACCTTTAAGAAATAAGCCAACCTCAGTTTGAAATTTAACCTTCTCAAAATAAGAGTTAATTTTGATTGGAATGTTTTAATGTCTCAATGGATCGGGACAAAAGACTCTCTCCGATTTGAATGTGATTGAATAGTTTGTCAATAGTTCCTTGTGAGGCGGTAATGAGCGAATAATTATGCGACATTGTGCTGTAGCAGGTACAATATACTAACACATGAATGATAAAGATAGTTACAAAACGAATGACTGGTGTATGTTAATTTATGTTAATATTATGATTGAGATCATAAAAAAATAACCATAACACGACTTGAACATCATTGTATGTAATTTACTAGGTACGATAAATAACGAACTTAGGTACACGTTAAAAACATAACATAAATAAAGGTGTACTTGAGTATAACTTTGAAAACCACGTAAGCTCTGATTCTTTTTATAAATACACCACGATTGAAAAGAATATCACAATGAATCGGTAATCACTACAGAATCAAAATCAATCCAAATGGTATTTCCAAAAATATTGCTATAGTAGTTGTCGTCAAAACGTCTCAACTTTGTATGAGCCAAAATGAAAGAAAGATCGAATTTGTAATGAATTAAAAAAATCGCAATGACGTAATTAATCATGAATCACAGAAAGTCTATGCATTACGCAATGGACGCGAAGTTCAACCTAAATGAAATTAAAAGTGTTTCGAACAAAAGGCTGGTTGGCAACGACTATGAATATAACTACATAATTCCGCACTTTATATTCCAAATAGACATATCACCTTTGTCTTTAAGTACCTCAGAAACTTTCGCTGTGTACAGACAACTATGCCTATAAATGGACTATTAAACAATTTACTTTAGAATACAAATGGTCAAAAAATATAGAAATTCAGTCAATGATATAAGTATATTGATGGGTTTTAGAAAGCGATTTTGCGAAACCCTCCGCCGAAGAACCGGAAATAAACGCAGTATTCCAAATATTTCGGACGAAGTAATTATTTCAAAAGGATTTCCGAATTATTCGCATGTTGCGAAATTTCTCACGTGGTTTACGTTACGTTAACTTTTTCTTATTATACAAACTAAATAAATGTGATCAAAGTTAAATAAAAATAGGATCTTATTTGCAAAATCAAAAATATTCACTGCTTTTGAAGTAAATAAACAATGACACCAAAGAAATAGAAACGAACAACAATACAATTATTATAAAACATTGGAAAGAACTGCAAACTATTATAAATATAGTTTGTAATGAGTTCATTGGCAGCCACTTCAGCTCACTTCTTTTCCCGCGCAAAATAAACAATTTCAATTTCTAAAGCCAAACCATAAAAAATCAAATATCCAAAGAAATTAACACCCAAATCCCTGACCGTATTACCTGCCACCATAACACACATTCCCATCGTACCTGCTAAAATGCTTACCCCGTAGTTGGCATGTTTGTATTTCGTCATAGGCCTCACACTCGCTACGAAGACGTCGTGACATATGGAAATACAGGGAGGGGGAACACAAAATAAAACTGACGCTCATACACTGATCTTTAGCAATTTGTGTTTAGCCATCGAGTAAGATGAAGGTTGTAGTGCTTTTGTGTACTGTGGCATTCGCTGGGGCATTGCCCATGGCAAAGGAGGATGGAGCAGCCGAGAGATTCATCTCGGCTCTAAAGGATTGTCTGGACACAGATACTTCTTTGTGTCTCAAGGTGTGTTGAAGTGCAGTGAAGTGAAATGTGACAGTGTTTTGTGATCCCTGTTCTTCAGGCTTTAAGTCTGGCAGTGTTTAGTTTTGATGTTAAAACTCAAGGACTTTGAAAAATAATTGCGGTTTTATTAGTGTTGGAGCTTGCAAAAAATGCTGGAGATCTTTTTATAGATTTTGAGTGACTTGATAATTGAATTAACGGATTAATTCGCCAATTTGCTAAATTGAAATATAAACTTAAAGGCGTTTTAACTTTTATGAGTTCACTAGGTTAAAATATGACTCATTTATTTTTCAAACAAACCTCAATGATTTATCATCAAAAATAATAGTTTAAGTCCCATTTTACCAATTAAACTCCGCTATACATACAAGAATTATACCAAAGGTAAAACAATAAAACTAAAGTAATCCTTCTATTTCACAGGAAAAGGCAATGAGATTCACAGACAAACTAGCAGCCTCCTCAAGCCTGGAAGTCCTCGATGGCGTTAGCTTCAAGAACACCGGTGGAAGCAGATCAGCTCGCAGCTACGAACCTCTACCTGATGAGCCTAAAGCCAGGGAGATGAAGGTTGAAGAGAGGATCATGGAGAACGTCCTGGACTTCCTTGACAGCCATGTCCTGCAGCTCAGAATGCCTAAAGCTTTAGAAGATGACAACACCCTCGATGAGGAAGGTATGTAGAAGACAGTTGTTTTGACTTTACTCAATGCTCAATATATTTATTCTAAGTAGCACAAATTGTAAGACATGATCATTGTGGACCCTGTCAGGCACAGCTAAATAAAAAAGATGAAGTGGATTTTATTTGAGCCAGACTACAATTTGGATTCAATTCTGTTCATAAAAATATTTACGAAAATGTAATGAGTGCAAAGTTCTCAACAATTTTGGCATTCACAGTTGTGCGGTTACAATGCCGTTCAAGTACATTTGATTTTTTGATTTTGATCTCGTAAAGTAATAAGTAATTACGTGAAAACTGCTTTAGCTTGTAGTAAAAGTTTTCCATGCGTGTAAATAATGAACCATTACTAAACTATTGTAGGCTTTTAACCCAGAACATTATTGCCATGTAACACTCGTTAGAAAAGTGTTTAAGCTGTTAGAGAGAAATAAGCATTCATTACTAAGTAAGAGCTTATTTTCATTGCAAACATGAAATATAAAATAACCAAAGGCAGTCAAGACATTGCTAATAAAAACACAAAAATGCTAAAAATTATGATAAAGATGAGTCACAAAATTAAACTGTAAACAAATACATGAACTCAGCCATATTTAATCGCACAGAAAAATTCTCAAGATCGTTGATACAGTACATGCCAACAATAAAAATATTAGTTACGGTATTATGCATACAAAATCCAACGTGAAGCACAATGTATGAAATTGTTCCCACGCATCGAGATAGAATCAGCATGTAATGTGTTAATACCAATACAGTAGTTTATGCACTTTCTTGACATCGTATTGGATTTCTTCGATAGTGGGATCAGCAGAGTTGAAAGCTACTTTAATGTCAAAGGTGATGACCAGAATGAGCTTTATGATTCTAATAGGGTTAAAGCTGTTACTGATTCGTAAATTGTTGATAATTATAGCAAACGAAAAATATATCTTTTCTCAGTAAAATTGGAAGCTCTCAGGAACAAATCGCAAAAGGGCAAAAATAAAAGGAAATTGAAGCAATGAACAAGACATAGACAGCATTTACTGTACTATTCTATTCTGTTTCGGGATAACCAGAAATACAAACAGAGACAAGTAACAATGAACACTTAAAGTATTGACAAACGAGTTTACAGTCATACCTGAATGAGCATTGACTAAAATTAATAGTTAGCTTCTATATTTGGCTAAGCTTTGAATGTTTCTCTGACGGGTCTGTTTAGTGCATTGTCGATATAAGCTTTTCATTCGCACTTAGACGCGAGTGAATGCTTGAACAATATTTTGTTTGCACTTTCTTTAAAATGTCATTTTAATGGTGCTTAGCATTAACCGAAACTTGAATCCAACCGAAAATCCAAATTTTAAACATTTCAAAACTAAAAAGTAAATGGTTTAAAAAAAAGATTTGTATGATCTACGAAAGTTCAAAAGTCAAGTAGAGTGTTGCCAAAAATAATTTCTAATTTTTATTTCTAATCTCATAATCGTTAAACTTAACCGTCAGAAAACGGTCTCGACTTTTAAAACTTTCACTTAAGATTTCAAGTTTACGTTAAGCATTAAATCTCCTTTGGCAATGCGGTTTACATAAGCTAAAAATTTGCGGACACTCCCTGACCTGGCTTGCTTACAAGTGCGTACTTTGAAAACGTTTATGTGGTGGTGCGGTTTCCGTTTAACCGGCTCATCTTTCCATTTAAAGTCTTCACTTTATAGTTATTGCATTGTATTACGATTTCAATGTTGTTCTAAATGCATTATTTTGTCTTCTAAAAATATAATCATATAATCTACATAATCAATTTAGTCACCAAAATAAAATAATATATTGATGTTGCAATATCCAAAATTGTAGTAATCATTTTGAATATTGTAACATCAATATATTACTAGTTTTACATATTCTCTAAAGGAAGATCGAATGACATAACACAATGATCACTCGGATTTCGTTTTCACTCCGACCCGTTTATTTATGTAAGAGCCTGCCATACCAGTTTCTAGGTACTTTATAAGTTCAGTGTCTTTAGATTTCTATCTGCAAAACAGGGTGTAACTTAAGACCTGATCTGTGTGAGCCTGTCACTAATTATGTAATGATGCTGTCAATAAACTTCAGCGTTGACTTTAACACATGCGTTAACTTGTTTTATAGCATCATTAGTTTAGCATTCGAAAATAGCTTAATTGATTTTCGCTGTATTTGCATCGATATAAAGATAATATTAGCACGATATCTTAATGCCAGATTAAAATTAAATCAATCAGCATCTGCAAAAACGTTCGCAATAATTCCAACTTTTGCGAACCATCGAAAATATGGAAATAATTCTCACTTTTGACCTTTAGTTTGCGACATACATGCAGTGACTTTCTCAAAATTATAATTTTATTCAACTATGAATGCCAAAAGTTGAAGCAGCTTTCTTTTAATTGTTGTATCTACGTTTACAAAGGTATGCCTCTGTTGTGAGAAAAGTTTTTTGTAAACAAGATTCTTCTGAGTTCGCTATGTGAAATTAAACGAACTGTAATTCCTTTGTTAGATGGATTTGTTTTTAATGTAATTAGTGGCTTATGTGTGACTTTAACGGGTTTAGAGAGTCGTCATTGATGGTTTACTTCATAGCTAGTTTGCACTTCAGCACTAAGCTTACTAAGAATTGTTTTGTTTAGATCATTTATGTTTATTTTCTTACTAACGGATTAAGATCGTGAAACAGGTTTCATATTAATAAACTTGGAGATTATATGTTTGAAAACGTATGGATGTTTTATATAACATTTTGTTAACATACGATTTTAATTTTTTACCTTGATTCCAATACAGATTTCACCAGATCTTTTGCTACTAGTACTTAGAACCGTTTACTTAAAGTTATATATGTCAATTCCAGGTCGTGGCAAGAAGAAGAAGAAGCTGAAGAAACTCCTCCCCATCCTCGCCCTCATCAAGCTGAAGCTCGCTGCCCTCATTCCCCTGTTCCTCGGCATCATCGCTTTCGCCGTATTCAAGGCCTACCTGCTCGGTAAAATCGCTTTCATCGCCGCTGCCTTCGGAGCCCTCAAGAAACTCCTTGAATCCAAGAAGAGCAGTGGCTGGTCAGAACCCGCTCACGAAGAGAGCCACGGTGGTGGCTGGGAAAATAGCGGTGGCTGGGGAAGGTCCCAAGACGCCCAAAACCTGGCGTACGGCGCCCACGTCAAACAGGCGTGAGATTAAATTATTAATTTATTTATTCTAGGTAAAGTTAACTTATTAATCTCTACGTAAATCTTCTTCTTCTTCCTTGTATATATTTTGACCACCGTTCGTACACATGCTAAGTTTTTTTCTGTATATATATCTATTTTGATTTTAAGTTTTATCATGACTGATATTATTAGTCTCTTTTCTTATTGTATATAAGTATTTTTATTTATTATGTTTAAGTATACTTCCCTTTCTTCCTAAGTGAGGGGTGATAGTACATTTTATTATTTTAAGTTTTCAGTTCCAAAGATATTTTATATATTTACTTTAATATTTTCAATTTTGTTTTTTGTTGTATGTGTATGGGTATGTTTCGAGTCATATTTATTACAAACCAATGTGTATTTAATGCGAAGAATGTTAACAGTTTGTATGTTGCGATGTTTTAATTTATTATTTTACGATGGATCCTCGTAAAAATTAAATAAAGACGACTTTTATAAAAATTATATTTGATATTTTATTGATTTGTGTACTTGAAAATGCAATTACCAAATATGGTATGACCTGTCAAATAATCACAAATAAAATATGATCATAATTTACTCTTCTGTATGAAGTCACATAAATACATTTTGTTGAGAGTTTCATTCAAAAAAAGGATTACGATGATGGTGATGATTTATAATTGGTATTATAAAACCTCTAAGAACTTTTGCAAATTATTGTAAAATGTAGTAAATGTGCGAATTCTTAACATAGGAACAGGGGGAACATCGTTAGTTATGCTATAATTTATACTGAAAGCATGGTCAACAAAAATAATGACGATAGTGAAGAGAAACGAAAAAGATTAGGATAATATCTATTACAGTTATTAACTAGTGTTAGCATTTATGAAATAAAATTATTTATTCTAAAGCAAGTTGTCTTTTCAACATTTATTAATGAACAGCACCAAAGTAAGCCCAAAAACTATCTGAAGGTACAGCTGTTGTACTACCTGCGAGTTCCCTGCCAAAACGTTTGTGCATAGCGGCCATATCTGGAGAACTTCCCTGTTCCTACTGACTACAAAAATGTCCAAGATTGTTGTGACACATTCGTGAAGGGGTTTTGTCGGGACTATCTCACTAAGATTACTAAAGAAGAACATGTCTATGTCTGTCCTCTTCTTTCTCTATTTTGACTTGTATCTCTACATACCAAGCAATAATGGAACTGCCTCTACTCTTCTTCCAGTCTCCCTTCTCGTGTATATAACTTCAGCGAGAGTTACAATAATCATGTTCATTTTGGAAGTTGGGTAGGCCTTTGGTATGGGATGTAACCTGTGTCGACATCCTCGCGCCATCTCATCTTCCTAGCGCGGTGGGCTGTGCTGAGGCGGCTGCTGCAAGAGCAGAAAACTTCAAACGGCGCAAATTTAACAACCTTATTGGGAGCTATATGTTTGAGCCGTTTGGGGTTGAAAAACTAGGGCCTTGGGGTCCGAGTGCTCATCGAATTTTTGGGACATCGCCAAGCGGTTTGTTGACTCTTCACGTGACCAGGGGGCTGGCCTATTTTTAGCCCAAAGAATCGCCATCCAACATGGCAATGCTGCCAGCCTTTTGGGCACTTATCCCATTGACAGCGATGCGGACGAATTTTTTGATGCCCAATGAGCTGCCATTTTCTTAATTTTTTTTTTATTATATACTGTATATAACATATATATGTTCATATTTCATACATAACCAGCCTATAATATTCCCAGTGCCTGGACCCAGGCCTCCTCTTGGTGAGAGGGAGTGGACCGTAATCTACCACGCGGACCCAGAGCGGGTTGGTAGATGTCACACGTCTTCGAACTTTTGGTGCTTGCCGCTTTCCTCGCGATGCTTTGCTTCACAATTTTGAGAGCAATGGTAAAGAATCAATTTACACAAAGCGCGCGTAAAGTGCCTGTCTGGGTTCGAACCTACGACCTACAACTCGTAAGTCGCGGTCGTTGCCACTGGGCCATCACTGCTATGTAGTTCATGCTATGGTGAAACTATAGGTCTGTCAGAAAAGTTAGTAGCGTGACTGACCACACAACCACATCGTTTATAATGTACTAGTGAGCCGCACAGCGACAATATGGTAACAATTTTTATTGACAACCAACTCTATGTCGTAGTAGTAAAAGCAGTTTTGGTAGACCATTGATTTACGGTTGACCGTATCTTGAGGCATATTGCACACAAGAATAGTAACAGTTGGTTTTTAATGAACCTCATAAAACTCATTAAAAATATTAGAAAGTGTAAAATTGATTTGAGTAATAATTAATAAACGAACTTTCACACGGTGTCATAATTAAGTGAGAATACATCGGAGCTATGAGAATTTTAACAATAATGGTGAGAATCTGTTGCTATTGAACTCTATTCATGCTACCCTTGAATTATTATTGACCTGTTCAAATAATTTATTGTTTAAAGAACAATTACGAGTAAATAAACTTCTCACGATTAATGAAGAGATAACAATAAGATTACCTATATTAATTACGGTGTCACTACAGTTGCATATTTTATAGTTACCCATCACATCGCTAATATGTGTATATATCGAGAGCTGAGTCCAAGCTACCGGTCGTTAGAGCTCCAGAGACAGGAACCTGCTCACGATGCGAGCCGTATCGAGAGCTGCCTTCTGAATCAGAACCTTGATCCAACCACCTAAGGAGAGCCTTGAGATATGTTGATCGAGGCTTTCGGCTATCAGGCCATTTGCCGATACGACAATTGGAATAATGACTTGTTGATGATTTGTTATCCGACTTATATCTGGTTTATTTATAAACGTTGTTTAAAGTTAAGTAATGATTAGCGTCTGTTTAACCATTTCTGAAGTTTAAGCGTCTCTTAACTTTAACCAACGTTTTTAAATAGAGGGGATAATTATTTGTAAATATGATCTTCCCTAGATGTTAAATAGTCTATAATAACAACATTGAGACATAATAAGAAAACTAGATTTGTAGCAATCATAGCGTCACTAAATTGCCAGAAGCTACGAAAACTTTCTGGCCATAGTCAACGTATAAATCTCCTACTCAGCAATCAACATCATTACTACATCATCTGAAGATAACTAGTATGTATTCAGCAGCGTTTATCTCGTCTGTCACCGGAATGGTATGAGGCCAGTATGTTGATGTACCGTTCAAATCTAATAACAAGGTAAGTTACGGGCGGGTAAGAACTGAGAAGTACTCTGATGGTAATTGTTATTATGATCAGTAGATGAACGAGGGACTCGCATTTGATAATGATAGATATATTTTGTTGTGGAAAGCGCAATCAGAACAATTAGTCAAACATTGATTATATAAACACAACAGTCTTGACATTTATACTTAGTCATCACTAAGTGATTATGGTTAGTGATAACTAAGTATAAAATGTCAAGACTGTCGTGCCTGTAATGTTCTCACTGCTGGGATACCGACCTCCTCTCTTCGAGAGGGAGTGGGCTGTAATCCACCACGCAGGCCCAGTGCAGGTAGGTGGATGTCACATGTCTTCGATTTTTTGGTTCTAGGACATGCCGGTTTCCTCACGATGTTTTCCTTCACCGTTTTATTCATCACTAAATATATAAAGGGACTCCTTGTGAAAACAGGTCATATTTTTGGACGATCAATGCAGCGTAAAGCTAGTTTTGCTATTGTTATAGTAGCGTAACAGTAATATTGTCAAATAAATATAATAGTGTTAGTAATCTAACTAAGATAATTACCCTTACATGAAACTTCATAAATTTTTCCTCATTATAATATTGTATATATAAAAGCATATTAGACGTTAAAGGGGTAAGCGTGCTGATTTCAATAAAAGATAATTATAATCCTCTTAGATTCGGTATGAGTCGGCATAATGCCTTTGTTATTATCGCCTTAATTTATTATTTCATTCTAGTCCCCTATAACACCTTGAAACACATATTTAGCTCTAAACACCGTCACCGCATCAAGTACATTGAAGTCTTTGGTTGTGCATTACTGAGTGCATAAACTACTGCATTCTATTTAGTCTGTCTGCGCTCACAGCCGGATGTCAAGTGCGTACCTGTGCACTTGTGCAGTTTGCAACTTATTTGCCTTCTTAACTAAAGGAGTATTCTGGAGAACGACGCGATGTGGCTATAAGAAGGAATGTTTTGATTTACGTGATTTCTTGGTACGGTTATTTATTGAAACTGGTTGATTATAACAGGGTGGCGGGGACATCGACGTGGAATATTAATATCTAATTTCGTATCAAAATGAATGGTTAAATAATGTCATCCTGTGTGAAAAACGTTATCGAACAGCAAGATGGTAACTAGGTACCTACTACTGAGGACACACCAGATACTTTTGAATATCGTCCTTGTGCAAGCTACTTTAAGTCACAATTTTTTTTATATAGCAATTTCTTTTTACATTGTTCTTACATTATATGTATATGGAAGCAACAAGAATAATATACCCAGGATTTTGTAATATATTGATTTAAAAGAGTGTCCTTGGAGTTTCTTACCCGTTCTTCTCCGTAAAAATCTACGTTTTGGAAATGGTTTAATTAAAATAAATGCTTTGAGTTTGAGTTTGTTATGACAGACAGATAAATCAATCAACGTCATCAGAATAGGACCGCGACACACGCATACGACACGCGTTTAGGATGTTTGAGTGGAAAGCCACGCGGATGTGTTCGCTTGTAGAAATCCTTAGCTTTTCACACGTATCTAGAATAAATTGCTTGTCCGTTTGTGGTCTAATAACTTCTTTAGTTTTACATTTTCCCGTGCCATAACGTCTTTAAACTGTAGCTTTTACTTTTCCAGTTTCTATAAACAACGATTTTGCTCTTTCATCATATGCTTATGTTTAAATTCAATTCCCCGTTTTTCATATAATCAAAGAGTGATTTTGTAACTCGTAAGGTATTAAATATATTATACACCTAAAAACTGACCATTCTCAACTGTTTGTTTATTGTGGCATTTAGATAAACTATATTCTACTTTGCGTAAATCTATGACGTAACTATAATTAAGTATGCATAATATTATATTGAAATAAGAGGAGGGGCTCGTGGCTGACAGCCGCACGGGTCGATCGATCAGGTTAAGCTACGCTAGCCGCGGTCGGTCCATGGATGGGTGACCATCTTTATATACCGAGACCCCTCCGTGCCTCGGAAAGCAAGTTAAGCCGTTGGTCCCGGCTGTCATTTGTGGATCTTTGACAGTCTTCTTTACATCCGTAAAGACTGTCAAAGATCCACCAATGACAAATGTTACCAAGGCGGGGTATCGTGTTGCCCAGTTATGGAGGTCAGATAGGCAGTCACTCCATGTAAAATACTGGTACTCAGCTGCATCCGGATAGACTGGAAGTCGACCCCAACATAGTCGGGAATGGGCTAGGTAGATTGATATTCGATCGATGCTTTGGCTCGGAACCAGTACATTTAAGGCACAGACAGTCAGGGCAAATAAAAAAAAAACTTCTTACTTATGATCTACAATCCGCTGAACCCATCCTAGGTGGAGATAAACCACTGTTGCCAAGCAGCATTGATATATATTATGTAGTTAATATTAATTTCCGATTAGAATACAGGAACACCTTACATTCAATGTTACCATTGAAGTTAGCAGCGGTGTGGCAGCTAGTGGGGCAACTATCAAAAAAGGAGGTCGTTGTCTAGCCTAACTATTACATAATTAATGTTCAATGAATACTCATGTTATTATGTGACTATTACGTCCGCACATCCTGCGGACTACCGGTTATAGACTGTCATACTATAGATCTACATGGGAAGCTAATCCATGGGAAGCTAATACATAACTAACTACAAAGTTGAAAACGGCTTTTTAACCGAAAATCACACGGGATAGATAACATGTATAAATTATACAGAGTGGCGATTTAGTCATATTCAAACGTCATATGGGTGTTTTTACCCATCATACTAACTACTTTTTATACATAACATAACGTCACGGCTGTAATCCCTGAAGGGTTAGGCAGAGGTGTACAGCTATAAATAGTACACTAACATTTCGCCAGTTATGTTAAGCTTAACCATCAACCGGGCACAAATCCAGACTCCAGGCTGCACCTAGGAAATTCTTAATGGGAAACCCAATCATACTGCCAGACTTTGAACATTAAACATAATAATATAATATGATATAATATATGCATCTAAATAGTCTGTCAACTGTGATATGTGACTGTGAATTGTTTAAATTATATTCACTCCTAAAGTTGTTCAGAATAGAACAACCAGAAGAATCAGAATAGTTGCCATCGCTGGCAAAACCTTTAAGAGGCTGGCACAGGATGGCAGGCGTAGGGATTGATAAGCACAGCGAGACTTAGGCCCAGCAGTGGGTGAGATGGGCTATGGATGATGATGACGGTGATATCACCGTTATTATTAATCTAAATAGAATAACCCCCCCCCCCCCCAAATTACGGAAGCAGGTGACTAAATTGCCGCCCTGTAAGTATATGATATATACATTAATGTGTGTTAAACCTATGGTGTGTGGGTGTATTAAAACTATTAGAAGCAAAAGGCCTAACGGGGTATTAATCGTGGTATACAAGCCATCATAATATACAAATGTCAATTGATGTGTGTTGTCTTTGGTCCCTGGCCCTGACATCAAGCAATGGACAAAATTATCAACATTTTACATGCTTTTGACTACGGCGTATGTGATTATTTTTATGTAATTTTTATTTGTAATGTGCGTTTTTTTGAGCAGAATAAAAAAAAAATCTTTTCTTTTTTTATATTGTGTTTTTGATAAGGTCCTGTAGACCAATATTCTATTTTATTAACGTGTACCAATAACAGCATTATGTATGTATACAAATTTATTTTTATAACCTCACGCATTTCGCTTTCTCTCCAAAATATAATTTATTACTCTAATATTGCGATGTAATTATACGATCCAATGTACCTACCTATACATATTAATATATTTAGCTTTAATTAAGATTGTAAAAATATTAGAAACTCGATAGGAAGTTCAGAAAGCGGCTAGATATCCACTTTCTGTGGAGTTATGGTATAATTAGTTTTTGTTGCTTACCGAACTGACTATGTGGTAGGGTAAAAATATTAGGATTGTAATTCTGTCCTAACACGAATTTTTTTATTTGCCTGATACTCGTTTTCACAAACAGTGTAATAATAATCTAGGCATTATATTATCTGCCTTATTTATTTATTTACTACTGCTATATGTACATACATATTATATCAATTTCCGAACTTCTGAACGATTAAGGAGTCACTTGCAAACGTGGAGTAAAGTTAAGTAAGAGATTCGTAGATAACTTAACTGTGCTAAATCGTTTGCCAGAAACTATTAAGCAAAGCGAAGCTGTTTGAATTTTCAAGCTATAACTTCACCCGTAAAAACTTGAAAAATATTCATCATCATTCCGCCAGAATCACCCTCTGCTGGGTATAGGCCTCCCCTTTCTTCTGCCATACTTCCCGGTTCTGAGCATCTCTCATCCAGGTGTTCCTGTGACTTTGACGATATCATCAACCCAGCGCGCAAAAAATTATAAAAAATCACGAATTTAAAAAATAATTATAATCATAATTTTACTGGTCGAAAACCAATCATAATCAGCCTCTCATGCTCCCACTGCATACACAGGCGACAACAGGTCTATCATGCTCACACAGGAGGAAGTGGACCGTAATTTATCACCCGGGCCCAGTACGGGTTAGCTAAAACCAATAAATTGATAGTGCCATCAGCATGCCAGTGGACTGGTCCACTCAAATCTGTCTGGTACCTTCGTTAATCTGAATTGGTCGTTTTAACATAATCTTGGTCATAATCTTGATCTGACCAAGATTATGTTTGAACTGAAAAAGAGACGGTGATCTGAAGTTTGTTTCGGCCTTTCTTCTCAGAGTAGTCAGATAGGAACCGCCGACCTCATCTAGCATATTTTTTATAACATGACGTGTAAAAGTGATTAGGTACTATTTACGCAATAAACAATTTCATTTAGGGCTGATTTTTCCATCGCCAGATAGTTTTATCCGAGGAATAATTTTGAAATTTTGACAGTTATTGCATACAAAAGCAGTAAAACCTCAATTTTATTCCTCAAAAAAAACTTATCTGGCGATGGAAAAATCAGCCCTTAATTTCATTTCATCGTCTCCTCGTTCTTAAATATTCATTTTTTGCCCAAAAAAATAAGACCAAATTTCTACGTACCTAAATAAATGCTATACATAAATAACAACTGTGTTACAAAGTCAAAACGTAACAAGCAATAACATCAGGAATTCTACTTCCTTGTGACAAAATTCCTGATGCTCATCACGTGTACCTAGTATGTCATCGTTACAAAACTTCGGTATACAAGTTCATTTCCGGAGGCCGCCCAAGTCAGGTGGTACTTAAGGTGCGGCTCGCGAAAGTGCCTGCCGCGCCTCAATTTTGGCGTCGGCACTCACAGGTTGAAAGTTTTTATTCGAAAAGCTTATGGCATTATACATTTTTTTTCTTCGAATTTCACTTGCATCATTTTTGCATGTGGTTGAAAGTTTCCAAAAACATAACAATTATACAATTTTTTTGAAATTCGGTTGCATAAAATGTAAGCGTTGACGTTTTCAATGTGTTATGCGTGTTCCGAAATAGGTACTAAGATATTAATGATGGAGAAGACAAAGAAATGATAGTATTGACTTAATAATTATTTTTTAGAAATTAACATGCATATTATTTGCATTTGTATAGATGAAAGTTTTTAAAAACTTTTAGCAAAATATTTTTAATACCATTTTCGGCAAATTCGAAATTCACCTGCGTACAATTTGCATTGACGTCTTAGGTGTGTTATGCATGCAATTAATGAGCTGCTTTATTTAATCTAGATTTGTTAGTTTAGTTTAATAATTCTGTGTTTTATAATTTGGTATATTTGAATATTATTAATATGAACGTCATAGAAAAATGCATAATCTAAAGTTATATTGCGAGCGTAATATAAAGTAAATTGCAATGGTAAGGAAGATAACTATATTTAATAAATATGGCATAAATACTAATGACCTATAAAGAGAAAGCGAGTTCTTTAATCACTTACTTTTAATTATTATAATTTATTCAAGTCATGTTCCGTTGATCTCTAAAATGCATACACATGTAATCTAAGCGTATATTCGTACGCAAATAGTTTGCTTATCGCCAAATTTCCGGTTTTTTTGCATTGATTGGTACTTATGGCACCGTTATGCTCAAGGTCGAACTTTCCATAACTGGTACTTAATTAGCAGAATATTTTTTGTCAGTTGCTAGAACAGCCTAGCTCAAAAGTGCAGAGCAAACTTAATGTTAATTCAAACGATATTTTTTTTCAAAACTATGGATATCCTATACCATTTTTGGTGAACTTTATGCGATAGATACAATTAGGTTCAGCCACAGATATGAATAAATAAAGCCTTGAAATTAAACCAACATTATTTGTGAAATGAGTATCTCCAATTAAAAAATCTTTTGCAGCCATTTTAAGTTTGTTTAGTGCACCTAAGTAAAATGTTTGTACTTTAGACCACGGATAAAACTAAACAATAATGTTAATTAAACAGATTTATCAGTTGTAAGACGAGCCTCCTAATTGCGTTACACATTATCAATTACAATCTCAATCATTTTGTAGGACATTTTTTCGAACATAATAAAGCACACATGTTTGTTTTGTTTTTTTGTTGAACTGTCAAAATGAAAGCCATTACTGATGTTATTGTGTTACGCAATTATCCCGCAGAAGCTGGTTTCCGACCAAATTGTTTGAACCTTTTTCAATCCTTCTAACGGACTAGCCTTCATAGGACTTCACTTTTAAAAAACGGTTTAACGACCTTCTCAGCTTTTCTCCATAACCTAAAACAAAAAATCACTTTCGAATAACTCGCATAAAAAACTACCAAAAAAATATTCCCGTTATTCGAACAACTCCATCAAATATTCGCGCCGTGTGGTCCACCGGACACTCGAAGTACCGTTGCTCTCAAGGTCAGCTTCGCACGGGTCGCAAGTGCCTCTGACTCACAGCACTTTCATCTTGATAGTCAGTTAGGTAAGGATTAACAGGAGTTTTGTGTTACGTGAGTTTGTTGATAGGATTCCTTGGCTAGTAGGTCAATTACTTATTGATGGTTGCGTTTACGTATAGCATCGTATTTTTTTTAATAAGAAAGTGAGTCTGTTTTTGTTTTAGGATTATTTTTTTGACAGTACTGCCAAAACCACTTTTGATTAGTGATGGAAGCTGAGAAAAGGCATAGGTGGTCATCACAGAAGAGTTTGGAACTTTATACGTAATAAAACTTACGTTGAGAGCAAATAAGTATGTCTTACCAACCGTTTTCTTTCTGTCTGTGTCCCTTGCTGGCCCCCCTCAGCGACGCCCTAAGCCGAGGAGCCCACCTGCGGCGCTATTAGCGTGTAGTCCCCTAGCTTATAAGTTTTATGCCCCAGCTGGAGTCTGTTAATTTATTAAGACATCCACAGTATAACCCGGTTAAGCAGCCGACAATCTCATAGGTCGACCTGCGAGGTGCCATACCTAAGAAAAACATATGTTACCGTCTGAAAAGAAAATTATAGGTAGCTTTTTTCGATTCGATCGTCATACACTTTGCTAGAGCATTATTAAAATATACACACACATACATACTTATCTATAATGAGTAGGCTGGAAGTGAATAAATCCTATAATATCTGTGAAATCTCAATAAGTTTATTACTTCCTGTGAATGCTGTAAGAGATGACTGCAAGATTACTTTAGGAATGTAAGCACAAACTGTGCTTTTATAAATTTATACTTAGTGATAACATCATAATGTGACTAAAAACATGACTACAATGTTTAGTAATAATAGAATTTATGCATCCTGTTTTTTTTTATCCAAAGACAGATCTTTTAAAAAGATACATGTTTTAAATATTTTAATAATTTAGAAATTTATAATTATAAAACTATTTTAATTAGCCACCAGCCCGCCAGACACAACACCCGTCTGGTCGGAGGATCCTCCCTCTTCTATAGAGTATGAGTGAACTTTGCACCCTGTTCCTCATGCCTCTAAAACATGTTGAGCCGTTGGTCCCGGCTGTCATTCGTGGATCTTTGACAATCGTTACGGGTAGTCAGGAGCCCGATAGTCTGACAACCAGTCTTACCAAGGGGTATCGTATTACCCAGTACCTGGGTTGTGGAGGTCAGATAGGCAGTCGCTCCATATAAAATATTGGTATTCAGCTGGGTCCGGTTAGACTGGAAGCCGACCCCAACATAGTTGGGAAAAGGCTAGGCAGATGATGATGATTTTTAACTAGCTGTGGCCGCGAAATAAATAGGATTTCTTGGGTATTTTTTTTTCGCGCGGAACCCTCTGATTAAATAAACAGAGAGACCGACAATTTTTTTTTTGCTGTTAAAAAGCAGTTATTTGGACATTATAAACAGACACTTCGATTTTATTTATTTGTATAGATTTTTGTGTTCAATAAAGAAGTCTCTTAAGTAAATAAATCAAGTAAAAAAGCGTTTATTGCTTGCAATTTTTTTAAACTATATTTCAATGAATTCTAGAGAATTATCTCTAGAATTCATTGAAATATAGTTATTAATCTATAAATTTTTATGTATATTGTTTTCGTGTACGACATAAAAAATAGCGGGACCACATTGGTTGCAAATTACAAAATAGAGACAAATGGAAATATTTAGTGACAAAATAGAGACAAGTGTGCAACCAGAACTTTATAGCAATCTTTGAAAAAGAATTGAACACTGGACATTTATTATTTAGGTGATTTAAATTCAGTGGTGAAGAACGAAAACCTGAAGAACTGAGAGCAGTGGCCCCGACTTACGAGTTGTAGGTCGTGGGTACAAACCCAGCCAGATGCTTTACTTTGTGTAAACAATTCAACACTACTGCTCCCACACGGCGAAGGAAAACATCGTAAGGATACCGGCATATCCTAGAACCAAAACTTCGAAGACATGTGACATCAACCAACCCGCACTGGGCCCGCGCGGCCGCACGGCTCACTCCTTCTCAAAGAGAGGAGACCTATATCCCAGCAGTGGGGACATTATGGTCTGAAAAACAGGGGTCTACTCCGAAGTGGTATCGGCGGCCGTTTCCTGCTACGAAGTTACTATTTGATTCGGTCGATCCCGATCCTACACTCCTACGCTCTTTCGAATATTGACTATGGTCTCGACCCAATTGAGCCGATCCGAACTTTTTTCGCATTTTTCAATAATATTCGGTTCGGCCATGTGTCGGTCCGATCCGATCATTCGCACTTTGCACTTCGTAGTAGACCGCCAGGATACAATCGATAATTAGATATCCTCTAACAAAGCAATGTTAAAAACATTCAGAATACAGTCATACATTCCTAAGTTTCTTTCACAAATCAAAAGCATTGTCACCCATCGCCACAGAGCTTACGCGCGCTGCTTACGCATAAGCTTCGTCACAGCATATCAAATTATGTAGAAAGTGTGACCATTGGGACTATTAGAACTAAAGGGCGTTGGCACACATTCACACTGACCTCTTTGTTGATGCTGAGACATCTTTATGGGTTTTGGGGTTCAAAAATACTGATAAATTATAAAGGTGGAAGACAAAGAAAAGATCATAGAAGCTAGAAGGCTTAGGGCGAATGCGCAGCTGAGTCCGCCAAATTCAAATTTTCTTTGGTTTATTGTAAATTACAGCTCTATTTTACGTCGTATGTTGACCAAAATGCGATTCGCGACTGTAGGAACGATATATTTACTGACTAATAATCATCAATTTCATATCAATCGTCAAGAATTGTTCGTGTGAAAATTCCCCCGATGCACCCCGTCGCCCCCGCGCTATTACTTTGTTTCCGCTCAGAATTCTTCCTTACTTTTTATGTTTCTGCTCGTCTCCTAAGAGTCCTAGCGTGGTGTTTAATAGCCTTCCTCAGAATTGGGCAATCAAATGCAAAGAGAAATATTCAAATCCGACCAGCGGTAGTTCCAGAGATTAAAGTCAAAGTCAAAGTCAAAGTTTTTATTTGTAAAACATAGGTGTAAAAATGGGTGTTTGAAATAGAATAGGTACAGAGATCTCTATGTTTTGCCGTTAACGGCGTACAAATATCAAGTAAGGAAATTACGCTAAAGCATGCAAAGTTACAATTAAATAATAATATTTTTGTTAAAAATTAAATGACAAGCTACGAGAAACAGAGTTAACTGTCCTCTATCAAACTTAACAATAGTGCATACAAAATTTGTTTAGAACATTTAAAATGTTAGAAACAATAATATTTCTTATGTATTAGGTACTATTAAATTTTAAATATATTTACAACTGACAAACATAATCAATCACAAATTAAATAGGTAACTAATTATTACCGCACATATTTATCCACATATCTTGCATTATCTTCTAGGTATTCATTAATGGAATAATATGCCTTTTGAGTTAAGAAATTATTTAAATATTTTCTAAAATCATTTAGCTCGTGTTTTACTCTAATATGCTCGGGTATTTTACTGTACAATCTGGGTGCTATGCCTAGAAAACTTTTTGTGTAAAAAGCTGTGTTGTGTGTATTAGCGCAAGTCTCATTGTTGCGACGTTTCGATTTTAATGTTTTAAATAGATATGTTTGATTTCACGAATACTGCTGTCTCATAAATATATAAACATGGTAGGGTTAGCAACTTATACTTTAAAAAAAATGGCAAGCAACTGTTAGTTGATTTTAGCTTGAAGACAGATCGTAAACATTTTTTCTGTGCCTTGAATGCAATGAGTTTATCTGTACAATTTCCCCAGTATATAATTCCATAGCGTAAAGTAGATGTGACGTAGGCATTGTACGCTACTAGGACGACGGACTCATTTACAATTTTTCTCAAGTTATACAGTGCATAAGAGTATTGATTTAGCTTTATGCAGATGATTTCAATGTGAGATTTCCAAGATGGATGACTACCTAAATACAGTCCCAAGAACCTGGCCATACTGGTGTCAGCTATTGTTGTATTTTCATAAATGACATTAACGCGATCAAACAAACAAACAAACTCTTTAGCTTTATTATTAGTAATATAGAATATAAAAAATATCTGACTATTGAAAAAGGGGCTCTAAATCATTCTAATCTTAGCAGCAAGTCTCCTAGCCTTCAAGCAATGATTATGTGAAATTAATAAACCTGTTAAAAAAAACTAAACGAAATTCAAGTAATGTTGCTCTCGCTTCAACACATTCCTAATGTAAAGACTTCTTTGTACAACTTTTATTTGCTCTAGCTTTTTTATGGGCTCCGTTTCTCGTTAAAATTGTTCTTAGAAAACAAAACAAACATTCTTTGTGGAGTTATAGGAATGTGTAGGTACATAGCAGTATATGACATGTAAAATAATAGAAAGTGTCCTAAATTCTTCCTCGATTCGTAACTTGGGAGCGTCTCTTCACGCAACACTCCTAACTTTATGGTTCGCGAATGACAGCTAGACACTTACAGATCCTATTAGCTGCTTGATCAATTGGGTTATATCCATAGGTAAGTCTCCAATTTCTGTTCATATCACCAGCTACGGTTAAACTAACAGCCTAGTACTTTTACATGGGGTATTGAAAGAAAAAACAAATTAGAGTATTTCTGAATACAGATATATATTTCCAAAAATTACAATTAAAAAAACAGAAAGAATGAAAATAAGTAATAAGTGATAATTTGCACGCCACAAGGTAGATTGTAGCCGATCTCATTTATTTATGTACTTATAACATTTTATACTTGTACCTACATTCGAAGCAAATAAAGTTCTGATTCTAATTTTGTAGTTTGTTTGCGGTAAACATGACGCAAAGAAAGAACAAAAACTCAAAAAGAATGACTTGACCTTCAAATGCAGCTTATATGTAAGCTGCTGCTGCAGTCACTAGGTTTAATGGAGCTCCATACTTGTTGAATTGCATGCCATTTTGATTTCTTTGGAATTGCAGATAACGGACAGGAAAGAAGATGATGGCAAATATTCGAACGTTGAAGATAATATTAAGACAGCATCATCTAGTATAGCTAATGCTATAGATATTAATGAAGAAGATACTACCAAGTACGTATAGCACTTTGCGCTAGTACAACAATCAGTATGCATTCACAGTGGTTGAGGCCAGAACTAACATGTTAAACTGGTTTTTTCCGAAGCTGGCCTCAAATGTCACCAACGGAACTCCGTGATAGTTCTCGAGATATCTTGTGTATCCACTTAAATTCTATAAGTACTGACATAGAGAGGCCTAATAGCTTAATTCTACTTCAGTACTAACGAAGTACAAATATTGTCTTCGAGCTAAGAAAATCAAAGATAATATTTGTTCCTCTGCCAATATACATAATTTCTTAAAGTTATGTTGTTGGGTTTAAGTAAGTGTATACGTATGGTATGATCATGTTATTTCATTTTATAAATGGGTTCGTTGACAAAGTTGATTTTTGAATCAGTGGTAACGTTACGCACAGCAAAGTCAAAGTTGTATGGAATTGACATAAGCTTTCGATACGCCTAGTTGAATCTTTTAATGTAAATTCGGAGGTAGATTTTTTTCTGGATAATATTGTAGTTAAAAGTATAAATTAAAATTCTAGTACCTACGTAACTAGAATTACCAGTCCTGGAGCATAGCTAGAATTAAAATTGCATAATTATCCTTATGGAGTTCCCCAAGGCACTGCTTTCATACCATTTGTAGCATATCGTGGAAACCGTAGTATCTATTTAAAAAGCATCATATAAGTAGTTGGTGACAATAAATATGTAAGTAGAATTACTGTATTTTTAATTACATAGGAAAACATAGACTAGTGATGCTAAATAAACACGAAAATAGTGACAATACTGAAACCAAAATACAAAACAATCAATCAAAAATATTTATCCAAGCTTCAGCCGCAGTATCAGCGTACATTTTACTACACATTTCATTCACAGCACATAATATACATACATCCATACATACATACATATTAGCAACTCGTAACACGACTTTTTCCCTGCAAGTCTTGCAGGCGTCTCGGTAAGTCGTGAATTTAAGAAGTCTGTGAGGTATTCACGTATACTTTCACTTGTGCAAAGCGAGGTGGTTACATCACTGGCACATTTTGTACACTTGAGCTCAATTATTTAATCGTTTTATAATAATTGTGACCTAGACATTTTGTTGCTATGCGTAGCTTCTTTTTTTAATTGTGAGGTATTGTGATTTGTTTGTTTTATGAAAAAAATATTGTGGTTTTTTTTTTCATTTTAATTGCGCGTGCTGTTTTTGTAGGGATGTTTTTATACCGTCATTTGTTTTTGCTTCATGTTAAAATTGTACGATGAGGAAATAGGTGCGCTGAAGTCAACTGTTTTTATATTTTACATTTATTTATTGAATTGTGTGCACATAAGTCATTCAAAAGTAAATTATAATGCTTATTACCTATGAATACAATATTTAAGTCAACGTATTATCACATCACACACCTAATATTATTGAAATTAATTGGCACTCAACTAGTGATTTAACGTAATAGTTTAACACTGAATTTTAGTTACATTTTACCACCGCACCTCATTCATAAAACCAATCAAAATTAATTAAAATATTGCAAAAGAAAGCGAATGTTATAATCATTTTTCAAATTAAAAAAAAAAACACATAATTTTCACAAGTTTTTGGTTTCAATATGATCAACACTTCGAGCGGTCAGCACGACTCTGATGCACGTATGAAAATAATAAAGAACACACACTATACATATATCAAAAGAAATTAGAATACGAAAAAAGTAGAAAATTCGTTATACTAAGGCCGGTAAACTATACGACAGAAAGTTTCGGGGCCGGGTCTCTAAGCTTTCCGGTTTCCGATACGACCTCGAAATCTAAAGTATTAAAAAATAGCTACATATAAAATTAGACAGAGTTCATGAGAGAGCGAACAATGAATTTCGCTTAAAACAATATTTTATTACAACATTATAAAATTTAACGTTACTACGTGTTTTTAGAAATTACGACATTCATTTTCACCTCCGCTTATGGACGTACGAAAAACCAAACAATCACACTTTTTCTTTCGTTTTAATTTACACTGCTCATAACGTATGAATGCCTATTTTAGGTGTCGTAAACGCAAACTTCGCTTTCTAACATCCAATATTTATTTTTCTACTTATCCTGACGTCTGAGCTTAAACGATCTACGGTCGATCAGTTAGCACACGCCTTCAAACAGCGCGCACACACTTTACGTCATATTGTCAAAAAATCGTGGTGGGGAGGCGAAGGATAAAATCCATCACTTTTTTGGGAAATCATCATAAGTTTGCCAACGTCGGCACTTGGAGTACAAGCATCCAGTGAAGGAGAAGTTTAATAAATAAAAAATGTGGAAGAATATAGCTTTGTTAGCCATTCTGGCTTCAGTGAAGTGTAACCCAGTGCAAGAAAACGGTGTTGCGGAAAACTTAGTGGGTGCAGTTAAAGAGTGCATAGAAACGGATACCTCGTTATGTCTGAAGGTGAATATCGTGGATACCAAGTGTTGTGGAGTGCAGTGACCAGAATACCAATTGAGTGCAGTCGTAACAATGACGAAGCTCATTGAATTTTCAGTAAAAACCATTAACATAACGAGCGGCTACTGAGGACTTGTAGTAAAATAATTTCTCTGTCATTTACGAGTTTCTGAAGACTGTGTTGCTTAAATACGGATTTCACATAGAATATTTTTGATACAAAGTGGTTTAAAAATTCAAGTGGCAAAAAAATCACTTAGTATTTTAACATTTTAAATTTCATGCTCCAGTGAATTTATCATTTTACATCAGAATATATAGAAAAAAAACTTGGAAATATTTCAATATTACAAAAAATAAACTAAATAAAATAAACTTCACTGATAGCGTAGCCTCATAGCAAAATCATTAAACAAAGATCTTTTTCCACAGGAAAAAGCGCTGAAATTCACCGAAAGGCTCTCCATCTTGAAAGACCTGGACATCTTCGAAGGCATGAGCCTGGTGAACACCGGATCAGCTCGATCAGCTCGTAGCTACGAGCCATTGGCTGAAGAACCCAAAGCCAGGGAACTCCAGATAGATGAGAGGATCGCTGACAACGTTGGAGACTTCTTGGAGAACCACGTACTGCAGATGCGTCTGTCTTCTTCTGATGAGGGAGAATCTAGGGGACTTGATGAGGAAGGTAAAAAGAAAAACTATGCTTTTTACCAGCTTAGATTTAAAACAAAAATATCTAATAAATTCCCGAAAAAACACAATTAAAAAAAAATTTGAAGGAAAATTATTAGTTACTGTAAAAAAAGACACCGCTTTTGATAAAATACAAACAATATTCCCCTTTCCCACGACAATATGGGATGAAAAGCTTACATAAACCCAAAAGTGCCATTAGCAAGGCAATAAACAAATCTATTGTCAGAACTAGAAACTTTACCACTAAAGTGCCAAACGAGTTTCAAACAATGCATTGAAACCTAGGTACTTGCAGCTTTCTCTTCAACACATATTTACATACACACATGACAGACAAAGCCCTTTAAGACTACAAGAAGGTGCTAAACGAAATGTTTTGTATTGACAATTTCATGGTTGTTTTTAACACTATTTCTACGACATTCTCTCTTCATTTTATGTCGGTGTAATGCTGTAATATTCTTTTAACTACGCCTTCGAAAATATTTATAAATTCATAAGAAAATCAATAAAATTTCAATTTTTACATCCACCGAACATAAAAATTCGATCCAAAAATACTTGAATATCTTTTTCATAAACAACTCCTTAATTTGAATTCAACAAAAAATTTCAAAGCAAAAAATAACCGACTAGGACATTAGAGAATAAGCATCTATTAAATAGACTCACCATACAATTTTCGGATACTTCGCAGCTTAGCATTTATATGTGTAATATTACCGACTATTATAGCATCGCAACTCCTTTCAATCATGACACCCTGGTACTTTCGATCCCCAATCGATTATGTCACACTCTCAAATTTTAATATATTCTCTTTATTCCCAGCCCGTGGCAAGAAGAAGAAGAAGATCAAGAAGCTGTTGCCCCTCCTCCTCCTCTTAAAACTCAAGCTGGCCGCCCTCATCCCTCTCTTCCTTGGAATCATCGCATTTGTCGCTGTCAAGGCCGTCTTCTTAGGAAAGATCGCGTTTGCCATGAGCGCTTTCAGTCTCATCAGGAAACTCTTAGCCAAGAAGGGAGGCGGTTCTTCTACTTCAAGCATCTCATACGCAGCTCCTGCTCATCACGAGGAGCACCCAGGATACTCCTATGAGCCAGCTAGCCAAGGCTGGAGTCGGTCAGCCAAAGATGGAGCATCAATGGCCTACGCTGGACAACTTAGCAATTGAGTTGACCTAGAATGATTGTTAATTTATTTGTGTGAATGTGTGCTATTTATTCATGTATGTTGAAGCCATGTACAAGTACCTCAGTCTTAATTTATTTATTTAAATAAATATTTATGTTCAATTTTATTTGATTTGTTTTGTTTGTACCTTATGAAACATTTCAACAGGTTCCTTTGGTGATTCCACAAATCACTTGAAAAACTGATAAATATCAAACACTCGTCAAAACCTTAGGCATTAAGAAATATTGTGAATTGTATTCGCATTTTCATGAACACATAATAAAAACCACTTCACCATTTAGACAACCAAATTCCACCAATCCTTGTGTTCTCTTGGCCATACAAAGCGTCTCATATTAAACGTTTTCTGTTAAACTAAGTGAAGTAACAAACAAACACACGCATACAAGAACAGAACAGTTATCTTTTTTGTTTAAAGCTTACCTATTATGTTTTTTTTTAATTACACAACTCTGTCTATGATCGTGATGGTCCATATCTGCTGGAACATAAAAAAATGTAAATCAGAAAGAAGAAAATTGCATAACAAAAAAGAAAAACGCTATGTAATACTTCAACATCCGAATTGATCCTCAGTTGGTTACAAAGAAGGTGCAGAAGGAAGGAAGGTCGGAAGGTTAGGTAAAAAAGTTGTAGATGCATAGTTCTTCGGAAAGGTAACTTAATCATTGTTCCATAATCTGTCTAAATCTGTAACCAGTGTAGCGACAAATCTGCTGCATGACATACTATACACCTTCTGCACTAAATGTATCTATGACAAGTTTGCTAGACTAACCTAACCAAGGCACTTTGGAGTCCCTTGCAAATATACAGACAAAGAAACAAACAAAACAAACTACTTTTTACGTTACAATGCAGCGGAATCCAGAAATGCACGCACTCAGATGGAAGCAGTGCAGCAACATGATAAGTACGACGAATCATTATAGTGTAATGTTCACCAGAATTAGGTACAAGATGTTGCAGATCAAAATATGCAAATATTTTACTGTATGTTCTGTAGTGTATAGAGGGGCAATTCTCGTAATTTTAAGAATGTTCACAGTCTAATTTCAGTTTCAATCTGTCAAAAATGCCTCTAATTTCTACATTTTTGAAAAGTTTTGGACGTTTGTTTGTCGCCGAGATGAGACTGCGACTAGATTTTAAACGCTTTAACTTAATACTTAAATTGTTCCATAATCCGTCTGGATCTGTGACAAAGTGTAACTGTTAGTCTGTTACAAAACTGAGTAAGAGACTTCACGTTTGCTATACCTTTACATTCCTGCTAAAAACATAGGTCTTGCATTGTTCCTGCGTTTTAATACTGAAATAAAAATTAATGTGATTTATTTATTTGCACAAACTGAAATCTATACAAATAATACATACAACATAAATAAATTTCACATATCTGTTTGTAATTTTTAAAGTATATACGGTAGGTACTTTTATAAAAAACGATTTTATTTTTTTATATCTGTCAGTCTATTTGTTCCGGCTAATCTCCGAAACGGCTGGGCCGATTTCGATGACATACCATGCGGGCGAAGCCGCGGCCAGAAGCTCAAGCTCTTCATTTATACGAGTAGACGTTGGAATTATCCAACGAATGGATTGTAAACTGATGTTTCAAATCATTGGGATTTAATGTTGTAGGTAGAATTTCATCCACCTATTATAATAAATTTGCTGGACATAGTTGGCGGTACCAAGATATCGGTATATTAGGATAAAAAAAAACAATCCGAGATGTTATGTATCAGCAAACTTCATAACCCCCTCGGATAAAGTCGACTGAGGAAGCTGCAGAGTGGCTGAAAAAAGAAGGATGAGATTCAATAAGAATGAAGCATATCATCATCATCAGCCTACAGCAGTCCACTGCTGGACAAAGGCCTCACCAATCGCAACCCCGTTCAGCTCGATTCCCAGCAGCTCTCATGCAGTTGCTACAAACCACCCTGCAAAGATCGTCGCTCCACCTATGTAACTTGAGGGCGTCCTACCTTACTGATGGAGCTCATTGACGTGTAATAAAGCTCTGGAAACCTATTGGTGAATTGCTTTAATAATATATAAACTGCAAAGTACTGTGTGGGTGAGAATGATTTTTAGGCAAAACGGTATGTCACTAAACGTAGAGGCGTGCGCAATACGGACACTGTCCGGTCATTGCAAACTCTAACCGTTACATGCTCATTTCAGTTTCCTTTGTAGAAATTAAAATAGTAACGAATGGGTACCTTTTTATTTATGCAAACAAGCACAGTAAGGAATATAAAATTAAATATTATGTTCATGAAGGTAGGTTAAACAAAATTATCAGAGGAAACATCTCACGACGGATCACAAACACGATTGCTTAGCTAATTTTCTCATAGAACCGTCCATTCCTACGAGAACATACGGGAATCCGGAGAAAGTGCCCAGACGAATAATATCTCACAAAAGCAACCTTCGACACGAACAAATAAGAGAATGATATCGAACGTGAATTCCGCATATATTATAAATATTAATGAAAACAAAGTATGCCACGCACTTTTGCATAGCGTCGTCTCGTTTCCATATCGGAGAGATGATATTAAAATGTTAATTCTATAAACATCTGAGTGGGGGACTTTAGATAAAAAATACTGACCCAATCGAATTATCATCACAGTTCGAACGATCTTGGATTAGTAGAGTCCGGAGCAAAAGCAAAGATGAAGACCTTCATTGTGTTCTTAAGTGTTGTGGCGTACGTGACCAGTGGACCTATCAGTTCGGACGATTCAGTGCTCAAATCAGTCCTCGGAAGTTTCGTTAACTGTAACAGTGATGTGGGTCTGTGCATGAAGGTGAGAAGTGACAGTGCAGTGATATATGTTTTGACTTGACACATGGACTTGATCAAAACGTGAATGATTTGAAAATATCAAAAGTGTATATACGGTCTTTGGGACGTTGAAGTGCATTTTACAATCTAGACGCTATTAGTCAATGTGTCAATAAACTTTTAGACCAAATTTTCATTTTTAGGAGTGTTAATGATAATTTACAATGGTCACGATATTTTCAAGCCCAAGTGTCAAGTGCAAGTTTAAAATAAGTTATTTTGGGAAATTGTCTTTTACAAAGATGGTTTCCAAGTAAAAGTTGGAGATATAAATGGAAATAATATCCTTATTTGAATCGACATCAAATTAAGAGAAAGGGAAAAGTGTCAAATCCTGCCAAATGAGACTTTATGGTGAAAGTGATTTTTTATTTGTGGGACAAATTAGTTACGTTAATATAGAATTAACGATAGGCACTATATCCAGCAGATAATTGATCATTATCATTAAAATAAATAGTGTTTGTTACTTAATTGTCAACGTAAAGGTCATCGGTGATCAAGAGCTTGGATTTGCACGCAAAGACAATTTTGACAACAATTATATATAATTGAAAATCGTAAAATTTTACTCTCAGTTAGCTTGATTGGACTTCTCTCTTCTTCGACATTGTTATAGCAGTAATGCTGTTTAGGTAGATTTTTTTTTTTCGAAAATTTATCTAAATTAAGACCTCAAATTCCCAACATTAATTCTATAGGTACTATTATAGTACTCACAAAATCTAACAAAAATATTTTTCCACAGGAGCATGCCCTAAAAGCAAGCGAAAGACTCGGTGCTGCCCGCAAGCTCAAGATTCTTGAAGGAATCACTCTTCTGAACAACAACCCCAAAGAAGGCAAGAGCTTGGAGACTCTTTCCACTGACCCTGCCCTGAGGAACAAGCAGGTCACTGAGAGACTTTGGGAGAGCGCTTCAGACCTCATACAATCTACTGAATTGGAGCTCAGCTATGGTGGAACTGATGATGAGGAGGCTGAATCCAGAGCTATTGGTGACGAAGGTAAGTTTAGAACTGATAATCTTCAGAATTGGTTGATTATAGCTTCTCTGCTAGATGCAAATTGATTTGGAGGAAATAGTGGATCACTTAATGCTTCACTTAACTGATGTAAAATTATGGTTATTTAAGCAAGTATTTTGTAGAGATTTTGGTTTTGAATAAAATTAAATTGAGAACGGGCTTGGGAGTACAGCCAATTTTTATTATGTTTGGACTTCTTTATTAGTAGTTTCTATAAAATAAATCAACGGTGGTCTTACAATAAAAGATACATTTAATATCAAAACAATCTCTAGTAGGTATAATAAATTGCTATCCAATTAAGAGCAATTTATAAAGCTGACCATCTCCAATAAAATATATTTGTTTGGATGAAACTTAATAAGAAAGCCAAAACAGTGGTTGTGAAATAGAAATAATTCATCTGTGCCCTGTCAAAACTAATAATTTTAAGTTTATTATAATCTTGAGAGAACGTCTAATTTGATAGTTAGCTTTTATGCATATTTCTTGTTCATAGTTTATTTCCATAAAATTTTATAAGTCATAACACAAACTCAAACTCAAAGCATTTATTTCAATTAAACCATTTACAGGCACTTTTTCACTGTCAAAGAAGTCGTTCAGTCTGAAAGATGAAGCTAGTTGCTCATTCTAAAGCGTGGTAGTTGCCTATGGAGAAGGACAGACAAGAAACTCCATGGACACTCTTTTAAATGATATTGTTAAATTTTCTTTTTCATTCTAGTTGAGGAAAGCCGTGGCAAGAAGAAGAAGCAAATCAAGAAGAAACTGAAGGTCTTGATCCCTCTCCTCCTCCTCGCCAAAGCTAAGGCCGTTGCCATTGTAGTCCTTGCCCTGGTCGTCATCGCCGCTTCTCTCTTCAAACTGGCTCTCCTCGCCAAGATCGCGTTCATCATCAAGATTATTGCAATCATCAAGGCTCTGCTTGCCAAGAAACATGCCCAAGAAGAGGTGTCCTGGGAACCTCATGGTTGGGAACCCCATGCAGAACACCACCCAGTGTCTGTAGAGCATGGCCACGGCTGGGAAGGTGGCTGGTCTCGTTCAGCAGCAGCCAACAAGCTGGCCTACTCCGCATACAACAACTAAACCTGTTACCAAATATTACGTATAATCTGACCCCTTAACGATTCAAGAGTGAATGTATTTAAGTAATGTTTGTCGCATTTTTTTTTCGTTTTTAGTTCGTTTTTTGTTTTCTGTTTCTCTACAGTTTTTCTTTTCAGTCATTTTATATGTTTTGCTTTTATTTATGACTTTGTTAATCTGACTGAAAAGGATTCTTTCTTTGTATGTGATAGTATTATTAGTTATTTATAAATATTTAAGTATACGGGTATATTTTATACGTATTTATGTTTAATATTATAATTATTTATTTTAATTTATACTTATAAATTTTCTACCAAAAAGAGGCTAAAGTCTATCTATTTGTGTATATATTTATTTATTATTATTATTTGAATTGTATAATATTTTGTATATTTAAGAAGTACCTGTATGATTCTCATTATATAACTGACGTATATATTTAAAGTACGATCTCTTATATATTTTTATTATAATTTTATACTTTGATATGATGGATATTGTATCGTGTGTCACCAGAGGAGTTATTTATTTCGTTTGTATGGATGAGTGTGAATTAATAATTTATTTTATTTTTATAGCAACAATAAACCAAACAACAGTTATTTACTTATTCGTTTTAATGAACAACTTTACCTCCATCAACCAAACCCATCATTTTTTAAAACATAATCTTCTTTTTGTGTCGATGGTACTCTTCTTCGATATTTTATATTGTTTAAACCCAGTAGGTGGCCGTTGCAATTAACGTGGTCACTCACTGGGCCATGCGGCATCAGTGTCATTAATTAAGTCATCCAAGGTGCAGGTGAACGGGCACTTAGGGCACTCCAGCAAGTGGGGCATGGTCTGATTAGAGGCACCAAACTCGGCACACAGGCACCAACAAAAATGCTACCAGCTACTAATTATAATTATTTATTTATTTATTTTACCATTTATGTACACACATATATAAACAGACAAGAAAAACAGAACAGAAAAAATAGGTACAGAGGTGATGCTTATTTCACAAGAAATCTCTTCCAGCACACCCGAGACAGGACAATAGATACAGAGATGTAGACAGCGTGTGAAATTGTAGTAAAGGAGTCAAAAAAAATAAATACATACAATCAAAAACAATTCACTTAAAAACTAAACAAAAATTACGAGAATATACTAATATACATACTACAAATAAATATCCATACATACATACTTCTAAAATAAATATCACTAGAATGATAATAATTATACCATACTCAAAATAATAAAACATACACAACTATGATGAAGTGGACAGATAGTGTACTTTTACTCTTCTTTTAAAAAGTGCAACAGTTCTTAGTTAAAATATAAACAATATCTATACTAACTAACATAAAAAAGCTAAAGGGTTTGTTTGTTTGAACGCGCTAATATCTGGCACTACCAACCGGATTTGAATTTTTTTTTTGCATTTGGTAACCCAATTCTTGAGGAAGGTTATAGGCTTTGGACTGAACTTTGAATTGAACATCACGCTACGACCCTAAGGAGTCGTAGACAAAATGTCAGTAAGAAAAGCGAAAACGAAGTAACGGGCACAGCTATAGGATATATTTTATGAAGATAAGAAATTTCACGGAAAGAAGTCGCAGGCAGCTGTCTTAGTACTTACTACTTACTTGTGAAATTATAATCTGATTTCCCAACATGAAGCTACTGCCTAAGTAGTTATTCAGCAGCATTTTTAAAAAATTCATCAGACAAAGTGTTTAAAAGTGAGTTCTTCATCAAGCTTTTTTTAATGTAGCAAAGAAATAAGAAAAACCCTTGTTTATTTTGTGAGCGTGACACATCCAAAAAGAAAGTTTACTTGGCTCAAACGATTAAAATAATAATGTTGGCAGTGTGGTAAACTATCGAATAATATATCGAACATTGATTATAATCTAATAACCAACTTACAATGAAGAATCCCGCCAAAGCTCTAAAATAGAAATGCCTGAACAGACTAAAAGTAAATAATTAGTTAATTTTAAACCCCTGCCTTATTTATATGAATTTCTTTAAATAAGTAATTACAAAGTATTTAATTTAATATTTCAAACCTGATTAAATAATAAAAATAACAAAATTATATCCTAACTTAACTAAAACTATTCACGAACTAAAATAGGTATAGCGTCGAAAAATTCATCCGCATCGCTGTCGACTGGTAATGTACTGGTACGTAATTTATAATCAACTTAAAATGAAGAATCCCGCTGAAGCTCTAAATAAATAATTACCTAGTTAATTTTAATTAAATGAGGTTTACCTATTACAGCATAAATAATTTTCTTCCCCTTATCCCAATTCATTTGGGGTCGAGTGCAAGATGTATTCTTCATCCACACTTCTCTATTAGTCGTCATCTTAGTAGTCACCCCCTTTCTAGCCAGATCATCATTCACACAGCCATCCATCTTTCTTTTAGTCCCTATTACAGCATACACGGAAAGAAATGAGGCTATTTCTAATTAAGGACTGCAGCTTACAGTCGGCATATCAATGTTTGTTTTATTAATTAGCAGTGGCAACACGTACACACATCATATAAAATTATAACAGCGTAATATGATAAGTACTACGTTAGTTTAAATATTTATTTATGTTTTGCTAAATAGTAAAAGCGTACTGTATAATTCGAAGTGATATGGTGCAGGCAGGTACTCAATTATTTTACAGAGCTCGTTATCATCTGCCTAACCTTTTCCCAACTATGGAGTCGGCTTCCAGTCAAACCGGATGCAGCTGAATAGTATTTAGTACTATAGTATTTTACATTGAGCGACTGCCTATCTGACAATCATAACCCAGATACTGGGTAATACGATACCCCTTGGTAAGATTGACAGAGACACAGAGCTATCTATGTATGACATTTAAAATACTTATATTTCGGCATCTACAGTTATGATTTTTGAGAATAAAATGTCCATAATGTTTTATCCGTCACTGATGTTCTGTCAGTCAGTGTAACCAAACGAATGTAAAATATTAAATAGGAAAATTGATGACAGTATCCACATAGTTTTGGTTTCAATAGCAACCCTCAACGACGATTATTATTACTCTAGGACCCAACTCTTATCTGGAGACCAAAAACAATTGACGCCTACAAATATCAAGAAAGCAAAACCTACAACTCACGCGATGGAGAAAACTTTCACCACTTTCTTACCCGAGCATACGTGTGTTTCACAAAATTGCTATTAACCTAACGACAGGCTGACTACATAACCTAGTCACCAACTCCACCAGATTAACCTGTAATCATTCACCGCTGTACTCAAAGACCGCTAAATCACACGAAAATGTGGTAAAAATAAATTTTCAAATAGAGAAATGTCAGTTTTCCTCGCAGAAAGTCAGCCAGATATTCTTTATCTTTAGTAGTTGGCAGTACTACTGGCCAAGAATATTATGTAAAACTCTTTGCGAAATAGCACTGGCAGTAAACTTGTAACTGGCCATATTATGAATGAGTGAAGGTAGCCTTGCACTTGGTGATGTAAGCTCGACTGGTTGTTGCTTGCGGAGTGAACCTTGACAATGGAATAGCTAGGAACTACTGGCTGGCAGAAAGAGAAACAATAGACTCACTTAAATTTTGTACATGGAGCATGTTGATGCTGTTTTGTTTTTATTAGTTTGTGTCTTTTTTGTATTATATACACTAGTGTCAGCTCAAAAAAACTGGGGCATATCTAGTATGCCCCAGTTTTTTTGAGCTGACTAGAACAAGTCTATCCGTAAAATAATTAATGCAGGCTACAATGAAAAATAAACATGTTATTTTATTTATTCGGAAGAACAAACAATTACACATTAAGTATATATTACAATAAAATATAATATAGAACGTAAGGAGTCATACAAATGTGAAACCAACAACGTTCTCCACAGACAAACAAAATGACAAAGACAATGTTGATAAAGTTAAAGTCGGACAGAATAGATAAGCACATAAAATAAAATACACATAAATTACAGCTACTATGGAACACTAGAGATGCAATATTATTCACATATTTTTTTGACTGTGTCAAACAATATGTTTCCAAATTTTCCAATGTTAGGAAGAATATTATGGTCGACCTCGTAATTGCTTAGTCACCCTAAGGCTGAATGTCACTCGAACGTCATAACGACAAGATCTGTCTATGTGACAGTTTAATTAGATTAGCATTGTTCTCAAAAGTGGTGAAGCAACTATGAAGACGACTATATAAAGGTTGAAGAATTTGACCTTTAAGACAACGCCATCTGTCCCCCACTATGTGAACTTGACGAGAGATGAGTTGCATCTTTCACATCTTAGTTTCATTTACTTTCACCTCAGATCTGGCGTTGGTGTTGCAAAAGAAAGTGAAGTGCACCTACCTGGTACCGTCGAAGGTCAGCAGAGTTCGTGAAGTTACATTAAATCAGGTAGATTTTTATTTTATTTATTAAGGAAAACCAACAATTACACAGAGTATAATCTAGATATATCAGTGCGTAACTAACTACGTTATCCACATATTACAAATTCGAATGGAAATCTAGAAGAGCACGAGTACAACATTACTAATTAATCTTACAAGTGAATAATAACTCCTATTCTTATAATATTAAAATTTATATGAAAAACCGGTAAATCAGCTTGCTTCTTCGATCATTTTAAGTATATCAATGCCAATTTCGTTAGCTGCCAAAGAAAACAAATCTAATTCTGAAAAAAGGGTATTATAATTTTTTGCTAAACGTCGTCGTAGAGGTGCGCGGACACCCACGTCGGTGCGACAAGAGGGCACTGCAAACAGCGGGCGCCCTCGCACTCCACGCCGCACAACAGTTCTGGGTACTACATAGCACAATTTGTTTGTTAACTCTGAGCAATCATATTTGTTATTACACAGGTCATAAAGAAACTTAGTTTCCTTAACTTTGATTAGACATTTACTGATTTTAATTCAATTAAGATTATATAGGGTGGCAGGGACATAAATGCACAACCTGTTGCCATGGATTCAGTACATGATTTTATGTTGGTTATTAAGAACGACTCACTGGACTCTCTGTTACGACCACCCTGAGAGAAGCTGAGGACCAAACGACGTGGAAGCACATCGTGCATAAAGCCACGAAGGTATTTCAGGGACACGACCTTCAGTAATGAAGTACGCGACGAAGAAGCAGAGGTAAAAAACAAAATTAACTGATTTATTTTTATTAACCGAAAAAAAAAACTTTCAATCAATATCTCTATCTATCTAAGTCTATCTTGGACATTATTGACAACGGCAAAGGAAAACGTCGTGAGAAAACCTGGACTGTACTATAAATAGTTTATATAAGTCTGAAATCGCCAACTCCTCTTGAGCCAGCGTGGTGATCAATGCTCGTGCCTTCTCTGTATGAGAAGAGCCTTAACCCTGCAGTGAGGTATCTGCTTGAACTTCTGCTTACCATCATCTGCCTAGCCTTTTCCTAACTTTGTTGGGGTTGGCTTCCAGTCTAACCGGATGCAGCTGAATACCAGTATTTACATGGAGCGACTGCCTATCTGGCCTCCACAACCCAGTTACTGTGTAAACGATACCCCTTGGTAAGACTGGTTGGCAGACTTTCGGGCTACTGTCGACCCATAACGACTGTCAAAGATCCACGAATGACAGCCGGGACCAACGGCTTAACGCGCTTTTCCGAGGCACGGAGGGATCTTAGTATGTGAATATGGTCACCCATCCACGGACCAACCGTGGCTAGCGTAGCTTAACCTGATCGATCGACCCGTGTGGCTATTATTACTTAGCCACAAGACCCTACCAACTTGAACTTTTCCTTTCAAAAAAGTAAAAAGTAAAAAGTGTAAACAAACACAAGTAACAATGAAACACACTTTGATATTAAAATTTCTATCTATTTAAGACTCTGCTTGTTTAAACTTAATGGCAGTTAGCTATGTGGGTTAATGTATCTTGTTGTATTTTTGGAAAATCACTTTAGTGATAATTGTAGTTTCCAGTTTTCTGTGATCCAAATAAGGAATTACTCTATCTAAAAAATCTCTCTTTACAGGTTTTTCATGGTACTGAAATCAGTTTAAAAAATATTGCAGAATTGACTTGCTCTATCACGCCTCATGGAAAGTGATGAATGTCGGTCGGATGGAATGCGCTTGCCCAGAAGATGCGTGTTCTTACTGTTTTTTTTTACGGCCTGTTACCTGAAGGCCGCGCCAGGCGTTGCTACATCTGTCAAAAATTATCGTAGCCCGTACCGAGCATTCTCTCGTCGTGTGTTGTCCTAGTGCAGCCTGTTGGTCACTCTTCCAACATGTCAAGTGACGCGGCGTGCATGGCTGCATCAGGCCAAAAAAAATCTAACCATAAATATTCACCAAAACAATAATTAAAATCTGACATAACTACCTATAACAATAAAGATGTTATAACAGCTATAAAAACACCAAAATATATTATTAAATAGATAAAATCTATTGTGATGAGCATATTGTAGTGTTATTATTTTATTAATACGTCCATTATTTTAGTATTATCGTTACGTATATTGCCGTGCGATTCTCTTACATTGCTTTTATTACCGAGTAATGTTTCTAATTACATTACAGCTTTACGCACTTCACATTACATAACATAACCGGGACTTTAATAGCCGTTTGGTGTAGTTTCCGGTTAACAATAGATCCCAGTGCATGAGCAGCACTGGCTGCTCAGTGGTAACGGCCGCGATTACCGAGCTTTAGGTCGTAGGTTCGAACCCAGACAGGCGCTATACTTTGTGTAAATTATTTCACCACCACTGCTCTCGTCCCGCCATCTTTGTCTTGGCCTGCCGCGATGGCGTCGTGCGTTTAGTGGGACCCAATCGACGGCTCGGCTTGACTCCTACCGTAGGGACTGCCCGGCACTCGCAAAAGACAGAATTGTGTGGAAAAGGGAGAGGCAGGCCTTTGCCCTGCAGTGAGACAGTACAGGCTAGTTGATTAGATTAGAATGCTCTCAAGACAGGGAAGGAAAACATCATGAGGACACTGGCATATCCTGTTCTTGGTTCGATTCCCGGGTCGGGCAAAGTGTTATTTTGTTCTTCCAATTGTTCAGCCCAAAGTATGGATGGTCTGAATGGCTTGCCACTGTGATGTACTATAAAAATGAAGAAATGTGGATGTACTATAGGTACACCCCTGGCTACCCTTTGCGGAGTACAGGTATGTTATGTTATATCTATTCAAAAATCTGAGTTGATATAAAATCTAAAGAGTAGTGTAACTCTTATCTATTACATGAAATACTGAAACGCAATGTTTCAAATCATTTGTATCAATTTATATGTTACTAGCTGCATCCCGCGGTTTCACCCGCATACGTTTTGATCCCGTGGGAATATCGTGATAAAAAGTATCCCATGTGTTAATCTTGGTTATAAACCATCTGTGTGCCAAATTTCTTCCAAATCCGTTCAGTAGTTTTGGCGTGAAAGAGTAACAAACATCCATCCATCCATCCATCCATGCAAACTTTCACGTTTATAGTACGAAGTAAAAGTTATTCGACGTTTGTTGATCACTGTACCTATCAAACTTGCTCCTTGCTAACAATTCAAAATTCTAGAGAGCAATGTTGCCAAATTTAAAATTGCCAGTAAAAACAAAATAATTATGATGTTTTCAACACACCATACACCATTCAAAGTTAAGTCTTTTCAAAATTCGACACGACACGGTTAGCGCAGTGGCTGAGAGATCGACTGCTGCGTTGCGTGTCGCGGGTTCGATTCCCGCACGGAACAAACATTTGTATGGCCTAGACGTAGGTGTTCCGGGTCTGGCTGTTTGTGTATGTGAGTTTAAATATTTGTAAACGCACCCACGATACAGGAGTAATTCCTAGAGTGGGGCAACGTGTTTTAAAATAACGTATAACGAAAAAATATAGTATCCGTATCAAGAAATCTTCTTATAAATAATTCAACCGTAGATAGATAGTGTTGATAACAGGCTCCTACCTACTTGGAACACTGATTGTTATCAGGTGTAAGCTACGAGCATCGTGGAATTAAAAAGCGTAACAAACAGTCTCAGTAGATCTACCTATGTTAATTAATTAGATTACGTAATTTTAATTATGTAGGTCATCAAATTGTTAAAGCGAAATTATTTACGCCACCCCTCCTACCTCCAGCTAGATGGAATGACGACCACAAAAGGTGGCTGGGATCTGTCCCAGCCGACACCCTGTCCGCATATAGTCTGCTGTATGCGGAAAGCGGAGGAAAGGGTGTTGTGGCGCAGCTAAGGAGAGTCCTATGCCCAGCAGTGGACTGCTATAGGCTGAGTTGATTAATTAATAGAATCAATGAATTGCGCTTAGAACTAAACAGGCTGAGCTTGTGTCAGTTGCTAGGGAGTATGTTTCTCAACTTCTTCTCGGATAAATCACTAGGAAGTGGTGAAGGAATCTATCCGAGACCTTTGACCAGAAGGCCAATTCTCGTAATTTAAAACGTTCAAAATCTAGTCGCAGTCTTATCTCGGTGAAAAACAAATTTCAACAACTTGTCAAAATGTAAGAAAATCAGAGGTATTTTTGACAGATTGAGACACATCAGACTGTGAACGTTCTTAAAATTACGAGAATTGCCCCTCTGATTTGTGCCTGATTTTTGTGCTGACTGTCAGCTTATTTTTTATTTGTTTAACTTTCCCAGCCGAATCGTTTCAAACGGAGTTCACTACTGTACATTTCCACTGTCTTCGGAAACCCACGAGAGCGTGAAAACATAATAATAATATGTAAAACAGTAACACAAAATACGTTTTTTAAAGTTTTCGTTTTCTGCGTGGGTGGGCAAGCAAGGAAAGTGTCGGCATTCGCGGTCTTGTAATCATACCCTTAAGTACAGTAAAGAGAAAAGCTTTTGTTTACATTTCGTTGTACGGCTGTCGTTTTAACGATGTTTACGCCTGCTATAGCTTTTAATAAGTTAAGTATCTTCAAACCGAATGGTGACCAAGATTAGGCCGAGGAAACCAGGGCCGTCCTAAAACGCGTTGGGTTGATGATATCGTCAAAGTCGCGGAAACACCTGAATGAGGGACGTACGGAACCAGGAAGTATGGCAGAAGTAAGGGGAGGCCTATACCCAGTATTTGGTGACTCCGAGTTGAAATGATGATGATGAATTCTATTCAAACAGTCTATCGTCGTGAGGTAATTGATATAACCTATTTTTCAATTATTGATCTAACGACCTAAGTGACATTCTATTGACACATGATTAAAACAATGTGACATGAAAAAAATTCCAAAAGAAAAAACAACCGACTTCCAAAAGAAAACACTACAAACTGAAAAACAACCTTAATTTCGGAAGTCGGTGTCGTTGGTTCCGCATTTTCGTTTTGACACCGATTTCCGATATTAAAGTTGTTTTTCAGTTTGAAGTGTTTTTTTTTTTTGGAAGTCGGTTGTTTTTTTTTTTTGAAAAAGTTTTTATTTTTCACTTTTTAGTTGTACGGACGCCTGCAGAGAAAACGACCCCCCCCGCCTTACAAAAGTGAGCGTTGAGGGGTCCCGTTTTCTCTGCAGGCGACTGTACCTGCCTACCCCACACAAATTCATAATTATATACTTGCTAGATTAGAGGTACCCCAATAACAACTTTGACAGAAATGAGGGTGTACCGTGGTATACTGAACACATCTGCGTGGTACGCATCCCACAACATAACGGCAGGATTGCTGTTATGTTGTGGGATTGCGTAAACTATGCATACCTACATATGCGACAGCAGCAATTGCGGTTGATTTGCTGGCATTTATTGAAGAGTTCCGTTGTCTGTCTCCGAAACTCATCATCGGATCTTAACGAAATTTAAATGTGACCATTTCGGAATAAACCTCTTTCGAACAAAAATAGAATTTTGCAAATCAGTTCATATATGGCGGAGTTATGCCCGAACATACATAAAAAAAATTAAAACATCCGAATTGAGAACCTCATCCTTTTTTTGAAGTCGGTTTAAAATGACACAAAACTGACACTTTGGGGACACAATTTAACACCACTGAAACACATGGTGACCCTAGAGTGACGTATGTAATACAAGAATGACACTCTAAAAACACTTGTTAGCATAAGAGAGATACTTGGTGGCACAAGTGAAGTGAGCCCAAAGTAACATACACCGCACTAGAGGGACACAAGATGCCATTAGAGTGTCCGTGATTGGCAGTTCTTGGGGGAAAGATTAAAAAGGTGCACCCCGTCTGGCAACCACCTGCATCAAGCAGCAAATGTACAATCTAAGTGATATCTTGACTGCATGTTGAAGGTAACCTCAAACTATGTCGGTCCACTGTTTGAGAATTTCTATTTCATATCACTTTCTCGATACCGGCTATAGACATAATTATTGATACTTGTGTATAATTAAGTGGGACTGGCCGGCTCGAGATGGTGTGGTAGTAGCATTTGGTTATAGATTGGTATTTGATAAAACGCTTTCATCAGACCGATTCATGTAGATTTTCCTTGGCAAGTCTTTCATTGTCGTCATCATTATCAACATCAGCTATTAATTATTGCTTGACAATAATACACACGTCTCATTAAATGTCTCTAGACTCGATCGCTGGCTAATCTCAACCATAGAAATAATCATGGATATGCGCTTTAATTGGGGAAAGATTATTTCGGATATATGGTACTAAACTACGCTCACCCATGAGATAGACTGACTGTATAGGTGCACAAAAATACCAGAAATCGGAGTAGGTGGCGAGAAACCGTGAGGCGAGTCACATCAGCCCCTAGACAAGAAACTACATGAGGACCACGACCGCTCACAAGAGACAGAACAGAACAGAACAAACAGAACAGAACAGAACAAACAGACGGACGGACTTGACAAGAGTGCTATGAAGAAGAAGAAACTACACGGTGACAGTCTTCAGTAATTACTTTTAAAGATTGCTCTCAATCTTTAAGTAAGTGTAAGTAGAATAGTGTATGTGTACACTGAAAATCCGAACGAAGTTGAATCCAATGAGTTGAAACGTGTCCATTCTGACTCATTCAGGCTTGTCAAGGTTCCATCTATCAACGAATGTGTCCAACGCATACCATTTGGACACTTCATTATGATTATTGTAAGCCTGTGTTGTCCCACTGCAGGACGAAGGCCTCTCCCCTTCTCCCTTTCCCCTTTTCCTGGTCTACTGCTATTGTGAGTCAAAGTCAATCTCTTTAAGAAGGAGTCCAGCTCATCCTGCCATCTCTTTCTGGGCCTGCCGCGTAGCCGTTTCTTACTGTTTGGGATCCACTGCGTGGTGGTTTTTGCGTATTGCTGCTCCGACATACGATTGATGTAGCCAGCCCAGACACTTCAGCTGTTCCTAAATTCAGTAGTAAATGTTTACGGGGTGATCATTATGATTTTAATAACGCCAGTAAAATTAATTATAATACTTATCCATCTTGATCAATGAATTAAACCAATGACGTCAGTAGTAAAAGTGTTAGCTATTTATTATATAGAATGTTATGTTAATTTTATGCGTCTGCCTTGGGTTTATGGAGATGTAGATATGCGTGTGTGTCAGTTTGTGTTACTTGAATACTTCTGGCCGATTTCTGATGTTTTTTTAAGATATTTTTGTTAATTGACTTTTACCCAAGATCCTTGGTATTTTTTTCTTGTTATTGTGAGTGAAAGCAGTGGTGACCCAATGGTAACGGCCGAGAATGAAGAGTTTTAGGTCGTGAGTTCGAACCCAGGCAGGCACTTTTGTTTGTGTATTTATTTTCATCACCACTGCTCTAAAAAAGGTAAAAAAAAACATCGTTAGGAAACCGGTCTGTCCTAGAAACAAAAATTCGAAGACATGTGACATCTACCAACCCGCACTACCCGTGTGGTGGATTACTGGTCACTTCTTCTTACCGAGAGGAGGCCTGTGTCCCAGCAGTGGGAACATTATAGGCTGACTGTGCTTTATGAGTGTTGAATGACCAAACAAAATTATCTGAAATTACATTGTACATATTTTATAGGTTGGCAATCATTCAAAATGCTACCCCACCTGATATAAAGTAACCTAATACAAATCCTATGCGATTACCAATGCCTTGGCTACCTTCAAGATAAAGTTAAAAAGTTCTTTAGCACAGTAGCCCCTGACAGCGACGTCGTTAAAAGATGCCCATAAATAGTTCACCCATCTCTCCACTAGTCCAATGCTTACTCTAGGGTGCATATCCGGTATGGCTCTTAAATCCTTCCCTATTCTAAGGGCACGTCTTCCCTACCATTACAGTGCCCCCGGTCTACTCCTTGATACGCAATGGCCTCTGTAGCACCATGAAACATGAGGCTACAGAGGATCGTGCGAATCTTGGAGTTTATTCGATTAATCGAGTCCGGTCAAACCACGCTGGGATCGGTGCAATTCATTCATTCATAATAAGCATTTAGGAAAGATACGTTTCCTCCTTCTCTGTAAGAAAAATATACTTTTGCTCTATTTAGTTTAGTTTGTGATCTTCCTGTACGAGTCGAAATAAATACTTTTTCTTTCTTTCTTTTACAGTAAGACTATCACCACAGTATATGTAATTAACAACTACCTACCTTACAAAGAAAAAGCGAGAAGCTGCAATACTAATATTAAAAGTGAAATCCATTGACAAACGGGTCACCCGGCTTCGCTTACAACCGGATATAATGTTTGAGTTTCCTCTCTTAAGTAAATATGAATTATTTATGGCTTTTATGATAATGTGAATCAACAAGATAAAAAAATCTTTTTAGCGGCCGCTTTGGGACCGTAGGTACTCAATAATTTAGTATTTATTTATGAAACTGGGTTTTGTGGTTTTGACCGATGATAGAAATTAATATCCTAACCTTTGATCCTAAATATATCCTTAATATTTCTTTTTAGGTGCCGTTTTGTAAAGTTGCCGTCGAATGTTTTGTTTGACGGTGAAAATGTACCAAAAAAAGAAACTGAGTTTTGCTTTTGGTAAGTTTTATCATGCATCAGCATAATCAGCCTATAATGTTCCCACTGCTGGGATATAAACCTCCTCTCTTCAAGAGGGAGTGGGCTATAATCTACCACGCAGGTCCAGTGCGGGTTGGTAGATGTCATATATCTTCGATTTTTATTTTGGATTTTTGGTATATTGAAACATCTGCTCATCTCACCCATAATTATCTGAAATCTTGCCGACTGACTAGTCTTTTATGAAGACACTACAGCAGGTCCTCAATAGATCCAGCCAACAGATCAGACAGCTGTACCGCTAAGGAGTTTGTGTACCACTTCTTCTTCCCTGGTAAATCATACTAGATGTTTTTGTGCAAAATTAAGCACAGTATGGTTGCCGTTTTGTTAAAACCTACCTATACCTAGAAAAATATTTTTCCCGAGATCTAGTACGGTTTGCTTTGATATAATCAGAATTTCCCAAACAACAAAACCTAACCAGCGACCAGTTCTCTATGCTCTCTTGGTAATTACGTTACTTTACCGTATACTAGAGAGCGTACACAAACTGACATTCTATCAGCGATAACGATGTAGGAAATGTCAAAAATGTATTGGATTGACATAAGCTACCGAAGGGGAGAGCAGTAGTGGACCAGTGGTAACAGCCCCAACTTACAAGTCGTGGGTACGAACCCAGGCAGGTACCTACTTTTTATAAATAATTTCGTGGCTACTGCTCTCAAAACGATGAAGGAAAACATCGCGAAGAAACCGGCATGGCCTAGAACCAAAAATTCGAAGTTATGTGACATCAACCAACCCGCACTGGGCCAGTTGGGAAGATTATAGTACAGCCCACTCCCTCTCGAAGAGAGGAGGCCTGTGTCCCAGCAATGGGAACATAATAGACGGATTATGCTAAGCTACCGAAAAGCATATATCAATCCTGTTGAAAGTCATTGTAGAAATACGCTTTAAAAGTGATTGTCACTTGTCTAGGCCCTAAGGCGTCTGCACTACGCGATTTTTGTTGTAATAAAGGCCTTCGAAGTACAGACCACATGAAAGAAAGCTTGATAAGCTTGGTTGTATGGCCGACAGGCCATCAGCACCCATAGACCACACCTTGATCACCACAACCCATTTCCATAAATGCATAGATTTAGGGAAAACGAACACTTTCCAACGAAGATATACAAATAATGTCTAATGTCTATACGGCCGAGCCGGTCCGACTCGACCCGTTGTGGGGCACACGAGCGATTAATAGTTGCTGCCTATAATGATGATTAGTGGCAATAAAGTTTTTATTTATGAGACAGTACCAGGAATGCCGATGATGAATAAAATATTGCGAATATCAATTTAGTTTTATGCGTTGAGTTTGTTTTTTTTTTAATCGAGAGTTTAATTCGTATATGGATTGTCAATTATAAATGTAGGTTATTAAAAAAACACCTAGAGTAAAAACAAGTGTGACAGATTCTATTAATCATAATGAAACGTAAGGCTAAGCTGTTATTTCGATGGTTAAAACACTATTCATTATGGCAATCATCTAATATTGTCTTTGGTCATTCTTGATAAATACGAACACTTTTCGACTGTCGAAAATATAATGAGATTTAACTATACTTCACAACTCACAAGATGACCGCTGAATATTAAACTATTGATATATAGACACATAATGCAATATAAAACAATATACACCAATTATTACACTATTACTATCTCCAAAGTGTCTACCACCATCAACTTCTTTCCCCATCTACAATTACTACTGAACAAACAACCATTACTCTCCCATATAATTAAAATCCATTTAAATAAAAAGTAGAATGTTCTCCGACGTAACATTTGAAAGAAGCACTTATCTCACTGCGACACAAAGGTTCAAATAAATGAATGCTCATAATAGCTGTTATACGGTACGAGACACACGCAAAAAAAAAGCTTACTCACACTTGACGCAATGCAAGTCATAATTCATAAGCCATTGTACGGCAACTTTCGAATCTACACTAGTAAATCCTTTTTAATAAAAGTTGCCTAGATCTTGCAGGTTTATTGCAACGTCATAAGAATTATGAGAAGAATAATCTGGACGAAAAATTGCAACGTCATAAATGTCGTGATCATAAGACAGTAACATTTACAAAATCGTGATTTGAGGCGACAAAAAAGTTGCAATGTCATGCAGATATTGATACCATCCGCGACAAAAAGTTGCCAGGTCTGGAGTGTCTCGCCAACCGGCTATACTCTCGATGAAGATGAAATTGGACTAAAACACGTGAAACTCCATCTATAGAAAGTCGAGGCTTATATACTTTTAACCTGTTTTATCGTTCACCAGTTTCGAGAATCAACTTTAGCTATGTTTATTCGCTTTTAAATATGTGGAATATATTAAAATAAGCATATTATTAATGGAGAGAGTTGGAACTCTTCTTTTTTATGTTGAATTAGAGATATTAAAAAATACTTCCGTATCCATGGGAAGCCATGGCCTTGTCTTGTAATTTATGCATGAGTATTTAAAGAATCAGTGATGATGGTGTGTCGAAATTTAGAAATTGAACAAGCGTCTCGGGTATCCGGAACTACCACACCCACGGATGCGAGATGTGATAAAATATTGCGTATCTGACCAAAATGATCATTGAAATTCCAAATGAAACGGTCTTATGGTAGTTTTAACGGTTAAAGCCTGCGGCCAACTGCTTGCTATAAATAATATCAATCATCAAATGAAAGTAAGACGTAATAAACTCGTCCGGCATGTTCGTGAACTCATCTATCGAGCCACTGACATGAGTTCGAGTAATTTCGATTTCCGTTTCGAATCAATCAAAACCAGATCTCTAATGACACCTTCGGTGCCAATAAAACGAACGAAATAATTGGTAATAATAAATAGTTTTTATTTTTATTCAACAATAAATTAATGGCAATAAATTAAGATAATAAATAAATTCTTTGTACAACAGAGGTTACTACGACGACCGTCGATTTATGCTATAAAGTCTTTGATTATGTTGAGTGTGAGTATGCGCTGTATGCTAGGTTCTGGGCTTCATCGAGGTTCTTGTTCCAGTCCTGGCCGTAGCTGGAGTATCCTGCACCACCGCCGTGTCCAGCGTCATGGGATACATGCTCAACGTGAACAGGGTGATGAGACTCGTGGTGATGTGCGTGAGGGACGACTTCGTACGTCGTTTTTGTCTGTTCACCCTTCAAGCAGTAAGCTACGAAGAGGATGGCTGCGAGGAGAAGGGCGATCTTGGCGGTGGCGAGGGCTTTGATAGCAATGAGCTTGACGATGAAGAGTTTGCCGAGAAGGAGTTTGGCGCCGAGGAGCCCGATGATGCCGCCCATACCGCTGCCTCCCTTCTTCTTACCACGACCTGGGAAGAGGAAATTTGATTAGTTTCATATCATTTTAAGTCTCATACTATTTTCTAAAGACTCTGATAATATTTACGTTAATTTCACTAGCATTATTACAATTTTATTTATTTTCTAAGCGCTCATGTTCTTCAGAAGTAATTTATCAATCAATTATCACATGCTTAGTAGCCTCCATATAAATACTCTTCACTATTTTAAGACTCCAACAAAGCGTTGCAACTACGAGTAATTAACCTTTTTCTCGATTCTATAATTACTGCATTCATTTAAAGTTACTGACTTAACTGGTTCACTTTTCTATTTATATTCTACTACAGAATCTATTTTTAGATCTTCACTGATTATTAATTTGAGACTAACCTTCTTCAAGAGACCTCTGGATGGTGTCTTTATCAGCCTGGTTCATTTTGACCTCGAGTGCGTGAGTTTCGAACAGGCTCACTACGCCATCCACCAGCCTGTAGTTGACCTCAGCGTCCCTAGCCGTGGGGTCAACAGGCAGAGCATCGACTTTCTTTGCTGACCTGGATTCAGGTTCACCCTTGAAGACCACTCCATCTACAATTGTTATGCTTTTCGATGCTCTTAAGTTGTCAACAACTCTGAGCATTTTTTCCTGTGAAAGAAAAATGGGATTAGACATTTTTTTCAGAATTTAGAACGAATTGTTTATTTTGAATTAAGAGCTTTTGAGATGAAGTAATCATTTTTAACTTTGTTGAAAAAAAATCGCATTATTGAAGATGACACTACTGCGAATTCTTATTTGGAAGGAATTCCCGGTCGGGCTTCGGAATTTTTGAGATAAAATTGGAAACGTTAATTGTTTTAGCTGGCCGTTCTAATTTAGATCGTATGTACACTTGTTACAAGTGAAATGCGAAGTCCTCAACATCAACCACTGCGAAACCTGATTCCACAACACACACTTCACTTTCACTTTTATTAATAAAATTATTATTAACCTTCACACATAAAATGTAGTCTCCTTTGCAGTCCTTAATGACGTTTATCGCCGATTCTAATGTGTTATCACTGTCCTCAGCTGACACATAGGCCGTCGCCACCAAAAATACTAAGAAAAGCTTCATTTTGTTTTGATTTTAGATTATTAATTTTTTTAGATTTGTTTTTCCGACATCTAGGGATGTCAAGCAATGTTTGGCGTGGCGATTGGTCTGCTATACAGTTTTATCATATTCCCCCCCACCTGATTTCTAAGAAGCACGTTGGACCATCTAGGTTAAGATGAGGATTTTGTGATTATGGACTCTAATGTGATCAGTGTTAAGACTGGGTTTTCGGTGAAAGTTTCTTACTAGGGTTTGTTGTGCATTCTTAAGGTCAGGTTCTTGAATGGTCGGTTGTAAAATATTTGTATATTCTGATAGGCATTTACGTGAAATGAATAATTTATCTATGTGGGTTATTGAAGGCATTGTGTGCATACCATTAAGGAATAATTGTTTTTGGTTATGAATTTTCGAAAGTAGTATTGATTTTTGGTTAATGTATTGGCTCCGCCTCGTGGACGTTTGAGTGGTTAATGTTGTTGAAGTTACGCGATTTTATGAATGAAATGAGAGGAAAGTGATTTTGGTTAAACTTTAAGATTTTAAATACTTAAGAAGATATAAGAAAAGAAGAGATACAGAGGAGAGGGGAAGAGAAGGGGGGGGAGGAGATATTTTTAATGACATAAGTAATGTATAAGGGATAATAAGGATATCATTTAAAAGTGGATGTTATTAAAATAACTGATGAGATGTACTATACTACTAAGGTACTATAGTACCTACATACATCTACAAAATACCACAGATCTAATTCAGAAAGTTAATTTATGCATCTCTTACCAACCGCAGCAGTAACTTTGCGGCTATATAAAAGTTGCTTTTGGTTTCCTAGGGCTGATAAACATAAGGGTTCCATGATATTATAAACTTTTTATTTTTCAAATATTCACTTTTATATTGTTATGCTAATAGCCTATCCGTCGTCCTATAAACGATTATTGTAATTCATCTCGTCATGACTAACTAGCCTTAAAATAATGCAATAATAACAAAAAATACTATGAACCAAACGATTTTTTTATATATTTTGATTTTTTATTAGTGACCTTTCTTATGACTTAATTTTTAAGTTACCTGAAGGTAAAAGGCCTTTTACCCAAGATGAGAGAATAGCGGCTTATTAGTAAGCCAGAACAATATTATGTTCATTATTTTATTATCTAAATAAAAAAAATATTTTGTTAACTAAATATATTGAAACTAAATATTGAAAAACCAATATAGAAATCAGACGGCACACAAAATTTAAAACTTTGCAATTTTATTTTACATTTCCATTTCAATAATTCAACTCATTCTGAACAGTACACAACTAAACTAACAAACGTTTTAGATTGTTTAATCACACTGGCTGAAGTGATGATAATTTCTTGCCTAGCGGTATACCGCGGCTCCGCTCGGCTAGTCTTGTTCAATCTATCGTATCTTCACTTACCGTGATAAGACATATCCTATATGTTTATTGGGGTATTAAGGATTACCGTGTAGATTCCGTTAAAATACGTCTTGTTGGATTTATGTTTGAAACTTGGAAGTTAATATCAAATTGCTTCGCTCTTAATGGTCGTGATTTATCGGTGAAAATCGGTGGGTTTAGGATTTCCGGTTGAGTAGCGTTGCTTTTGGTTATGAATGAGCCATTTTTAGGTGCAGTTTGAGCATCTTTAGCTATATTTGATTTGGTAAAGTAAACTGCCTCTAAATCCCATTTTTGAATGCCAAACATAATAATTCTGTGTTTCAAGTTTCAGGTACGTACTTTTAGGGCACTGATATTGTTACGCCATATTTATCTGAAACTTTTTAAGAATTAGCCAATTCTTTTCAGAGTTAAATTACTCCGAAACATAAAGAGGTCATCACGTTTCAAAATATTTTTTGTTTTTGACGCGTAAGTGTTTGTTTAATTACGAAAATGTATAATATTGATTATTTCTTTTGAGACGCGCAAACTATAACCATGAATTATTCATGGTTACGGTTTGCACTGAAAAATGTGCTGAATAATTATTATCCAGCACATTTTTCTAAACCCCTTAAAATAAAAATATAAATTGGGATACCAAAAAAAAAAAAACTGCTGTCGCAGGGGTTTCAGAATCATATGCTGAATACCGGTAACAGGTTGAACTTCAATTTCCTTGCCACCCTGTATAATATGATGAAAATAGCGAGGCCCTATTCTAATTAATATTATAAATGCGAAAGTAAGTGTGTTTGTTTGTTACGCTTTCACTCTAAAACGGCTAAACGAATTTGGAACAAATTTGGCACATAGGTAGATCATGACCTGAAAAAAGACATAGGCTACTTTTCATCTTGGATCGCAGACGAAGTCTCGGGCAACAGCTAGTATGTAATAAAGGCAGACACTGCATCAAAAATATTGTAGTGCAAAGAACTTGTAACAACTTCCCTAGAACCGATCATAAACTGAGTAGATGGCCAAGTGTTAATAGCGCTTTATGTAGAATTATGTAAATAGGAACCAGACAGAAATTAATCTAGACTGCTTTTTGTCTAGCTCCTAAATCAAAACATTAAAAGTTAAGCCTCTGTGTCATAACAGTAAAAGTTATAAACGAGTCTTTTAATTTATTATCGTTCATAATGTAACAGCCATTATGCACTTTATTATAATTTTGAGTTACTACTTTATTTACATTTGATTAATTTTGAGTGCGGTGTAGTCATTTATTTTATTACATAATTGTTTATTTTATTATCCCAATAAGTGTTGTTAACGCTTTTATATACAATAATCAGCTTATAATGTTCCCACTGCTGGGACACAGGCCTCCTCTCTGTGAGAGGGAATGGGTCGTAATCCACCACGCGGACTCAATGCGGGTTAGTAGATATCACATGTCTTCGAATTTTACATAATTTTCGCTTTTATATAATTGCTAGTATTTTCTAGGATCACAAGACGATTTTAAAGGCATTTTCTTTCCATCAGCTTCTTCCTACTATTATTTGGGTCAGAGCAGCAATTTGTAATTTTATTTCCATTTTCTTTCTTTCCTTCCTCATCTTTCAAACTCAAAATCAAAGCATTTATTTCAATTAAACAGGCACTTTTGGATTGGCAAGGAGTCGGTCAGTCAGAAAGATGAAGCTAGTTACCCATTCCAAAGCGGAAAGGTACCTATGGAGAAGAACGGGCAAAGAACTTTACGGACACTCTTTCAAATAATAAAATTGTTACGAAATATTGGTTACGTCATTCATGTTGAAATTATACATGTGAGAACGATGTAGAAAGACGTGCACGTTAAAAATATCCATAACAAAAAAGAAACAAATACGGAAATTAAAAAAAAAATACAGGCAAGGTAGGGTATCATTTTTCACATTTGATCTCAGATATCCTATACCCTACAACATCCTGCGAACGGTGTTATTAGCAAATAATTAATTTGACTTTCGTGGCCAACATTTACAGTCAATAATACAACTTCCATGAATTATTTTTTCCGTATTTATTCATCGTCGTATAAAATTAGAAAATCGCCTCCAATCACCTTCTTTTCCAGTCAATACAACATTAAGACAATAATAAGTATATACGTAGAATTAGAAACTGCACGAAACCAGTTTTCAGTCTGTTATGGGGGATATAATTCTAAAATGCCTACTTTGAAACGTGCTTGCTTTAGGGCTGTGCCACACGGCCGCGATTTGTCGTCCGATAATTATTATAAATTTTGTCGTATTACCTGAAATAACGGGAAAGGCGTATCAGACCGCCAGAGGTAGGTATTTTTTCTTGGTTGGTCATTGTCTTAAGTAAGGATAATGTCCACGGCCTCACCGTCACTGCGAATAACAGTAAAATACGATCTAGAAACCGTCTTAGTTTTTTTTGTCTTATATTTTATCCTGTATCTACTCGTCAAGTCAGATAGTAATTCTAAAAGATTTTGAATGTCTACTTGATCGGTTTGCGTCGGAAATTCTTTAGTATCTTCACTCGTACCAGCCTCAAGAGACGATACAAACACATGGTTTGTAGCTGTTATTGAGTGGTCAATGTTTGGAAGTAAAAATTAACTGGCTATTCAACTATGAACGTATATAAGTGCTGCACTAGCTGCGCCCCGCGGATTCACCCGCATAAGTTTTGATCCCGTGGGAATATCGGGTTAGAAAGTATCCCATGTGTTAATCCTGGTTATAAACCATTTGTGTGCTAAATTTCATCCAAATCCGTTCAGTAGTTTTTGCGTGAAAGAGTAACAAATATCCATCCATCCATCCATACAAACTTTCACGTTTATAATATTAGTAGAAAATAGGATGTATAATATTGTGTAAGATAATAATCGTTACGACAATGGCCAAACACGTTTCATAATTATACAAATTGTTTTCGTGTAATCGCCTCAGTCCAGTGTGGGGCAGCCTTTACGGCTAACCTACTGCGACGGATCGTGATAAGTATTGATACTAAAAATAGAAAAGGTTTTTAGTTTAAATTTAATACTATCGTCAATATCCCAGATCTGCCTACATAAAAATAGAAAAGGTTTTTAGTTTAAATTTAATACTATCGTCAATATCTCAGATCTGCCTACATAAAAATAGAAAAGGTTTTTAGTTCTAATTTAATACTATCGTCAATATCCCAGATCTGCCTACATAAGCATAAGCATAATCAGCCCATTATGTTCCCACTGCTGGGAAACAGGCCTCCCCTCTGTGAGAGCGAGTGACCGGTTATCGACCATGTGGCCCGAGTTGGTGGATGTCACATGTCTTCGAATTTTCTGTTCTAAGACATACCGGTTTCTTCAAGATGTTTTCTTTGCCGTTTTGAGAGCAGTGATGAAATAAATTAAAGTGCCTGCCTGGGTTCGAAACTACGACCTACAACTCGTAAGTCCCGGCCTTTTTTACTGGGCCACCACTGTACCACACAGATCTGTCTGGCTGCTACTTAATCACTGCTTAGGTATTTACCTATGTTGCAGCGGTCTTCCCGTCCGATTATAATTTAAGTGTCTTCAAGGCTAGAGTGAATAGGCTCATAATAAATTAGTGCGCTTTGCCATCTACGATTGCATCACTGCTTTCCATCAGGCGGGATCGCAGTCAAGCACTAGGTAAAACATTAAAAAAAATACAAGGTATATCTGAAAAAGTTTCCTTCTTACCTTCTTCAACCCGTATCTACCCAATGCTGACTGTAAATCTCCTCTATTGTACGCTGCATCATCGAAATTGGGTCTTCCCGCATCGCACCCGTTCGTGTAACCTTGGCAAGATTATTGGTCAGCTTTGTTTTCCTTCTGCCAATCTATTCTGTAACAACCTCACCGTGAGAACCCGGATGAAGTGAGCTTAAAGTGAACAACCGGTTTATTATGTTCCAATCTCAACGTGATAACTTTAGTGATGTTTATTTATTTATTTAATTGTGGCAATCCAACGACTTATTCACTAATACATTTTTTTGGGTACCTACTGTAACAATGAACTTAAAATCTAGGGTGAATTTGTCACTTACAGGTGTGTGCAGCACTTACATATTTCAAGTTTTATAATATTACATAGAGTAATGTTAATGTTAACTGTCATACCACCTGATGCTAGGAATTGACACTTATGACAGCTCACTTCACTTTTTCACGGTGAGATTATTCAGAACAGAGTAGCTGGTTATAATGTCAATCATTAGCATCAGCAGTGCGATTCTGTAACCATCTCACCGTGAAAACTTAGGTGAAGTGAGCTGTTATTCCAACTAGTGTATAGACACTATTGACAGCTCACTGCACCTAACTTTTCACGGTCAGATTTTTACAGAATCGAACGGCAGGTGGAATAATGCTCACTTCGTCTAAGTTTTCACGGTGAGATTTTTACAGTACAGACCGGCTGCTGTCTGACATTTTGACAGCTGTTATAGGCTAATTAGATTGCGATCATGCTGATCTCATTAAAATAATTACCGTAATAGTTTCGAAATCGTTAGATAAATTACTATTCACATGCACATATCGCTCGCGCATCGCTAAACACTGATTATTTTTCGGACTATTTACATTTAGCAGTTTGATCGACATGTTTTTTTACTGTTTATCTCATGAACGCATAATAAGTGCTGGTTATTGACGCATTCGTCGATGTTGAGCAATACATAAGAACTTTGATTGTTAAATCGATTTAGTCTTCTTCTTTTCGAGTCGATGGTAAATATATCTATTATGTTAAATGAGTTGGGCCCAGTAGGAGGCCACACCAATCACGGCATCAGTGGTGTGTTTAAGTTCTCAGAAGTGCAGGTGTATGGTAACTTTCGCTCCAACATATTTAACACTAGCTGTGTCCCGCGGTTTCACCCGCATAAGTTTCGATCCCGTGGGAATATTGGGATAAAAAGTATCCTATATGTTAATCGTGGTTATAAACCATCTGTGTCCCAAATTTCATCCAAATAAGTTCGGTAGTTTTTGCGTGAAAGGGTAACAAACATCCATCCATCCATCCGTCCATACAAACTTTCACGTTTGTAATATTATTAGTAGGATGGTTTGGTCAGGAGCACAGCATTCGCATTTGGTGGGGATTGGTAATCCGAATATTGGTAGATTTTGCTTGCCCGCTGCAATCAAAATCCAGGGTTCACAGTCGATTGATTTGTTTTCATTTAGGCCACTGCAGGCCACGTCTAGCAGTGGCCTAAATGCTAATGATTTTAGGTCCATACTGTCTACTGATGCTACGGATTGACACTATTGACAGCTCACTTCACCTAAGTTTTCACAGTGAGATTTTTACAGAAAAGATAGACTGTCCTACTATTAAAAAGAAAACCTTTAAATTTCTAGTGTGTTATATTATATGACGCACGTACGATGAGTTTTCTAATAGTAACTATTGGAACTAAATAAATCAGTAACGCTTTTATTTTCCCATTGATGGTATCATACTTTTTTACGGTGGGTTTCGTATCTCGAAGTTAATTTATGTGTGAGGTGAATTTATCACTCACAGGCTAATAAAATATAGATAACTATCTGCGCCCCGCGGTTTCATCCACATAAGTTTCGATCCCGTTGGAATATCGGGACGAAAAGTATCCTATATGTTAATCCTGGTTACAAACCATCTGTGTGTCAAATTTCATACAAATCCGTTTAGTAGTTTTTGCGTGAAATAATAACAAACATATATGTAGTAGCAAGGATTGTTACTACATATATGTTTGTTATTATTACCTACCGCCAATGGACCCAATAAATATCTTCCAAGTCTTTTGAACCTAAAACGTTAACGTTACACGTTTACGTTACACGTTTACGTTACGGTTTCAGAAATAGGTTCGGTTGGCCCTTCCCTGCTTGAATTTAAAATAAGCTTTTGTAGGCTGCTCTACACTTGGCTAAATTGGTTGCGCTTTGAGGAATAAACATAATAATATTTTTAATTTGAATTTGTGAGCGCAACTAATAGTTGCGCTTTGAGAAATACCTTCTAGCTGCTGTTATCTTGTCTCTGTTATTTATTTTGTATTTGTCTTATATCTTTTTAACACATAACATCAACCCTGTATTCCTCAAAGGGTTAGGCAGAGGCGTACCTATAGTATAGTCACATTTCGCCAGTTATCTTTAAGACCCACGTAATAGGGGGCGAATCTACTGCCATCAACCGGCCACAAATCCATAATCCGGGCTGCAGCTACTGATAAATTCCTATTACATCCATAAGCTGAAATCATACAAATAATCAGTCTTTCCTTTTTCTACTGCCATCGTGTATGAAGTTACAGTTGCAGAAAATCCAGTAGTGCATTTATTAATAAGCGTAAAACGAGTTACCTAATGGATAATATGACGGGGTAATCGATTTTACGGTTATTGCCTGCCGTCTGACCTCCGTAAGACTCGGAACTAAATGCTCAGACTAGTCTTAGACGCGAGTTTATTCAACTACAGCTATTGATAATGTTTGTTTAGACCAAAACCTGTCGTTTAAAAATAATTTCCTTTTTTCCACTTAGGTACTTTACTGCTTTATTAGCTTTTTCCAAAATAGCAGTAAGTGCTTATTAATTTATTGTCATAGTTACGGTCCGTAGGTAATGTTGATGTTAAATGTTTAAATCACAGGCGAGGACGCTGGCACCCTAAACACAAGTTAAATCCTTGGGTGCCAGAGTTCATCGAAAACACTCCTTGCTTTAGTTGTAACGCTGCATAGTGGTTAGATAATTGCTTTTGTACAACTGAAAGTAATAAAAAAACTTTTTTTTTTAAATGTTTTCTTACCAGTGTAGTGGGTTTTTGCAAATGTGTGAGTATCTCCCTGGCTCCCGACTCATGGTAGTGGTAAGAATCGTGGGATTTTAATCGGTAAGAGTCCGTTAAGCTAGGATAGCCGCAGTTGGGTCTGTGGATGGGTAACCATCTTTACATACTTGATTTCGATTGACTGCTGCGCTGCGTGTCGTGGGTTCGATTCCCGCACGGACCAAATATTTGTATGACCTACAAGTAGTTGTTCTGGGTCTGGCTGTTTGTGTATGTGAGTTGAAATGTTTGTAAACGCACTCACGACACAGGAGACATTCCAAAAAAAAAAAAAAACACTCCTCCGTGCCTCGGAAAACACGTTAAGAAGTTGGTCCCGGCAGTCATTTGTGGATCTGTGACAGTCATTACGGGTCGTCAGAAACCCGAAAGTCTAAAAACCAGTCTTATCCAGGGGTATCGTATTACCGAGTAGCTGGGTTGTGGAATTCAAATAAACAGTCGCTCCATGTAAAATACTAGTATTCAGCTGCATCCGGTTAGACTGGAAACCGACCCCAACATAGTTGGAAAAATGCTAGACAGTTGATAAAAAGTCTGACATAATTCTCCCTTCTCCCCAGGCGAAGGGGAGGTATCATGGGGACTTGTGCACAGGAAAATCGGTAATGTTTTCTTCATGTTTTTATATTACAATTAAAGGAAAAAGAAGGTCACGATTGACGAAAGAATGGCCTAGTGAATATTATAACCTAGTGCATAGGTCACTTAGTCAGACAGCTAGGATTGAACCGAAACCTACAGACAAATTGGAAAAATATGCCAATTTTGTAAACATGCTACCATAAAAATACCCTATAATTCAATTTCGAGGTAAACATGGTGAGAATTATGTCAGTAAGATGCTCGCAGGCAATGATCGAGTTGACTACAATGCATGATTATGCAAATTATAGTGTTTACTGGTTTACTTGCTGATATAGTAGCCGAGAACATGACTCTCTACGTCTAGGTCAACAAAATATAACTTTGTTGAAAACGTTGAGTCATGAGCAAATTAAAAAATAATAACTTAAGAAAACCGGACGAAACGCCGGGTAAATGTAAGAAATAAGGTGTAATAAATAAGTAAATGCAAAAAGCAGGATAAAAATTAATTTGTTCCACATTCGCCTCACGAAGTTCGCCCCACAATTGGTATTCCTTTTTCGCCGCAGATTTTGTTCCTTATTCGTCTCAGGTTTTTAAATGGAAATTAATAATAATGTTAAAACCACCTTTTTAAGCAGTTTTTTTTTAATATTGAAAAAGATGTAATTTGTACCATTTGTAGTAGAATTTCAAAACGGAAGGAAAACATCTTGAGAAAACCGGGTTGTCCTAGAACCAAAAAAATTCGAAGTATGTGACATCTACCAATCCGCACTGGGCCGCGAGATAGATTACGGGCCACTCCCTGTCAACGAGAGGAGGCCTGTTTCCCAGCAGTGGGAACATTATAGGCTGATAATATACTTAGTAGAATTTTAACCTGCAGGGTAAGGTAAAAGTATTGACACGATAACTAACAATGAGTAGGCGACTTCAGATATGAGGGAGGCGAATTCAGACTTTCTTTCACTGTGTACGTTTTTTTTTAGATTTGGCCAGATGGCCGATTCCCGTATTTTTAGCCGTCCAGTATTTAATCGCAATCTCATCTCAGCGATAATTAATGTCAAAAATTTATCGAAAATGTAGGGAAATTAGACGAATTTAGACAGATCGAGACTGAGATTCGTCGAACGGTATTAAAAATACGGATTTACCCCTTAGATATTATCTCACCTTCAACTCTATAAAAGTGCTTAAAAGTTTTTATTTTATTAGATAATAGACTTTTACAATTTTTAACACAACTAAATATTTAAACTTAATCGAATGTAACGTTCTATTTATTTACTTAATCAAGATAATATTAACTTTAATAATAAACATAATATTTACAAACTTCCAATACTAAATAAACTACAAATAATAATAATAAAATATTGCATTGAAATATTCCTCCACATCGCTGTCGACCGGTAATGTACTGACGCCAGCACATCAAGCTACTACAATCTGTCAAATTTCTTTAATAGATTTTCAACGTTATTGATAAAACATTAAGGTTGATTGGGAAAATTTGACAGTTTCGGGTAGCTTGACCTGCAGGCGTCTGTACCCAAGAGACTGGCGGCACTCCCACGTTTTATGGCGATGCTTAGCCTCTAAGATTTATACTAGGTACTAATTTAAATGACTAAGGGCTGACTTTTCCAACGTCAGATAATTTTACCGAAGGAATTTTTGAAAGTTCTTCCATACAAAAACTGTCAGACGTCAATTTTATTCCAGGAATTAAAATTATCTGTTGATTGAAAAATCAGCACTAACTCTATAAAAATAAAAAATATGTAATGTATTATGTTCTAGATCATGATCATTTAGGACAACAGGTGCGAATATGGTAACTAATCATACCAATTTCGCATCACCACTTTGAGGGCCCATATTTAGCAGTGCCTATCTTTCTTTAGCAGTTACCCAATCCATCTCCTTCCAATCTGCCAAACACACTACCGGAACTCAGTTTTAAATAGCGTCGTGCAATTACCCAATCAGCTGCCACTTTCCTTATTGACTGTCAAATATTGCGTGGGCAATAATAGCCTAGCCATCCATATATTTCTAACCACCTCTACACATGTTAGAAAGCTATTATGAGAACAATTAGATGATCAGTGAAATACAGAATATGAAAGGGACAGAGGATGGTTTTTTTATATTCGAAAGGGACGGGAGATAGATGATCGATAGATATTGAAAGTTAAGATTTAGATGACCGTTAGAAGGTCTTTATTATATGTTACGATATGTCGTGTCGCTTGTTGGCGTTGTCGGATCAATGTCGCCGTGTTATTTCAAGTTTTGTGGAGATTATTAACTTCCATATTCTTACGTTCTTCTAAAGTATTGCCTTACAATGTCATTTGGTTATTTTTCTGGATCATCATTGTTAGTTTTCATTTATGGTTTGTAGAAACTAACTATACCTGACCAACTATTTTTTTAGGAGTAGTAGCCGTAGTCCCACAGCCTGCTTTCTCACAGGCAAGATCACGCCAGGCCAGGCCAACAGGCTGTGGGAAATATCCCATCCACCGAGACCTGCGAGTCGGTAAGTTTAAAGTCACGGGCGTGGCGCGTTGCGGGGCTGTACAGCCTGAACGAGCGCGTTTCTTTTTGCTTTGTTTATCAAATGTTGACAACTGAATAAAACAACAGGCCGCATCAGGCCGACATACGCCGTGGGAATGCTCGGCATGGGCCGCGAAAAGCCTCGACAGGCGCAGCAGTGCCTAGGAGAGCCTGTCAGTTAACGGGGACCGCGGCATAATACAGTTTGGTGATGGTTTTGGCAAGTCCACGTCAAAGCGCGTATTTGGTGTGTGTGTACGAAGTAACATACATTTTAATAAAATCAGATTTACCGTAGTTTTATTACTAAATCAAACAATGTCAGAAGTTTACAACACATTAATTTTATGTCACAATGGTTCAATCAGTAAACTGTAACCAATTTGATCATTCCTAGACTACAGTAACATAAACTCTTTTACAAATTGAACAACAAGATATAAATTTATGTTCTAAGTCACGCGATCCTAACACGCATACATTTAGTTTAAATAATTTTAGTAATCAAATGCTAACTAAGTATTGAAATATGTAGTAAAATAAGTAAATTATGCTGGATATAGTAATTAAGTCAAACTATTTTTTTACAAAATTTAATTTTAGTGCAGTTCAATTTCGTGGGCCTAGAATTAACACACTAGTCTTAGTAAAATGCACAAAATTACTCGGCTACCTTTTGTTGTTATTATTCACGTAGTAGCCGATTAGCTTAATGTCTGTTTTTTTTGTTAGCCTGCTTTGTGTCGAGTCTGTCCCACTAGTCCCATTGACCCAGTCCCATGATTTGCACTGCTGGGCAAAGGCCTCCCCTTTTTCCTTCCAAACCTCCCTGTCTTGTGCGATCTCTGGCCATGTTGGCCTTGCAAATGTTACCACACCACCTTCGCCGTGGCCTACCTCGACGGCGATGTCTAATTAATGTTTGTTAATAAAACAAAAGTTTTTGTTATAACTGTAATAATAGATTTTATAATAATAGCCTTTTTAACTAATAAGGTCAACATGCCTATGCTTTTCCCAACTATATTGGGGTCGGCTTCCAGTCTAACGGGATGCAGCTGAATACCAGTATTTTACATGGAGCGACTACCTATCTGACTTCCACAACCCAGTTACTGGGTAACACGATACCCCTTGGTAAGACTGGCTATCAGACTTTCGGGCTTCTGACGACCTCTAACGACTGCGAAAATTCCAAGAATGACAGCCGGAACCATCAGTTTAACCTGCTTTCCAAGGCACGCAGGAACTAATAAGGTATTACAAAAAAATAAGAGGAAAAGAAATAACAAACGACTCCCTAACGACCTATGATCGTACATTATAAACGTCTCGTGATCAATATGGTTAATTTTTTAAACTCATCGCTGTCGACAGTGGAGCATAGAACTTTCGATTTCTTCCACACCTAACTTTCATAGTTTGAATGAATTCTTTGCATAGTTTACTTTCTAGAAGAGGTCAAAGGTAGGGCTTCGTAGGGCGAGAGAAGTGGTTATGATTTGAGCTCTGATAACTGAATTGGGGCAAGCCCTTTGAGCGTCCTTCGAGCCAACGTTGCTCCCCTAAAGATTCGCGCAATTTCTGATTGTTCTTGAAGTCCTTTTTTGGTTTTTGCTATACTTATTTAAATCTATGATCTAGGTAATTGTGGTTTATCCAAACTATAAGTTCCAGCTTCGTAAAGTGAATATACAACTAAATATTCTGTGAATATTTGCAGCGCTTACCTGTTGCCGTTATTAGTATTCAGCAACAAACGCCAAGAAAATCACGTTTGTTGTATGGGAGCCCCACTTAAATATTTATTTTATTTTGTTTTTAGTATTTTTTGTTATAGCGGAAACAGAAATACATCATCTATGAAAATTTCAACTGTCTAGCTATCACGGTTCATGAGATACAGTCTGGTGACAGACAGACAGACAGACAGACGGACAATGAAGTCTTAATAATAGGGTCCCGCTTTTACCCTTTGGGTACGGAACCCTAAAAACATCACAAAGTCAAAATTAACTTTAAAATCGGAAGTCGTTGTCGTTGGCTCTACATTTTCGTTTTTTGACATCGTTAAAATAGGCATCTAGCTGTGCACTAGTTAGGCTTTTATGATTCATCTACAAATGTCATTTTTGTAATTGTGTGCAGACCTAGCTTTGAATACACGTGTAATTTTTTATTTTGGTTATTTTTTTATTTGTGTGTTATGTGGGTTTGTGGATCACAAATGAGTGACAACTAACCAGTTCAGTGCACTTGAGTAGTTTAATAAAACCTGTTTCTGTCAATCACTAAAAGCGTTTTACTTTTGACGAACAGATAGTCATAAATATATTTATTAGTTTTATATGAAAGCAGTGGTGGTCCAGTGATAACGGCCGCGACTTACGACTTGTAGGCCGTAGGTTCGAACCCAGACAAGCGCTTTACTCTGTAAATTGTTCATCACCACTGCTCACAAAGCCGTGAAGAAAAACATATTGACGAAACTGGCACAAGCCAGTTTCGTCAATATGTTTTCCTAGAACCATAAATTTGAAGACATGTGACATGTACTAACCCGCACTGGGCCTGCGTGGTTGATTACGGCCCGCTCCCCCTCACGGAGAGGAGGCCGGTGTCCCAGCAGTGGGAACATTATATGCCATTTATGCTATATGTGATTCTCATGATGTGCGCTTTTGACTAATTAATAACAGCCACACCGGTCGGTGGAAGGTTAAGGTACGCCTGCCAAGGTCGGTTCGTGGATGGGTGACCATCTTTTACAAATGGGTCTTTATATAATGGTGAGGTATCCTTCCATGCATCGGGAAGCACGTTAAGCTGTTGGTCTGGCTGTCATTCGTAGATCTTTGACTGTCGTTACGTATCGTCAGAAGCCCAACTAACAATCAGTCTTACCATGGGGTATTGTGTTACTCTGTAATTGGGTTTTGGAGGTCAGATAGGCAGTCGCTTTATGCGAAGTACTGGTATTCAGCTGCATCCAGTTAGACTGGAAACCAACCGTAACTTAGTTGGAGAAAGGCTGGACAGACTGTTATGTGATTTGCCTTTTTTGAAGCATCAGCTTTCGGTTTCAAAACCTTAAATACCCACTTCTTTGTACGCTACAAACATATGAGACCGATTAACGCCAATAACCCTAATCTCAAAAATGAATGCTTAAAATAGATTCTTACACAATTGGACACCGTGTTCGACACAGACTAATTATTATCTCATTAGTCATCTTCAATCAAAAGTTTTCACCTATTACAACGAAAGTCAAACTCAAACACAATGGGGTGTTATGGGAATAAAATACAATGGTTTGTTGCCACATTATTTAAAAAGCATCTCTAAAGATGTAGGTACTTGTACGGTTAACCACATATAATGCATCACGAAAACCACCTTTACTGCCACAAGACTAGGGTTTATCAAAGTTAATTTGTTACCGTTGGTTGTTGAGTCGATATTTTCATTAAAATTTTGTAGTAAGAACGCGGTGGCTGGATTTGTATCCAATGTAGATCGTCCTCTTCATCGATCGGATTTTTTTTTTTTTATTTGTTTTTTTTTTATCTAATGTGTTGTGTGTAACAGTAGTAGTCTGTGCTAAATAAATATATTTTCTTTCTGTCCTCCTGGGTTGGCTAATTGGCTTGCCCCCACAAAATTGGAGTTTTAACAACGATATTACGACGAAATATGGATGTAGTGTAGGCACACCTCTGCTCGTCTTTAGACCTGTGAACCGAACTCAGGACATCATGTTCAGCAGTATCTCTTGCGACCACTAGACAGCAGTTTCGTTGGCTGTGCTGTAGCTTTTTATTTGTTAGAACGTAGTACGCTGTGTTTTTGTTTTAATTATTACCTACGTCACACTGTGGGAATGGGATTGTGCGTAAGTTTTGAGTGAAAACAGTTATTAAGTCATTTACGATATGACGAGTAAGTGTAGTAATGAGTGAAAACAGTTATTAAGTCATTAGCGATGTGACGAGTAAGTGTAGTAATGATCTGTATTCTTTGCTGAACAAAGGGTTTCCTCGTGAGAAAATAAGTGAGTCATTCTAAACTTGTGGACCGGGTTAAGAATACAACAATCCGCTCCATCACTGATGACACTGGGAAAGCTGCCAAGCTTAATTGGAATTGGGCTGGACAAATCTGCCGCATGTCAGACGACCAATGAGCTAAACTCACTCAGTCTGACAACCAGTCCTACCAAGGGGTATCGTGGAATGTACGATCTTGGAGATAGGTAGTCGTTCCGTGTAAAATACTAGTGTTCAGTTGCATCCATCCATAGGTTAGACCACAGATTTATAAACTAAAGGGAGATATGCCAAGGGGGCGTGGCGCGTGCGAACAATGTATGCACAAAACAGTAACAAACGCGGGCGCCGTTGATTTGTTAATAAGAATTGTCTGAGATTGTCTAAGAATCTCAACGTTGCGATCTGCGTTACGCGATTGGCTCGCGTTGAGTGTGGTGACTGTTATAGTGTGAGTGAGCGCGTGTTTGTATTGTAGTGCATATGTAGTTGAAGGCGACAGCGGGACTCGAACAGTTGGGCAGCCACACCACATCTCCCTTTAGTTTACAAATCTGAGGACCCCACATTGTAGGGAAAAGGCTAGGAAGTTTTTTTTTTAAATATTTTGTCAATTAATTTTATTTTTTGCTCACTATTTGGAAGACCTTGAGATATACCTAGAGACTATGGCTGATTTCCATGAACAGTTTTGCGACTAACTGAAAAAAAATGGCTGACACAGGACGAGCCCCTATTCATTCATGGGCGATGAAAAAGTTATGAGATAATAATTTCACCTGTAATTTTCATAATCAGCCTATAATCTTCCCACAGCTAGGGCATAGACCTCCTCTCTCTGAGAACCCTCACATGTGGGCCGTAATCAACCACGTGGGCCCAGTGCAGGTTGATAGATGACACGTGTCTTCGAAATTCCTCACGATGTTTTCCTTCGCGGTTTTAAGAGCAGTGGTAATGAAATAAATTACACAAAGTAAAGCGCATATCTGGGCTTGAACCTACGACCTACAACTCGTAAGTCGTGACCGTTACCATTAGGCCTGTAATTTACAAATTTACAACATCACTATTCACAAGATGTGTTGTTTTGCCCATCCACAAAAATAAACATGTACATAATAGTACCAAAGCTGTTTTACTACGAGTATTAAAATCCGTCTCACGTGCCGACATACAAAATGATAACGTTATACCATGATATAACAATACCCACATATCTACTGATTTAAATATTCATAACTTATATTGTAAAATAAGTAAGAGTTGCACTTTCAGTATTTGGTACGGTCAGCAACGAAATTCTATTAAATCATAATTAATAATTCATTTAGAGTTTCTTGTTTATTCTTCTCCTCCTTGGAATGGGCAACTAATTTCATATTTGATTGTGACCGACCCTTTCGCGGATCAAAAGTGTTAAACTAAATACTTTGAGTTTGAGTTCATTAATTAAGACTAATCTCAGTTTTAAGCATTAAACTCAAACTCAAAGTGTATGTTACAGAGATGTATAGAAGAAAAAGACATAATATCACGTCTACCTCAGATACAACATCAGGGTTTTTAGGAGAAGAGGATGTGAGTGCAATGTTAAAAGGACACAGATCATCATCTGCCGAGCCTTTTCTCAACTATGTTGGGGTCGGCTTTCAGTCTAACCGGATGCAGCTGAGTATCAGTATTTTATATGGAGCGACTGCTTACCTGACCTCCACAACCCAGTAACTGGTTAATACGATACCTCTTTGTAAGACTGGTTGTCAAACTTTCGGGCTTTTGACCACCCGTAACGACTGTCAAAAATCCAGTGTTAAAAGATACATATGTATAATTAAAATGACTAAGTCCTAACTATTACAGAATATGCTAAAAAGAGCTGTAATTTTGTGTACTCATTTTATTTATATGTCAAAGTATTTTTTTTGTTGATTACCGTACCTACTTAAATAGTATATTTATTAATATGCATGTGTTGTGTAAACCGATGCGATGAACTAATTAATATGTGGTGTGACACTTAAGTCCTTCTGTGGTTCAGTTGATACCATCTTTGGGTGTACGAGAAGTGAAATTGTTTTGATTTCGTTTTCAATATTCATGTTCTGTATTTTACTATAGTGCACCTATTTGTTCGGCTCTGCAACGGTAGCTTTAAGTACAACCGTGCGGCCGACGAGAGAATGCGTCCATGACACCTGTCACTTTCATACAAATGAATATTTGTTTTGCGAATTTGATCTTTATTACCTACTAGAATTGTCGCACTGACAGGTGTCAGGAACGCTCTAGACGGCCGGACTGTTATTTATTATACCCATAAAACTTTTTAGAAACACAATCGTGCTGAACTTGAATTATATAGGGTTAGCAATTTTTGAAATGATTGCTTTAAAACAGACATCCATGGCGACTTAACTTTATAATATTATGTATGTATCAGCACATCAAGCTACTACAATCTGTCAAATTTCTTTAATCGATTTTCAACTTTATGGCTAAAGCATTAATGTTCAAGGTTGATTGGGAAAATTTGACAGTTTCGGGTAGCTTGATGTGCTGGTATCTGTACATATGTCAGCTAATAAAACAAAAAACAAAATACAAAACACAAAAATAAAATACTAATCCTACTATAATATAATATAACAATTAATAATAATATTATAAACGTGAAAGTTTGTATGGATGGATGGATAGATATGAGTGGATGGATGGATGGATGGATGTTTGTTACTCTTTCACGCAAAAACTACTGAACGGATTTGGATGAAATTTGACACATAGATGGTTTATGCCCAGGATTAACATAAATAATACTTTTTATCCCGATATTCCCACGAGATCAAAACTTATGCGGGTAAAGCCGCGGGGCGCAGCTAGTAAGAAATAATTCAATTTACATTTCCGAATCATAATGAAAATAGGGACACAATAAAACCTCACTTCACTTATTATTCAGGAGAATGATAAGTGAAGTGAGGGTTATAAATTGGGATAAGGGTAGGAACCCTTATCCCAATTTATTTGTGTTTGGCGCAACATGTCTGTTTCTTCCTTACTTCTTCTCTATTAGTTATCTTCATCTCGGTAGTCACCCCTTTCTAGCCATATCACCTTTCACACCGTCATTCGATTGTCGTCGTCAACCGATTTCCGCACAACTTTTCAGTTACGGGTGCCACTTTCAGACTTCCGCGTATGTACTCATTTCTTATTCTATCCATTCGTGTAACACTACAAATAATAAATAAATTGACAACAACAAGTAAAGAGGCCCCTGGCTGCAGCCACACAGGTTAATCGATCAGGTTAAGATACGCTTGCCGCGGTTGGTCTGTGGATGGGTAACCATCTTTACATACCGAGACCCCTCCGTGCCTCAGAAAACACGTTGAGCCGTTGGTCCCAGCTATCATTCGTGGATCTTTGAACTGTCAAAGACCCACGAATGACAGCCGGGACCAACGACTGGTTGTCAGACTTTCGGGCTTCTGACTACCCGTAACGACTGCGTTACGGGTAGTCAGAAACCCGAAAGTCTGAAAACCGGTCTTACCGGGGTATCGTATTATCCAGTAACTGGGTTGTGGAGGTTAGATAGGCAGTCGCTCCATGTAAAATACTGGTACTCAGCTGCATCCGCTTAGACTGGAAGCCTGGAGGGAAAAAGCTAGGCAGATGATGAAAGACTCGTAAAGGAACACAACTTGACGTTGTGATCTTGGTGTCGTAACTGCAATCATCTAGTCTTCTTTTATTTTTCGTTGCTTATATATTTAGTTTGTATCTATTTATGTATCTATAATTTTGGATACATATATCTGTGTATCTACTTCAGTGTATTGTATACATAATATTTGCAAAAACGACAGTCCCATTTTATGTCCAGGAAAATCACTGTCCATTCTAAGGTTGTCTGGAAGAGATCACAGCAATGCGATAAGGCCGCCCATTGTATATTTTGTAGTGTTTAATGTATTTTTATGTCATGTAGTTTTGTAGTGTACTAGTACAATAAAGTATATTTAAATAAATAAATGATGAAGTAAAGATGGCATTGACCTTCCGTAGCAGCGCCATCTATTAGAAAGTCAAGGTGACATTTCGACAACCGTTATCGTCAGCACTGTTGTTTGAAAAACCTCAATTTTTATCTTCTTTCCAAAGTTGCATGCTTACCATAAAAGTAAAATACCAGTTTTGATTTTATAAAGTTTGTCAAGTTCAGGTTTGGATGCGATGTATATGGTATTAGTTTTGTTAGATTCCGTTAGAGCGCGCTCTTCTCAGTAGTAGGAAAGAAAGTATGGAAAAATGTAATTGGATCTAGAAATAAACTGACAAATTAGTTTTTTTTTAATACTACCCTATTTTGTAGATAATAATAATATTTTTGTACTTTTTATCGCATTATAAGTAAGGTATACACACTTGCAAGATAAAAATACTAAAATAAACATGTTAACAAGACATTGTGATTGACTAAAATGACTCATTTACAAAGTGATATGTCTACTAAGTCTGGTTTATGTCAATGACCCATGCAAAGCATCTGCGCAAGTGACTTTTATGGATCTTCTTAATAATTCAACAAAAACTAAAATGGTGTGATAAGCAGCAAAATCTAAGTGAACGGAAATAATAATAATTACATAATCTTGACCATTAATCTGTTTGCCGAGTATAATGCCATAATATAATGGTACTGTGGACATTTCTTCTGCTTAAAAAATATGTTACCCGCGTATATTTGTTTAACAAATGGATGTTTAGTTTAAAAACTTAACAGTCTTAACTTCTCCCATACAAAAGACTTCAACGCACCAAGAACATTTACGCGTAAGGACATAATTTCAATTTACTAGTTATGTCCCATAACAGAACAGTACTTTTTTTACAGGCACATTAATTTTTGGGTACGAAATGATGTCCTTACGCGTAAATGTTTTCGGTGCGTTGAAATCTTTTGTATGGGAGAAGTCAAGACTGTTAAGTTTTGAAACAAAACATCCATTTGCTAAAGAAATATACGCAAGTGACATCTTTTTAAGCATAAGGAATGATAAACATTTTGTTTTTTTGGACCAAATGCAATAAAAAAAATACGCCTGGTAGTTCCAGAGAAAGATGAAATGATGATGATGATGATGATGAAGAAAGATGGAATGGTCCCTAACCATTCCATCATCTTTCTTAATTTCTGGAAAAACTGTTTTGAAATGGCCATTTAGTCAGTTCGTTCTTAACCATTTTCCAACCTAACCTAACCATAAAAGTGAAGACCAACCTGGTACAGCACTTATATCTATAAGGTTTAGCAAGCAAATTAATAGAAACTTAACTTATTCAATTTGTCTAAGGACTGATTTTACCAAAGTCAGATATCTTTTATCCGTGGAACAGAAAAACTAATACTTTCTTCTACGTAAGTTTGGTGAAATTCGCCCTGAGCAATTTACTCTCATCAAGGTCAAAAAAACCCCAATTTACAACAATTTTCATTTAGAAAATCGCAAGAAAGAAATAAGGAAAAGAAGAATAATGAATATCAAAGATGCACTTTCCTCTCATTTATATTTATTTGTTTCTACTCCTTTCATACGTGTTGATCAGTCGTCATCTCAATATTTATTAAATATCAAGCCATATTTTTTCTTCACCTTACAATATCTGCCAACAAGTTCGTCTCTCAAAGCTCGACACTACACACTCCCGTATGTCTTCACATAAAGCTTCTCGCACGCGCCGAATCACGATCACTTTCACAAGACAAACGCGAATAACTTATAACATATTTTGAACATAAAGTTATGCGGCAGAAGACAAATTCAGTAGAATGCGACAAAAGTTACTCATAAGCACTACTCACAGCACCACTGTTAACGACAATAATGTACTAAATTACAAAAAATCTGGTGAAATGTTATTTGTTTTTTTTTACCATTGATATTAAATTTCAAAAAAATATTTATCAATGAGAGCAGTGGTGGCCTAGTGGTAACGGCCAAAACATACAAGTTGTAGGTCGTGGGTTAGAACCCAGTCAGGCGCTTTACTTTGTGTTAATTATTTCAACACCACTGCTCTCAAAACGGTGAAGGATAACTTCGTGAGGACACCGGCATGTCCTAGAACCAAACATTCGCAGACATGTGACATCTACCAACCCGCACTGCGCTCGCGTGGTAGATTACGGCTCACTCCCTCTCACAGTTAGTAGTACCGCGTGGTGCCTTACTTAGCCTAAAGCTACAGGCTCAGCGTCACGGGCGGGCTCGACCAAGGGTCGGGGCTAAAATTGTATCCTTTCATCCTCTTACTCCTTGTGTATATGTCTTTTTCTCTCATTTCATGAAGTTAAACTTCTGATTTACTTATTTCTTGACAACAACAATGCACATAGAGGTCGGTGAAGATGGAAACAAGATAAAATCGTTAGCATTTACATTTAGTTAATTAGACGTTACAATTTAAAAGGGTTTAAACCACGTTCGGTTAGAAATTGAAACTATTTTTTTTAACAAAGTGGAAAGCATTGTTTTAATGATTTTATCTGTGGTATGAATCTGATACTGATCTTATTATTATAGCCCCTTAGTCAAACTGTTTTATTTTAACAACAAGGCGTCTTTAAATGGTTCAAAGATTGAATATTCATTCACAGATTACAGTACATTGCAATTACGAGTTAAGGGTAGATACTAGGCCAGCGGGTTTGTCCGAAAGGGTTACCGCTACCCCGGAACATAAAGGGCGAAGGAAGGAAAATGGGTGGGTTTTTGTCAGTAAGAGTCTGACACTCCCTTCCGCTCCACCCAGAGCGGGAGGGGTCATTTGTAATTATTTTGTAACTTTCCAAATGTGTGCCTATTATTAATGTTTTAACTTTGTTAGCTTTTTTTTTTTTTTTTTTTGGGATGGGAAATCATCAAATGACCCCTCCCGCTCTGGGTGGAGCGGAAGGGAGTGTCAGACTCTTACTGACTAAAACCCACCCATGTTCCTTCCTTCGCCCCTTATGTTCCGGGGTAGCGGTAACCCTTTCGGACAATCCCGCTGCCCCGGCAGGCTTCGGCCCTGAGGGGCCCCTCGTTATGCTGACATCTCTTTGAGGCGCGCGTGGAACACTTACGCGCCGTCCGGCACGGGCCTGGTCCTGATCGGGCGGTGAGCTACCCATTGCTCTCCGCCCGCAGGCCCGCGCCTACGGTGGCCGGTAGTCATCGCTCGACTCCCGACGCCCGGGGCGTCTCCCGCGGCGGCTGGGACGGGAGGCTCTCTCCCTCATCCGTCCCGCCACCTCCTTCGCTAGCATGACTGCTTCGTAGAAGGAGGCGACTGCCTCCCACTCCCTCTCGCTCCGGACCATGGCTTGCACCAGGGGCGGGCGCGAGAGGCCGCCGCCGCTGCCGATCGCCTCTACGAGGACACGGCGGTGCTCCGCCCAAGCGGGGCAGACCTCCACCGTGTGCTCCACCGTGTCCTCTGGGCGATCCTGGCAATGGTGACACCCGGGCAACTTTGTTAGCTTAGGACTGATTTTTCAATGATCTGATAATTTTATTCGAGGAATAATTTTGAAATTTTGACAGTTATTTCATATAATAACTGTCAAACGTCAATTGTATTCCTCGAATAAAAGTTACCTGGCAATAGAAAAATCAGCCCTTAGTTGTTAATTTTGTTGTGCATGCTGTGGTCTGCTATAGGTGAAGGAGTGCATCTATTTAATACCTGATGTTGCCCTTTATTTTATGTGTCATGTATTGTGTACATCTTTTGTTGGAGATCCTAAATAAATAAATAAAATAATAATAACTGTTACGCCATTTCATTCTTAAGCTACATTCTGCATAGGCATTTCCCAAATCACGTCACAACACCAGCCGGTCATTATGTAAAAATCTCATCGTGAAAACTAAGGCGAAGTGACCTGTTAATAGCATCAGATGGAATAACGCTCACTTCAATCTCGCTTCACCTAAGTTTTCACGGTGGGATGGTTACGGAATAACAATGCAAAATCTTTTCCCTCAAGGCTACTAATTTGGTAATTTTTTAAGCCGTAAATAGATTTAGAGGTAATGACAAAGTTTAATGGAGTTTTGTGTCAGAAAAGTCCACAAATCCCTATTGATGGGGATTGTTAATGGGGATTTGTGGAGTAACCCTGACATTCCTCGGTTCGTTTTTTGATTCGTGAACCCTTACGTTACGTATACGTTTTTTGAACCCTTGAAATACTTCTGCTCTATCGGCAACCAGTCCTTAGAAATCAATAACTAAAGTACTGTTACAAACCACTAATTGTATGTATGTATATATTTACGTTCATCTTCTTCATGTCGCTGGCACGACTCTATTTTAAATGTTATTTTCCCAAAACGTTGCCACTTCCACGGCGTTGTCGGTGGTACCGCAGAGGTGACTTTGACTGAATTTTTTGGGACACAGAGGGCAGAATAGGAGGTGGAGCATAGTTTGTGACATAGCTTTACAATCACACCCTACTGCCGTTCCGTCAAGGTATCCCCACTATACCAGGTTGAAATTACATCTTCCCACTTGTGTCCGGATGTTTTCGTTAATTTTGGGGGAGCTAGATGTCCAAAAGTTAAACCTATAGGCAGAATAGAAGATTTTTAATAACAGCCTCGCTAACTTTAATGAATTGAAACTACTTAGCTGAACGACGATGTTAAATTAACTATGAATACATAACAACTCAGCCATTTACATGTTAATTTGTGAATAATGAAAATGTTTAGTTTATCAGCTGTTTTATGTTTCGAGATGTAACATTAATAATTCAGTCCAAGCGTCGCTCGAATCGAAATGGAGCCGTATCGACGCGAGTTGCTCTCACTAATTGAGCGCGAAAAGCAAGGCGTGGCTTCCATGATATTGAAAAATTAAGAATTTTGCACTATTTTATAGTGGTTATTCCTGATGACCAGAAAAGGGACCTTGTATAAAAACACTTTTCTCTGTGCTGTTTCAAACTTTGATGATAAAAGATGTATAAGAAGTAGGTTTGTGCACACACTTTTACACATACATTTTTTTATAGACTAGATTAGGTCGGTTTTTCAACATGTGTCTAGTGTTATGATGATGTTTCAAAGGTAGTGAAACACTGACACAAACTAAGAGGTCACCGTCTCATTTATTATTTTAGGCTTTATTATTGGGTTTTTCAGTCAAACAACTAATTTCTAAAGACTACTGCTGTATATTTGCTTCTCTCTAATTACACAACAAGCTCATTCCTTAAGCCTATACCTACTTTAAAATCGAAAAGAAATAAACGGTACCACCGTCTAGCCACGCTTTTATTCGATTGCAATTCAAATCGATTCATTAAAGCCTATATCGATGTCGTCCGTCGAAAGTCGATTATGCGAATAATCGCATGATATGTATTCGAGTTACGGCTTTTAAGACGTGAGAGAAAATTTGTTACAATGATGTAATTAGGCTTATCGTCACATCCGGCATTGCGGAATTTGAGTTTTACAAAATTTCCGGTTATGTATCCTGGAAAAAAGGCTTATTCCCGGAAACATCTTAGTGAATACATAGAGTAGAGGAAGGGGTGTAGGGCCTCCCCTCCTCTCCCTTACCTAGGTGTTAGGTTTTCTGTAGGTGTGAATGTGGATGGCACAAAAAACTAGGGAAACACCAAAGAAACGCTGGATGGACTGTGTGAAAGATGATATTAGCCACATTATGGCTAGAAAATGGATGACTACCGAGATGTCGACTAATAGGGAAGTATGAAAGAAAAAGACATTTTGCGCCGACCCCAAATAAATTAGAATAAGGGCAAGAGACTGATGATGAATCATTACATCACCCTGACTATCAACATGATGTCATCATCCATTTTATGGGTATAGTACTACCCATCCTGTTTTTTATTTTTTATAAATCATCATAGGCACCTCGCAAGTCAACCTAGGAGGTTGTCATCTGCTTAACCGGACTTGCCTGTGGGTGCCTCAATAAATTAAGACCTCCAGCCAGGGCTTACAAAACTTAAAAAGTAAGCGACTACACGCTAAGGGCACCCCCTGTGGTGTACGGACCTCGGCTTAGAGCGTTGCTGGGAAAGAACAGCAAGGGTCAAGCTGGATCGGATCCTGCTCATCCTCTTGCCAAAATTACCTTATATAATCGCCATTCATCGCAGTTAGCAACAAAACTCTAAAAATAGTATTAACTTCACTCAATATAATCTTAAGCATTCATTTCTATGCCAGCCACACTTTCCTACTTCAAAATTATAGACATTACATCACTATCGTCTATCGATGTCGATGAAAGTTTTATTATAGTGGATCAAATCGCCGATGTATCGATATTTTGCGTGACGACGCCCATTTGTAACACGTGCGCGTGTGAGTAGGAAGTGAAGAGCTTTTTTTGATGCGGCACGTTTAAAATTAATTATTTTGACCGACAAGGTATGTGATAAGATCGTACTTTGCACTTTTAATCAATAAACTATCTTCAGAATATTACATCACGCATGTATTACCTGAAGGGTTGGTAGACTCAGCGGGATTGTCCGAAAGGGTTACCGCTACCCCGGAACATAAAGGACAAAGGAAGGAACATGGGTGGGTTTTAGTCAGTAAGAGTCTGACACTCCCTTCCGCTCACCCAGAGCGGGAGGGGTTATTTGATGATTACCCACCCGAAAAAAAAAAAAGGGCTTGGTAGACCAGGCAATAAAGGCGTTGTCAGTTTTGTTCGTCTAGGAGGTCCCCCGGCCGGAAGGGCGGGGGGCACTCCAGCTCACCTCCCAGACGTCAGAACTTTTAGTATGTTCAGTAATATTCACTTCCTAAGCAACCTGATCAAATTTCTGAAGGAATCGCTTCGGGCCCGGCTCACGCACTCTACACTCCCATTTGGTCCATTCCTTTACTGTACTATTAGGCAGAGGTGTACTTATAGTACACCCATTTTGCCAGTTATATTTAAGTCTCATGTAATAGGGGGCGCGCCTATTGCCATCAATTGGGCTCAAATTGAAAATTGGCTATTAACTCTGACTTATGATCAGACAGAATTACTATTAATAGTCTAAAAGTAAGTATGTATAATGGGTATATTAGGTATCTAGTATTGTTTTGTTAAATGTAAGTAGTAAATAAATATTTATTGATATCATTTTGTATAACTTTACAGTTAGTTTTGGGTCTTTTTTTGTTTTAAGCAATAACTTTGTTTATGTCCTACAGTTGCATAACTTCAAGGTTGTGTCTAAGTCAACAGCTCACTAACTCCTATAATACAAGCTTGACTTAGTTTAGGAGTTAGAGAATTCCATAATTCTATGTAACTGCGTAGAACCTCTATAATAAGATTTAAATTGTTATTTGGTTAAGAAATTGTTGTACCTACATTGATGGAAATAAATATTATATATTTTTTTTTTTTAATCCAGACTCCAGGCAACTACTGAAAAATACCAGATGGAAAAACTCAATAACTATTTGCCCGACCCGGAAATCGAACTAAGGACCTCATATGCAGCAGTAACTCTTACTAGACCAACTAACAAAACAAAATGGTATTATCCCCGCAGCCTTTTTCATTTCATAGGTGGATCAATTTTAAAATAATTTTCCAAGTAAAATGATAAAATCCAACTTCAACAATTTTAAGTTTGACTAAATCGCAACGTTTATTTAAATCCTATCCTACTTTCCTACCAATATTATAAAAGCGAAAGTTTGTGGCGATGGATGAATGGATGGATATTTGTTACTCTTTCACGCAAAAACTACTGACCGGATTTGGATAGAATTTGGCACACATATAGTTTATAACCAAGATTAACACATAGAATACTGTTTATCCCGATATTTTTACGGGAGTGACACCTATGCGGGTGAAACCGCGGGGCGCTGCTAGTCCTCCTAATATTATAAATGCGTAAGTTTGTATGGATGGATCGATGTTTGTTGCTCTTTCACGCAAAAACTACTGAACGGATTTAAATGGAATTGGGCACACAGATAGTTTATAACCAGGATTAAAACATATAATAATTTTTGTTCCAATATTCCCACGGGATCGATAGATATCCGGGTGAAGTGGTGGCGTACTGCTAGTGATATATAATAATGAACTAGTAACCCGCGTCTGCTACGCACGGTATTCACGACTTTAAATTTCTTAATAATATGCAAGTTTAATATTAATATATTAAAGACATAAAGCTTTCAGAATAAATTCTCTAAATGATGATTAAAATTGTATAAAATCAGTTGCATAGTTTAGAACTAGTAAGTCGTAGTCTTGAAACTCGGTCACAAAAACAGACACGAAAAGCAAATTTAATTTATTTTAATATATTATTATGTAATAATTATGTATTATCGAATAGGCGATTACTTGTATTATGCAACTGGCCGTTGTCCGTGTTATGTTAAATCAAAACAAATAAATAATCAAAATCATCTAGCCTTTTCCCAACTAAGTTGGGGTCGACTTCCAGTCTAACCGGATGCAACTGAATACTAGTATTTTACATGGAGCGACTGCCTATGTAGCCTCCACAACCCAATTACTGGATAATACGATACCCCTTGGTAAAACTGGTTGTCAGACTTTCGGGCTTCAGACAACCCGTAACGACTGTCAAAGATTCATGAATGACAGCTGGGACGAGCGGCTTAGCGTGCTTTCCGAGGCATGCAAGGGTCTCGGTATGTAAAGATGGTCACACATCCACAGATCAACCGCGGCAAGCGTAGATCGACCTGTGCGGCTGTTATTATTTAGCCACAGGCCCCTCTAATCAAACCAAATAAATAAATTACACCAACAAATAACGCCAACCAGCCAAAACTTTTCATACCACAATATGCCGTATCCATTTATTTAAACTGTGCTCATCACGCATTTCCACATCTCATTCGATATGAATGGAGTAATAAGTAATAACGTTGTAATTTTCTTCTTGAATGTTAAGCTTCATTCAATGTTAAATGTCATTCACTCTTCGGTTTCATTCACTCTCTTCTTCGTTATATTCTGAGCAAGTTGCTCGTGTTGTACTTTAGTTTCGTAAACATAAAGTGTTTCTTTCTCTGAGATTCAAAATTTCCTTGGCAAAATGTCGGCCACAGTAGCGAGTGTCAACCAGATAAGTGAACAAGTGTTTGAGCAAACCCAGGAGCTCTTCCACCCTCATAGTCCGACAACAATTCACACGACCGGAGGGAGATCGGTTACTTACCATGCTTTCTGAAGCACGGGGATCTGACACTGCCAACGTCCAACCTCCAGTCTTCTACTAAGAAATTCCTAATAAAATACCCAAAAACACTGCTCGAGTTAAAAATCAAACCCAGGACCCCCACATTCCGGTCACCACTTTTTATCTACTCTCCAAACCATTGTAAAAGTATTGACACTGACTTGTTGATAAACTACCTAATCTTTTATGTACACTAAAGAATCTATTGAATAGACATGTTCAACTGACACACTGAACTTGAACTATGTGATGCAACTGGAATACTAACGTTAGTTCTGATCTTTATTCAATAAATAATCTATATCTTACTTGCTAATCCTGCGCCGTCTCAGCCGCATTGTTTTCTGTACATGCCAACCTACCTTTCTTTAAAGTGTGCTAGCTTCTGCCCGCGACTTCGTCCGCGTAACCCGTGACCTACCCCGTCGCATCAAATCGCCTGCCCGCGCTGTTACTTCGTTTTCGTTTAGCGTTTTTTCTGGGTCCTGAAGACCTAACCTTGATGTAAAATAGCCTATAGCATCCTCAAGAATTGGCCTGCAAAATATAAGGAAATTAGACGTTTCTTTGACAGTTTGAGACTGAGATCAGACTGTGAATGTTCTTAAAATTACGAGAATTGCCCCTCAAACTTCTTCGTCCGCGTGAAATTTCTGGTCGCTTGTCCGTGCTATTACTTAGTTTTCCTTAGGGTTCTTTAACTTTTTTGTATTTGTTCGGCTCCTAAGGGCCCAAGCTTGATAGTCTATAGCCTTCTTCGAGAATTGGCCTATCAAATGCAATAATATTTTTTCAACCAGAGATTAGCGAGTTCAAACAAACATACTCTTCAGCTTTATTATTGGCATAGATAGATACTAGTAGATGTAGTAAAATTCACATCAGACAAAAAGAAATATAAAAAAATATTATATGAACAAAGAATTGTCAAGAGTACAGGGTGTCATCAGCGTTAGAATTCCCATTTGGTGATAATTTCACCAATTACTTGCAAACCGGAACATCGTAATAGGTGGGTACTACTTGGCGCAGAATTAGTTATGATGGGTACTAGTTAGTGGAAAAAAACTCATACAAAAAAAAAAGTTCTCACATTCTAAAACGTTACCTGTTGTCAACAATGAACCACTTAAAAATAACAAATCATTTTAATGATTAGATAAAGCAGTGGTGGCCCAGTGGTAACGGCCGTGACTTACGAGTACGTCGTAGGTTCGAACCCAGACAGACGCTTTACTTTGTGTAAATTATTTCATCATCACTGCTCTCAAAACAGTGAAGGAAAACATCGTGAGGAAACCGGCATGTCCTAGAACCAAACATACGAAGATAAGTCACATCTACCAACCCGCACTGGGCTCGCGTGGTGGATTTCGGCCTAATCCCTCTCACCGAGAGGAGGCCTGTGTCCCAACAGTGGGAACTTTATAGGCTGATTATGCGTTTTTATTAAACCAAGAAATAATAAGTATGTTAATTAAACAGTTGCAAATATGCTGTTCCGTTATTTAAATAAGCAATATTTATTTATTCATATAATTGTCGTGTTATATCATGAACTAACGTAAACTTTTAAAACACAGCTGGGCAAGGTAAGGTTAATGAACTGTCTCTACTCACACCATAATATAATATATAGCGCTATAAAACCACTTTTACTTTTTAGTTTTTTTGCCTTATAATTTGCGCAACTAGTTTATAATGAGCATAATATAAGAAAGTTGAATAATTCCATGATAATTCGGAATTTGGTGAATAAAGTAATCTAGTTTTTGTAATGAAAACTAGATTTTTTTTAAATTCGTTTTCATTTGGCAGGTTATGTTTTATTTTTTTATAGTGGTGACCTTGAAGAAGTAGGCTTAGCGTTTAGGTCTAGCAGATAAAAAACCTCCGTAAAAGATTTAATCTAGATTAAAATTTTGGTCTCGTTTTCTAACCCATAATATCTATCAATAATTACTTTGTACAATTAAACTACACTGTAAAAATCTCACTGTACTAAGGTGAAGTGAGCTTGAAGCAAGCTGTCAATAGTGTTTCCATCTAGCATCAGGTGATAATTTTGCTTCAGGGGGTCTAACTCTCTTAGCACGACATCCGTAGTTTCCGTTTCCTCTGTATCACCTACGGACATAAAATTAGCTCGGGGCCTGAATTAAGAATGAATAACAACGCGACGATTTATTGTCCTTACTTCAGAAGGACAATTTTATTCTCGTAATTAAAAACGTTCAAAATCTAGTCGCAGTCTCATCTCGGCGACAAACAAATGTCAACAACTTGTCAAAATGTAGGGAAATTAGGGGGATTTTTGACAAAACGAGATTGAGATCAGACTGACAACGTTCTTAAAATTACGAGAATTACCCCTCTGATGTTTTTTTGCCCGTCTGAAAAATTTAATAAATAGGGAGTAGGGTTAATTTCGATGCATCGATCTGTTTTCGAACGGGCCCATGTCTTCGTTGCCGGACTTAGAGGGTAGGCCTCCAGCAACGTCTCAAACTGAGATTTTTATAAAGTAGACAGGCATAAAAAACTTCTAATAGCAACTGCTTACTTACAGATAAAATCAAAATCGTCAGCTAATTAGACTTTTAAATTAATTATCTCAATTTAAAGTTACCATTGTGTTGACTCTTCCCAATTAGGGGCATTAGTTTTGCCTATTGTGCTTGAAGCAAGAGGTAGCTACGAAAACAAAGTTATGAGGGAGCTCCTTAAGTTGACAACGTCCAATAACTGGCGTTTATATATAGCCAGATATATGAACTTAAACGAAACAAAAGGAGTATTTTGAGATCAAAGCAGGTAGCTTTCTGTAGTTAAGCATGTATGTGTTACTGTATGAAAATACGAAATATCACTGTATTCCACTAAAATATTGATTATGAATAATTATGAAAATGAATCAGTGTTATTATTGCAATAATATTACTGAATTATTTTGCATCCAAAACATAATATTAGTGATCAACATTTTAGTACGGAGCGATATTTCATAATTTAATTCAGTTATATTGACTAATTAATAAAAAAAAACGCAATTAATGTAGAAAAATAACTTATTTCACTACGTTATGAATCTACGATACTGCAAAATGACTTGAAAAACAAACATCTTGTGTTACTTTTTTAAATTTTTCCTTACCAACGTTCATGAGATAATTTTTTTATCGCCCTATTCATCTACCTAATCTTCTCTCTTAACACTAATTAAATATTTAATACACACATTGTATCCACTCAGAAAGTGAAGATAAAACTTTTTGTTAAAATGCGTCATTCACTCATGCCATTGTAGTGAATGAATGAAAAACGTAGCAGAGTTTGTTAGGTAATTATATCGCACGAGCCACTAGTAAGAGTAAATTGGAGCAAAAAGTATTGATAGTGTGTGCACAACACTGTTGCTTATTGAAATAGACATGAACGTACTAGATGTTCATTTATTTTTAACATTCATTAATGATTATTATGTTGGTGCTCCTAAAAATATTATTAAACACTCCTTATACCTCAAATAAATCCTTTTTGGGAAATAATTCCTTATAGGTGGATAATCCTCATAGATGTCCGCCGCCCTGGGCTGGGCGGCGGGGTCTGTCAGACTCTTACTGACTAAAAACCACCCCGGTGTTCCATCTCACACCTACGCTGGGGATCTCGGGAACGTACGGTCCTTCCTCCGCACACTCCACACCCCTACCTAACTCATTTGGCTGGGTTACCGTAGCTTAGTTACTGCGACCAATTCGGCTCGCGGGTCGTTAGTCACAACTGTAACCTAACCCGATTGGTCGGGGTATCCAACATACGACAAAGCTTTGGACGTAACAAAATTCTACATGACGGGGAATTTCAGGCTTCAGACTCCTGCTGACTGCAACGGATATATACATACATATACTTAGTGGGCACTCGGTTTAAATACTTAAAATATTTGAATACTAAATTAAATCATAAAATTTGATTATTTATCAGAAATTTTTGTCGAAGGCTTTCCGCAGCTTAGCGGTCCTGATAAATGAGAGACAAACCCTACAACATCCAATTATCGTTACAAAACCAGTCATTAGTTAAAGAAAATTGGGCAAGCGTGTTATGACGTACGTGCGTACGAAACGTGGACACCCACGGCTGGTTCATAAATTCAAGGTCACTCAATGATCTATGGAACGGGCTATGCTTGGAGTCTCTCTGAGAAATCGAATCCGAAGAAGGGATCCGGAAGAGAACCAAAGTTGTCGACATAGCTTACAGAATAAGCAAGCTGAAATGGCAATGGGCCGGCCATATTAACCGTAGAACCGATGACCGTTCGGGTAGACGTGTTCTTGAGTGGAGACCGCGAATCGGCAAACATAAAGTAGGACACCCTCAGGCTGCTATGCTGGCAGAGACAGAGAATTGGACGGCAGTAGCCTCCTTCTGTGAGACCGTTATGGTCAAGAAGGAGGCCGCCGAGCGGGATCGGGAGAGGGCTGATCCTGCTCGGAGAAGGAGGCGTCGGGGAGGCAACCGCCTTGGCGCCTAATACGCCGAAACCCGCTTACCAAATAAGGTAAGTGGGACCTTTGGGGTCGTGGGCGCATAGAGTGGGGACTCTGTCCGCCTACTAAGCGACCCCAGGGAAGACGGTGGCACAGTGGTCACGTGCTGCCGTGCATAGCGAGACTTAGGGGAGGCCCCTTTACAGTCTCCCCAGAGATGTGCCTTACAGGCGTTGCGCAGGGGTGGTTCCGGAATTGGTCTTTTAAGAGGAACCGGGACTACCCCTATGTGCGGATGGTGATCACCGGGGTGGTTTTAGTGAGGTAAAAATCCCACACTCCCCGACCTCATTCCCCAGAGGTCGGGTGCCTTTTGAAGGTTTCCCCCCGAAAAAAAAAAAAAAAAAAAGGACACCCTCAGGCTAGGTGGAGCGACGATTTCCCACGATGGCTGATAGCAGCTGGATGAGAGTTGGTGAAGTGGCGTGTAATAGGAGAAGCCTATGTCCAGCAGTGGACTGCTGTAGGCTGATGATGATGACGATGGCTAAGCGTGGCGCCTAGTAGTACTGATGAAGGAAATAAAATCCCTTCACCCAAATCTCCGATCAGCGACAACCAATAAGTTATGAAACAGATGACCTACATACCACCAATTTTCCTCCTCACCGCTGAAGTATTAGCAGTCAACAATAAAGCTACATTGAGATCTTTAATTTAAAATCGGCACGTAATTGCTATGTGTGCGGTTGTAATACCTACCTAGTTATTATCAATGGAGCTCGCGTTTCGGTTCGGAATTTTATTCGCCTACTTATTTGTAATGGTCTCCGGATGTTTATAGTCTACCTCTTCCCTTTCAGTTCCTGTTACTGTTAGCCTGTATCATCCCACTCCTGGGCAAAGGCCTCTCCCCATGACATCCAGTGCTTGTGATTCAGTGCTAATGTGGACCACTGGTCGTTTTTGTCCAGCTCGTACCACCATCTACAGGATCTGCCACGACGCCTTCTGGCGTCGTAACCACTAGCCCTGAGATGGCTGTCTCAGGACTTAACATAGTGGTTATTTTGGCCCAAGACTGGTTCCCAAAATAACCACTTCCCTTTCAGTTGGCATCCCAAAAAGAAAATAAAGGAAAGAGAATTGGCATCACCGTTTTCCAGGTAATAGTCATCATCATGCTCCTGCCCCTTATAAAATAAATATAAATAAATAAATGTTTCATTCAGTATTAAAATTAGTAAAATATTTACATAAAGTCTTAGAAATTATTTACAAAGGTATGATAATGTTATAATATATTATATTATGTTGTTTTATATATAAACCATTGTCCCTTGCTCTTTAAAAATGAGTATTCTATTCTATATCTAGAATTTTTGATTAAGAAGTCATGTTGCGCCGATCCTTAAAAAAAGGGATGGTAGTATTTCATTTTACTACGCTAAACTTGTAATTCGTTATCGTCAACTATGATTCATAGCAAAACATATGTAATTGGTAAAAAGTGTCTTAACGTGTTTACTTTATGACTATTATTCCATGTGCGAGAATCTTACCTTGCCGTAACACAGTCTTTGACTAGCACGGGAGGTAAAGAACTTTTCTCTGTATACCGTCATTGGGCATTTATAAATTTTATCAAATATGTGAACCATTGCTTTACTTGTGATAACATTATTATAATTTTTTTCTTCTTCTAACCCCCCTTGGTACTTGTTATAGATAAGTTGTAACTTAGTGTAGTTGAACGTAAGTGAGTGTGCCCTATACTATGTAATTATGTATCACCGGTGTACTGTAACCTAAACTTATGGTCAATAAACTTATTATTATTATTTTTTTTTTTTTCCATACATTTCCATCAGCCGCCAACCCAGTATTCACATTTTAGTCATAATTGTCATACGTCTTTCTATCTGTGAATAAAAGGAAATGACGATATGCTAAACTTGGTTTACTCTCTAATCACGACATCCGTAGTTTCGGCGTTTCCTACTCCGTAACACTTTCCGACATAAGATTAGTTCGGGACCCGAAATAAAAAATAACGACAGAACGATTTGACAGTTGTCTGTACTCCCGATGTGTTTGTGCCGTTCCGAAAAACTTAATTAATCGGGGAAGGGTTTTTTCCGAAGTATCGAACTACATATATTCGGACGGGCCCGTGTCTTCATTGACGGACTCTTGTCATGACAAAATTCAAGGTTTTCTAAGCTAATATTGTTGTAATTATGCGGGACCCCTTACTTCCCGTAGGTATATCAGATTCAAAGATCAAAGAACCTGTAGAATATTCTGAACTGCGTGGTGAGAGGAAGATGGAGATTATAAGTTCATGAGTTCATGACCTATAGGTACGCCTCATTATCACCGTAAGTTGTACGAAAGAAGATGAAACAGAATGAAAACACAAAATAAATAAACGATCAAAATAATACAGCGAAGCCAAAGTAGACTACAAACAAACGTTAAACTAAAACTATCTAAGACAAACACTAAAATAAAATAGGAAATCATATTTGTAACTATACCGCACCGGACATTACATAAAAAGTGTTCACGTGCGCACATTGTACGAATTAAAATATACGCTCGAAACACCTGCACGATTATGCAATTTTAGAAATCATAAAAAGTACGTATTTCTATAACTTCACAGTTGTATAGCCTTAGGGGGTAATCAGAGTAATTTAAGTATTAAGTAGGCATCCGCTTTCTGCGCTTAGGGTCGCTTTTTTGGTGAGTCAGATAGGCTTTCTTTTGACCATGGCCTCTAAGAGTAAGGAAGAAAGTTAATAGACCTGCTTCTTGAACAGCATAATAAACAGATATTATTCTTCATAGAGCTCTAAAAGAAACTAAACCAGGAAGTACATAGTTATCTGGCTACAAAGTTACCAGTCCAAAGTCTAACATTGACTTTTTAATGTACCGGTAACCACTAAATATCACGTGAGTCATTCCATCGTATATTACCAACCTCAATTAATCTAGTAATGTGTTCATTCACACAAACTTCATTGAATAGATCCAATCTAGTCTTATAAAGACTGCAGTTTGCTTTTTCATTTTGCATAATGAGTCTACAAAGGAGAACATGAATTGATATTTATGTTCTCCTTGGTTAATGAGATACACAAAATGATGATATAAACATTCTTATAAGGAATAGTAAAGTTGCATCGAGGCAACTACTAGCAAGGAAATTGACCTAGATCGACAAAATACAAGTTGGAGAGGAGAGGGATGTGAATAATGACCTACAATGGAAGTGTAGAAGCTGAAAATTTTAATAAATATAATACGAAATAGAAGAGAGTCCTCTTCAAAAAGGGTCGGCAACTCACCAGTGATACCCTCGTATTGAAGAAATTTTTTTTTGACATATAAAGACAAAATACAAGTAGCACAGGAGGCGGATATATAAATGATGACCTAGAATGAAAGTTGATATTACTAATAAATATCATAAAAACAGAACCGTCCTCTTCAAAAATTTTAAACAACTCGCCTATGGAAGAATTGAAGACGTCCATAGGCGGTGGAGACCACCACTAGCTTATTTGCCACTCCATGGCATAAAAAATGGAAACTAAAAAACCGTGCTGAGCCCTCAAGAGTTCATTACACGCGGAAAGCAAAACAGCTGTTACTTAAGAAGTCATTCATTAAAACCAAATGGTTTTGCCTTACGCAATACATCAGTAACTTCAATCATCATTTACACTGTAATATCCAAGCCTACTGCTATTACCAAAACCACTTATAATTCGACCAAAACAAAACGCGATTATCACTATCACTCTTTTTTAGAAATTATCTACATACACATGAATTTGGTGAAAAGTTCATACAGAAAAATAAACCAATTTATTTTGACAGACAGTAAAATATGGAACTAAAGTTGAATTAGTATTGAATCTGACAGATCTTTGACAGATAGACGAAGATAGTGGCGCCCTCTTGGAATGTCAAAATATAATGGACAGTATAAAGCATCAATGAGTAGAAAATAACCAATCGAGTAGCACCAAGAGCCCTCAATGCAAGTTGTACACACATTACAAACGTTTAGACACGACGATTCGCCCTACATACAGAAACGGAAGTTTGTAACTAGTCAATTTACTTAAATATGATAATTATCATCCATTTTATTTGTATGAGAATGGATGTAGGATTATTAATATGGATGTTGATTTGCTAATTAGGATGCCGTGATTTAATTCTGAATTTGTAATTTTCTAAAATACGATTCAATAGAATTCCGTTGTAACTAAGATTATTTTGATACCTGTTTATGAATATTATTATCCTATTTCTTAACTTTACCTCTCAAAATAATAAAGATATTATGTCCGATTGTTAAGATAAGTATTTACTTTTATAGTTTCAAATGGTGCAAATACAAATTAAATTAAATTGTTTATGCTATAAATAGAATATCGAAATCACTTATACACGTCATTAAAAAAAAGCTAGATGAGGTCGACGTTTCCTATCTGACTACTCTGAGAAGAAAGGCCGGTACAAACCAGATACTAAAAATCATGACAAAATAATGGAGGGCAAAAAGAATGTTCATAGCATATTGATGATAATATAATATTCAAAGCTTCTATGATACAAGTAGTAAATCAAATAATTCATCACTGTTGGTTAGTTAGTAAATCTCTGGTTGACCCTTTGAAAATTACCGGCGTGATGACTGCGTATACATAATACACATACCAAAAGAGATATAATAACATTAAATTATACATATTTTAGTTTCGCGTTCGAGCCAAAAGAAAGTAAGTATATAAGTATAATAATTATGCGTGTGTGTTAAATTCACGTCTTTATTAATTTAAGATATGGGCAGAATTTGTTAAAAAGTTTTCGTTATTAAGACTTTTTGATTTCTCTGCCTAGTACCATCCTAGGTGGAAGCTTCCTGACCTAGTGTGGACCCGCTTTGCTTAAAGGAACTGGCTGTGGCCTCGATACAATGCAAAGTACTTGTGACTTCATTGATGAAGCTAGAGAATCAATCGATACTTTTAAAATCGAATGATGGCATGATAATGATAGTTATTATGAATTATAAAAACAATTAAATGCGTCTATTTTTGAGGTCAATTTTAATTTGCCTGAGTAACTATGGTGATTAATCTTGAAAATGATGATAATATAATTGAAATAGGAAACAAATCATAACATATTAATCAAATACCAAATATATTATGTCCAGAAATAGAAATTGATTCCGATTTGAAATTCTAATCAGTCCATATTAAAAGCTGTATTATTTAATCGTCGACTTATGTATGATATTACATCACAGTTAACGAATATAATAGGTAATTTCCTGTATAACATCAAAATGCTAGAATTTCTATTTCCTACATTATACTCTGTAAGTGTAGCATTTACCGTCACGAAAATTTCACCTAAATTATGATTAATTTTGTTACAGTTCTGTTGAATATAATCCCGAATATTCTTCCGGAGTTATTTTCGTAGTGGATAAGGCCCAAAATAAAAAATTAAAACCTTTAATTTTATCCACATTACAGAACAAGAAGCCATAAAAAATCAATGCACCCTACAGCATAATCAGCACCATCATAAAAAAAAGTATTCCACCTGTAGCCGCTTCTATATCATTCGTAACACGCATCGAGTTGCGCATTTCGGCTTAAACCCCGCAGTGGGGGAACGGAGAATAAAACCGCTTTCTGACTGTCCCCTCACCACATTTCACTAACCACCGTGAAGGAGTGTAGGACCAAAAAAATGAAGATCTTCCTTGTATTCTTAGTGTGTGTGGCAGCAGTAAGCTGCAAGCCAGCCAGTTCCGATGATGACGTCATCGGTTCCGTCGTCGGGGTGGTCAAGAGTTGTGCCGAGGAGGATACTTGGATGTGCCTTAAGGTGTGTTGTGATCGTGTTTAAGTGTTGTCCCTTGGAGTTGAGCTTTATCGTCTTCAGCTTCCTCAAAAATCTTTACCAACCTCTTTGGTTATTCAGCACCCTCAATTCTTGACCTGTCACTAAGTCTTCTGGCTTCAATAATCTTAATCACCTTTCTTGAGTCATTTGTCAATTTTAAATATCTTAATATCCTTAAGTTTTAATTGTGCTACTTCCAAATCAGAATCTAATTAAACCTTTTTGTTAGCACCTACTTCACTAAAGTTACTGCAATAAAGAAAACTTTTTCTAAGTCCCTAATTGCAAATAAACTAACAAGCTTTTTGGCTTTAATAGCAAGTCCAAGTCAAATTGACTTAGAAATGTTATATTCAATTAACACTTTATTTAACAACTAACACTTCTTCAATCAACGAAGAATAATTAACACCTCATTTTTTTTAAATTAACTCATTTAAAATTGACTTCTTGATCTCAAATAAAACTTGCATTTAACTAACTGCACAACAATTAAATGATTTGGCAGTTTATGTTGGTGACTAGACTAAACAGCACATGTTTGTAAAGCTATTTGCCGCCAACTTACTGGATGAGTCAGCATAAATACTTGCTGACTTGTCTAACCAGCTTTCAAGTTCATTGCAATTAAAATATTTGCTTTGAAAACTTATATGAACCTTGAAGCATGATATTTATTATTGCCTGAAAATTAAACTCTTTAACAATACAATGGTCGTCGAAAAGCTTTATTAAAAAAAACAAGATAACAGTGGTTCGAATCCAACAATATTTTAAATTACGAACAAATTTTTAACCCTTTTCTTTTCTTCCCACAGGAAAAATCAATGAGATTCCTAGAGAACGCGGCATCAGCGAGGGAGTTAAAACTCGCTGATGGCCTTGCGATCTACAACCTCGGCACTTCCCGTTCCGCCCGATCCTACGAGCCCCTTCCTGAAGAACCTCAAGCTAGGGAGAACACAGTTGAGGCCAGGCTAGTGGATGCTGCTGCTGATTTCATGGAAAACCATGTCGTCCAGCTGCGCATGCCTAAGAGCACCGTTGAGGATATGAAGAGGTCCCTTGAGGAAGGTCAGTATCCTACAATAATAGAGTAAAATGCGAAATTCACTCATGTTCGTCTTTTAGTCTAAGTAACTAAATAGGATGATGAATTTGTAAAGAGCCGCTAAAAATTATCAATTCAAATATAACTAATACACTTGCTTATTTATGTGACGCAAAAGCTTAGATAACATCCTAAAACCTACAAATCAATATATCTTGTACAGACAAAATTGTTGCTATAAGTAGGAGATGAAAGCCCACGCAACGGCTGACATGAAACCAACAGAAAAGTTGTTCTAAGCTTCTTAACACACTTCTCATAAAAAATAACTCATGCATCATTTTTTCTCACATAAAAAAATAATTACACGTGTCACGTCCAATAACGATGCTCACACAAAAAAAGTACAGATTTATCCCACGGAACCTGTATTTAACATCTACTATATCATTAAGGTGTAATTCTCGTAAGCGATCAAATTATTTCAACGAAACAAGTGAAAGTATTATGAGAAATATAATCATGGGCAGTTCCCAAAAACATGTACAATGCTACCTTGTTATAAGGGCAAGTTATTTTCTCAAGGGGTCAATCAAAACCTCATCATCGTTGTAAAACAAAAGTTCCTTTATTAGTTTATTAACAAAAGTATGACCAATCAATTTCACAGCTCATTGTCGGTTGTTTAAAACAGTTTGTTCTAGCAATTCGTTACAGACCATTATGAAACTGAATATTATATAACACTTATTCTCGCGCTCGTAAAACTGGTTTTCCGTTAATTTTGATGATATTGATATAAAGCGATGGACTTTTGAAATGCAAGTCATTGTCGTAGAGAAAACCATCCACGGAGCTCTCAATTATATTTTGTATTAAACAAGTCACGACATAGACTCGCTTGGTAACATCATAAAGTAAAAAGTAGTTATATAAAATCTTGCAGTCATGTTCATATATAATTCCCTGCATAACTCTCGCCAAATAAATTAAAACGCGCCAAAACCTGTTCGGCGCGCATGAGAATTTTAAAATAGAAAGTACGATCAAAAATTAATCTGATGTTACACATGACGAGACGATTAATACCAAAATTAAAACAGGTACATTACGAAATATAGAAAATTTGAAACGGACATCCGGAACACACCATGAGAAGCTAGAAAACGTCCGAACAAGTTGCGAGAGGGTTTCTCTAACCTATTAACAAGGTTGATTATCGTGGAAAGCGGACGAACTGATTCTGGTTTTTGCTAGATGTCCATAGTACACGTTGACTATGTAGGCTCGACTTGTTCTAAAGTTCCGCTAAGACGGTCCGCGATCGAAATCTCTATCAAGAAACGAGTAAAAGTAACGCTCCAGGCATAATCTTGCTAACGAAATATGGATGTAGGCTTGAAGCTTTCGAATTGGTACCAACAAAACACTTTCTAGGTGAATGGGGTTATGCAAACTTGATGTTACATGGTGAATTTCAATTTCAGTTGGTAAGGACATTGAATCTCAATGAAGTTTCCATACCCGATTAACATTTGAACCTAAATAGTAAATTATCTAAACTGAGCACGAGGCTATTTTAAATTCAAATAACGACATTGCCTACAAACACCTTTTCTTATTTGACCGAGTGCAAGTACATACAGTTTACAGTAACATTAACTAGAAAGTGTATTACGTTAATTAAAATTTATAAGCTTCTGCTAGCGATGTTCGCGGGTCGTTAAATCGTTAAATGCTTGTCAGATAATTTTATCTCATTACTTGCTATTTGTATATATTGAGTTGAGCTTATTTATTAGTTTACATATAAACGTTTTCAAGTAGCGCTTAATTTTCCGTTTCATGAATTGAATTAATCTTAGAAATATTACTTAGTCATGGTCCAACATAGTGCAATACAACTAAAGTTTTTCTATGAGCATCTGTACCATTTCTAACCGCGTATTACAGCCAAAGTACTGAAATCGTATTCTAAGAACTCTTTCTCATCAATGCGCAATCATCCGCAATGTTCTATAAAACATGTTCATCTTTACAGGCCGTGGCAAGAAGAAGAAGCTGAAGCAGCTCCTCCCCATCCTCGCCCTCCTCCAGTTGAAGATCCAGTCCCTCATCCCTCTGTTCCTTGGAATCATCGCCTTCGCCGCTATCAAGGGTCTGATGCTCGCCAAGGCTGCCCTCCTCGCCTCCGCTCTGGTCCTCCTCAAGAAACTCCTCTCAAAGGGCGAACACCATGAAAGCTACGAGGTTGTAGCTCACCCACACCATGAAGAACACTTCAGCCACGGAGGTGGTGGTGGCGGCGGTCACGGTGGTTGGGGCAGGTCCTCGGACGCCCAAAATCTGGCCTACAGCGCCTACTCCAACTAATACCGAAGATAAAATCTAAGTCCCAAGGGCCATGGTTAATCTTCATGTAACTTAGTTTGGACCTCAAAGTAACGATTTTAATTTATTATTTAATAATTTATTTAAATTATTGTATTGTTAATTGTTGAACGAGTGAATCTTGTCTCGAATTTTTATCAGCATCGCCGATTTCTTTTTAAATCTTCATCGTCTTTCTTTACTTTATTATGACTACTACATTGTACCTGTTTTTATTAGTATAATTTTCTTAAAGTACAAATGTATTTACGATATCAATAGCTTTAATTATTATTTTTTGTTCACCTCTAACCGACTGGCAAAGCCAAGGAGGCTAATATTTTTATTTTAGTATCAATTTTTATGTGTTCATTTCTCACTAGTCGATCTATTTTTCCCTTTCCTTTATAATATTTTTCTTTTATATAGCTTTTGTAAATATTTTCGTATTGAATTATGTAAGTAAAATATTATTGTTTGCATCTTCGTTTGTTGTTATATCATATATATATATATATATATATATATTATTATTGTAGCGTATATATTTCTTAGGTGATGTCTTCGTGTGTACAAATCTTTACTCTTTCTTTTAGCTGTTATAATTTATTATGAACCACCCAAATAAACTAAATATAACAGTTGTTTTTATATGTCTCGTATTATTTGTTTCCCAACATCATACTACTTATTACAAAATGTCTTACAGTAATCGACTTCATTCAAATATTAAACACTGTAAGACGTGATTCAAACTTCCTTATTGTTAATAATAAATCCACAAGTGTTTAATGTTGCACAACCAAGTTCAACAAAACATTCAATACTTTCTGTTGCATAAGAAATAATAACATGTTGAAGAAGCACTTAAATATTTATTTAGGTACTGTAACATACTCATGAATTAAAACTAAGAAAACATAATCTACCCACGTACACGATAGGAATAGAATATCATCTTGTTGTACATCCTTATGCGGTTTGTACTAACGTTGTTTGTCATTCAGTGAGTTTTCTAATATGATTAGATTTTCATCCGGTACATCGCTCCATGCAACCAACGTATTCATTAAGTAAATGGCTCTTAGACCACATCTAAAAGTATCATCCAATTAAAATTTTCTATTGTGTTCATTTAATATTATAACAAGCTCACAAGACTTTGACTCAAAAGAAAAGCTACCAACAACTTTTCCAACTGATTATTATTCATATCAGAGCCCAAAGTATATCATCATAATATCCTTATCAAGTCTACTCCTCAATGGGTCACAGACATTCTTTAGCAATGACCTGGCAGTCTTGCGACCAGTCGCTGCTACTACACCTAGAGACCGTGATACTACTGTACGTAGTAACATTCTTGATGACCTAAATGGTGGGTAAACGTCCGTGTGAGAGAATCGTGACTTTGATACCAAAAAGGTAGTTTGTTGCAAGTTATTGTTTTAGATTGTTTCATGATTTTAAGGCTTTGTTTGTTGTTGTGGTTGTTGAATGCTTGGGAATTGTAGCAAGAGATTTTAGCGTTGAAGCTGATTTTTCACGATTGATGTGTTACGAGGTTATTCTATCGGGGATCGCAAGTAATGTTTGGGGTTAATTACTCCCCTAAAGATTTTTTTTGTTTTGTTGGTAATTGTTCCTATAGTGGTCTCTCCAACTTCAGCGAAAGACGGCACTGATGTTAAACGTCAGCCTGTACAGCCTTGACATGAACTTTTTTAGTCATTTTTTGAACTTAAACTGATATTAACATTTCTTTCACAGAACAGAAAATACTGTTTTATCTTATCCATATAATAATAAGATCATAAATTGTTAAGTACATATATATTTGTTTATTTTTAATTTATGAGTGAAAGCCTTTTTATATGACTTAATTAATTAGAAGGCAAGAGTTTTCAATCCAATTTTGAGTTCAACATAACCTGCAATTTAAAAAGCGTAACGTCGAGAGTGATTTTGATACAAATAAAGATACGAGTACAAGCTTATTATTATTTTGTATTATTGAGAAGGAACTTGGACAGCTTAAAAGATTAATCATGAAGCTTTAAATGCAGTTTATGCTTTTAAGTTTAGATTTTTTTTCGCTTTTAAATGTCAATAAAAAAAAATACAGAGGATTTTGATATTTTGACATAAATAAAATACATACGTAATCAGCTTATAATGTTCTCACTGTTGGGACACAGGCCTCCTCTCTTCGAGAGAGACTGTAAGTGTAATCTACCACGCGGGCCCAGTGCATGTTGCTAGATGTCACATGTCTTCGAATTTTTGATTCTCGGACAGGCTGGTTTCCTCGTAATATTTTCCTTCACCGTTTTGAGAGCAGTGGTGATGAAATTATTTAGACAAAGTATAGCGCCTGGCTGGGTTCGAACTCACGACCTACAAATTGTAAACTGGGGAGGTTAGAACTGCTGAATAAGTTTGACAAAATATATTGTTAATACCAAGAATAGCTGCAGTCCATTGATAGTGATTATAACTTATATCGGATTGGATGGATTGTTTGGCGTATGGTGTCCATGTTTGGCAACTGTTTTGCTACAGCGTTTAATCAGCTCTTCTGTTCACAAGCGGTACTCTAACTACCACGTGTACCGTTTGACATTAATACCAATTGTAATACTTACGCTGCATGGACTTTGGCAACTCGTAGTACTATGGTACTAGAATTTCCCATCAGAAGGTAGAAAGTTGCCTAGTATAAATATAATCACATTGATAAACCTAGGACCTGCCCCAACCAATCATCTTTAGATTCTGAATTCAATATACTCCAAGCCACATATTGCATGTCAGTTGACTTCACATCACCAATTACCTATAAAATTCCCACACCATATGCCATAGCAACCACATAATTTAATAGTATTTACTACAGAAGCTAAACAGAAAGTGTACAAGCCAAACAATGGTTCGTAAAACAATAGCTTTCAATTTCTAAAAGCGTGCGCCTTTTGACAAGACAAGACACAAATACTTAATGCAGTCACGCCTGTGATACTACACAGGTATTCCAATTTACACGTATCGAGTCACGGTGGTCTAGATTTCGGAGTTGTAGAGGACAAAAACGGCGAAATTACTTTTACTTCTTTTGGAGATTTTTGTTAAGAGCTTTTGACGGAAGCATTAAATTTGTAGCTGGTCAAGGAAAGACATCATTAAACAGTTCCTGCTGATGATAAGAAACTAGCTGAAAATTGTAGACGCTGGTAAGGAAGTATAGAGTCTATAAGACGATATTCAACATGACAAGACATACATACTTTAAATGCTGATGCGTGATGAAGAAACTTTATAAAGCTAATCGACGGTATTCAACGAGACCAGACAAAAATGCTTAATGCAATGACGCCTATACTGCTATCACGGCGGTCTAGATTTTGGAGTTATAAGAAGAAATTATTTTAACTTTTTCTTGGTGGAGACGTATTCGTTAAATAAAGGAATGCTTGACTAATCAAGGAAATAAAAAAATTAAATAGATCTTGAGTTTAATAAGAAACATGATGTTGGTTCTTTTAAAGAAGACAAAATACTTAGGTAATGAAGTCACGTCTATGATACAAGCACAGGTATTCTAATTTATATACATAACGTATCTCGGCGGTTTTAATTTTGGAGTTTTAGAGGAAATTATTAAAAATCATCTTTCTTCTAGAGATTTTGATGGATAATTTATCGCAGAAGACACTAGCACTGGACTGATCGAAGCACTCAATGATTAGTCGGATCCTGAGGGTGATAAGAAACTTGTTTATTATAGTAGAAGTTATGGGCGCTGGTAAGGAAGGATAGAGGCTATGAGACGGTATTCCAGTTTACAAATACTGTGGTCTAAATTTTGAAGTTGTGCGGGAAATCTAGGACAAAGAAGAAATTACTTTTACTTCTTCCGGAGATTTTTAGGAAGATATTTTGCCAAAAGCAATAAATTCTTGGCTAATTGAGGAGATGGGTACTTAATAAGATCTTGAAGATGTTAAAAAAAAACTTGGTGTGGATGCAGGAAAAGTCGAAAGGAAATCGTAAACTAAATAAATTATCATATTTTAAGAAAATATGCAAATACAGAATGCAGTCACGCTTTTGATACGACACAGTTTTTGAATTTTGGGAGTTGTCCCGCACTGGGTTCGAAGAGATTGGGCTCTTGAAGAGAGAAAGCCTGTGTCTCAGCAGTGGGAACAATATAGGCTGATTATGACATTCTGCAGAGGAAAGGCCGAAATACCTCTTACTCTATCTGGAGTTTTTAGTGTACAGCGTTAAAATATTTCATTCGATTTTATATTGGTTGTTACATTGTTGAACAATACAAAGAGCTCATCTAATTAATTGACTCATTACTAACTAGCAGTTCCAATAGACTTCATGCATAAAACTGTGCTCATGGAAGTAATCAATTACCAACAAAATTAACAAAATTAACCCACCTACTAATCCGTGACTCAATAATAGCTCTGAGCACTACCACCAGCTATTCCTGACCCCCATCCGCAACTTCCTGATGATGCACAGAATCGCGTGCATAAATTGTATGTAAGTCATCATTCGGTACCATTTCCTTCGCGTTTCCTCCACTGTAACGAAGAGGAAATCACGCACGCTGCTTACATAGTAACATGCTAGCTGGGTCACGGCTGGATGTAGGGCTTTTCCCATAGACATTACAACGATTAAAAATCTCTTTGACATTGTGAGAGCAATGCCACGTCCCGTGTGTCTTTGTAAATTATTTCTCAGGTGACACAAACGAGCCGCGCGTGTATTGAAATTTTTTACAAAAAATTTGTAAATTGGGCTATGCATTATTAACACAGGTGGCCCGAAAATAAAACTGTACGGTAATAATACGTTGTCAATCTGCCTAGCCTTTTCCCAACTATGTAAGGGTCGGCTTCTAGTCCAACCGAATCCAGCTGAATACTGGTATTCAGCTGCATTCGGTCTGGTCTTTTACATAGAATGACTGCCTGTCCAGTAGTAACCCACTTACTGGGTTACACGATTGCCCTTGGTAAGACTGGTTGTCAGATTTTTTGGCCTCTGACTACACATAACTATCATCAAACTACTGCTGTCAAAGATCTACGAATAACAGACGGAACCAATGGCTTGGCGTGCTTTCCGAGGTACGAAGGGGTCTCGATATTTAATAGATGGTCACCCATCGTCGAACCGACCGCGGCAAATATAGCATAATATTCTTCTATCGACTCGTGCGGTTATTATTATTTAGCCACGAGACCCTCTAGCCTCGAGCGGCATATTTGTCGCAAAATGTATGCGGTACCTTAGAGGACTTTATGAAAACAGAAGTTTCAATGAAAGTGTACCAAGCAAAGTTGGTTCCGATTTATTATTATTCCTTAAACTTGCACTAAAATGGGTTTCTCGTAAATACGGCGAAACCAAACCGCAAAGTGTTTATTGGCTATAGCTGGTTTGAATTATTGTAATTTGATCTTGAAACGGTTTGAAATCACCAGTTCTCGCTCACCATTCCGACTGATGTCGTAAGTCTCTTTTTGACAATGCTATCATCATTATTTCATTCCAGATAGAAATCAACAATACCTAGAGCCGAGAACGTACTTAGTTTTTCGAGAAATCGCCAAGTGGTTGATCGGCTCTTCACGTGACCAAACGGTTGGCCTATTTTATGGCCAAAGAATCAGCATTGCCATACAACGTGGCAATACTACCAGCTTATGGGCGCTTTTCCTGTTGCCAGCGATGCGGACGAATTTCTTGATGCCCTTTGATTATTTCTCCTCCTTTTTAACTTCTACATATTATTATTTTAATCAACAAGTGATAAAAATAGGGTTCTAACATGTTCTCTTCGCTAGAAGAGACTCACATCTTTATTAGTACGTAGGATCACTACAGACATTCCATAGACAGTAGTTATATCTAATTGTCTACGTATCTATGGGTTCACGGTGAGTTTCTAGTTCGACGCAAAGCGCTATCATCTGACCTCTACAACCCTTAGGGAAATCGTGGTTTCTCAATGTGATGTAATTGTTTTAGAGATGCTGCATCCATTCATTTTCTAAGGCTGTATCCCACGAGCCATAGACGGTATTATTATAATTGTTTACCATACGATACGAAAACGGCAACTATGTAAAGCTTGAAGTTTAAAAATCAATGTTAATCCTCCGGGTTTTCCCAAATTTACTTGGGGTTGGCGCAGCAACTCTTCAGAAATCATTGAATTTTAACGAATACATAGGTAGGAAACAACTTCAAACAGACTTCAAGTTTCTATAGCATAATCAGCCTTTAATGTTCCCACTGCTGGGACACAGGCCTCCTTTCTGTAAGAGGGAGTGGGCCGTAATCTACCACGCGGGCCCAGTGCGGGTTGGTAGATGTCACATGTCTTCGAGTTTTTGGTTCTAGGACATGCCAGTCTCCTCACGATGTTTTCTTTCACCATTTTGTGAGCAATGGTGATGAAATAATTTACACAAAAAAAATTGCCTGTCTGGGTTCGAACCTACGACCTTCGACTCGCCGTTACCACTGGGCCACCACTGGCTCAAGTTTCTATAATCTCTCGAAATTAATGTTAATATTAACAAATAGAGATTTTGTAGAGGCTTTTTGTAGCTGTCTGTTGTAAGACAACTAAAAAGTGCTGTTTTCAATAGCAGGCAAAATATAGTCGTAAAAAATACCAATTTATTAAAGTATTTAAAACAAGTCTTCTAAGCTTCACCATCAATATGAAACCATTATTTTCGAATCATCGAACACGATTTATGAGCGTCAAAGCTAACGGTTCTTACATTTGACTAAAAATGATTCTGGTTTGTAATATATAACTTAGGGCCTGTCAAATGACAGTTTAAGACATAATGACCTTGATTCAACAGCTGTTTTAACAAAACTTATGAGTCTACGTAATTCGAAAATAAATGATAGCTGGTACTTTATAGGAGTAAAGGCCAGTGTTATTGGGCTAATGATGTAATTTATTTTATGGTGACCTCTGAAGGGCAGAGAACCACTCGTCGGTCCTTACCTCTTATATAAATACAGTTTTATGACTACCGAACCGACGCTGGGCCATTAATAGAAACAAAATATTCATCTTCTGCTTCGTGTCTCTGTGTATTTCAGATCTTGTTGGCCAAAAACTTCGCCACTTCCACGGCGTCTTCGGTGGCAGCGCGGAGGTCACTTTGACTGCATGTTTTGGGTCACAGAGGTCTGGTCCGGTCAACTGGTAAAAAACAGATACGTAGATAACAAAGTGTTTATTTTTGTGGATAAATTATCAAAATAAAAATAAACGCCATCTAGCAAAACTAGCTAATATTTAAATGAAAGGCTTTCTTCGTGAATAATATTAATTTCGCAACTTCCAACTGTTACGTTACCGTAACCGTATTCAGCTGCTAATCAAAACTAGAGCTTTAAAAATTATAAATCATAGCTAATTATAAAATATGTAACAAAAAAAATACAATGTTAATAACACACACATTACACCTTAAATATTATTAAAAATAATCTAGCTCTGTAAAACACTTTTATTTCTATTGAAAATAATTTTTCAAATAGCGCCATCTCTTATCGCAACGTAGAATTATTTTCATGGCCATGTTTGTTTACATTTGCAAGTTTGCAAAGAAAACAAAAGTTCAAGGTTCTACCGCAGCGCGGGCGCAATCATGAGTCGACGAACTCAACGTGAATTAAATATTTTATTTGTATGTTTTTTAACTAGATTGCTGAACTTTTGTTTTTCTTTGTGCTAGTATTGTAGTGAATGAGTTTGTGGAGTAACGTGATGTTTGGATTTTTATTACCTAGTTTCGTTTTTTAATGGCTTTATGAATGAATGTCTGGCTAAATCAGATGATAAAGTATATATATTTGAGTGCCCTCTAACTGAGTTTAGACCTGAAGTTATCCATGGTTATCAAATTAAAAGCCCTTTTGAACCCCATGTGGGACATGTCAGACAGGCAAAATAAAGTCACCTTAATTAGTCACACAAAGTTATAACACAAAAAGATCAAAATTTTACTTCTTATTGGAATTTTACAAAAATTTTATCAATAAAATACGCTTTCATTCATAAAATGATGTTTACCAAGGTTACGCGCTCGCACAACTCGAATGAATAGTCGGCCAAGATTGCCATCATCTTTTTGTTGCAACCGGCGACGACTAGATGGTGTTGTTTTTTGTTTTTTTCTTTGTAAAACTCGGTTACTGTGGCAGTGCATTTACAGTGAGTGTGGTCTTATTTTTATGCTGTGAGGTAAGCAGTTATTTAATAGAGTTTCTTGTTTTGTTCTTTGGTACATATTTTGTTTGTTTTTATTCATTGAGGTTATTTTGTATTTACGGTTGCTTTGTAAGAGGTTAGATAACTTTACGAGTATTTGGGTGATTCTGATTATAAGATGCTTATGAGAACTGAGTGATCTACTCAAATAATTATTTATTTTGTTGCAAGATGAAGAGAAATGAGAGAAGTTGCAGTTTGGAAGCAGTAAATACAAAAGCGTCTCCGTCTGAGAAGAGATGCCTAGTGGCTGTGTTGTTGTAACATACATAATCAGCCTATAATGTTCCCACTGCTGAATTACAGGATTCAAGAGGGATTGGGCTGTACTGAAATCAACCACGCGGGCCCGGTGCGGGTTGGTAGAGGTAATGTCTTCGAATTTTTGATTCTAGGACAAAGTTACGTACACAGTTTCCTCGCGATGTATTCTTTCACCGTTTTGAGAGTAGTGGTGATGAAATTATTTACACAAAGTAAAGCGCCTGTCTGGGTTTGAACCCACGACCTACAACTCGTAAGACGGGGCCGTTATCACATGGGCCACCACTGCTCTGTTGTTGATAAGAAACTCTAAATAGAGCTACGAAGTGTTATGCACTAAGGTATAAATAGCCTAACATTATTTCTGAATGGCTGCTCCTGTATGTTGAATAATCGATACATGAGATTCCAGTCTTTGCAAAGCCACAATAATACGAACGCTGTCTTCTAAGTTTTCTTTGAAACGACAAGAAATGACATCTCAATACTTTTGACACTACCATATCTATCAGTCGAACAAAATATGGTACAATCCATACTAATAATTATTATAAATGCGAAAGTATTTCTGTCTGTAAGTGTGTCTGTTTGTATGTGTCTTTCTGTCTGTAAGTGTTTCTGTGTGTAAGTGTTTCTGTGTTAGGTACCTTTTTACGTCTAAACCAATGAACCGATCGTTATGAAAAATGACAGATACTCTGGGACCTGCGGGGTAATTGCGTAACATACTAACAGCAGCAATGGCTTTCATTTTGACAGTTCAACAACATTCATTGCGTTATTTACGTTGTTGACTAGACAAATATTTCAAAAATACGAAGCAATGGACTAGCAACATTCTTTAAAATGATTCAGATTGTGAATTTAAAGTGTGTTACGCAATAAGAGTGATGGTAAAAGATTTATATGAGCTACTTTTCAAGTCTCAAAAGACCAGGGCCTCAAATTAAAATTATACCTCAACATCTGCCTACCCCAATAAACGCAGCATGAATATAATTTCTCTGTATTTGTCGTTCGTTTTTCTTACACGCACAGAACTTGTTTACAACCGGCCAGTTCCTGCTTTTCCAACCTAGTTTACAAATATCAGGTATTTTCTCTCTATAATAGTCGTATCCTATAGATTGGAAAGATTGTGTCTTGGTTATAAATATCTCTCTTCGTATTGGGGATTGACCAATGACCATTTAAGTATGTTCGCCTGTTTGATTGATCTGTAAATGTACTCTCTAAAGAATGGGGCTGATAAATGTAAGGAATTATTTTGGGTAGTAAAGGTAGCATCGTCCTTCTTTGCGGAATTAAAAACATTTAATATATTTTCCCGCTCTTACACAGAGGAGGCCTGTGTCCCAGCAGTGGGAACATTATTATTTTGATTCCACAAAAACATGTTGAACACAGTCATAATAATATCTACTCCAACCACCAAACCTTTTGTCAAACAGGGTTGATAATTGACTAGGAACTTTTAGTTGGGTTATATTATTATGCAAATTCTACACCCATGTTTTATGTTCGTATTTCAAACACCCTGATTTGTTTTTTTTGTTTTGTAGTGTGTATTTGTTTTCATAATCAATATTTTCATCGACATGCATTATTTTGTTGTGTGTCAAACCACGAGCCATGAAGTCAAGCACCAAAAACTGCACTATTTCTACTCTTAGACCTCTTTACCTGAAATAGTAATCCGTAAAAAGTAGAAATGCAACAAAGATATGTTGCATTTAATGCGAGCCATCATCATCAGCCTTTTTACAACTATAAAGTTAAATGGCCAGTACTTCGTAAAATCTTGAATTAATTACGGTAATGTAAAGCCCAATATAATTACTAAGAGAAAGTTCTTTAACGTGATCATAAAGGTTCTCTCAAACTCACGTTTTTTTAGAAATTAATGCATCATAATTAAACTAAGAGAGTTTTGTTTATGCGTTTCTCTTAGAGATGCGGACTATGCATGCGTTAGCAGACTAGCAGTCAGATGGATGGACAACCTACAAAACATTACGGATACGATCTCATTGCGAATCGCACAGACCAGCACTTTAATTGCCTGAGACACTATAAATCACAATCTGAATCATTTTGAAGCATATTGCATCATAATATGTTCGAAAAAAAAATCTCAACAACGTAAATAACGCAATGAGTGTTGTTGAACTGTCAAAATGAAAGTCATTCATTGTTATTGTGTAAGGTACCCCGCAGAGAAGCATAGTTCACAAGGAACGAAGCCTGTAGTCAGCAGCGGGCGGAGGAAGGCTGCCAGTGATTATGTTAAGTGATTTTAGTAGATCTTATTATTTAACTGTGGCAAAGCCAAGCACAAAATGGAGGACATCAGCTCACTCAGGATAAGAATAGACATCCTTAGTAAGAGCAGGAGAAGAAACTCAGCAGCGGCTTTAACAAGTCTATCAATGAAGTTGAAGATAACGACAAAGCCAAACAGTTGAATAATGTGTTATGGGTCTTACAAGCTTCATGTTGTTCTCAAACGGTGTAAGAAAACATCGTGAGGAAACTGGCATGTCGCAGACACAAAATAAATCGAAGACATGTGACATCTACCAACCCACACTGGGCCCGCGTGGTGGATTATGCTATGTCGATAAGAAAGCTCGTTATCGTATACTGAACCAAACATTGAACTATTTCCTAACAAATAAAGTGATGTTGAATCGATCTACAGATGTCACAGGACTTAATGGTGATAGTTAACAGTTTTCAGTAAGCTTTTCAGCCAGTATCTAGAGTTATATAAGGAAATTCGTAGAAAAACCTCTATTCCTAGAAAAATGGAGCAAAATATCGACCTCCCACAGACTAAAACCACGCAGGTACGTTATCCAGGATCCTAGATTCTATGTAGGATATCTAGAAGCTGGTAGACTATAATTTTGAATAAGTAGTAATGTATTTGTACGTAAAAAAAAAAGTTTTAGTGTATCCAGCACGCTAATTGCGTAACACTATCAACCACAATCTGAATCATTTTGAAGGATATTGCTAATCCATTGCTTCATATGTTCGATAAATTTGTCTGCTCAACAACGTAAATAACGCAATCTATATTGTTGAAGTGTCAAAATGGAAGCCATTGCTATTGATAGTGTGTTACACAATTAATGACCGTTAACTGTCATAAACATACTAAGAAAGATGATACAAGTAAATTTTACTTTTATTGCAATACGAACGTGCGCGATGAGTGATTTCACCGGAGTCAGTACACCTTTCTCTGTTAGGGGCAAATGTCCGACCTGGATATAAGGAAAGCTGTGTGGTGCATGCTATAGGCGGTAGCGGGGAAGGCTTAGGAGGCAGTGAATAAAGCTGTTTACGTATATTACTTTTTTATTTTCATTTGGTGCATTTCAGGAGCTGTTGCCGAATAAATTTCTTTCTTCTTCATTTTTTTCTTTTAAATTTTTTCTTCTTTTTTTAGTTTCTTGTTTTTTTTTTCTTTCTTTCATTTATTTTCTTAATATCAACGACATCACACAGTCTTCACTTGGTTATAGTATTTTTTTTAATGGCACTCATTATTTAAATTTTGAAAATTTCTTGGATGCGACTTTTAACGCTATTAGAACCATCTTTAGAAAAATAAAAAGCCACATTCTAGTTTATTTTCTAGTAAAGTAGTGTACGGTTTTTGCTCATTTATCAATTTATTTTGAATAGCACGTTCAAAATGTGATTTAGGTTTTTTTTTCTTTACGTTTATTTTTTGCTAGGTTTGCCATTTTTTTACTTACATTATGTTACGCGGTTACGGGGTGCTACGGTTTGAACTTATGACCTAAGGGTTCTCAGTACCCGTTGACGTCATCACGTCAATGCGGCCGGTCGCTGAAACCCACGCTGGAGCTGTCTCTCATAGGGCCGTTTTGCGTGGATGTAACGCATATTTTCCCCTAACTTGTATTTTTTTTGTATTTATGTCTTTTGTTGCGTCATGTTTACCGCAAATAAACGTATTTTTCTTTTTTTCTTTCTATTTTGTTTCAGTCACATTAGTTACAAAATTAAATTTCTTTAATTACCCGTTTTTTTTGTCCATACACAAGAACGCGTATTTGTATTATACAAATATTATGTCTTTATCTATAATAAAGAGGTCTCAAGTACTGACCACAAATACCACAGCAGTGTTATAAATTCACTGGCTCACCGCGACCATTAGTCTAAATCACCTCGTTCACAAGTGGCTAGTTATATTTATAAAGCGTGCCTGCGGGCTGCAGGGGGCATTAAGTTTCTAGGATCATTTGTCAAGTGTAATAGGCTTTCTTATTTGAAGGAATAACCATACGCATTACACAGTATTGACTATTGCAAAGTAGTACATTTAGATAGCGCGGGGTTTAGCTTCCTCTCTACGCTCGCTCGGGCGCTAATTTCACGCCGTGCAGTAATGAACTTTTTAAGTCACACGTATTGTATACTATTTTATAGCTCATGTGACCTAAGCCCGCGCATAAATCACGCTTTTCTGTGTGAAAATGGACTACTTAAGTCACAGAACCGCGTGACTTAAGTACGGGTTTAGGTCACACAGTGTTATAAATATGTCTTTCAGTCAACTGTTTTAAAATAATTAAAAGACTTTAGGTTAGGTTGGAAGTCTTGGTTCATTTAACAACAGTATAGCAAAAGATAATCATATTATTATAATGGAAGATAAAATGGGTTATTGGCCCAAATCTAATCTCAACCAGCAGCTTTTAAACCCACCTGCTGCCTATAGGCATGACTCTAAATGAGTGCTAATATTCACAAGTCACAAAACTACTAATCTAAACAATAAAAGAAAGCCAGGAAGAGTTGAATCGATCAAAACAATAAATATATTTCTACGATTATATAAAATTTTACCAAGCTTTTTTTTTTTTCAGGGTGGGAAATCATCATATGACTTCTCCCTTTCTGGGCGGAGCAGGAGGGCGTGTCAGACTTTTACTGACTAAAACCCACCCGTGTTCCTTCAGTTGCCTATGCCAGGGACCACGGTATCTCTTTCGAACAACCCGCGGCCCTGGCAGGCATCGGCCGGCTAACAGTCTTAAAATAATAATATTATGTACAAGTATATAAAACGGAGGGGAGATTAATAATCAAAGGGCATCAAAAATTCGTCCGCATCGCTGTCACTTTTTGGGCACGTTTCCTACGTGCCCAAAAAGCTGGCAGCATTGCCACGTTGTATGGCAATGCTGATTCTTTGGCCAAAAAATAGGTTAGCTTTTTAAATTGGTATAAATCAATGAATTTATATTTTCCCATATTATTAAATTTTATCTTGAAATACAAAAAATATTGCTCAAATCACATCACTCGCTCCACGCCAATTAAAGTTAACACATAATATTTGTACAAGGAGATTATAATAGCGCACTATCTCCGTACGTGAGAACATAACGCAAATACTTATCTGCAAGTGTACTTCAATTTTCGGCCGAGTGTATGTTAAATAACGTTTTTTTTTAAAAAAGAAACATGCATTTTGGCCTAGGTAATAAGTAACTAGCGTATTTTTGTTAGAATACCTACTAGGTTACCTACGAGTATACAGGGTGGCAGGGCCATCAACGCGCAACCCTCAAGACATGATTCTGAACAACCAGCATTAAAAAAAAAATGTTTTTTGTTTTTGTATGCCTTTTTTAACCTGTTTTTTTGTTTTTTTTTTTTAAACGTTGCCCCACATTGGGGTTCGTTTACAAACATTTAAACTCACATACACAGACATCCAGACCCGGAACAACTACCTGTAGGCAATACAAATAATTAAAAAATAATAAATAATTTGAATAAATAAAAAAATTATAGATAAATATTTGTTCCGTGTGGGAATCGAACCCGCGACACGCAGCGCAGCAGTCGAGCGCTCAGCCACTGCACCAACCGTGTCCTCAACTGTGTCGCATAAACTTTTTCTTTTTCTTTCTTATTTTGACCGCGTAAGTATTGCACTTGTATATGATAACAGCTGATTTAAAAAAATCAATAATTTCGTATAGTTTCTTCGCTGGATGTCTAGAATCGTGTGCTGAGTTCGCGATTACAGTTTGCGCGTTCATGTCCCGGGCATTATCCAGTATTGAACAGCGATAGGCTAACTTAAACATTGGTTCATTGAACAACAAAAGCTTGTTTGTGATCAATGTGTACTGTTGTGGGACGTAAGGCTTTTCATTTGTTTTAGTCGTAATAATACCCTTCTGTTGATAAAAACCTTGAAATATTAGTCTTTAATTCCAAAATAATTGTGGGAAAAAAAGAAAAAGAAATTTATTGAAGGAATAACTTGTATGTTTACGTAAATTCTAACAATGATGGAGACTTGATAAAACTAATTACTTTGTAATTAGAATAAGATCTCTGAATTCCCATGGATTTGGTGAGAATGCCCGAAGTTTGAATGAAATTAAAGTGAAATTTCTAAGCGTGGTGAGCTTCCTCTCGTACACGATATTGCTTGTTGTCTAGAATCACGTTTGGTGCGAATAGATTATGGATGGGTGAATGTCTGTTAGGTTGGTAAACTTAAAATTACCGATTTTTATGCCGAAAAAATTACCGTGGTTTGGTAATTTAGGAATGAGGAAAGACGGGTAGATGTTTGCAGAAAGAATAATAACTTAAAATAATTATAGTAACAGTGTAACTTATATCATGAAAAAAAAATGCTTTTCCTTTCAGTTAAAATAAGTATACCATAAGATCTGGTCTTCAAAACTTAGTATCTAGTTCATCCTAACTTCTTTATATCGTCATCTTTTTTTTCTTGGAGTTTCTCTCAATGCGTTTCTTCGAAGAACCTGAGTCGCCGACAAAGCCCACAGTTAACCAGTTGTATACGCATAAGACTTGTTATCGCTGCAAATCCATCAGAAGCCAGTTCAATAGTCAAGTCCTTGAGTGCAAACTGTCAAACTGAAAGCTGAATTCAAAATGAAAAGTCATTTATTAATATTATGCTGAGAACCAGCACATTTTGAACGTCAAAATCACATAAGACAGTCCGCCAAAACGTCCGCTCTTCACCACTTCCTATACTTAGTGGTGCAGCCAACTCCCCAGCAGTTTTGTTAGTGCGGGATCACGGTATTCAGAAAAACGATTTGTCTTGTTTGAAATCTTATAGATTTTTAATTTCGTCTTCAATATTTTTACTTCTTCTTCTTGCTATCATTCGTCGTCTGTCATTTCTACTTCCACTCAGTGTTGTCATGCTGATCGTCTATCATTTCCTATTATAACAATATTGCCAGGCCTTGAACAATCAAATTCACATATTTGTATCTAAAGTAGGCTGTATCTTTATAAATTTTTAAATGATGTTATGTTTAAGAAATAAGTAGAACTTTTAAAACACTTTTACACGGACTTTTTTTTTTAATATGTATTTTAAAACTAGAAGGCGCCTGTATTTCCTAGCTGACTGATCCCTGAGAAGAAATGCCAAAACAAACTCAGAGGAAGAGGAACTCTTTTAAAGTCCAAACATTATTTTTTATGCGAGTCTCACAATGCATGGCCATGTCTAGCCTATAAAAGAAAGAGCCGTTGCAGCTTTGATCCATCTCATTCTAAATATACTTATTTTAGCTTCCTCAATAACACTTTTTTGACCACACAACTTACTCACTTAATACCATTTGCTAAAAAGTAGTGCATTCGTTTTTTATGAGCTTTCGCAAAGGTGTCAGTTTTTACAGTAATTATATTTTTTGTGCATCCTCGATAAAATCCTTGAACCTGTTATTTTATCTTTTTCTATATACCATAAAAAGTAACGCATAGTTTTTATATCAACTAACATACATAGATACTAAATCTAGAGTTGTCTTAACTCTAGATCTTTCTAACGAGAAATAGATGTACAGTCATGTATATGACTTTTATGTGCACATTATTTATAAGTATCATTTCTATTTCCTTTATGTGAACATTATATTTAAGCAGAGCTACCATTAGGGGTAAAGCACCATTTTAAATCTGAGATAGAAAAGTTATGGCGGCACCTTTGTAGGTAAGTGCAATGCAATGACACGTAGGTAATATCCTGGGTGCACGAGACTTCTGTTTGTCAGGGTTTAAAATGAGAGTAACTCATTTAATCAGTCAGTAAGATGATGGTTAGGGAACAGCGATGACCCAGTGGTAACGGCCGTGACTTACGAGTTGCAGGTCGTAGGTCCGAACCCAGACACACGCATTGCTTTATCTAAACTATTTCATCACCATTACTCTCAAAACGGTGAAGGAAAACATCGTGAGGAAACCGGCATGAAGAACTAAAACTTTTAAGATATGTGACATCTACCAACGCACTTGGCCCGCGTGGTGCATTACGAATCTCTCTCGTCAAAAGGTGGCCTGTGTCCCAGCAGTGAGAACATTATAGGCTGATTATACTTAGACTAAGATGATGGTGACTGCCCAGGATATGCCTGTCTTCTACGTTCCGTCGTATTAACACGACCTATATCATTAGGATAGCTCATGCCTTGGTCAAAATATTAGCTAGTAGCAAGGTGGTAGCGATGCTGAATTCGTAAGGATGCGACAGACACAAATTGTAACCTAGTATTCAAATAACAATAATATAACATAACGACTGTATTCCCCGAAGTTTTAGGCAGAGGTGTACCTAATAGTTACTGGTGAAATGTGGGTATTTTTCAAGTTATGTTTAAGTCCTATGTAATAGGAAGCGAGCCTATTGCCATCAACTGGGTACGAATCCAGACTCCAGGCTGCTTCTGAAAAATTCTGGATGGAGAAACCCAATATAACTTTGCCCCACGTCTGAAACATAATATCTGCCAGTTACGTCACTAAACTCATGTTTCTAAAATTCTGATACAAGCTCTGACCTTGAATCTGAAGTACAATCTCATATTATGTCAGCTTTTGTGATTATTGACAGAAGATACATTTAGGTACTAATAATGGTATTACGTGATACGAGGTTTGATGACGTAACCTTGATAATCTTTTCAGAAACCCATGGTTGGGATCCCCAGAAGAGAAGATAAGAATACATATGTTCGACCAAGAACTTGAGATGAAATTAAAACAGCATGTTAGGTCACACACTAAAGTAACGTTCCTAAACTGACTATAGATGCAGAGGGATGTAGTAATTGTAGCTTCAGATAGTTTATCGGAACAAAACAATGTTGGAATGAAATAATAATGTCATTGAAGTAGAGCAACTTTCATTGACATTACTGGCAGGATACGAAACGCGATAATCATTCCTACCAATTATGAAGAAACGGACGCTGGTGGTGGCGTCAAACAAGTAGCTGAATTCTGGGCCGAGTCCATATAGATTGCTATGGACACGCTAAGAAGAAGAAGATGAAGAAATGGTAAATATCTTATTGTATTTTCTCTCTCACCGTAGTAATATTCTCACCGTAATATATAGAATTTATAAAGGCCAATAATTATCATTAATAGGGTACAAGGAATCGTCTTCTCTTTTGAGGCATTTGAAAGCTCTCTTTATTTATTTATTAGTTAATGAATGCGCAAAACATTATTAAGTCAATAAAACACAGAAAAAAATTGCATATTTTTATTTGTAATAATTATAACAATTAAACATCTTTGTATCGTTAATTACATTATTACAACGATAATTATTTAAATTATGAGTATTTAGGAAGAATTAGCTACATAACAATAAATACAAAATAAATAAAACCTTTGATACCTAACATACTCGTGGGGAAATATACATAAATAACGAAATACATACACAGTCTTATATAATTACTAATACTTAAAAATATTAAAGCCAGGTACTGAGTTTTAAATAAAAATATACATTACCAACTAAAATACTAACATAAACGAAGTATATACAAATAAATAAATAGAGAAACATTTCGAAAAAAATAAAATGACAATATGACTTGAAGTGACTAAGGAATAAAACGGCATAAAAACGTCATCAAATAACAATTCACAGGTCATGGCATGACGTTAATAAGTTAAAAAATAAATCACTCAATAAATAACAGACACACACACATCCGTACAAGATAAATAATACTTAAATACATTGAAGATCGGAGAAATCAGTGGAAAAGGTGCCACGGAACCGGGTCGCTAAGGTTTCTGCGCAGAATACGCTAAGTTTTGAGCTTCGAGCGAGCGTCCCCAGCCGCCGCCGCCACCGTGACCACCGCCGCCTCCACTCCCGCTGCTACTATATGAAGAGCCTCCAGAGTCACCACCGTACCCACTCGTTCCTCCACTGCTGCTGCTATAATCATGGCTCGATGTATGATGAGGGTGAGCAATCACTTCATACGTCACATGCTTCTGCTGAGACAGCAACTTCTTCAACCCTATAATTGCCGACAAAACTAGGGCAAGCTTTCCGATCAGCAACGCCTTTCCTGCTATCAATGCTATCGCTCCAATTGCCAGCGGCATCAACGCCATCAGCTTCAAAGCCACTGCCGCTATCAATGGTCCCAAGATTTTAGCAGCCTTCTTCTTTTTCCCACGTCCTTCACTAATTTCATTATCTTCGGTAAACGATGACACTGTATCTTCAAACGCGCGCCCTGCACTCGACACTGCGTCAATCACATCGGAACCTTTCACTTCTACTCTCAAGGAATGCGTTTCGAAGTAGTTCTTCAACCGCGAAACAGGATCTAAGGCCCTCGGTGCTCCAGTGTCGGTCGGTACGTCACCGGATTTGACGACGGTCACTCCATCGGTAAGGGAGAACGATTCCTTTTGTCCGATCATCTTGTCGACGAACGAGAAGAATTTGTATTTGAGGCATGTTGTTGATTCCTTTTTGAGGCAGTCTGTTAAGCCGTCTATGTCGTTGTCTGTGTGGCCGGAGTCTTGGGCGGGAAGCGCGTGTGCGACCGCGAATAAGAGCAAGACTGTCGACCGCCTCATTGTGAGAGTTAGCTACGTCTGCGCGCCGGCAGTCGCGACGCTCCTATATAGCCTCCCTCAAGTGTGGCAACCACCGAATTGGACTTTCTCAGCCTGGAAGTAAAAGTAACGTCCAGGTTTCATAACGAAAGGTTTGTGCGGTCATTGTGGGGGTCATGAACTTGGGTTGGGTTGTGCGAATGTTTTGGGTTACGAAGTAGGTGAGGTTTTAAGTTTGGACTAGTTTTCAGTAGGTTAGTGCAGTGCGAAAGTTCATAGCGTTTTTTAATTGTTATTGTTTTGATGGGAATTGGTTTATGGATAACTGTTTATATTTATGCTTTGGCGGGTGGTTGAGTGCTGTGAATATCATACTTGCATTATAAAGCTTTACGATTTTAAAAGAAGTTGTTTTTTTTATATTACAGTTTTACAAGCATGCACTTATTGATTTACTGTGTTTACAGTTAATTTTAACACCGCTATAATTTACACCTTAAAAGCCTTTTTGTTTCTTTATCCTGAAAGTGTTACATCAACATGAACAGCGGTTTATTTCCAGTACGATCCACATATTTTTAGCATTACCTATGTCTTGAATTAAAACCTTCTTAGAAAAATGGGTGTCCATCATAACATCAAAACTTTTATTTGTGTGTCATATGTGTGATTCAATTAGTAGTTGCATGCATGATTTTAATGAATTCTCAATATTTTTTTAAAAAACCACCTTAAAAAATGTTTTTTTTTCTTTTTCTTCACATAAGAAGCAATAAGAATAATGTACCCAGAATTTTGTAATATCTTGGTTTAAAAGACTGTCCTTGAAGTTTCTTATCCGATCTTCTCCCTAAAGATCTACTCTTACATTTAGGAATGGACAACAAGCTTAAACTTTCTGACGAACTGACCGACTGTGACACTACAAAAGTAATTGAAATAAATGCTTTTCTTTTTGTTTGAGTCTGACAATACAAGGTGGAGACAACAACACGTCAATAAATTAAACCGCGTATATCTAATGACGTACCCAGTCTGCACAAGAAAATTCAATCAAATATATCCAATAGTTTAGTCACTATAGCAAGTCAAAGATTGGCAAAACCCATAATCGGCACTTATCTATTATTTAGTTTGTTTGAAAAAAAAAACTTTTTTATTTTCGATGCCAGGATTCATTTGATAGTTCCAAAATACTCTTAAGTATTAGTTAGTTAGTTTCTTATTACCAGTGTTTTCATTTACGGTCTTATTGTTTTCTCCGCATTATATACCTAGATGATTTTCCGCAAAATAAATCTTCGCACGGCAAAAAATACAGTAATGGCAAATTATTATGAAAGTTATTGTTCACTTACGACTTTTCAAAATGATGTAACAGTCTTTTCGAATATTACTATTGTTATTTATTACATAAAGAGCTTAACGAGCATTCAGTTGAAGCTAGACTTATAAACTTTCTGTCTGAATATGTCTGGTATTCAAATATATCAGATATTTTAATATATCGTATAATCAGGATTGCATTCACTTAATCGATACTTGTTCTTAATTTATGATAATTGAAAAGTAAAATCTTGTCAAGAATAATAAACAAAAAAAAGTGCGAGTCGGACTCGCGCACCGAGGGCTCCGTACTTTGTAGATATGTAAATAGTAAAAAAAAAAAAATTGTAATTTAACTACCAATTTACGGTTTTCGGATTTTTCCTTTACTACATGACATTGCTTCTTGGAAAATTTCATGATTCTAGGTCAACGGGAAGTACCCTATAGGTTTTGATTTCGGAAGATAAACGCCCGTATCTTTTGATTGCGGTGACTTAGAAGTTTGATTTTTTCACTGCTTCAAGAGATTGCAGCCCTAAGTATTTAGTATTAATTTTAACTTGATAACTTTACGCGTTCCTGAGAAAAAGAGTCTTGACTGACGGACAGACAGACGGACAACGAAGTGATCTTATAAGGGTTTCGATTTTCCTTTTGAAGTACGGAACCCTAAAAACAGTCATAAGTCGCACAAAAGTATGTGCATCCGCCATTTTAAGAATCCTGTGACGACATCTCAAATTCAAAATGATTTCACTGTGAGAATCAGCAGCATAATCAGCCTATGATGTTCCCACTTTCCACTGCTGGGACACAGGCCTTCTCTCTGAGAGAAGGAGTGGGCCGTAAACCACCATGCGGGCCCAGTGGGGGTTAGCGGACGTCACATGTCTTCAAATTTTTGGTTCTGGACATATCGGTTTCCTCACGATGTTTTCCTTTACCATTTTGAGAGTAGTGGTGATGAAATTAAATACACAAAGCAAAGTCCCTGGCTGGGTCCGAACTCACGACCTACAACTCGTAAGCCGGTGCAGGTACCACTGAGACATCACGCTCTGAAAAATCATAACCCTTACTTGTTTACTTGTACCTTTACCGTTAACCAGGGAAAAAAATTACCCTTATCTTAAAATTGCATTGGTAACTTATTACAAAACTTATAAAAAAGTTTGCAAGCTAAAATATGTTTACCATCTATTAACATAATGTTTATTTTCATAAACTCGTTTTTCCGGTTTCAAGGCCAACCGGCATTCGGTCATTGTAAACCAAAAACCGTTTCTAAAGAATACTGTTTATGAAAAAGCGCTCATGTATGCAATCAAACTTAAAACTCTATGCATTTATTTCAATTAAATAATTTACAGGCACTTTTGAATTAAAGAGTCGGTCGGAAGTCAGAAAGTTGAAGCCCATTCCAAAATTGCAAGGACACTCTTTTAAATGAAGATAATTATTACAAAATCCTTGGTACCTACATTATTCTTGTTGCTTCTACAACGTATCTACCGCTATAATAGGGCCAGTAATCATAAAAATTATAACAATATAATAATAATTCGTAATTTGAAAACTACCGCCTACGACGCTCGCAAACATTGGGCTTCCGTGGTCTACTTGAAAGTCTCTGAACCGTCTCCGGATATAAGTCATGAAGATCTAAGTCCAACCTGGTAACATGGGGCTACCTTGACGGCAGTAGGGTGTAATTGTGGAGCTATGTAACAAACCATGCACCAACTCCTATCCTGCCCTCTGTGTCCCAAAACATGCAGTCAAAGTGACCTCTGCGCCGCCACCGACAACGCCGTGGAAGTGGCAAAGTTTTGGGAAAACAGCATATAAAATACAGTCGTGCTAGCGACACGAAGAAGAAGAAGAGACATTTGGGCTCTCTCTTTCCTTCAAATGGCCCACTCTTTGCACATTTTAATTTCATTGATGCGATGCTATAATCCATGACCCCGGAAAACGACCCCCGCGCTACAGTTCTTTAAGTACAGGTTGCTCCAAGATGATATTTTATAAAATCGTATAAATAAATATAAAAATACGTCTAATTAAATTAAAATATATTCATAAAATGAAACCGGGAAATCGTATACGGGTGTTAAATTAATTTCGCCATTAGAGCGGCACGCGGTATTTGTGAGAACAACGTTACAAACAGGGGTCAGTGTCACTATAAATCTGAGATATTTATCCTGCACATTAATATGTAAATAACTTTAAGAACATCACTAACAGATTTATGTCTCATACATAGTTGGAAGGTCATTACATAGGAAAGTGGCTAATGTTTTTAAGTACAGTCAGCCTTAAACATAAGTTTGCACACTCAAATGAATTCTTGTCGCTATAACAAACATTCATTTGATTCTGCACAATATATTTTCCATAATATGTATGTGGTATCAATATGAATATGAATAGAAAATGTAGATGATGAATAAATTTCGACTAACTAAAGGTATTTACAAGGCAGATGTGAGTGGAAACATCGGAAGGAAATGCCACGGGAGAGCATATAGTGACCTTATTGGTGATGTTCTTTAGAAAAGTCAGGTGTACTTGCAACCAGCGTTCGTACATGACCAGATCTATGAACGTAAACGAAGAAAAAGTAGTAAGTAAGGATCATAGCAGGTGCTACCCCCATGATATAAGGCGAGTGTTTATGTTACGGGTAGCTACAATTAAGTAGTAACACATTGTTATAGAACAAAGATTGCAGACAATTAAATGAATTTATACATCGTTGGTCTAATGGTCGCAAAGCTACTGCTGAGCATGAGGTTCGATTCTCAGGTCGGGAAGTGTTTTTGGGCTTTTTCTATTTGGAATTTCTCAGTTGTGCCCAGTTGATGGCAATAGGCTCGCCCCCTATTACATGGGACTTAAACATAACTGGTGACATGTGGGTGTTGGTACTATAAGTAAACCTCTACCCTACACTTCGGGGATTACAGGCGTGACGTTATGTTATTATTAGCATTACGTAAATAACTCTAAGAACATCATTGGCAAGTAGTTTTATGATTCACACATAGTTGGAAGGTCATTACATAGGAAAGTGGCTAATGTTTTCGAGTACTTATTCAAACTACAAAAAAAGATTTTCCCATAGATACGCCAGGAATCTCATAAAACGTGTTTCTGTAAACTATTGGCCAGTCTTGAAAGTTAGAAAGCTTTGATTTAAACAATACAGTTAAATTACTTAACTGCAGCAAGTATTTCCGATGGAATTTACAGTATTTAGTGCTTTATAAATGAGAAAATTCATTTGCACCGTGATTGGTTTGGCCCGCAGAATTGCCAAACTTAAGTGGCAGTGGCCTGGACCTTGCTCACAGAACATGTCGCCGATGGGACCGAAAGGTTCTGGAGTGGCGACCGCGTATCGGAAGAAGTAGCGTTGGAAGGCCTCCCACATGGTGGACCGATGACCTTGTGAAGGCCGCAGGAACCCGATGGATGCGAGAAGCACAGAACCAGGTCGGAGTGGAGGTGCTTGGGGGAGGCCTATGTCCAGCAGTGGACGTCGTTCGGCTGAAATGATGGTGGTTTGGCTATCAATCAATCAAGTAATTCAACCTCTCGCAGTCCACTGCTGGACATAGGCCTCTCCTCCTCTCCCACGCTACGCCTGCCAATTCGAGGCTAAACGAAGCCTAATCTGGCTAAAGACAGCATGACTTACGATAGAGGAAAACATCGTGAAGAAACTCGGACTTAATGTCATGAAATTGCGGACACGCAGCTAGAGGTGAGATCGATGTAAAGAATATTCAACTGCTCATAATTTATCAATCTAGCTTACTTTGTGACTCTTTCGATAAATAGTGCAACAAATTACAGGAATACAGGAAAAAACGTTCGACAGTCTCACAACCAGTCTATCACGGATATCGTGTTACCCAGTAACTGGGTTGTGGAGGTCAGATAGGCAGTCGCTCCATGTAAAATACTGGTATTCAGCTGCATACCATCCAACCCCAATATAGTTGGAAGAAGGCTAGGCAGATGGTAGGTATCCTTTTTCTAAACAATTTCAATTAATTCAAACACGTTCGACCATCACTGACCTTTAAAATTCATTGGCGCCGATCTCCTAGTGCACAAACTAAACTAAATTTAAGTTCAGTGCATCTTTTTCTTTCTATTTCATTAAGAAAAGGACAGAAGATAAATATTAGTTTAGTCCTGTCAAATTAGTCAGCGCCTGACGTATTTTTAGTAGCCATGTTTTTAATCACGTCTAAACTGTCCATGGAGTATTTAATTTGACAGGACTAAACTAATATTTATCTTCTGTCCTTTTCTTAATCAATTAGAAAGAAAAAGAGGCACTGAACTTAAATTTAGTTTAGTTTGTGAACAACGGAATCGACGCCATTATCAAGAAAAGGAATTGCCTGAGTCATATTCTACTTTCATGATTAGGTAATGTTGGACCGGTATCCAGTTAGACGGGAAGCCGACCCCAACATAGTTAGGAGAAGGTTAAACAGATGATGTTAATTAAAAAGGTATTATTTATATGAATGTCAATCTGTCAGTCAGTCCGAACACCCGCGACCTTAACCGACCTTCAGAATTAATTATTAAGAAAGTATCAACATCTAGCTAGATAGTACACACGGCAAGCACAGCAAGCTATACATTTCCAGCTTTAGCTGACCTCGCATTGTAAAATCAGAAGGCCAATTTCTCGTAATTCAAAACGTTCAAAATCTAGTCGCAGTCTCATCTGGGCGACAAACAAATGTCAAAAACTTGTCGAAAATTTAGGGTAATTAGAGGAAGTTTTGACAAGTTGAGACACACACGTCACGTTCACAGTCTGATCTCAGTCACAATCTTTCAAAAATATCTCTAATTTCCTTACATTTTAGACAAGTGTTTGACGTTGATTGTCGCTGAGACGAGATTGCGACTAGATATTGAACGTTTTTAATTACGAGAGAGCCTTCAGACTGTGAATGTTCTTAAAATTGCGAGAATTGCCCATCTGAAGTCAGCTTATACTGGTTATCTATAGCTTGATGTGTAGCCGTGCGTACACAAAGCTCACGAACCCATTGCCTGAGTCACACAGATATTCTACTTTCATGATTAGGTAATGTTGGACATCAGGATCTAACTTTCTTTAAGCTTAGTCATAAAAATATCTGCACGAACCAAAACGGATGAAAATTCCGATTTCCAACGACGGAGCAAGATAAACTAGGTACTTTTCCTTCTAGACTGATGATCGACATAGATATTACTGCGAGAACAATCTGTTTGGCAAGACTGGTGACAAAAAGTCCATAGATTTTTTTGACAATTTAATCATCGCTTAAAACTATATACTACAAAAAAATATCTGAAAAACAATTAGCATTAATATTGGCGCTGATTCCCTTGTTCACAAACTAAACTAAATTTAAGTTCAATGCAACCTTTTCTTTCTATTTCATCAAGAAAAGGACAAAAGATAAATATTAGTTTAGTCCTGTCAAATTAACATACTCAATAGAAAAATTAGACGTGATTAAAAACGTGGTTACTAAAAATTTGTCATTTTACGTCAGGCGCTGACTAATTTGACAGGACTAAACTAATATTTTATCTTCTGTCCTTTTCTTAATGAAATAGAAAGAAAAAGATGCACTGAACTTAAATTTAGTTTAGTTTGTGAACAAGGGAATTGGCGCCATTGTATACTAGCTTCTGCCCACGACTTCGTACGCGTGAAATTTCGGCCTCCGAGCCGCCGCGTCGCATCCCATCGCCCGCCGGCGCTATTATTTGGTTTTCGCTTAGCGTTCTTTCTGTCATTTTTTCTTTTTGCTCAGCTCCTAAAGGTCTTAGCGTTATGTAAATAGCCTTTCTCAAGAATTAGGCTACCAAACGCAATTTTTTTTATTCAAATCCGACTGGCAGTTCCAGAGATTAGCGCGTTCAAACTTCAGCTTTATTATTAGTATCGATAAATAGCATTTCGCCTATCGATGAAAGCTGCGAAGAAACCCAATAACAACATTCCACAACATAATCAGCCTATAATGTTCCCACTGCTGGGACACAGGCCTCCTCTCTGTGAGAGAGAGAGTGGGCGTTAATCCACCGCGCGCGCCCAGTGCGGGTTGGTAGATGTCACATGTCTTCGAATTTTTTGGTTCTAGGACATGCCGGTTTCCTCTAAATTATTGATTTAGAGATTTAGAGATATTGCTTCTTAATTATTTACAGTACTTTGTAAGCCGTGTTTTTATCGTTTTCACATTTCATAAAACCTCATTTTTTCATAAATCTTATATGCATTAAAAAGTGTCTGAAATAAAAAAAATTGTGTCTTTAAAATAGTATCATCATCTGCCTAGGTTTTTCCCAACTACTAGCAGGGCTCGATTGCTAGTCTAATCAGATGCAGCTGGATACCAATATTTTACATGGAGCGACTTCCTATCTGAACTCCACAACCCAGTTAGTTGAGTAATGCGATACCCCTGGATAAGACTGGTTGTCAAACTTTTGGGATTCTGAGGACCCGTAACGACTGTCAAAGATCCACGAATGACAGCCGGGTCCAACGGCTTAACGTGCTTTCCGAGACACCGAGGGTTCTCGGTATTTAAAGATGGTCACCCATCCGCGGACCAACCGCGGCAAGCGTAGCTTAACCTGATCGACCAGCCTGTGCAGCTGTTATTACTTAGCCAGAACGTCTATAAAATTGTATGTTATCTAAAAACTACCTTTTTTTTTGCGCGGTGGAAATGCTCATGGACTTCGTCCATCATGGAGGTGACAGAGGGGTACATGCCGGATTCTTACCGGCTAAAACCACCACGGTGTTCCACCTCTGCCTATGGCCGGTGCGGGATTCGCATAAGCATTCACCGCTCTACCTATGTACAATTTTATAAAAGCTCCCAATTTATAAAAAAAGAATGCAATAAAGAATTGAGCATTGAGTAAATACTGGCCACCGGAAAAAAATAATTCACTTGTTTTTTTCTCAAGCTCATATTGCACGTATCATAACACATAATAAACAATATATCAGTATACCAGTCTTTCACCCAAAGCACATCACGCAAACGCCAATCTCCAATTAAGTATTTATATTTATATCCGGAACCCGAATAGTGTATCTCGAATACCGGAGAACCCTTTCACTTTTTTTTTTTTTAATAAGTTTGTCGACGTCTCAATGTGAGTAGGTAAGTATGTATGTATATTTTTACTTTTGTAGTTTTTAAAGTAAAAGTACTTTTGAAATGAATGAATGTGATTATAGTTTTGCTTTGCGTATGCGATTGTGTGGTTGTGCGTTAAGGTACAGGCTGTTTTTTTTTTGTGCGGTTCTATGACTCTGCGAGTTTAGATTGTGATATTCAAGGTTTTACCGAGATGACGTCAAATAAAGAAGTATGGAAGAAAAAGACATGTTGCGCCGACCCCAGATAAATTGGAATAGGGGCAGAAAAATGTTGATGATAATTCAAGCTAATTCTGTAGATAGGTTAGGGAAGGTTTCAAGCTTTGTATGATGTATGTTCTGGTTATCAAGCAAATATCAATGAAAGTCCTAATGAAAAGGTGGAAATAAACAGCGGTTACTTTATAATATTGGTAACATTTAGTACTTAGTTTGTAAAAATCCATTGTAAAACATGGATCAGCCAATGATGGAAAATAGTTACTTCTTATACCTAATCAATACGTTCGGTAGACTCACGTGATCACTGAGTGTTCCTCCTGACTTAATGCACGCCTCACACGAAACGATATATTTGCGCAAATTTGGTCTTGCACACTTGTATACAATGAAGTGATGAATGAATGAATGATGGATGAATTAGAGCGACTAACTGAACCATTTGTGTGCACAACGGCGTCACTCAAACCTGTGCAAGTATAAGCTTGGGCAAGTAAATCGTATGGTGTGCGGCTACTATAAAACTTTAGTTTTCCCTGTAGTCATAAAATGCATCTGAAAGGAAATATTAAAACTTATCCTAGCTAGTAACTACACGGAACAACTCATTTAAATTGGCAGCCATACCTGATTAAAAACGTAAACATCATCCACTCATTCTGGCTTCACTCCAAATTGAACAGTCTGTATAATGTATGTCATTCTAATGTGTACGAGTTTGTGTGTGATGTATGAATTACTTGTCATAGTGATGGTAAGGGTCATACAAGAGAAATGCTATAATAATGTGCTTGACATGCTGTTACTGCTAAGGCTTCGGTGTTTGTTATGATAAGACATCGGGCATGTGATACGGAGGAATGAGGAAAATATCGCGATGAAAGTTTTGAGTATGAATGTCGATGGCTATAAGAGTAAGGGAAGACCAAAGAAACGATGGATGAACTGCATGAATGATGATATAGTTAGAAGGGGGGTGACTACCGAGATGGGGGACGACTAATAGAGAAGTATGGAAGAAAAAGACATGTTGCGCTGACCCCGAATAAATTGGGATAAGGGCAGGAGAATTATGTGTAGAGGTTTGTTACTCAATGTGGTTGGTAGGTATTTTTAAGCATCTATAAATATTAGGAACCTACCAGTAGCATATAAGAACATACTACGCTTCCGAACGGGTAACTTGCTTTATCTTTCAGACCGACCGACTCGTAGACAATTGAAAAGTGCCTGTAATTGGTTTTATTGAAATAACTGCTTTGAATTTTAGTTTTATCATCATTTCAGCCGAAAGACGTCCACTGCTGGAAATAGGCCTCCCCCAAACACCTCCACTTCGACCGGTTCTGTGCTTCCCGCATCCAGCGGATTCCTGCGGCCTTGACAAGGTCATCGGTCTACCTTGTGAGAGGCCTTCCAAAGCTACGTCTTCATGCACGCAGTCAGTACTCCAGAACCATTCAGCCCTATCGACCATCTGTTCTACGAGCAATGTGCCCTGTCCACTGCCTGTTAAGTTTGGCAATTCTTCGGGCCATGTCAGTACCTTGAGTCTTTCTTTATATTTTTGTTTTTTATGATTGGGTTTAGTATAGTTTGTGATATATCTTTGCGAGTTCCAATAGATATTTTTTTCTTTGTTTTCTTTCTTATTCTTACTATCAAGGCTAGAAGCTTCTGGATTTCTTATCAATCATGCCCCAAAAGTGAAAAGAAAATACTTATTTTAATTAAAGAAGTTTCGATATAATTGACGTTAACTTTCTTAGCCACAACAATAACATGAAACAGCACGTTATTTCACCATAAAGCCCATTATGCTTTACTAATTAAATTGTATGGTAGAAAGTGAAGTGTTTTGTATCATAAGCAACCATAGCCGAAATATTATTCTGAAGAGCGAGAGGTGGTCACAGTTATAGCGGGTGTGGTGATAGTTATGCAAAATTCGCATAGCATAATTAGCCAATAATATTCGTATTGCTGGGACACAGGCCTCCTCTCCGTGGGAGGGAGTGGGATGTAATCAACCACGCGGTACCAGCGCGGGCTGGCAAAAAAATCACATTTTTTTTTAAGTGCAGAAATATTGTCTGGTGTTCAAAAAACGAAGTAGCTAAAAATGCTGTGAAGAACAGATATTTTACGTTGTATTATTATTTCAAGTGTAGTATTTTTATCTAACAAAGCAATGCGCGCTTTAAAATAATACACTGTAAATTTGTGTGTAAGCGCAGGAGCTGTCGGTACCGCTCGAGACATTAGCGAAGTCGGAAGTGTGGGTGTGTTTGTGGCTTTGTGTTAAGTGCTGACGGTACTCGTCTTCACGTTCACAGGGTGTCTTTACACTTACTTACCACAGGTAAAGCGCGTGTTACTTCTTGAGATAAAAATACTGTAAGTCTCTTTGAATTGTCGAATTCTGAAATCCTATTTACCGTCGTACATTATCTGCTTAACCTATCCCCCACTATGTTGGGGTCGGCTTCCAGTCTAACCGGATGCAGGTGAATACCAGTATTTTACATGAAGTGACTGCCTATCTGACCTTCACAACCCAGTTACTAGGTAACAGTACCAACCACCATCATCCAGCCACGTCAAATAACACATACTTTTAGATGAGTAAATTGCTATCGCCACGCTAAGAAGAAGAAGATGGAGTAGAAGGTTAGAGCTAGCGACAATAAATAAATACAAGGCACACGAGTGATTTAATTTTATTTCTAAACGCTAACCGCTTGCGCTGACGCCTCGCTTTCAAAACCATAGATATTAACGACGTTCATTTACTTGTAATAATTGCGTCCATAACAATTAAATGGACTGCTATTATCTTTAATTTGGTGCTTTACATTTCTTCAATTTTATTGATATTTCGTGTCGGAAGAACATTACTTTCATTTTTGTTAAACTTTAAGCTTTCATAGAAGCTGTAATCAATCGAAATGATTCTATTCAGGTCTGAATGCTAACCGAAATCCAAGATTAAGATCATTTTGAACGTATCAAAATATCTATACCTACTTATTTACTAAGCAAAACAAAGAAATAAGCAGTACCTTTGTACTCATATTTTAAATGTATTATCCTTATGTGTTTTACTGTGTGTACATAAATAATAAAATAAATAAATAAATAAATAAATAAATAAGTATATATCTTTGCACCTACTCGCGCCATTTTGAAAATGGCGGCCACGCATGAGACCTACATATATAAATTGATAGCTGTCATCAATGCAAACAGAAAACATAACAAGAACAAACTCCGTAAAGTGTCACCTTTCCGAGATATTCACGTTCAAAGTTGACCACGTGACTCAATCGTCAACTTTGAACGTTAATATCTCGGAAACGTTTTCAAAATGGCGCGCCAGTAGGTACGCCAAGGATTTTCAAACCTCTTTGTGCCGGTTAAAATGTCAATAGGCTTGCCCCCTATTATACAGGGTGGCCGGAACATTGACGTCCAAAAATAAAATTTAGGTCCCTCGTATCGTGGGGTATCCGAATCACCCCCATGTATGTTCCGCGACTTTTCATAGTTTTCGAGTTACGAATTTTTTTCTGATTTTTTGAGAATGATCGACCTGACCAATCTAAAAAATGGCTTTGTCGAGATTTTTTTTTTGCAACTGAATCTTCGTGAGTAGTACTTTTATGCATAAAATAATCAGCTTCGTAACTGTGATGAAAGTTATGAAAAATTTGGTCTAAAGTGAAAAAATTACGTTCGGTAAATTATGGCTTAGCATTTTAACTTTAAATAAAAAATTTAAACAGGAAACTTCATGGTTCCTAAGTAGGCTTCAAGAATGCGCCAGACTCTCAGCTTTCATAATCATAAAAAAATTAGCACTTTAGACCAACTTTTTTGCAAATAAATTTGATTCAGTTGCAAAAAAAAAATCTCGACAAAGCCATTTTTTAGATTGGTCAGGTCGATCATTCTCAAAAAATCAGAAAAAAATTCGTAACTCGAAAACTATGAAAAATCGCGGAACATACATGGGGGTGATTCGGATACCCCACGATACGAGGGACCTAAACTTTATTTTTGGACGTCAATGTTCCGGCCACCCTGTATATAAAGCGACTCAAAAAATTACCGCTCAAAATGTGGGTGTGTACGCACGGTGACATCAAGCTATACATTTCCAGTATAAACTGACTTCTCATTGTAGGAAAAGCCTATACAATGTGAGGTCAGCTAAAACTGGAAATGAATAGCTATGATCATCATCTGCCTGGCCTTTTCCCATCAATGTTGGGGTCGGCTTCCAGTCTAACCGGATGCAGCTGAATACCAGTATTTTACATGGAGCGACTGCCTATCTGGCCTCCACAACCCAGTTACTGGGTAATACGATACCCCTTGGTAAGACTGGTTGTCAGACTTTCGGGCTACTGACGACCCGTAATGACTGTCAAAAATCCACGAATGAAATGTATAGCTATGATATTGACATGATATATTGATATGTCGTAGTGTCTATCTATTCACATACATCAGGAAAACAGGTAAAAAAAAAACATTTTTTTTTCTTTTACAAACGTTGCCCCACACTAGGAATTTGTCCTGTATCGTGGGTGCGTTTACAAATATTTAAACTTACATACACAAACAGCCAGACCCGGAACAACTACTTGTAGGTCATACAAATATTTGTTCTGTGCGGGAATCGCACCCGCGACACGCAGCGCAGCAGTCAATCGCTTAACCACTGCGCCAACCGTGCCGTCATAAATTAAAAATGAATCACCTTGAACAGACATGAACTTTATTATCTTTGATTTGCACTTTGAGCCCTAAACACTCAGATAAAGTTAGCATCTCTTTCAAACAAAATTAACACCTCCATTCTAACAGCACAATATTCTCTCAAACCGATTATCATACGTTGACCTTCACGTTACGCATAACCACGTAATATTTAACGGTTGGTTTGACAAGTTATACTGCTTTGACGAGTGTCTACGTAATAGGTACCTGCTGGTGATGATGTCAGAGATGTCTGGTTTTCTTTTGTTTATTTATTTGGTCGGTTGGAGTTAAGTGGCGGTGCGTGGGTAAATCCTACTATCCTACTAATATTATAAACGTGAAAGTTTGTATGGATGGATGGATGGATGGATGGATGGATGTTTGTTACTCTTTCACGCAAAAACTACTGAACGGATTTGGATGAAATTTGGCACACAGATGATTTATAACCAAGATTAACATATAGGATACTTTTTATCCCGATATTCCTACGGGATCAAAACTTATGCGGGTGAAACCGCGGGGCGCAGCTAGTAATAGAAATAAAATTATATGAAATTGTTTATTCTGTAAATAGGATATCAGAATCACTTATACACGTCATATTTGAAAAAAACATAGAGTCTGCATTTCTAATCTGACTACCCTTGAGAAGAATTGGTGACATTGGTCAGTCTCTTTTAAAGATGAGTGGATAGCTCCTCTGCCTTACCCTTCTGGGAATACAGGCGTGATGATATGTTATATGGACAGTTATTTATGAGGTTAAGTTGAGCAGAGTAAGCGACCCTGGCAATTCGTCACTGGGAAAACTCTGTTGGCGTATTCGGTTACTGAATGGAAACAATTATATATGTAGTCTATGGATAGAACTGTGGGTGTTTTTGTGTGTAGCATGTGAAATTTGTGTTTGTGTTCTTGAAGCCCATAATATTGTTCAGCCTAGTTAAGATAAAAGAAAAGAAAGAAAAATAGGTTTATTTGTCACAGAAACACGTGCATACTAAAGATAATAATTTCTGATAATAAGAAAAAAAAACCAACAAAAAGCTTTAAAACTCAAAAATAAACAAAACTTTTTAAAACTATAAAGCTTGTTTTATCTTACTGTGGAAGGAAATTACACACGGAAGCTTGAGTGATGGTGGCTTTTCGTGGGATGGAAGTTTCAATATTTTTTTCTTCGTATCTAGGAAAACATCGTGATGAAACCGGCATGTCCTAGAACCAAAACTCTTAGACGACATACATAGACCCGTACTGGACCCGCGTGGTGGATTACAGCCCACTCCTTCTCAGAGAAAGGAGGCCTGTGTCCCAGCAGTGGGAACATTAAGGGCTGATTATGATGATTTTGAGTTACCAGTCGTTTTAAAACATGACTTATGCTACGTCAATAATCATAGTCAGAGGCCCTCTCACTAATCGTGACCCTGCTAATTATAAACTACCATAAAAAGCCTACTTCACCCATCGTCTGCTCTACTGTAGAGTTCACACGACAACAATATAGCGCCATCATAATTACGTGCTCTATGTTAGTAGAGCGCTTACGGTAGAGTCCGTGCTTGCTGCTTACCTACTTCTGTGTAATGAGGTATGTGATACAGCTGTGAGTGGCTCGGTTTTGTGTGTAGTTGATGATGATGCTAGCTTGGTACTGCCCGTAAGATGACTTGATCATTTGATTTGTAGGATGAAAAGTGTCTGAATTTATCTCAGGTAAAGGATTATTGAAACATTTAACTATGAGGAAGAAACTATGTGTCATTGGAAAGCTCTTTTACTACCTATTAATAAATTGGAGCAGAAATAAAAGGAGCAGTGATTTCGAGCAGTGGATGTTCTGAGGTAACGGCCTCGTATCTTACGAGATGCGCTTTACTTTGTGTAAATAATTTTATCACCATTACTTTCAAAACGGTGAAGGAAAACATCTTGAGAAAACCGGCATGTCCTAGACTCAAAATATCAAAGACAAGTGACATCTCCAACCCGCACTGGGCCCAAGTGGTAGATTACAGCCCACTCCCTCTCACAGAGAGGAGGCCTGTGTTTCGGCAGTGGGAACATTATAGGCTGATAATTGTAATACGTTGGCGTTCTTAATATCGTTGTATTAAAAAAGTTAATTCTTAAGATCCAAAACCGCAAGATTCCAGAAGAAAAATTTTTTGTTCGATTTTGAGAAAAAACCACTGCAACATTGTGTTCTAGAATAAGAATAATAAAGCCCAACGGAAGTATGCCTGTCCTTTGTATGAAAATACACTCTCGACCCCCAAGGGTCGAGAATGAACTATAGTTGGGGGTCCAGTGGAAACATTATTGATTAGGGGTCGAGGGGCCGAGAGTGGACCAAACCGTATTTTTGCAGTTTCCGATAAAAAGTTTGAAATAATGTGATTTGTAATATAAGCTAAAAAATGACGTTTAGCATAATTCGCCTACAATGTTCTCACTTTTGGGACGCAAGCCTCCTCCTTGTGAGAGGGAGTGGGCCATCCACCACGTGGGCCCACCTGACGTTTAGCACCTTCCAGAATTATTTCATGAATACAAAAACTCTGTCAATAAACCGCTTTCTCACACGTTTTCCTATCGATTACTTCTCATCCTCATCACTACTACAACTACAAGCTTACCCACAGACACCTAACCCTCGCCTCATTTCCACACATACAACAAGTGGCGGTCAGCCGAGCAAAGAAGCGAGAGTGGGTGAAAGCACGCGCGGGTTAAATAATACACAAGTACACGAGTAGGGTCCGGATTGTGTTAATGTGTCCGTTCTGTGTAGTTAATATTTGAAGTTGAATGAAGAAGAGTGGTTGGAAATGTACCTATACAGGGTGGCAGGAATATCGACGCTAAACAAACTAAACTTCCTTACCCAAACCATTCGTCCCACCCGCTGAAGACCTCCCACCTGGACATGAGTTACCTTGGGTAACCTGGAAGTCTTTAAACAGACTCCGGACCCAGGTTTGCCGAAGCAAGGAAATCCTGTTCAGGTGGAGATTCATAGACGACTCCGCCTTGCGAGTGTAAATGTGCGCCACAACACCCTGTCTTCCGCCTTCCGCATCCAGTCTACCCCAGCCACCTTCTTTAGGTCGTCCGTCTATCTAGCTGAGGGGCTCTAGGACTCGACTGCTCCAGCGGCCATCGGCCATCGGCCGTCATCCTTTCGCAAACTATTACCAAATATCAAATCATCAATAGAAAAATATCAAATCATCAATAGAAAAATATCAAATCATCAATAGAAACATATCAAATCATCAATAGAAAAATATCAAATCATCAATAGAAAAATATCAAATCATCAATAGAAAAATATCGAAAAAGAAAACACGCTAGGACCCATAGGAACCGAGCAAAAAAAAAAGTTAAAAAGAACTCTATTTGAAAACTAAGTATTAGCGCGGACGAGCGATGCGATGCGACGGGGTGGGTTGGCGAACAAGAAATTTCACTCGGACGAAATCGCGAGCAGAAGCTAGTATTCCTATAATTGTGGACGAGCTCAGTACCTCGGTTGAACTTCGCTCTCCGCTCTCGCTGCCTCACGCCCCATCGATCAGATTACGTGACATAACGAACTAGAAAGTTATATTTTTACAAACAAATTCACACGCAACATGTTGAAACTCATCTCTTATTGTAACCCAGAGATGAAATTTCGTGATATTAAAGTAATTTGTCGTGGAAGTGAAGTTTTTTGTGCCTTTACAAGTCATTGTACTGTGTTGTTTTTTGTTTTTGAGATGCAGTCATTCAATGAAATGAGAACAGCCGGCCTATTCTTTAAAAATCTCACCGTGAAAACTTACATGAACTAGGGAGCTTGAAGTAAGCGTTTAGGTCCGTTTATGCCGCATACTTAGACACTCGCAAGGGAATCAAAACCTACAGGGTACATCCCGTTGATCTGAAATCATGAAATTTGGCAAGAAGCAATATCATGTAGCACACGTAAAAAAAATCCGAAAACCGTAAATTTGTAGTTTAATTACAAAAAAAAACCCTTGATAAACTAATAACATACGTACGAATTTTTACGGAACCCGTGGCGCACGAGTCCGACTCGCACTTGACCGGTTTTTTTAATACCAAACTGGGCATATATACACAGTCTGGCCATAAATACTGTTACAATAAAAAATAAAAAAGATATTACATTTGAATTTGGGATCTGTCATTTTTATGCGATTGTTCATTGAGTTTTCTAATTATGGCGCCAATACATTATACAATATTTTGCGATATTAAAATGGATAAAGAGAACCGAATCGCTGTGATTGGATTACACAAAGTTGGTATGGAGACAAATGCAATTTTTAAAACTCTCCATACGCTTGGTATTAGTCAAATGTTTGAGTACCGGGCTATTAATAGGTACAATGAGACCTCCTCTGTTTGTGACAGAAAAAGATCTGGCCGTCCGCGTAGTGTTCGTACGAAAAAGGTGGTCAAAGCAGTAAGGGAAAGAATTCGAAGAAATCCTGTCCGAAAGCAAAAGATTTTATCACGGGAGATGAAGATAGCACCCAGAACCACGTCGCGTATTTTAAAAGATGACTTAGGACTTGCAGCCTATAAGAGTTGCACTGGTCATTTTTTAACTGATAATTTAAAAAAGAATAGGGTGGTAAAATCGAAACAACTGCTGAAGTGGTACGCAAAGGGAGGTCACAGAAAAATTTTGTTTACGGATGAGAAAATCTTTACAATTGAGCAACATTTTATTAACAAACAAAATGACCGTATTTATGCTCAAAGCTCTAAGGAAGCTTCCCGATTAGTCAACAGAGTGCAACGTGGGCATTATCCGACTTCAGTGATGGTTTGGTGGGGTGTTAGCTATGAAGGAGTGACTGAGCCATATTTTTGTGAAAAAGGTATCAAAACATCGGCACAAGTGTATCACCATTCTTGGGAAGGTAGTAGGCTTAACTTGGTTATTACCAAGTATGGTCCTTCCAACAAGACTCGGCGCCGGGTCATAAAGCTCGGTCCACGCAGTCTTGGTTGGAAGTGAACGTTTCGGACTTCATCAGAGCTGAAGACTGGCCGTCGTCTAGTCCCGATCTTAATCTGCTGGATTATGACTTATGGTCAGTTTTAGAGAGTACGGCTTGCTCTAAACGCCATGATAATTTGGAGTCCCTAAAACAATCCATACGATTGGCAGTGAAGAATTTTCCCATGGAAAGAGTGCGTGCTTCTATTGATAACTGGCCTCAACGTTTAAAGGACTGTATTGCAGCCAATGGAGACCACTTCGAATAAGCTTTTTAAATTTTAAATTGTTTTATATTTATGTATTAAACTAACACACTGTAAAAGTAATAAATATTATTTGCAATAATTTTTTTTTTTTCTTCTTGACATTATTTATGGCAAGACTAGGTATAGATTCGTAAGCTAAATTTACACACAAAACTATCACAGGGACCACAGGCAAATCACAGCTAAACACACACACACACCCACACACCTATCACAGGTAAATTTAGCTTCAATTTAGGTCTACTATGCAAAGCTATTAGGTCTTTGCTCCATTATTGGTAAATATACAAGAGATAATTTTAACCATTTCGGTCCGTAAATTAGAGGAATCGGCCATGAGCACGTACTCTGGCTAAGCGTTACTCCTGTCACTGTTACACAACTGTCAAACTAGAAGTTTAGTGCAAGATAAAAACGGAGGATGCTTATTCCTCCTTAGATGAGAAATAACCATGGGACACGACTCGCCGTTACGCTTAAAAATAAGAAGAAGAGAAAGAAAATACATTTATTTAGCACAGACTAAAAGTCATACAATTTAATATCATAATCAGCAGTACCAGTCCACTGCTGGACATAGGCCTCTCCTATTGCACGTCATTCAACTCGATTTTCGGCAACTCTCATTCTACTGCTACCAGCAGCCTCCTGCGAAGATCGTCGCTCCGCCTAGCCTGAGGGCCACCTTCAAAATTTAATATACATCAGACAAGAAATAAAATAAAAAGTAAAAAATTTGCGATATGTAAGAAATTTGCAGAAAAGTGTGCCTCACGGCTGCGCCAAAAAGGCCCAGTTCAGCAAAAATGCCAGACAACTAGTGCCTGACGCTGGTTTTCAACTGTGACGGAGGTAAATAAAAAAGTGCTTTCCTTCTACACCATAAGTATCGTTAGGTAGGTATATTACTTTCCTTCACCGTTCATCAATCTTGTTGGATTTATTTGGAAAATGTTATCATCTGCCTAGCCTTTTCCCAATTATGTTGGGGTCGGCTTTCAGTCTAACCAGATGCAGCTGAATACCAATATTTTACACAGAGCGACTGCCTGTCTGACCTTCACAACACAGTTACTGGGTAATACGAAACCCCTCGGTAAGACTGGTTGTCAGACTTTCGGGCTTCTGATGACCCGTAACGATTTTCAAAGATCCACGAATGACAGCCGAGACCAACACCTTAACGTGCTTTCCGAGGCACGGAGGGGTATTTACTTAGAAAATGTATCCCTACTAAAATAATCGCTTCTATAAATTCTTATCGTAAAAACAGGTGCTAAAGAAGCTCAATGAACGATACCACCGTCACCACACAATAAACCGAGAAAATGACATGACAAATAACAAACACATGACTAAACTTTTCATCCATACATCATTCGAACAGCATCCACAAATGAAAGTGTTACCCATTGTAATATCATCTTCTTGCTCGTTATATACGTAGTAGGTATTTCACTTCATAATTAACTACTGTTGTTTGAAAGTGATTGCTAGAAATGGAAACCGTAAAAGCATTTATGAAAGTATTGATTTATATCGAACGAAAAACTTGGGAAATTATAGTGAAATAGTGATAATTTAGCCATGCTATTATGTAATCAATGGCAAGAGTTTAGAATAGAAGCAAGCTTCAACTGCCCTTCCTTCTGTTTTTAAAAACCAACGGGGTAATTGCGTAACACACGAACAGTAGCAATGGCTTTCATTTTGACACTTAAACAACAATTATATCGTTCTTAGCTGCGCGCCGCGGTTTCACCCGCGTAAGTTTTGATCCCGTGGGAATATCGGGATAAAAAGTATCATATCTGTTAATCCTGGTTATAAACTAACTGGGTGCCAAATTTCATCCAAATCCATTTAGTAGTTTTTGCGTGAAAGAGAAACAAACATCCACCCATCCATCCATCCATCCAAACTTTCACGTTTATAATATTAGTAGGAATTCTAGTAGGATTTACGTTGTTGAGCAGATTTGTTTTTGAAAATATTTTTATGAAAAAATGGATTAACAATTTAAAAAAACTTTTATTTACAGACTACATAGGCCCACGTTGTGTTGTGTTGTGTTACAATATCTTTCAAAAGGATTCAGATCTTGATTGAAAGTATGTTACGCAATCAGGGTGCCGATCAAGTCCCCTATAAGTTTTGCTGTCAAATGTCATGATCATTTTTTACGTTTAGTTGATCAAAATTATAACAACGAATTTTATCATATAATTACAAACTTTGACATACATATTTGACAATGTAGGTATGCTATACGTTTTCAGAAATCGCTGTTCAACACATTATTCTTGTTTTTATTTTTAGTAAATACATAAGAAAGAAAAACAGAAAGAAAATACGTTTATTTGCGGCAAACATGACGCATAAGAAAGAACATAAACACACAAAAAAAAAGTAACAAGTTGGGGGCAAACATGCGTCACATTCACGCAAAACGGCCATCGCTCAGCATAATGCTAAGACCCTATACGAGACAGAGCCCCAGCGCTGGTTTTCAACGGCAGCCGGCGTTGACATAGGTCACAGGTAGTAAAGGCTAAGGGCTTGTGGCTAAGTAATAACAGCCGCACGGGTCGATCGATCACGTTAAGCCACGCTTGCCGCGGTTGATTCGTGGTTGGGTGACCATCTTCACATACGAGTACCAAGACAACCTCCGTGCCTCAGAAAGCACGTTAAGCCATTGGTCCCGGCTGTCATTCGTGGATCTTTGACAGTCGTTACGGGTCGTCAGTAGCCCGAAAGTTTGACAACCAGTCTTACAAAGGCGTTTCGTATTACCCAGTAACTGGGTTGTGGAGGTCAGATAGGCAGTCGCTCTTTGTAAAACACTGGTATTCAGCTGCATCCGGTGAGACTGGAAGCCGACCCCAACATTGTTGGGAAAAGGCTAGGCAGATGATGATCATAGCTATTCATTTCCAGTTTTAGTTGACCTCACATTGTATAGGCTTTTCCTACAATGAGAAGTCAGTTTATACTGGAAATGTATAGCTTGATGTCACCGTGCGTACACACCCACATTTTGAGCGGTAATTTTTTGAGTCGCTTTATATAATAGGGGGCAAGCCTATTGACATTTTAACCTTCTTTACCCTTTAACCTTCTTTAGGTCGTCCGTCCATCTAGCTGGGGGGCGTCCCACACTACGCTTGCTTAAACGCGGTCTCCACTCCAGGACTCGTCTGCTCCACCGGCCATCGGTCTTTCGACAAACATGGCCAGCCCACTGCCACTTCAGTTTGCTTACTCTGCAAGCTATGTCAGTAACTCCGGTTCTTTTCCGGATAATTTCATTCCTGATTGTATCCTTCAAAGAGACTCCGAGCCTAGCTCGCACCATAGCGCGGTGAGTGACCTTATCGATTGTATCTTTAACTTTTATGAAAGTCATTGGCTTTGACCTTGTAATTTATTGGTATCGATAGGAAAGTTTACATGAAGCCTTCATAAAAGCTTAAGAATACAAGATAAAATGCGGACTTTGTTGTAAGTAAAGGCCAAGCCCAAGATACAATCCCTAACCACAGACAACCTAACGGTAATTTATTGCATAATCTTAGTTTGTTGTTTAGTAAAGTGTTTTCTTTCGTTGAGTAGGTACTTACTAGTTATATTTTTTGTCTTTTTCCACTATATTTTTCTAAACAACACAAAGCAACATTTGAATACAAAAAACGCTTGCTTTTAAAATTATGACCTAGCCAACCAAAAACAAACAGATCGGAAGCTAAACAATGGTCTTTGCAAAAAGAAGAAATAAACTTATACAGTAAGGACATAATTCAGGTTTCGAACATTTTCTACCCAAAAATTAAAGTGCCAGAAAAAAATATGTTTTTTTTAAGAGCAATAACACCCTCAACATTTGGTCTTGTTACAACGACAGTATACAATTTACCCCCTGGCTGCTATTTGAGTTTGAAAGTACCAAAAATCATATTTTTGCCAACAATATTTTGGACATTCGTTGACATAGTAGAAGTGACATATGCGTTGGGTATAATAATACTAGCTGGGCCCCGCGGTTTCACCCGCATAAGTTTCGATCCCGTGGGAATATCGGGATAAAAAGTATCCTATGTATTAATTCTGGTTATAAACTATCTGTCTACCGAATTTCATCCTAATCCGGTCAGTAGTTTTTGCGTGAAAGAGTAACAAACATCCATCCATCCATACAAACTTTTGCGTTTATAATATTATAGTAGGAAGTAGGATTAATAGGATAGGATAGGATAGAAGGATAGTAGGAAGTAGGATAAGATATTGCAGCAGTTTTACCCAAGCTCCAGCCATGGACTCTTGCGAAATTATGACACAAAATATAATATAATGAATCATCAGAATCTATTACAAGAAATTCCCTCTGCCTCGCGTGCACACAGAATTTCTCACAGTCAATTAGACCTAGACCGTGTCACGGGAACTCTACTGTCAATAATTAGGTGCTCTACACTACATTGTGCCTAGGTCACCTTCGAGCTCGTCAGGTCAGATAAAAAGTAAAACAATAGACGCTCTGTTATTAGTTGATTTGAATGAGAACGATGGCATCGGGTTCTCTTGAACTTGATTCATGTCATTTGTCTGTGGAGGTTGGCATGCAGTTTAGCAACTAGATATGAGTGTTGCGGGATTTTGTCGCATTGTGTGTGAGAGGTGTGAGAAAAAATTTACTAAAGCAGTGTTCATAATCTCAGATAATTTAATTCCATCGCCACTTAATCTGTATTTGAGTTTTTTGAGTGAACATTTGCGACAAAAAGTTACTAATAAGTTTTAGTTGCAATGGAATTAGAACTTTATTAAGTATGACATTCAGTTTGCTGTTCGTGTAAAATACTGGTACCCAGCTGCATCCGGTTAGACTGGAAGCCGACCCCAATATAGTTGGGAAAAGGCTAGGCAGATGATGATTCAGTTTGTTGTTCCATAACTTGAAAATGATCTCAAATTCCTGGCTATAGTATACTTTCAATTATCTAATCTTTCAAAACATGTTGTGTGTTTAATGTCTTTGATTGTTATTTTTATCTAGCCTGTTTTCCCGCTGTAGAACAAAAGCTCACTTTCCCTTGTTCGCACAATTATGTTCTCTGCCAACTTTGGGCCAGCCCTTTGCCTTAGCCTAGCACAGTGTCTCCTACCGCTCAATGCGACCCACTCTGTGGTTCTTATTGCCGACAACTCATGTGATACGCGGCAGACATATTACTTTTCTATCTTCTATATTTAATTGTGTGTGTGTCTTAAACCGTGCTGAAAATTGCTTAACTTTTCTCACTAAAGTTATCTCTGAATGTTGCTTCTTCGTCTTCCCAATACACTATTCCATGTAGTTTTTCTTTTTCTCCTAATAATATTAGTCAGTGAGGTGACAGCAGAGCTGACTGCCCGGGGAATGCCGAACGTGCATTTAAGTATCGCCTCTCGTGGAGGCTATTTTAATGCATGCAATTGCATGCAGTGAAAGCGAACTTACGAACTGAACAAAATGGGGCAGTTCACTTCAACCTGCAGCACATTCCTTACTTTTGCTTCGAACTTGACCTGCATTCCTCCATACGTTGTCAATGTAACCGTGTAAGAATAAAATCTATGTCAAATCTACTTGATATGTTCGCCACGCGTGTCTCCGAATCACAATGTGTTTACGCTCCATTCACTTGTTTTTGAAAGTATATGTGTATTTGTTTATAGCACTTTCGTTGTTCGTTTGTTTTTATGGATTTTAGGGACAGTGGGTGGCTCTGGAATGTTAAGATAGTTGAGTAATCACAAATGACACTCAATCAGCCATAACGATGATAATAAAGCCAAAAATGAAAAGTTTTTGACAATTCTGTTAAAACTTGTTGCTACGAAACGCTCCAAAGTGATCGTAACTTATCAACCCTCTGGGTATCATTAATTTACTTGATAAGATATTTCAGACTTCAATATATTTTTCGAGACTCCGAAAGAGAGAAATGATTTTTTATAGCAAATTGCAGACTTATTGGTAGAAATTATGAAAACACAATATCAATTTCAATACCTTCTATAAAAAAAAAAAACATAAAATTTATTTTATTTTATGTTTTTTTTTTGTTCAAATGTTGTTTTTATCAGTGCCAAACTAACTTTGATTTATTCAAAAGAACATTAAAATCACGACATTCACCCCTTCGAAAACCTTTTATCACATAGTTGTGACTTGTGCCCCCAAAGATAGCTCAAACTCTCATACATCATGTTCCATTCACAATTCAAAAGTTAACACTACAAATGCTCGCTTACATAGACTCGTATAAATATCCGCGGAGCTCGCGCAGCGTCCGGTTTGTATGTTTCGAGGTAAATCGCTCTACGACGCACTTTCCAAGTAAATTGCCTACACATATAAATCGTGTGTATGATGGTGCATCAAATGGGTCCCATGATGACTCTTAGATGTCGGTTTGATTTCATTTCTTTTTTTTCTAGAGTAATTGAAAATTTTGGTGCTGTGCGGAATGCACGTAAAAGCGTAACCACATAGTAATGAATTGATGTTACGCATGGTTGTTACACTTCTAATGTTGTATGTAAATAATATAGATGGAATTTGCATGGTTTATATTATGTTAAAAATGTTAATGTTTGTAAACAGATGTGTTCTGTGTGTGTTGTGTGTTCTATTATTGATTATGCACCTGTCACAACACCAATTTATCTCGTCTGCTCAACGTCCGTGTGTCACTGCAGGGATCCAGCAGAATATCAGCGTCAGTTATATTTGCCTGACACACGCTGAGCTGGACTCCCATTTGGTGCAACCTTGAGACACACACTGCACTGTGTGTTTTTTGATATTAATTTGATGTTAAGTATTCGTCATAATGTCAATTTTTACTTCGATATGTATGTTTTTCTTTGTGTTGTGCTGTCTTTTGTGTGCGCCAAATAAATGGTTTATCTATCTAATATAATATTGCCAAAAAGGCGATCTTGTTATGAAAGTTTGAGTTTGAAAGAACCCAAGCTAAAACATCTATTTACTCGGCATTTTTTAATTGAACTATAAGGACATTATAATATAAAAGGATACTTTTTAAAACCAATTAACTGTTAAAACCACGTTTAGGTAAAACCCATCCTTTTATTCAGCAATTTTATTTCAATTAAACCATTTACAGTCAGAATTGAATGGTTTAGGAGTCGTTCGGACAGACAGTTGAAGCTAGTCGTCCATTCCAAAGCATAGGTTCTTATGAAGAAGAACGGGCAAGAAACTTGACTTGTATTTTTTTTTGTGTTTGTTCTTTTTATGCGTCATGTTTACCGCAAATAAACGTATTTTCTTTTTTTCTTTAAAATCCATGGACATTCTCTTATTCCGTCTACTTCAAATCTGTATTTTCAGATGTGTTGATATGCCGCCCCAGGATAAGCCACTTTACATTCAATAGATCGAACTGAATAGCACCTATTTTGGATAGATTACAGCTGTGGAATAATAACCCAAACATGTCTTTCGGTTTTCGGATTTGTGGAAAGTGTTATCTGAATTTAGATGACTTTCATGCCATAACGTTCCCACTGCTGGGACACAGGCCCTGTGAGAGGGAGTGGGCCATAATCCAACTCGCGCGCCCAGTGCAAGTTGGCGGATGTCACATGTCTTCGATTTTTCGAGTTGTAGGTGGTGAGTTCGAACCCAGGCAGGCACTTTGTGTGTTTAATTTTATCACCGTTGCTCTCAAAATGGTGAAGGAAAACATCGTGAGGAAGCTGGCTTGTCCTAGAACCAATAGCTAGCTAGCTATAGCTTCTAATCTACCATCAAAATCATACTTGATTCATGGAGGCTTACTCAGTATAGTGTCTACGAAACCTAAGGCTAGGAAATCGACATTCCAGCTAAGTTTACGACTACTATGTAGTGGCTATAGGCTATAGCCACCAGTAATAGTGTAGTAGCTTGCCTATACTAGTATTATAAAGTGGTAAAATTCGTTTGTTTGTTCGTATGTAGGGCGTAATCTCTGCAACTAGCAGTCAGCTAAAGAGGTGAAATTTGTTTGTTTATTTGTTTGTAGGGGTAGTAATCTCTCTGGAATTACCAGCCGGAATTGAAAAATTATTTTTGCATTTGGTAGCCTAATTCTTAAGGAAGGCTACAGGCTATTTAACATCACGCTGTGACACTTAGGAGTCAAACAAAAAGAGAAAAGGACAGAAAGAACGCTAAGCGAAAACAAAGTGATAGCGCGGGCAGGTGGTGCGATGCGACGGGGTCGGTCGGGGGAACAGGAAATTTAACGCAGCCGAAGTCGCGGGCAGACGCTAGTTATAAGTATATAGAGCTGGGTTTCTAACGCAACAAGGCCAGTGACGATGAATGACGATACTAGCTTGGTACAGTCGTGGTAACAAGCCGTCGGCCCACATGCCGCCCGCAGACATCTCCGATACCAGTGCCATCACCATTGCAATATAACCTTATATCTATGGGCACCACAGATGCGTTGCTATCTCAGAGAGAGCTAACATGTCTCATGGGTCTGTAATTAAGTACAGACGCCAGCACATCAAGCTACTACAATCTGTCAAATTTCTTTAATAGATTTTCAACTTTATCGCTAAAGCATTATGGTTCAAGGTTGATTGGGAAAATTTGACAGTTTCGGGTAGCTTGACCTGCTGGCGTCTGTACAACCCAAACCCTTGAAATAAACATGAAATTTAACTATTTAGTATAACCAGGACGATTTCCTGCAGAGCTGACGGTACACACAAATAAGTAATTTAATGTTAAACGCTAAACTACATTATAATATGTATACCTAGCGTAACTTACTGAAAAACCTCGTATATCACTTTAATCAAAATATTAAAAAAAAAAATTGTCGTCATGCTTCGGTTGTAATGTTCTTTTTAAAAAAATTGTTTCCTATATTCAAATTTTATTTATGTTTCAAATTGACGTCATTTCAAGTTAAACAAATATCAATTTTATTTTAATGTTTATTAAGTTGATTTCAGAGTGACTAGCACTATTGAAAACGTTATAAAAATGTTTTAAGTTGTAGCGTAAACTGAAATTTATTATGTAGGAATTAAAGTTATTTTTCCATAAACTCATATTTGTTTATATTTTTGCGAATATGTCGCGATATTAGATTAGATTTTGTTAGATCTCGTTCTTTTTAACTGTTTGTACCTGTTTGTTTATTTTTGGTGTACAATAAAGAGTATTCTATTCTATTCTATTTCCTGTGCGTGTCCCAAATAAAATATGTTTCTTTCTTTCATGTTCACATACATACAATTCTTAAAGATTTCTTTTGTCACCAATAATTAATGATGAAGAAAAAGTCATTGCCATTCAACAAAAAAAAAACATATTTCAACTAATTTACGTACCTTTGAAAGAGACCCTATATAAAATACTAGGTACTATGTTAACCTAAAAGCATAAGCCAACTTTATTTAGATACCTATGAATTTTTGTCTCGCCTGTACCAACCAGGGCAGATCGCCTGCAGCCGTGTGCGCCGCTTCTCACATAATGGCCGCTTCCCCTGTCCACCTCAGGATGTCCGGTGGTCGGGAAATCTTCACCTTCCATGGGTAATGTTTAGGCCTACTTTGTGGAGAAAAAGCGAGATTTAATCCGCATAAAGTTTGTAATAGAAAAATAAAATTGGGCTAAGGTTAGGTTAAGAGGGACAAGGGACCCAGAAGTTGACAACGTTGCAAATAGCTGTCACATATTTCACTGTTTTGATTAATTTGTCAATATTACTAAACCAAATGAAATTCTAAAACACCTCTCTGTAGTGCACAACAATATTGATTAATAATAATAATAATAATAAGCTTTATTTCATAAAAACAGTACTTAGATTACATTACGGTTTAAGTGATATGATAAAAGCAAAAGTACACAAAAGTTTTAGCATCTGGAGCCGAACTAGGAAGAACCTGTATCTCGGCTAACAGCGCCAATTCCCTCGAGTTACATTAGATGAGAAGATTATATGATTATAAGATTATAGATTATATGATTATTATAAGATTATTATGAATTACAATATAATTAATTTCGTCTTTGAAAACTAACAATAGAAGTGCACATACCCAGGATACTGTCATGATGATTGCCTGATTTTTCTTCGATTTATATTTTCAGGCGATTAAGGGCGAATTTTACCAAACTTTTATACCTAGAATAAGTATTATGGTGAGATTTTTTTTTTTAATTTTTGTTGTCTGACAGTTTTTGTATGGAAAAACTGTCAGACGTCAATTTAACTCTAGGGATAAAAGATAACTGACATTGGTAAAATCCCAAAAGCCTGAAGCATTATTTTAAAGGTGGACCTCCCACTTAGTGAGCTAAAGAACAAACATTTCGCGACTCAATTAGGAGAGAGAACATTTTTATTGTATAATTATAACAGTACATACAACGTCACTACAATTACAAGTGAAATTCACATCAGTATATGTTGAAGATGCACATTTTTTGTCGAATCATCCGATCTCATCGGCCACCTTGTGACATAGTTTTACATATTGCAGCGATGCCTACTTCCTGTATTGTCTAGTCATGTGCAGCAAGAAACTCTAGGAATATCGATAAACTAATATACTTTAATTAGTAGTTACTTTCTTCTCTTTCAAAAAGACATGTTGTTCCGACCTCAAATAAATTGGGATAAAGGCAGGAGAATGATGACTTTCTTCTTTTTCTTTTGACAGGCTAATAGTTCATGAGGATGAAGTAAATATTTACCCTAGTGGCTTTTGTGACGCGATGCAAATTTAGTATTAAAATATCTTTCAAAACAACTCCGAGCATAGCTCACTCCATATCGCGCTGAGCGACTCTTTTGTGGACCAGTCCGACTGTTAGTGTCCACATTTTGCCACCACTAGGTTACAAAGTACTTATTGTCCGTCAGTGAGCCTCAAACTAGACTAAACAAACAAGTTTATACTCAACTTTATCGAGATACTCGTATCGAGTATAACGCATCACTACATGTCAGTAACCTGCTTTAAGCCATGTATGTGGGATGAATGTAAACTTCACTCTTGATATCAGGTGGGGCTGTACGCGTGCTGTACGTGTGTACGAATTCTTTCTCTATACTGTTTTAGAAAAACAACATTTGTTAGTAAATCCATAGTTATGTACTATCGCCAAAGTCTATATCTGACAACCGTTAGGACTATTCCTGCTTGCAGCGCATATTAATAATCGACCTAAAAAGGATCCTCTTTTATTTTTGTTTTATTTGTTATCGACAAAAAACAGTTACATGCCAAGCTTAAATAAAGATTCTTAAATAATAGACTTAATACCAAAAGATGCAGCTGTGGTCATCATGTGCATGGGATTTTGTTTTCAAAATGGTCAGATATAGGTATTGGCGATAATACAATGCAATGTGATTGTGACCCCTCATAACGACCTTTCTTATTACCTAATAGATACCTAGCTTCTTCCCGCGACTTTGTCCGTGTCGCGCTTGCTTCCCCGACACACCGCGTACCTTCCTCAAGAATTGGGCTACCAAATGAAAGAAAAAAAATTCAAATCCAACTGGTAGTTCCAGAGATTAGCGTGTTCAAACAAACAAACTCTTCACAGTTATTGTTAGTATTAGTTAAGTAGGTACAATTATTGTTCTCGCAAGCCGAAAATATGAGGTCAAGATTTTTTTGGGGTCTCACATATTATGTTAATTATCCAGTTCTATTAATATTTGGCCTGGTCTGACACTTACGGTTTTGAACTGTATCTCAAATTATCAATAATCAATGCTTGCATCATCTAATTATGGTCCACACTGAGTGTGTCACTGGAATAGGACGTGTAAAAGTGATAAAAACTATTATAGTGCCATCTATGAAATTATTCCGAAAGTACGTGAAGAGAAACGTGCAGTGAAAGAGTTTATAGTTCCCTCAGTTATGTCCAGATGGCAGTTTCTAAAATAAAGACTAGAGAAAAAGTAAAGTGAAAGTGTTGTGTCGTAAAAGCGCCATCTATGAAAAGTCAAGTGTAACCAGATGGATAAAAGGAAAGTGAGAGAAAGGAGAACGGTCTACACTTTACGTAAAGGTACAGTCGTTTTAGTACATTTGAAATCTACTAGATGGCGTTTAAATTTTTTATTTTAGTAGCTGAAGTTGTAGTGCCCGCGGTTTTTAAGATATTTTAAAATTTATTTTTATATTATATCAAATACTGGCCTCCGTTGTCTGATAGATATTGTGGATCTGTGACCATTACCTATTAGTATCTACCATTAATTAATTTATAAGTAATAAACAATTGATGTACAGACGCCAGCACATCAAGCTACTACAATCTGTCAAATTTCTTTAATACATTTTCAACTTTATCGCTAAAGTATTACGGTTCAAGGTTGATTGGGAAAATTTGACAGTTTCGGGCCTGCTGGCGTCTGTACTTAACTATTCTCATGAAACTCGCGCCAGATCATAGTAGTAAAATAGTGATAAACGGTAGTCATTGTCATTCTCCAATATTTTATGCAGACTCCCTATTATGTAGGTACTGTAGAGGTTTGTCAGCCGAAAGCAACCTCATATAATGCAGGCCGGCTATGATTTAGCGCGGGTTACATTCGAACGTTCAAGCTAACGTCATATTTCTTCTATTAGGATTTTTGCTTAGAACAGAAAGTGGTAATTTGGTCTAGAACATGTAAAGACGTGCTTAATCTTAAAGGAGTGTTATAGTTGTTTGATTCCACCCGTTACCTCAGAGGGCTCTTCAAGCCCTCATAGTACCTACCTACTAGTTAAAATTCTTGTATTTCTCCACTAACATTGCAGCGTACTTTAACGTTAGTATCGTCCTAGCATGCCATGCACCCCAAATCATTTTTAAATGACTAAATATGCTATTCAAAAACAGTAACACAATATTTACAGTATTTAGAAAATCCGTTATTTTGCCCTTGTTGGTGCAGTGACTGAGCGATTGACCTCCGTACTGCGGATTGTCCAGGTCCGATTCACGGACGGAAAACTGTTTGTATGGCCTACAGACAGAATAATGCCCTTTTCCGTGTCCAGATAATAGTACTTATTTATTTTATTAATACCTAAGGTAGTTTCACAGCTGACATGACAGTAAGTATAACATTATTATTAATTCTTATGACATCAAGTAGGTATTCGTAAATGACTCACGACACAGATAAAAACTATGCGAGTGGAACGTTTAAAATCGGCGAGCAACCATAAAATACATCCTCATCACAATAGTATTGCATCAATTATTATGTTTTCAAAATATCACAACTACATTGACATAACAGACTTGACAGTCTTCTTCATTTTGTACAGTCCGTCCGCAGTTATTTTACCTCTGACAGCAGCAACCTTAACCTTATTGTGACGAGTATAAAGATCACAATGATTTTGACAGACTTATCAGTGGCAGCAAGCCAACAGCAACCTTATTGTAATGACAATAAAGATGATTGTGATTTGGACATTGATGCCAAATCAGAGGTAAAATAACTGTGAACGGACTGTAGCAATTTTCTGGTGAAAGGCTTTTAAAAATAAAAGAAAATCGATCAAACTGGTGAAAGTGTATCGGCCGCTCGAGAGAAAAACTTTTACAATTTTTTTGGTTATTTATTTATTTTAAGTTTTTTTGTGTGCCTTATTATAAAATTATTTAGAGAGAAACGAGATGGTCTTTTATTTTTTTTCTTTGGTAACTCGTAGTTAGTGGTTCTACATTGTTATAGCCAGGGCCTTTATTTTTGCTGTACTGATTCAAGATAATAACATTTTTTACTTATTTTGCAAGATCTCCGGAGTAACCGACATAGCTTGCCGAGTAAGCAAACTGAAGTGGCAGTGGGCTGGCAATGACCGATGGCCGGTGGAGCAGACAAGTCCTAGAGTGGAGACCGCGTATCAGCAAGCGTAGTGTGGGACGCCCCCCAGCTATATGGACCGAATGTGGCTGGGACGGACTGGATGCGGAAGACAGGGTGTTTTGGCGTAGTCTGGAAGAAGCCTATGTCCAGCAGTGGACTGCGATAGGCTGAGTTGATTGGATATTAAGATCTTCGTAATTAAATTATGATAAAGCCAGTAGATATAATTTTAACAGACGATACTCAAGTCTCATGTTGACTTTTGCTTCTGGCTCTGAGCTCTCAAAGATTTGAACTCAAGTCTCACTTTTAATAACGTAATTATCTACAATTTTATCACTGCTACATATCGCATATATTTGCGCCATGTTATAACAGGCAGCAAATGCTTTGACTGCTTCCCCATACGTTTTTCTTGCCGTGAAAAACTACGATTTTTATGTCGTGCGTAGGCACGGTCGTCAGTGTTGTATGGATCACTATGGAAGCTTGTTGACGGACAAGTTTTTTCTCGTAAAGAATTCGTGCCGTATACAAAGAGCTTAAGGCCCTGGTGACACCGCAATGATAAGTATGTTATTTTACTATATAATTATGGGACCACATGACAATGTTTTATACTGCATTTGTATTCGAATATCGTAAAATATCGTATATATCAGTGTAGACCGGGCCTATAGAATCAAAACATCACTCCAATTGTAAACCCCAGAGCATCCATCGAGTTGTACCAATTTATCCCTATTATTAGCGTAATCGTGACTACATTCCATCGTGGAGGAGGGTAGCACGTGACTGGAAACCTGAGCGTATTATGGTGGAAATTAAGGTAGTCTTTCATTTTAAATATGGAGAACAGAAGGCCAAAATAATTCTCTTAATTTAAAACGTTCGAAATCTAGTCGCAGTCTCATCTGGGCGACAAACAAATGTCAAAAACTTGACAAAAATGTAGGGAAATTAGAGGATTCTTTGACAGATTGAGACTGAGATCAGACTGTGAACGTTCTTATAATTACGAGAATTGCTCCTTTGTTTTCTGTTATATTGACACAGGTTTGTACAATAAAACTGTTTTTTTTTTAATTGTGACAAATGGTGATTTGTTTTTATTACCAACCAATGTTATCCTGACAAATAAAAACATCTGCCCTCTTATTTAAAAACGTTGCTTACAGAGACGTTTAAACGTCAAAAATGTATAGCATCAAATATATTTCATTCACTATAAACCAACAAAAATATAGTCGTTTCGATGGTACTCTTCTTCGATATTTTATATTGTTTGAGCCCAGTAGGTAGCCACGTTGATTGCGGCACCAGTGGCATTCATTTAGTCATCCAAGGTGCAGGTGAACGGGCACTTAGGGCACTCCAGCAAGTGGGGCATGGTCTGATTAGAGGCACCGCACTCGCACTGGGTATTGGATGGGTCAAAAATCCCCCACTTCGACAATTGTACTTTACATAACTGTAATTCATAATCATATTATTATCTGTATTTTTAAGATCATTGAGTTTCTGGTATTGTAGTCGTTGTTCATATCCCCAAAATGTATTTTAGCCTTTACCATCAGTAGGGTTTACCTGCCGAGTGCGTAACACCAAAATCCATCGTCAGTCGCAAGGCTACGACGTCGGGGACAGACCGATACGCCTCAAGTGGAGTCGGGCAGGACATCTAGCTAGACGAAGAGATGGCCGATGGAGAAAAGCTGTGACCGAATGGTGGCCAAGGTTTGGCCAAAGAATCCAGGGCCTTACAAAAGCGCGGTGGGTTGACGATATCGTCATAGAAACACCTGGATGAGAGACGCACAGAACCCGGGAAGTATGGCAGAAGAAAGGGGAGGCCCAGGCCCAGCAGTGATTCCGGACTGAAATGATGATGAGTGCTACACAGACCCGTTACTAGATTACAACCACAAAATTACAAGACAGAAACAGAGAAAGGAAAGAATGAAAAAGTACGTTTACAACACAAGAACCAAAATAAAACACCGACAAATAAAAAGAAACAATAATTTAATAAATATTTTCAATAAATTATACACACCCACAAATAAATAACTTATCCACCCTATGAACTACCCTCGTACTGCCTCCACCCCCTATAAGGGAGTGGTGTGACGTCACTGACATCTCTCCTTCGTCTATGGTGACCGTGGTGACCTGCGTAGATGACCTGGTGGTCTTCTCCTCCTTCGTGGGAGGTGAGCTTCTTGACTCCGACGATGGCTGCCAGCATGAGTGCCAGGGCTGACGCGGCTAGAGCCTGGAGTGGGAAAGAAAAAAATTATTATCTTAGCTTCCTAGAACTTTCCTTCTTTTTCCGTGGGTAAGTTGGTTAACAGATAAAGTATAAGATTTAGACTGGGCAGAGGGGCTTGTGGCTGAATTGAATTGAATAGGCAGTCGCTCCATGTTAGAACTGGTATTCAGTTGCATCCGGTGATACTGCAAGCCGACCCTAACATAGTTGGGAAAAGGCTATGCAGATGATTATGAACTCTAATTCCTTATAACTAACAACCACAACAAGTAGGCACGTTCTTAATTACCAAGCAATGAGCTAATGAAATCATAAAGAACCTCAAATTGTTATTTTAATCATAATGGTACTCGTAGCTACTATTACATTTTCCTTTTATAGCACACTTATAAAGTTGTAATAAGAGACCGCTGCCCTGAAGATGCATACTTACGACTTCCCGGCTTTAAGGGGGAATTCAAATTTTCGTACGTTTTTGTCGGGTTGTATGTTGATCAAAATATGATTAGCGATGGTAAGAAGTACGTACTTCATCATCTGGCTACCCTTTTCCCAACTATGTTGGGGTCGGCTACTTTTTTTTTTTTATCGTGGAGAAATGCTCATGCATTCTGCACTACCACGGGGAGATAGTGCAGTTATATGGGACTCTAACCCAGTAAAACTCCACGGTGTCCTCCTCTGCCGCTTACGGCGGGAACACGGGCACGCCTTAGCACTCATCCGTGAACCCGCCGCGGCCGTCCGTCACCGGACTCTCCTCTGGGGATTACTCCCCATCACCGGCGCACCAGAACACATGGCACGCCGTGACCACGCCAGGGACCAAACCAGCACATGGGCGCCAGACGATGGGGTCGGCTACTAGTCTAACCGGATGCAGCTGAATACCAGTATTTTAAATGAAGCGACTACCTATCTGACTTCCTCAACCCAGTTACTGGGTAATACGATACCCCTTGGTAAGACTGTTTGTCCGACTTTTGGGCTCCTGACGACCCGTAAGGACTGCCAAAGATATACGAATGACAGCCGGGACCAACGGCTTGACAAGCCGTCAACCGCGCGTCGCCGTTGAAGTCAAGCTGTTGTTCCATGGACGGGGACCTGATCGATCGATCCGTGCGGCTGTTGTTACTTTGCTAAGTAACAAGTACGTATTTACAGAATTATATTAATTAAAATCATCAATACGACCATCTAAGGGCTGATTATTCCAACGCCAGAGATTTTATACGAGGAATAATTTTGAAACTTTGACAGTTATTTCATACAAAAACTGACAAACGTCAATTTTATTCCTGGAATAAAAGATATCTGGCGATGAAAAAATCAGGCCTAAGTTCATATAATCCTATTCATTGGTCTTTCTGGAAATACTCATTCAATAGGATTATAATTATGTTTGTGAAGTCATACTCGTAAAGTCAAATTAATTTATTAAGTAAATTGACTGCTAACTTTAGTTGTTCGTATGATCTAAACACAACTGTTGGTCTTGACAGCTGTAGGAGATGGCTTTAACACGACAAACTGACATAGGGTGAATACACAATTTGCTCATAATTAATTTCCCTGACTATATGAAAAAGCAATCTTGAGAAAGTTGTAAGTTGATAGTTGAAGTTGACGTATTCATCACCATCATCATCATGCACAGGCCGACTTCACCCACTGCAGATCAAAGCCTTTCCTTTCCTTTTCAAGTGCCATTCCCCATTGAACGACGGATTAGGACAACGACGTAATTATGACGTCAAGAATCAGCCATATTGAATTTTCTGAAACGTGTTCTGGATTAAAACTAATTCACGGGCACGTTGTTCAGCTTCAAATCGGTTTAATTAAATCAAACTCTCACTCATACTTAACGTAAATATCAGGATCGGGTACAATAATTATGAATGAAGTACAATTTTATTGGGAAACTATAACATGACTTGCGAAATCCGTAATTATAATATGACCTAGGAACCGTCCCGAGGGGCCCGTGGCTAAATAATAACACAGGTTAAGCTGCGCTTGCCGCGGTTGGTACTGTGGATGGGTGACCATCTTTACAATCCAAGGCACGGAGGGGCCGTGCCTCGGAAAGCACGTTAAACAGTTGGTCCCGGGTGTCATTCGTGGATCTTTGACAGTCGTTACGGGTAGTCAAAAGCCTGAAAGTCTGACAACCAGTCTTACCAAGGGATACCATGTTACCCGTAACTGAGTTTCGGAGGTTAGATAAGCAGTTGCTCCATGTAAAATACTGGTATTTAGCTGCATCCGGTTAGACTAAGAACCGACCTCAACATAGTTGGGAAAAGGAACAGCAGGTTGTTTTTTTTTTTTTTTTTTTGTAATCTCTTCAATACAACACTTCCACTCAAAGACGTTCATGGAGATGTCGTGTGTTTATAAGTGTAACAAAATACAATGATTGCACAGTGATTTTAATTGGGAAAAGTGTGTAATTACTACGGGTAAGCGGGCCAGTCCGCGCGGCGTGACGAAGAAAACCGACGGCCCGTGTGCTAGATACTATACGTGCCTGGTGTTTCAAGAGGAGGTAGGCGATAGAGACTGAGCTTCGTACACTTCTACAAGACGTGGCTGTGTGTGCATCAGTCTCACAAACGTTTTTTGTAGGCCAATATACGAAATAAAAAAGTTCAAAATCAAAGTTAAAATGAATATAAGATGTTCGAAATTAGAGGTATTTTTTACAGATTGAGACTAAAGCTCAGATTTTGACCCTCAGGTCATTTCACGCCAGACAGATTAGAAGACTAACATTTCTCGAACTTAAAAAAAATATATTTCCTTCTTCTTTATTTCTACTTAAAAATCGTCCGTATTTCAATCACGATCTCATCTCAGCGACAATCAAACACAAAAAATGCAAGGGAATTAGAAGTACTTTTGAAAAGTTAAGACTAAGCCCAAAAAAATCGCCAGTTTGCAGTGGCGATGTTTTCGCGTACTCGATTTTTAACACACTGCTTAGCGGCGAGAGTTGAAAATCCAACAATGTGTTTTTTTGACGCGCTGGGATGCACTTTGTTGGATTCTCAACGCTCGGCTCAACACCGAGAGTTGAAAATCCAGTACGATGTTTTTACGCCGTGAGTACGAGGGCTTTGATTACAATGCGAACGTTTGATGAACAATCTTCAAAATACGGGAATTGCCCCTCAGCGTCCTTATTGCATAATACACTCATGATCGCAATAGCTATTAGGGTGCAGTTCATTAAGGGGTCAATTCTATAAACATGATCGTTATGACAAAAGGCTATGCCATCTCTCATTTATCCTCACTTTTAGTTAAAAAACCAGCAGTTGCAGCTTGTGCTGAGAGCGGCTCGTGGGTAAATAATAACAGCCGCACGGGCCATCAAATTTTAAGCTACACTTGCCGAGGCCGGTTCGTGGATCGGTGACCATCTATTGCATGTCCCGACCCCTCCGTACCATGAAAAGCACGTAAAGCCGTTGGTCCTTTGTACATCTTTGACAGTCGCTACGGGCGACTGCCTGTCTGACCTCCACAACTCAGTTACTGGATAATACGATACGAGTCCCCTTGGTAAGACTGGTAGTCAGACTTTCGGGCTTCTGACGACCCGTAACGACTGTCAAAGATCCACGAATGACAGCCGGGACCAACGGCTCAACGTGCTTTCCGAGGTACGGAGGGGTCTTGGTATGTAGAGACGGCCAACCCATCCACGGACCAACCGCGGCAAGCATAGCTTAAACTGATCGATCAACCCGTGCGGCTGTTATTACTTAGCCACAAGCCCCTCCTATCTGTGTATCTTGTAAAGAGAGTGTATGAAGTTTGGTCTCTGTAGTCTTATCTACTCATGTACTTGTATCTTGTGATCTATTAGCAGTGTGAGCTCATTAGTAAGTAGGAACTGCAGTGCGATTCTGTAACCATCTCACCGTGAAAACGTAGGTGAAGTGAGCGTGGAGTGAGCTGTCATTCCAACTAATGCTAGGGATTGACACTATTGACAGCTCACTCTAAGCTCACTTGTTACTTTTTTTTTTGTGTTTATGTTCTTTTTTATGCGTCATGTTTGCCGCAAATAAACGCATTTTCTTTCTTTTTTTTCTTTCTTTCACTTCACCTAACTTTTCACGGTGAGATTTTTACAGAATCGATTGGTTGTTCGTATGAAAATAATATTTTCTGGTTTTAGATACAGGGGAACAAAATCTGACCTTTGTTATTATTTGATGCTAAAAAAGATGTCAGGTGAAAATATTGGCATATTTACAATTTTCGACCAGTGCCGTAATTCTCTAACTCGATGAACGAAACCGCGCGAAATCAACGCGAGATTGGCGGGGTTAGCTAAGGAATTGACGTGGTTTTGAAGTAAGGAATCATTAATTGGTATACATAGCAAATTAGAGCCTAGCCGATCGATTCTGTAAAAATCGGTGAAGTGAGCTTAGAGTGAGCTGTCAGTGGTGTCAATCCCTAGCATTAGTTGGAATGACAGCTCACTCCACGCTCACTTCACCTAAGTTTTCACGGTGAAATGGTTACAGAATCGCACTGTAGTACGATGAATTACTAGGAAGTAGGATTTCTGTGTAAAATGAAAAAAATCAAAACTAAATTGCTATTTCCAATACCCTGAGGGTGCGTTTATGTGACGCGAACATTATCGCGCGATCGTGCGAAGGTTTTCGCATGGTTTAACTGGAGTATAATTTTGTAACGGTCTCGTATTGACCAACGCTTTTATTATGGCAATACAAAAAAAAAAGAACATGGTTTGAATAAATTGGTCTTTCCTACTACACCAGCTGCAATGCAATGTATATCGAGGATTTTTTTTTTTATTAAAAAGGGCTAGCTTCTATTAAAAAAAAAATACGAGTGATACGAAAGTTTTTAACTAGCATTTTTTTAAACTGACATCGTTATGATAATCTTCCTGGATTGGTGGAAAAATCTAAGAAAGAAAGAAAGAAAAATATGCTCATTTGTCACAGAAAGGCCCTTTGCACACTCACGTTTTTCTTGCCGTGTAAAACTACGGTTTATTAGCGCCGTGTATAGACACGGTTATCAGTGTTTTTAAGGACAACTATTTAAGCTTATTTACAGACACGTTTTCAGTACGGTGCGATTTATACGCCGTGCCGTAAAAAAACCGTGTCGTATACAAAGGGCCTAGCCTGGCAAACTTATCTGTTAGCCTCAAAATATACCATTTATGTTCCGCGCATAAATTGAACCCAGGATATGTCAAGCCTGGATTACACAATTACACATGCACATACACATTTCATCCAAATCCTATTAAAAACATAATACTAATGATTGAAATACTATCGCGAATTCATGCAAGCCTAGTACATTTTGTTAGAATACTGCTCGAAAGTCGAGTCATTTTTAAATCATGATTTGAAAGACACAGCGCCATCTACCGTTTTAAAACAATTGTGACCGTCGAAAGTTATTGTTCTTTCAATTTTCCTCGGGAACAGTATTTTTTTTCTGGATGAAAAGTACCCTTTGTCCTTTTCTGTACCCCTGACAACGTATATGCAAAATTTCATGATGATCGGTTCAGTGGTAACAAACAAACAAACTTATATATGTACGCGCATAACTTCCGATCGACTGCACCAAATTGGATAATTCTTTTTTTGTGTTTGTTATTGTCAGGACAAGGTTTGTATACACAATTGGACCCGGTAAGTGGCGCTGCTTTTTCGGGCAGGACAACGTCTGCCGGGTCCGCTAGTTTATAATATTAGTAGGCAAAAAGCAAGCATGTGCTTTTACGCAAGCCAGTGCACCCACCGTGACGCCTCTGTTAGGGGTATCCACCAAAACAGTGAGCCATCACTACATCCTGCACAAGGCTCACTAGTATTACCTTCATCGTCAGAAGACCCAGACCACCGATACCAATGGCTCCAAGCGCCTTCGCGAACATGAGACCAATCAGGGCCACGCCTCCTCCGCCGCCGCCACCCTTGCCTCTTCCAGTCACTGCGGGGAAAGATTACATTATTGGTTATATAATAGCCTCCCGACCGATTTCGGTCACGGTGGCCAATTTCAACGGAGATTAGCCAGGTTCGCAGGAGATATTATAGTGCACAAGTGTGTGCGTAAACACAGGTGCACTCTCTATTCCTTTACTCTCATAGTCCGATGGGACGTCTATCCGACTCGACCGGGGAGAGAACAAGCGCAGGACCAACGGCTTTACGTGCTTTCCGAGGCACGGGGGTATTAAACCACCAACATCCAAACTCCCGACTGTTACTAAGAAAGTCCTAATGGAAAACCCAATAACACTTTGTCCGACCCGCGAATCAAACCCAGGACCCCACGCTCAGCAGTCGCGCTTGCAACCACGAGACCAACAAGGCAGTTAAATACCTGTTGATTGATTATACATATACCTGTTGATTAATATGATTATACAGGTAACTGACCAATCTCCAGCAGTAAAAGTAAATGAATTTGCATTATATACGAATAGACAGGCCTAAATTAGATGGTTCAACCAAATTTTCAACGTCAAACCATCTCTGCTATATTTGTCTCTCTTTAATTTTAATCCATCCAAAGGTTCTCTTTAAAAGATCGCTCTTAGCGATAAGACCGCCCATTGTGTCACCCTTGTAAAATTTTATATATTTATGTTCTATAATTTGTACGGTGTACAATAAAGAGTATTCTATTCTATTCTATTCTGCTGAGCATTATTTTGACAAAACTCAAAAGTCGTAAGGACAACTAATTTACAATGGTTTTTATAATCACCACGCTTGGTTATAAGATTAGTGATTATATCGTGTTCTTCAAGCATAATCAGCCTATAATATTCCCACTGCTGGGACACAGGCCTCGTCTCATCGAGAGGGAGCGTCACAGCGGGAATGTCACAGGTTTTCAATTTTTTGGTTCTAGGACATGCCGGTTTCCTCACGATGTTTCCGTTCATCGTTTTGAGAGCAGTTGTGATAAAATATTTACACAAAAGAAAGTGCCTGCCTGGCTTCGAATCCACGACCTACAACTCGTTAGTTGGGGACGTTACCACTGGGCTACCACTGCTCGTGGTCTGTAAAACAGGCGAATCGAGACCACTTATGTATTATTATTCAGCACCACTAACACGAGCTAATTATAACTTTTTTGTAACATCTACATCTAGTCTACATTTAAACATATTATCCGGGTTAATTAATTTAAAATAGAAGCTGTATGAATTTAATCACCTAAATGTGGCGGATTTTGTATAAATAAGTTAACCTTATTTACTTAAACCGTATCTCATATCAACCTTCATACACGAAAGCCCAAAGTTTAGCTTGCCAAGTTTCTGTTACCCTAAATTCATAAATTTTCCATCGGAATTTTGATATTATGCTGGGCTCGTTTGAAAACGGACACTCTAAGATTATTCGTGTTTCATAACTCTCTAAGGCAAGGTCCCGCGAAAGAGCAGAGAGGCAGACAACTAGCAACTGCTTTTAAAGCATTTCGTATTTCTACAGCGACATGATGATGATAAATGATTTTATTTCTGTAACCAGGTTTCTCAAACACTTTTACTAGTCAATCATACATTTTAAAACCTAGATGAGGTCGGCGTTTCCTATCTGACTACTCTGAGAAGAAAGGCCCAAACAAACTCAGAGATCACAGTATCTTTTAAGTATTTTTAATCTTGGTCAGATCATATCAAAACCTTGTAGGTTGGTGTCTAAAATTGTCTTTTGAGGAAAGAACCACACAGATTGAGGGGACTTGTCCAGTCAGTGCACTCATTTGTCAGTAATCATGCAACTCTCAACAGAATTTATGAAGACATAATCTTGTCGATAGCTTATGTCAGTGCCATACATTTTTGACATTCCCATTATTGTTATCGCTAGTAGAAGGTAACTTTATCTGGGCCCTCTATTAAAATGCACGTAGGACATATTCATTACTGTCCATTCAGAATACGGACCAGCAGTGGTGGAACAGCGGTAACGGCCCCAACTTACGAGTCGTAGGTCATGGGTTCGAACCCAGGCAGGCGCTTTACTTTGTGTAAATAATTTCATCACCACTGCTCTCAAAACCGTGAAGGAAAACATCGTAAAGAAACATGTCTTAGAACCAAACAATCGAAGACATGTGACATCTACCAACCCGCACTGGGCCGGCGTGGTGGGTTTTGGGCCACTCTCTTTCACAGAGAGTATGCCTGTGTTGCAATAACTTTACCAGGCCACGTGCCAAGTGCCACGTGGCCAATCAATCTGTCAGCTTGAGTCTCTCATAGAGAAAAAAAAACAATGTTTCCCTATCGCAATCTATCCATTATAAAAGTACAATCAGTTTAGTGTCAGCCCGCTTGAGTGAACCTTGATGGAAAGCAGAAATTGGTTCAACTATGCTTTGCGGACGTTTTAAGTGAAAGTTTGTTGTTTGAAGTTTTTGATAAATATTTAAAATGATGATGAAGACAAATTGATACAGATTTTTCTTTTGGTCCCAAATATGGATCTTTTGATCCGAATATCAGTCTAATACGAGTATTGGATGGACGCAATGTTTATTGGTAAATGACCAATAAAAATATACGGTTTTTGCCAAATTTGGGGTCACCCAGAGTGTCTCTTAATAAATGGGCTCCCATTTATTAAGAGTCCTCAAACTCCTGTCACTTCAAACTTTTATTTAAAAACGCGGGTAGCAAAATCATGTAAAATCACGCCTGTAATCCCCGACGGGTTAGGCAGAGGTGCGCTTTATAAAATCACATTTCTCTAATTATATTTAGGTCCTACGAAACAGGTGGTGGGCCTACTGCCATCAACCGGGCACAAATCCAAACTCTTAGCTACTACAGAGAAATTCCAGATATTAAAACCCAATAACACTTTGCCCGACCCTAGTATCGAACCCTAGGACTTCATGCTCAGCAGTAGTCCTTGCGACCAATATACCAATGAGACAATGAATCATTAATTATCACAAAGAAAGTCTGTCACGTTACGTCAGTGGCACTTTGGGATTGAATTACTTAGACACTTCATTTCTATTGGAGCATATCCAAATGATTGAACGGCAATTCCTAAACGATTCCTATATCCACCACAAAAAAATCACTTGCAACAAAACACAGAACTTACCAGAATTCTCCTTGTAGCTATCATCGACCACCTTCAACGAATCAGCCAGAAACTGCGTGACACGATCCTTCTCAATCAAATTCGGTAACTTCACATGCAGCTCATGTCCTTCCAAGAACTTCGCCATCCGGAACAGAGGAGAATTCTCTCCAAAGGATCTCCCTTCATCTTCCAAAGAGTTTGTCACTGGTATTCTTGCTAACCGCACTCCATCAAGCAAGTCGATGTCTCCGTCTAGTAACGAAGCGTAGCTAATTCCGACTAGGGCGACTAAAACCGACACTTCTCGATACATTTTCGCTGATGGTGATTCGCGCAATAAGCAAGAAAGGGAGACCGAGAGGCTTATATAGTTGGATAAAAAAAATAAGAAGTAACACCGAACGATTTCTTTGAAGCTATCTCAGTGAGTGGTAAAAAAGTGTGGCGATTCTGCAATTCGTTGTAAGAAAGTTTTCGTTTTGTTTGTCTGTTTGTTTTGTGTGGTCAGTAAGGTATGTGCCGGCAGGTAATTGTATGTAGTTATGTGTGGTAACTTTATTTTATTTTCTTTAGGATCACGCAAAGTGTGTGGTTAAATTACACATAACTTTGAAAAGATGAATGTTTTCGCTAAAAGTCCTTTTTCGTCTTTTGACGCGTTCTGGAAAAGTTGGATTGAGGTGGCTCTGGAAAAGGATACCTGATAGGATTTGATGGAAGCCTTTGCTCAGCGGTGGGACAGTGTAGGCTAAATAAAAAATCGCCAAGTAACCCATACTGTAATTAAACCACAGATTTATAAACTAAAGGGAGATATGGTGTGGCTGACCAACTCTTCGAGTCCGGCTGTCGCCTTCAACTACATATGCACTACAATACGAATAAGCGCTCACTATAACAGTCACCACACTCAATGCGAGTCAATCGCGTAACGCAGATCGCAACGTTGAGACACACAACTACATTGACAATTCTTATTGACAAATCAACGGCGCCCGCGTTTGTTTCTGTTTTGTGCATACATTGTTCGCACGCGCCACGCCCCCTTGGCATACCTCCCTTTAGTTTATAAATCTGTGAATTAAACAGATAAATCATTATTATTTATGTCCTATTAGTCACCTTGCGATGGCTATAAAACGGGAAGATCAAAGACACGATGGAGGGACTGTGTGAATGATGATATGGTTAGAAAGGGGGTGACTGCCGAGATGACGACTAATAGAGAAGTATGGAAGAAAAATACATGTTGCGCTGACCCCAAATAAATTGGGGTAAGGGCAGGAGAATGATGATGAATTTGATTGCGATAGCTAAACATCTTCTTCTTTTTTTATAAGTAAGCATTCTCTCTCTCTCTCTCTCTCTCTGTAGTCGGTCCCTCATGTCTGAAGATCGTGGTCAGCTTCGGAGTAGAATCTGGAGCGGATGATCCGCCTCCACCGGTTTCTGTCCAGCGCATCCCTTACAACCGTGCAGAATTTAGAGGACGATGATTCCTTCACCTGATCGGTCCATCGTGTTGGAGAACGACCGCGCGATAAGTGAGTTTATGTCCCTGAAAAAAAAACAACAAGTACAGTCAGTATATTCAACTAGTTCACACAAAGTTACACACTCTGGTTGTCTATAAGATTATACTTATTATAATGTCTTCCGGAGTGTTAAATTGCTGGATCTTGACACTTTTCAAGTGACAACTTGATTTTATTTCAGCAAAAACTTGGAACTTTTGTGTTGTTATTGTCATTATAGTGGTATTATGTAGGAGGCAGATAATGATTTTACGGTTTTTAGTTAGTTAAATAAAAACTTTTTAGTTAAAACAAGTTTTGTTGAGAATTAGTAGACTGTGACTAATTAATTTAAGATAATTATGATAAAATGTTTTTAGGTAGTCTAGATTTTTCGTTTGATAATTTTTGTTTTAATATTAGTATTTTACTGGCAAGTCTTAGAACTAAAAAAAATGGAGATATGTGTTATCAACAACCGGCATTGGGCCCGCGTGGTATATAGATTACAGCGCACTCAAGGAGGCCTGTGTCCCAGCAGTGGGAACATTATATGTTAATTATGCTACGCTTAGTATTTCAAACAACTCAGAAAATATTTAATAGCCATGTTTTGTAATAATTTCGAATCTTTACAAAGGCTTTAGAATATACATAATTATAATACTAAGCAAATTATTTCAGAATAACTCTTTTATACATATAGAGCGAGACATTGAATGCTGTCGAATACAAATAAAACAATAGTTTATTCTTGAGGAAAAAGCGGTAGGTGCTAGATGTGGCAGTCGTATTACCTAAGAGCGTATACTGTCTAATAAGAATCCTATTCTAAAAGTATTATAAACGCGGAAGTTTGTGAGGATGGATTGATGAATGGATATTTGTTATTCTGTCACGCAAAAACTACTGAACGGATTTGGACGTAATTTGGCACACAAATAATTTATAACTGTTGTTTTCGCAACAGACGACACCTCGCAGTAGTCCTTATCTTTATTTTATATTAATTACATAGTGAATACTGCAGTATTGTTGAAACTACAGTTATTAATGATAAGATAATTTTTGCAATCTGAGGTAGTACGGGCTCTTAACACTTATGATACTTTTATCCCAATATTCGTACGGGATCGAAACATATGCGGGTGAAACCGCGGGGCGCTGCTAGTATTGTCCAAACATTACATGTTATTAGTCCCTCCCATAGATATAAGAAAGAAGGTATAACCCCATTTCAAAATACAAAAAGAATTTGACTATCGCAAAATAACTTAATAATATGTAATTGCTATCAGCGCCCCGCGGTTACACCCGCATCAGTTTCCAGACTCCGGCTGCTACTGAGGAATTGCTAATGGAAAAACCCAATAACACTGCCCGACCTAGGAATCGAATCTAGGACCTCATGCTCAGCAGTAGCACTTGCGACCACAGCACCAACGATGCAGTCGAAGCATTTTCGTGTTGCACACATTGTAACAATATAGCAGCGGTTCCCCAGAAGTAACGGCCCCGACTTTCGAGATGTAGGTCGTGGGTTCAAACCCAAGCTGGTGCTTTACTTTGTGTAAATAATTTCATTACCCCCACTATCAAAACGATGAAGGAAATCATCGTGAAGAAACTGGCATGTCTTAGAATCAATTTGAAGAAATGTATAGATTACAGCCCACTCCTTCTCAAAGGGAGTGGGCTCTTTAGAGATTCTTTCTTTTGCCCATAATGTCCCCACTGCTGGTCCTCCTGGTCCAGCAACGAGCTAATAAGCTAATTACGCACAATATAGCATAATAATTATTATGATGGTGACACAAAAGAAGGCATATTTTCTCGTGCCACATCTAGACTCCGTACATCTATGTTATAGATAGTGAAATAACATTACCTATATTTTCTTTGGTGACTTCCATTTTCTTTTATTTTTGGATGCAGTGAGAGTGACGGTCATTACAAAGGGCTGCGGAAAAATGTTATCGTGGAAGGGTCATTAGAAAAAAGCTATAAAAACAAGGCTTAATAACTTTATTTAAAAAAAACACAGTACTAATCCATTGCTGCATTATGTTCGAAAAAATTGTCTGCTCAATAACTTAAATAGCGCAATGAATGTTATTGCTCTGTCAAAATGAAAGCCAGGCTACTGTTAGTGGGTTACGCAATTACCCAGACGAACTCGTAATGTTTTATACTGTTAAAGACTATATTCAGGACAAAAAGACTTGCGATTGAGCTGCTCCAATAAGTTTACACAGTGAATGTTGTTTTTTTATCCTATATACCATTTAAAATATACAGTGACATGAATATTCACTTTGCGAAGTATTATATTACTTTATTGAATGTAAATACTACTGTAAATACTAGTTTTAATCATGGTCTGGCAGTTTGATTACTTTATGCGGCCTACCCAAATGTCCTTTCTTTGGTATTGTTTGTCAAATCGTTTTCTAAGTCAAGCTGCACAATGACAAATGCGTGCACTGACCAGACAGGTCAACTCAATCTGAGTGGTTCTAAAAAAAATCTGCTAGTTCATAGAAAAGTGCAATATCTGTCACACGGTCAAAGTGTTTGGCATTATATTTTTATAATTGACTAAAAGTTTCAACGCAGGTCTTTCAGAATCCATGGTAATAGATTGCGCGTCGTTATTCCTCACACCCTGTCTATTTTTAATCAGGCAGCAGTCTTGACCTACATTTATAGACATCCTTCTAACGAACACCTATCAAATAAAACCGAGCAGCAAGTATTCTCACCACAGGAAGCAGAATCCGATTCTTGAACAGATAGCCATGCAGATTTGAGCCCTTCTTTCCGATCAATAAGCAATATTTTTGAAAAATATTTATACAACATGTGAGTGGAAACGACGGGACCACGTTTTAGGAGGACATATAGTGATCTAATTGGTGATGTTCTTCAGTAAGGTCAAGTGCGTAGTACTCGCATCCGGTGTGCGTGTGTGACCAGACGTACACATGTAAACGGGGCAAAAGGAGTATGTAAGGATCGTAGCAGGTCGGGCCTGCGGGCAGAGAGCAATGGGTAGCTCACTGTCCGATCGGGACCAGGCTCGTGCCGGACGGCGCGTAAGTGTTGCACGCGCGCCTCAAAGAATTGTCAGCATAATTTGAGGGGCCCCTTAGGGCCGAAGACTGCCGGGTCAGCGGGGTTGTCCGAAAGGGTTACTGCTACCCCGGAACATAAAGGGCGAAGGAAGGAACATGGGTGGGTTTTAGTCAGTAAGAGTCTGACACTCCCTTCCGCTCCACCCAGAGCGGGAGGGGTCATTTGATGATTACCCACCAGAAAAAAAAAAGGATCGTATCGGGTGGTGTTCTGTAGTTTCTGCCTATATTGGATATGATATTTAATTAGATTTGCGGTTAAATAAACAGAAAATAAGACAAAATATTGAAGTATCACTTGTCCCAAAATTGGTGTAGATGTCATTGTTTGATATCCAACAAGAACCTTTGTTTATTCGTGTATCATGTTTGCCTAAGATCTCAGTTTGTGTAAACATGCTATATTTGTTTGATATTTTATTTTTAGGACTATTCAATGTGTTTTGTCTAGGATAGTTACAAATATTATAATGTATTTATGGAGCACCACCCACCAGTACCTATCTGTAGATAAATTTCATCATCATCTGCCGAGCCTTTTCCCAACTATGTTTGGGTCGGCTTCCAGTCTAAATGGATGCAGCTGAATACCAGTATTTCACATGGAGCGTCTGCCTATCTGACCTCTACAACCCAGTTACTGGGTATTACAATACCCCTCGGTAAGACTGGTTGTCAGACTTTCGGGCTACTGTTGACCTGTAACGACTGGCTTAACGTGCTTTCCGAGGCACGGAGGGGTCTTGGTATGTGAAGATGGTCACCGTCCACAGACCAACCGCGGCAAGCGTAGCTTAACCTGATCGATCGACCCTTGAGCATGTTATTACTTAGCCACAAGCCCGACGAAAAGGATTAATAAGACTAAAAACTCCTTCCAACTCATCATCCTTCTGCCCTTATCCCAATTTACTTGGGGTTGGTGCAGCATATTCTTCCACCATGCATCTCTATGACCCGTCATCTCAGAAGTCATCACCGTTTTAGCTGAATCATATTTCACACAATTCATCCATTAGACTTCCTCTGCTCTTGAAAGTGTCCGTGATCCTGTCATCTAAATGTTACAGTCCAACCCACAGAACAGATAAAGTTTTATCTGTTCTGTGGTCCAACCGATAGATTCTGTAAAAATCTCACCGTGAAAAGTTAGGTGAAGTGAGTTTAGAGCGGGCTGTCAATTGTGTCAATCCCTAAGCATTAGTTGGAATCACAGCTCACTCCACGCTCACTTCACCTAAGTTTTCACGGTGTGATGGTTACAGAATCGCACTGCAGTCGTCGAGAGAATGCGTTACTGACACCTGTCAGTGCGACAATTGTAGTAGCTAATAAAGATCAAATTCGCAAAGCACGTATTCTTTTGTATGAAACTGACAGGTGTCAAGTACGCATTCTCCCGACAGCCGGCGGGGCAATTGCGTAACACACTATCAATGCAATTGGTTTCATTTTGACAGTTCAACAAAATTCATTGCGTTAGTTACGTTATTGAGCAGAACATTTTGCGAACATGTGAAGCAACGGATTAGCAATAACCTTCAAAATGATTCAGATTGAGATTAATAGTGTATTACGCAATTAGGGTGCGGGCTGTAGGAAGTTGGGGTATATAACACACTTGCCTTGCCAAAAAGTGAATTAAAAAATTGACAAAAAAATTAAAAACAAGCTAAATACTATAAAGTGGATAACTAAAAACCAATCTTTTCATTGCAAGATTGGTTTTTAGTTCCAAGGAACCGTCCTTGGAACAGTTCTTTACAGGTCCAGGCCCATCCCCGAATCAATCGCGGCAAGCGTAACTTTACCTTCGATCGACCCGTGCGCCTGTTATTATGCACCCACGAGCCCCACGAGTCATAATTCAGGTCAAGTTTTTTTAAATAGCTTGTGACTCACACCACAATATTATTTAAAACTGTCTCAACCAACGTAACCGTTCGATAACATAACTTTCATTTTCGATAAATGAACTAAAAAACCCAATCATTCTTACTATTGTGCAGCCAAAAAAAGAAAAAGAAGAAAATTAAACTATTTTGGGCTTTCTACATGCGCTTGAGTCGATTGCACTTTCACTGTCGAACGCGATATTGGCAAATTATATCTATCTCTGTTTAGCGCATGTGTTTCGTGGTGCTGTCTCGTTCTTGTTCAGTTAGATTTTCTATTGTTGTTCGGGGGACGGTTTTCTTTTGTTGTATTGTATTGTTGTAGTACTCGTATGTTATTAATTACTTTCTTTCATTAAATATCATCGGTTTTGATGTTTGTAGGACAGATATTACATGTATGATCTTTGTTTGTTTTATATTGTAGACAAAGAAAAGAAAGAAAGAAAAAGTATTTATTGCGACTCGTACAGGAAGATCACAAATTACTTTCTTTCATTAAATATCATCGGTTTTGATGTTTGTAGGACAGATATTATATTTATGATCTTTGTTTGTTTTATATTGTAGACAAAGAAAAGAAAGAAAGAAAAAGTATTTATTGCGACTCGTACAGGAAGATCACAAACTCAAACTCAAATCATTTATTTCAATTATACCATTTACACAGGCACTTTTGAATTGTCAAAATTAAATAGTCGGTCATTTAGTCAGAAAGTTGAAGCTAGTTGTCCATTCCAAAACGTAGATCTCTATGGAGGAGAACGGGCAAGAAACTCCGTGGACACTCTAAATTAAACACAGTTATATAAAAAAAGAAAAATGAAACAGAAAGTCCTATACGAGGCCAAAAGGCTCTTATCTCAGCATGATGCTGCGACATTTAAAAAATAAATGTCGCAGCGCTGGTAACCTGATAGGGCACGCTGTGATGTCACGGGCAGTTACAGAAATAAATAAATAATAAAATAGATACGTAAAATATTAGCAAATAAAATAAAATATTAATTTAATGACGCGCCAGACATAACTTCATTACTCGTCTATGCCTTGAGTATCAGAGGCACTCATAATTCATCATGACGTTATAGGTATATGGAACTAAAATAGAAGGGATTGTTACTTAATTAATTTACCCTAGAAACTAATCTCATTTTAATACCGTTTATTACTAACTAGCTTCTGCCCGCGACTTCGTCCGCGTAAAATTTCGGGCCCCTACCCACCCCGTCGCATCGCATCGCCTGCCCGCTCTATTACTTCGTTTTTGCTCGGCGTTCTTTCTGACCTTTTTGTTTGTGCTCGGCTCCTTTGGGTGTTACCTTAATGTTAAGTATATACCTTACTCAAGAATTGAACTATAAAATGCAAAAAGATTTTTTCAAGTCCGACTGGTAGTTCCAGAGATTAAACAAAAAAATAACAAAAAAATAACCACAAAAAAAATAACAACAAAAAGATAAAAACAAAAAAATAACAACAAAAAAATAACAAAAAAATTACAACAAAAAAATAACAAAAAATAACAACAAAAAAATACTGGTATTTAGCTGCATCCGGTTAGACTGGAAGCCGACCCCAACATAGTTGGGAAAAGGCTAGGCAGATGATGAGTTCCAAAGATTAAAGCGTTCACACAAACAAACTCTTCAGCTTTATTAGTAGTAAAGAAATATAGCAGACCGCGTGGGACGCTAAGTAATTTATATAAGTAAAAAGAAAATTTGTTTTAAAACTTACTAACTTACTGAAATTTAAGAATACTTAAACGAAAAAACGGGGCAACATTCTACCTTTCGTAGATACAAAACATTTTTTCAGAAAAACTGCGATTGGTCCATAAATTAACCTTAAATATAATATTAGGTGCACCTTCTGACACGACCTTACTAAAATCTTTTATAAAAAAATAACTGTAACTCTGCGACTCATCATCTGCTTAGCCATTCCCCACCTGTGTTACGGTCGGCTTTCAGTTTAACCGGATGCAGCTGAGTACCAGTATTTTACATGGAGCAACTGCCTATCTAACCTCCGAAACCCAGTTACTGGGTATCATGATATTCCTTGGTAAGACTGGTTGTCAGAATTTCGGGCTTCTGACTACCTGTAACGACTGTCAAAGATCCACCAATGACACCCGGGACCAACGGTTTAACGTGCTTTTCGAGGCATGGAGGTTTGCTATGTAAAGATCACCCATCCACAGACCAACCACGGCAAGCATAGCTTAAACTGATCGATCCGTGCAGTTGTTATTACTTAGCCCCTAGAAACTATAAGTATGAGAGTACCTACTGATTTTTATAGTGGCGATAATATAATGTATGGAACACAAAGTAAAAAAATACACGCTAAAAAAAACTAGAAATGTTCACTCAAAAATTTATCTAATATTATATGATCGCCTCCTAGTCGATCGCATAATCAAAATCTAACGGTGTAAGCCTAGGGTGTACCCTAGCCAGGTGCACGATCACCCTCTGAAGTCTAACGCGTTGCGAGTTACCCTGAATGTAAAACCCGATGCGTCCCCTCAACTTGATATTTTTTTTAAACCGGCTGTAGACGACCCGTCAGGCGATGACTCTAGGTATTTTAATTTTAAAACCGAGAAATATTAAGTAGAAGGAAGTAAAGAAAATGCCTACATTTATTTAGCGCAGACTAACATGCAAAAAGGCACACGATTTAGTATACATCAGATAAAAACAAAAAAAATTTGGAAAATTCAGATTTAAGAAATTATTATTAGTACAGTATTATTAAAATGACGATGACACGGTTGGCGCAGTGGCTGAGCGATCGACTGCTGCGCTGCGTGTCGCGGGTTCGATTCCCGCAAGGAACAAATTTTTTATTGCCTACAGGTAGTTGTTTAATTAGAACGGTTAAAAGTCAATTTAATAGGAGCGTGGAGATTGGCACAAGTAAGAGAGGCTGATGATGATGTTAATCATGAAGAACCATTTTCAAATATTAAAGACATCATTTGTAATGTTCGTTTTCTGTTCTTAAAACAACAAAAAAACAACAATCAGACAGAAAAAAAAATAAAAGCAAAGGGCATTAGCTTTCTTCTATACCGTGGGTATTTATATATATATGTTTATATATTTTGTATTATGTATTTATTTAAGTATACTTATGTAATTATGTGCAGGTATATTTAATATTTTAGTATTAGACTTCACACATTCATATTTTTCTCTTCTTGTTCTCACACACTATTGTCTACATTTCTTTTTTACTTCTCCTTTCGCAGGTCTGCTGGAAGAAATTTCTTAAGAAATAAGCACTACCTTTGTACTCATATTATAACTATGTCATATCCCTATGTATTTTACTATGTGTTCATAAATAATAAAATAAATAAACAAAAAAAAAGAATTACCAAAATCGGACTACTCCGTAAAAAGTATTGCGTGGTCAAATATAAAAAAAATACGCATTGACGAGAATCTCCTCCTTTTTTCGTCGGTTAAAAATAACAAAACACTTATGTACAACGACAACAATGGAAAGGAAATACAAAACAAAAGAATGACAAAATCTACAATGATTTTGGGTTAAAACTGTGCACCTATACAACCTATGTATTTGGTTGGTACCTAACCTTTTATATAAATAATAAAATTATACTTAATTAAATATTACTTACACATATTTATTTAATTTATTTATTATAGTATGCATACACACGTCACGTTGCAGTATAAAACTGATTTACATCCCTCACACATCTGAGAGGCAAATCTCGTAATTTTAAGAACGTTCACAGTCTGATCTTAGTCTCAATCTGTCAAAAATACGTCCAATTTCCATACATTTTGACAAGTTTTTGACATTTGTTTGTCGCCGAGATGAGACTGCGACTAGATTTTGAACGTTTTAAATTACGAGAATAGACCTTCTGGTGTATGGTGTGTCTTTTAGTCTGTGCTAAATACATGTATTTTCTTTCTTTCTTACTTCTTAATTATAAATAGAAAATATGTATTGCTCAGGTAGGTAATAAATACAACAAACAGGATTCACAGGTTAATAGCTACTTGAGATGACACAAGTAGCTTAAATTACTACCTGCATATACTCGTAGGTTACAATATTATTATTTGTCAGTCAGCTCCAACTAGTCAATTAGTCTATATATTGGGGGTAATTAATTAACGCGTCAATCTGTCGAGTCGACTCTAAAACTAGGTACCTATAAAAAAATCAAATATATATTCTGGGCACTGGCGATATGTCATTAAGAATAATTTAAAAAATCCTGTCCTTAAAACCACAAACAAAATTATCAAAACGCTACAAAAACTGCAATACAAAGAGAATACAAAATTATAACAATAAAATAAACTACAATAATTTCGAATTTAAGCTGTGTGTACTTACATAGTACATAATACGTATTTAGTTAGTACAGACCTTTATAAACAAATAATTTATACAGGTCGGCAGGGACATCAATGCGCAAACTCTAATGAAATAAATCCTAGCCCTCCCCCCCACCCACTAGCGTAAAAAAGCATCGTTGGCTATAAAAAAAAAAACTGCTAAATTAATTAATAACTTACGAAACAAATCAGAGGGGCAATTCTCGTAATTTTAAGACCGTTCACAGTCTGATCTCAGTGTCAATCTGTCAAAAAATACTTCTAATTTCCGTACATTTTGACAAGCTTTTGACATTTGTTGGTCGCCGAGATGAGACTGCGACTAGATTTTGAACGTTTTAAATTACGAGAATTGGCCTTCAGGTTGATGTCCCTGCCTACCTGTCTAAATATTGATCATATTTTAATTAACGCTACAATATGCCAAGACAACTCAGAAACTAAATATACCTATAAAAAACTTCTTATAGAAACTAATTTCATTAAGAATATTTTTACCTATGTTAAGTTCAAACCTTTATCTCAACACGCACAAATATAACCCTTATATGTTAATCAATAAGGTTCATGCGTACAGATTGTAGATATTTTATAAAATCAGACTTTTACAGGATTTCTTTAAGACTGATTTATTCAAAAATTTTATTCTTCTAAGACATCATCTTCTTCTCCCATACCACGGGCAAAGAAGTGCTGAGTACTAGATTTATAAGACGGAGTTTTGTCTGCCGGATCCAAATTTCCCCGCGACTCTTATACTCCTCGCGTAACGAAACCATAGCGAGATTCAGGATTTGGCCCGGACGGTACAACGCCATCTATCGAGCACTATGTCAATGACGGGGCGGGTTTAGTTTGTCACTTTAATATTAATATTATCAGCTTTTTCTATAGCATGAGAGTAAAGGAATAGGACCGTATTTGTAACATATTTTTAAAAGTACGGATAGTAAGTAATTACGTACGCAAAATGTATTTTGGGGTTATATGGCAGATATTTTTTTTTAAAGCTATATCCTAGCATTTTGGAAACTGACCCTATAAGGCAAAATTTTAGCGTTTATTTTTAAAGGTCGCTTAAAACTTTTCACGTCAAAAGATTTACGTATAAGCATGCGTTAATTAAATGAAGGCGCTGCTCAAATGTAGAGACCGTGAAACGCTCAGTTTTTGTGGCACAGTTAGGCGGATTGGTACACATTACTAGCCCGAAAAAAATAGTGTATTGTTAAATGTTCAAAGAAAAGACTTATTCAAAAATATTTCATAAAAATAAAATAGTATCATGATAAAACCATGGTAAAGAGCTCAGAAAAATCTTTTTAGTCGAATAGTTCTTAAAATTTTGAGTGTATTGGTACTTTATATATTTTATGTAATGATAATAAAGGGAATTCAATAACCTAAATAAATATCTAAAAAATATTCCGTGCATTTATTTTTTAATTTAATTAACCGAATTCAAAAAATGGAAGAGTTTCTTTCAATTCTTTTTTCAATACGTTTGTTTCCTCAGAACTCCGTCATTTATAATCCGATTTGCAAAATTATTTCTTTATTTGAAAGGATATACTTTCAGGTTAGTCTCAAAGAAATTTCATCAAAATCGGTTTAGTAGTTTGGTTTTTAAACCACTTTACTGGTAAAAATTCAAGTAAACGAAATTGTTTTTGTATGTATGTTACGCGATATCTCCATATTTTTTTTAATGGATAGGGTATACCTATATAAATTTTATTAACTTTTCTTTGGTAGTTATTGAGTTAGCTTCAATAACACGTATTTTTTGCCACTTATATGGATGATGTTATAATAACTTTCTGTCACTGATATCTGTATACTGATACATAGTAAATAGCGTTATACGAATTTTTGTGGGGTAAGTACAACTTAAAAGTGAAAATTAAAAACGTTTGTCCAAAACAAAACAACCGACTTCCAAAAAAATACACTACGAAGGGAAAAATAATCTCAATCTCAAGTCTTTTTTTGGAATTAGGTTACTTTTTTTTTTATTTTATTTTATAATTTTTAAAACTGCAAAATTATTTTCATTTTGGTGGTCATTCGATTCAACCAATACAAAACGTTGTTTAGACCCTCATTTGTTTCAGCGATGCGCTATTGTCAGTTACTTAGCTTCTTACCGTGCCTTTATAAGCAAAGTTAATAAATCATCATCTGCCTCTTGCATCCGGTTAAGAAAAGTTGGGAAAAGGCCAGGAAGATTTTTTTCTTATTAACTGTTTTTTTTTTGTACAATTTTTAAAACCACCTGTTTATTTACAACCAAATACTTGTATCTAATCCTCCAGACCGACTTTCGGTCATGGCAGCCAATCTCAACGGAGTCTCTACTACCTTTTTTTTTTTTTTTTTTTTTGGGATGGGAAATCATCAAATGACTCCTCCCGCTCTGGGTGGAGCGGAAGGGAGTGTCAGACTCTTACTGACTAAAACCCACCCATGTTCCTTCCTTCGCCCTTTATGTTCCGGGGCAGCGGTAACCCTTTCGGACAATCCCGCTGCCCCGGCAGGCTTCGGCCCTGAGGGGCCCCTCGTTATGCTGACATCTCTTTGAGGCGCGCGTGGAACACTTACGCGCCGTCCGGCACGGGCCTGGTCCTGATCGGGCGGTGAGCTACCCATTGCTCTCCACCCGCAGGCCCGCGCCTACGGTGGCCGGTAGTCTTCACTTGACTCCCGACGCCCGGGGCGTCTCCCGCGGCGGCTGGGACGGGAGGCTCTCTCCCTCATCCGTCCCGCCAGTCTCTACTACCTTACGGGTACATCTGAATTGGAGGCTAGCCATCTACACATACATATTAGTGCACAAGTGTTTGCGCTGACACAGGTGCACCCGCTCTGCCCTCACTTTCATAGTCCGATGGGACGGCAATCCGACATGACCGGAGAGAGATTAGAAGGCCAACTCTCGTAATTTAAAACGTTCAAAATCTAGTCTCAGTCTCATCTCGGCGACAAACAAATGTCAAAAACTTGTCAAAATGTAGGGAAATTAGAAGTATTTTTTGAGAGATTGAGACTGAGATCAGACTGTGAACGTTCTTAAAATTACGAGAATTGCCCCTCCTCAGGTGCAGGACCAACGGCCTAACGTGCTTTCCGAGGCACGGTATTTGGATACTACATAGGTAGCCGCTCTAAAATACACCAACAATTCAAAAGTGTACGTGAAAGATATACCTAACGCCTTCTTTTTTTTTATTTATCTATTACTGTTAACATTAGGTAACTGACAAAAAACTCGATAACTATTACTTGAATTTACTTTGTTAACGTTTTGTTCTTTTGTGGTATTACATAAATACATTACGCTCGTGGCTAAATGATAACAGCGCACGGGTCGATTGATGGTTGAAGCTTGTCGCGGTCGGTACATGGATGGGTGATCCATTATAAATCGTTGGAAAGCACGTTAAGCCATTGGTCACGGCTGTCATTCGTAGATTTTTGACAGTCGTTACGGGTAGTCAGAAACCTAAAAGTCCAACAGTCTTATCAATCGGGTATCGTGTTACCCAGAAACTGTGTTGTGGATAGGCAGTCGCTCCCTGTAAAATACTGGTATTGAACTGCATCCAGTTAGACTGAAAGCCGACCCCAACATAGTCCTGATGGTTTATTGTTAAAACAGTCAGAAACTCTTCTGACTGTTACGTAGCTTATCTACTTTAAAACAGCATTAGTTTTACCATATTTCATAATGTATCACGAATTTACGACACAGTGACATTACCTGTCAACGAAGTCTTGTATTTCAATAATTGATTACTTATCAACATTATACCTTTAATTTACTCACGGATTTTCCTATAGCTAAACAATATTTCCTTCAAATGTTAGAAGGTATTTTGCAGTAAGTAGGTACAAAGATAAATGCACCAATAAATTATGTAGATAGTTTAGAAACACAATGTAAAGCAGGAAGGAAGGAGGCTCAACACGACATCGCGTTTCTGAACGATTCGATACACCTTCTTGTTTCACGCTAGGTGGGTAGGTTGAAGTTTTATCTATGCGATGATTCGGTGTGATTTTCTTTGTAAAGTATGTAAAATTGTAAAAGTTAATGACAGTTGAATGATTTATGCCTTAATCAAAGGGGTCTCTTAATAGAATGGTTCAGTGTTAGGAAAGTGGAAGTATGTTAGGCGGTTCAGCTTTTAAAGCAAGATTAGTTTTAAGAAGTCGGTACTGATATGCAATTCACGGAATAAAAAGTGCTGGGTTGTTGAGGTCTGGGGGGCCTGAAAAGGCCACTTTGGCAGAATCATAATAGGATGACAATAATAATCATAATAATAATCGTAAAATGGTCACAAACTGACAATTCATAATAAATGATCCGTGTGTGTTTACTTGTTACTTTTTTTTTTGTGTTTTAGGTTTTTTTTATGCGTCATGTTTGCCGCAAATAAAAGTTTTTTCTTTCTTTCTTCTTTCAACTCATATCACGTAATTCATCTATTTGATAGTTTTGTATGGAGATTCGTAAAATGGTCCACAAATTATGAATTGCTTTATTGAAGTTTAATGTCAAATAGCAGATTCATAAGATTTTATTCAAAAGCAATATCTCACAAATCATATGGGATAATTCACGGAATAAAATGTAGGTACAGGAATGTAGAGGTCAGACAGCCAGTCGATCCATGAAGTTTGATTTTAATAAGGTTAGGTATTCTTTACAGAAGCTTAAATTATCCACAATATGTGTTTATTCCACACGTAAAAACTTTTTCCCTTGAGTGTACCAAACTGATGAATCGACGAAAACGGGCAAACACTGGTAACTGACGAGTTAAAACAACTGTCTAATCGGCAAAACTGACGAATCCGTGAAACTGACTAATCAACGAAACTGGCGAATTAAATAAATTGATGACTGAGGGAAACTGCCCAGTGATACGCGGACTCTATAAAATATTGGTGTTCAGTTGCATCCGGTTAGACTGGAAGCCCCCCATAGTTGTCCTTTGAGCAACGTTTATAAATAATGTCGAGGTATATCGCAAAACGTACTAATTCATGCACCGATAGCACTTAGAATGTAAATAGTGGATAGTTTCCTGGTGATAACGGAAACGTTCGGTCAAGCGCTGCAATTACAAGCGTGAGGCCCGTGCCACATGTCGACCGTTACCGTCACCGAGTAGCGAGGATACAGAAGCGAGAATTCTTCGGAAGTAGACGATGAACAATCACTACATAGTACTACAGAAAATAAAGAAAAGAGAGAAGAGCAAATATTATATTTATGCATTTATTAATTACATTTTATATATTTCTTTAATTAAAACGGTTTAAAACCAATTACAGAAATTAAAGACACAGTTTGTATAGTTATACACATAAAAGATGAAATATATAATATTAAACAAGTTAACAATACCTTCATAAATCCCTCTCACAGTGCTTCTGACATGCCGACAAAATCTTTGTCCATTCGTCCGCAAACAGATCGTTTGTTGGATTAGAATCCAAGAGATCATTAAGTGCGGGCAGAGTACGTGGTACTGGGGACTTAGCACGCGCAAGTGTGCGACATGGAGGCACAGCAAACAGCCTGTGCTTTCTGCCGCGGCAGTAGTTGTCTGGCACAAAAAAGCAAGCCAGCACAGCATGTAGATCAGGCGCGTCAATAGTGCTACGGTACTTACGTCTCACAGGCTATAATAGTGAGCTGGTCTTTTCCATGGAGACACGGTTAAATAATTGTATTGTAATAAGCACTGCCACACTATCCACTGCTGGGACACAGGCCTCCTCTCTATGAGAGGGAGTGGGCCGTAATCCACCACGTGGACCCAGAGCGGTTTGGAAGATGTCAAGTATTCGAATTTTTGTTTCCAGTACATGCCGGTTTCCTCACGATGTTTTCCGTCACCTTCAAAATAATTGTAAATAGCCAAAATGTCAATAACATTTTTTTAGCAGTACACTGTGGCTAAGCTTTATTATATATTATATAATTTGTATCTATTAGTGTATTCTCACTAATAGGCACATAGATATTTTATAAAAATAAACTAAAATAGCGCAGGATAACTTCCTATTTTACTAAAAATAATATAATCAACTACATTATTTCATTAATGCTTTTTATGACTAGTCTTAAAAGATAAAGTTGTTGGTGAGATAACACCAAAATCTGTTTGTAGAAAGTACTGTTAGCCTGCATCGTCCTACTGCTGGGTAAAGGCCTCACCCCATGACTTCGAGCTCTATCGATCCAGGGCTAAAGTGGACCACTGGTCGTTTGTTTTCTCCAGCTCGTCTCGCCATCTTCTACGGAGTCTGCCGCGATGCCTTATGACTGTGTCAGGGCTCCATGTAGTTCTCTGTCGCTTGTTAGGCATACGGCAGACGTGGCCAACCCAGTCCCACTACAGCGTAGCGGCTTTTTGAGTAACGTCAGTAATCTGTGTTTTGGATATGGTCTGTCAATTAGATACCTGGTCTACTGCGCTCCATTGCACATTCTATTTAACCCTGTAGGTAGAATACTTTATAAGCACATTTTTACCACTCTGTATTTAATCATCTTTGTGAATAGGAAATTAATCATTATGCGCGGACTCTGTCCATGCGTGCGTTAATGTTATTCCTATTCTTCATACATTGACCACTTCCTAATTACCCGCGAATTCACACCTTAAATCATTATGTGCCAATAATACAATTGAAAAAGTAAAAAATTCGTTCATTAGTGATCCGATTCACCTGGACTCGTACCGCGAGGGCTGGTTCGAGGTAGCGCGGGAAAAAGTTATTGGAAGGCCTTTGCCCAGCAGTGGGACAGTATAAAAAAAAAAATAAAAAAATAAAAATAAAAATGTATTTATTTCAGTAAATCTTTACAAATAAGTTGCCGGGGCTTCCCAGAAAGTAATCAAATGATACTTGTGTTGGGAAAGCCTCGCTCTTTCGATGTTAACAAAAAATTTTGACTTACTAGACTAACAATATAAGTAGCAGTAATATTACAGTAGGTAAGTACCTTAAAAATTAAAAGGTATATGTATAGGATTTATGATTATATTTACATCATCATCTGCCTAGCCTTTTCTCAACTATGTTGGGGTCAGCTTCCAGTCTAACCAGATGCAGCAGAATAACAGTATTTTACATGGAGCGACTGTCTATCTGATCTCTACAACCCCAAAGTCCCGAAAGTAAAGTAAGACTGGTTGTCAGAGTTTCAGGATTCTGACGACCCATAAGAACTGTAAAAGATCCACGAATGACAGCTGGGACGATCATCATTGACATGCTTTCCGAGGCACGGCGGAGTCATGTATGTAAATATGGTATTACACCCATCCACAGACCAACCGCGCCAAGCGTAGCTTAACCTGATCGATCGATCCGTGCGACAGTTATCAATTAGTACTAAAAAAATTGTTGATTTTTTCCGGTTTTGTCAAATTAAGTGTCAACATTGTAATTAATGATTTCGTGTTCCCTTCCAGTAATAATGTGGTGACACAAATCTGTTTTTCCAAATTAAAGTGTTTTTCCTTTTATTTTTTCTAGTTCCTGACATTTCGAAATCAAAAGTCTATGAGAAAATGAACGGTCTTGTGAATGTATTTCAATCATCTTACCTCAAGCATTCATTTGCATAGAAGACACGTAGTACATGAAACCCGATATTAGGCGGTTCACTTTTTCTTCATTATTGCTTTTCATTCGGTATCCTTTATCTACTTGAAGTGATCGTCCGATTGGCTGTCAACAGGAAAAGTGGCCAAAAGGCTGGCAGCCAAGCCACATTGTATGGCGATGCCAATTCTTTGGCAAAAAAATAGGCCAGCCCTCTGGTCAGGTAAAGAGTCGACCAAACTCTTGGGATGTCTCGAAAAACCAACTCGCTTTTACTTATATTCATCATCATTCATCATTCTCCTGTCCTTATCCCAATTTATTTGCGGTCGGCGCAACATGTCTTTTCTTCCATACTTCTCTATTAGTCGTTATCACCCCCTTTCTAAACATATCATCATTCACACAGTCCATCCATCGTTCCTTTGGTTTTCTTCTTCTTTCGTTCTTTTACTTATATTCAGTTAGAAATAGAAAATAGAAAATATTTATTGTCCAGGTAATACAGTAAGTAGGTTCACAGGTTATCAGTAAGTTAAGATGACATGAGTGGCTTAAAATATTACCTACAGCTAGGTTGTATGGTATTTGCTAGTGAGCCCCAAACTAGACAGTTAGTCTGTATCTTGGGGCTCGGAGTACGAATTCCAGAGTGGAGGCTAGAGAGGTGATTTCAGGTATGATATGGTACTTCTGTATGTGTGTTGTTTGTGTGGTGTGTGTGTGTGTGATGTGCGTGTGGTCGGTGTGTGTGTCTGATGTGTGTGTGTAAGGGTGTGTGTTTGTTCCATTGTGCTTCGTTTGATTTCGTGTCAGGTCAGGTTCTTTATATTAATTGTTCCGAGTCATCATAAGCAGTGTTATGCATCCTTTACTATTTATTGCAATTGAATTTCAAGTATTTTCAATTTCACAGAGTTTAATTATTAAAGTATTAATGAGAGAGTAGGCCGGGGAGCGTCTTGCGAGTTGGGGGATAAATTGATAGAACCATACGTAACTATCCTTAGAATCCATTGCTATGTCCTCCTTAGTTATTTCAGACATTTCAAGTTGATCACTAATAACAGTAATATGTGTTACTTACACTTATACACAGCCATCACTTCCCATTACTTAAACTGTTTAGCGTTCGCTATATTTTTCTATTTTTATTTACTTCAGTCGTCGAATTGAATAATAATATTCATTTTACATAAATGATAGAAAACAATCATTACTACATATAAACATATATTATTATAATAGATTGATGATGATGCGTTGATTGCGTGGTAAGTGATTGACAACGGACTTCGTGTACGCTAGTTTTTATTTTACATACAATATGCAGTCTTTTACATCTAATTAAATATGAGAAAAAACAGCCAGGCTGAAGTGAGAGCGGGCCCGATATGTTTCACGAATGCACCCGGAGCGTTGGGCGAAGATCGTCACTCACTGGACGCCTGAGGGAGGACATGGTCGTCGAGGTAGACCACAGCGAAGGTGGTGCGACGATGTGGTAACATTTGCAAGGCTAACGTGGTCAGAGATCGCACAAGAGGAGAGGTTTGGAATAAACAAGGGGAGGCCTTTGCCCAGCAGTATGAGACAATGGTGAGCAGTGGTAGCCCAGTGGTAATGGATCCGACTAACCAGTTGTATGTCGTGAGTTAGAACCCAGGCAGGCACTTTGCTTTGTGTAAATTATTTCATCACCACTGCTCTCAAAACGATGAAGGAAAACATCGTGAGGAAACCGGCATGTCTTAGAACCAAATATTCGAAGACATGTGACATCCACCAACCCGCACTGGGCCCGCGTGGTGGATTATGGCCCACTCCCTCTCACAGAGAGGAGGCCTGTGTCCCAGCAGTGGGAACTTATAGGCTGATTATGTATGAGACAACGTAGGTTACAAAAAAAAAAAAACAATATTACTGTCTTTTTTTCGTAGTCATAGCAAGCGCTACTGCCGAGCAAGAGGTCCTTCGATTCCCAGGCCGGGTAAAGTTTTTTGAGTTTTTCTAAGAGAAGTTTCTCAGAGGCCTGAAGTCTGGAATTGTGCCTGGTTGATGGCGGTAGGCTCGCTATATATTACATGGGACTTAATAATAATTATATAATAGCGTAGTACGCTAGGGACGCCCCCCAGCTAGATGGACGGACGACCTAAAAAAGGTTGCTGGTGTTGTGGTGCAGCCTGGGAGAGGCCTATGTCCAGCAGTGGACTGCGATAGACTGTGTTGATAATAATAATTGGCTTAATGTGGGAGTACTGAGATGTATCTCTGCCTAATTATTTGAAGAATAGAGGCGTGGTATAAATATTAAAAGTCAACGAATTCTTTTCCCATTTTCCTTTACAAACGTCAATTAAAAAAAAAAAAAAATAATTCTAAGCTTGGTAATCCATGATCCATCTGCATGCTGCCGAGCCTTTTCTTGACTATGTTGGGGTCGGCTTCCAGTCTAACCGGGTACAGCTAAATACCAGTATTTTATATGGAGCGACTGCCTATAATTGACTTCCACAACCCATTCACTGGGTAACTGGCTAACACGATACCCCTAAGTAAGCATGTCAAACTCAAACAAACATGTGCATTCCAAACTTTCGGACTTCTGACTACCCGTAACGACTGTCAAAGATAATAGCAGACCTAAGCATAATGCTGATCAGCGGGATTGTCCGAAAAGGTTACCGCTACCCCGGAACATAAAGGGCAAAGGAAGGAACATGGGTGGGTTTTAGTCAGTAAGAGTCGGACACTTCCTTCCGCTCCACCCAGAGCGGGATGATTTCCCATCCGGAAAAAAAAAAGCATGATGCTGACGCTAAAATTTTTTTGCTTCCGATATTATACTTTTGGATATCTGACTACCACTAGCTGTAATTATCATCATCATTTCAGCTGATGGACATAGGCCTCCCCCAAGCACCTCCACTTTGACCGGTTCTGTGCTGCTCGCATCCAACGGATTCCTGCGGCCTTCACAAGGACGTTGGTCCACTTGTGAGAGGCCTTCCAACGCTACGCTACTAGCTGTAATACTGGAGACAATAAACGTTATTCTATTCTATACTGTTTAAAGATTCTTGTGGACTGATACCGAATCCGTTGACTTGTTGATATTATGAATCATAAATGTCTCAGTAGTTATTTATAACTCAAAAGACACTCCTTAATAGATTGATACGTCTGATACTTTCAATTATATTGTTTATAATATCTCAAGATGTTTAATTCCTACAATCAACGACTCACTCAGTAATTTACAATTGAACAGTAATGGCCGTAATCAGTAACGATCATTGAAAAAGAAACATGATGTATATAACACTTGACGGTTTTAAACGATCGATAAATCTTGCTGTCATTTTCATTTTATTATGATTAAAAGGAGATAGCAATACATTTATAGCTACTGACATACTTATAGAAGATGGTGTTGTATTGCAACTTGAAAGAGTTTCCGACGTTGATGAGGACAATGCTGATTTGATAGATCGAAAGTATAAGCATAACCACTATATATATGTATGTGAATGCAAGATTGATAATACTCGTACAGTAGATATTGTTTTAGGAAATGTAAGTGGTGCAACAACCAGCGGGGCTCGTGGCTAAATAACAACAGCCACACGTGTCGTTCGAAGGTTAAAGTGCGTTTGAGTTCGGTTCGGGTGACCATTACATATCAAGACCCCTCCGTGCCTCGGAAAGCACGTTATGCCGTAGGTCCCGGCTATCATTCCTAATTTTCTAACAGTCATTACGAGTAGTTAGTTGCTCAAAACTCCAGCAACCAGAATTACCAAGGGGTATCATGTGTCATGTGTTATTCAGCTGCATCCGGTGAGACTGAAAGCCGACCCCGATATACATAGTTGGAAAAAAGCTAGGCAGATTGATTGAAGTCTTGCAACAACCACTCACTACCAACCCGCGTAACGTGGCCACCGTAGAAACTGAAGAAATGAAAGACAAAATTACAGATTTTAGAAAGATTGCTACGACGCGATGTCATAAATTAAGAAAAGCAATGCTACTGTATATGGATAGAGATGAGATCCAGTCTTCGTAGATATAGAAGTTATATCTACAAATAATAGATATAATAATTATCTTTTACTATGGACTACGTAGTTATGCTGCGCGTGATGGAAAGAGCAAACGCGGGATCTAGAGAAGTGCAGGAAATAGAGTGATGTTTTAGTCCAAGAGTGGGGTAACTTAGTATTTTATTTCAACCAGTATTGTCCCACTGCTCGGAAAATGTGTTCCGCTTTCCACTCTTCCCTGTGTGTTGCCTTAGAGGCCTTTATGGGAGATTGACCGACGAAGGCAAAGACAAAGGATATAATAATTTTAACTCGTTTCGACGAGTATTTCGACGCCTAATTAAATTTATTTTTTATTTTTTTTATTTTACCATTTATGTACACACATATATAAACAGACAAGAAAAACAAAAAAATAGGCACAGAGGTGATGCTTATTTCACAAGAAATCTCTCCCAGCACACCCGAGACAGGACAATAGATACAGAGATGTAGACAGCGTGTGAAATTGTAAAGGAGACAAAAAATAATACATACAATCAAAAACATTTCACTTAAAAACTAAACAAAAATTGCGAGAATATACTAACATACATACAAATATACATACATACAGACAAGTTTTAGTGTCCTTTTGTTTTTGTATTTATTGTATAGTCGTAGTAGTATTGTTTAGTTGTGTTAAAGTATTTTTATAAGTCATCATCTGCCTGCCTTTTCCCAACTATGTTGGGGTCGGCTTCCAGTCTAACCGGATGCAGCTGAATACCAGTATTTTAAATGGAGCGACTGCCTATCGGACCTCCACAACCCAGTTATTGGGTAATACGACACCCTTAGTAAGAATGGTTATCAGACTCTCGGCCTTTTGACGAATCATAATGACTGTCAAAGATGCACGAATGACAGCCGGGAAAAACGGCTTAACGTGCTCTGATGCATGGAGGGGTGTTGGTATGTAAAGATGGTCACCCGTCCACGGACCAACCGCGGCAAGTGTAGCTTAATCACACAATATACAATTTTTGTAATTTTGAAAAACTGTTGAATGGACAAATTATTTTAAGGAAAGTCAACACCAACAAAGAAAAGACACACTGGCCGGATATAAGCTGGTTCAGATACACACACTGACAACTGAGGGAAACTGACCAGTGATACGCGGACTCGTCTATAAATGGTAGAAGTGTCATTATATCTCGTTTTTTCTCCACGCTTATTGGGAGAGGTGTATCGGAGATGACACTCAATGAAATGCTTGTATTTCTGACTCTTCCATGTATTTGAGTCCGCGTATCACTCAAAAACTGACAAATACTGGAAACTGTCGAGATAACGGAACTGTCTAATCGGTAAAACTGACGAATCAATGAAACTGACTAATCCACGAAACTGGCGAATTAAATAAACTGACGACTGAGGGAAACTGACCAGTGATTCGCGGTCTCATTGTTTTTATTATAGATTTCTTGTTAGTTACTTTAAATCCTCGACATCGATAGCTGAAGGACATAAGTCATTATTATTTGTCTTAGACATTTATAAAATAAGGGATTAACTCGTAATATTAATTTACATACGACCAAACTGACTAATATAAATAACGTTATGCCATTATTACTTCGTTAACAAGGGAACCACTCAAGGAAAACTAAAAAAAAATATAGTAGCGTGACTCAATGTGGAAGTGATTCCCATTAAATGAAAGGGCTATTTTTTATCTACAATGTAATGTCGAAAGAAGTAATAATTTTAATTGCGAAATACTAAAAAACATTAAAAGTGTTGTTTTTGATTCTCCTGAAATGTGAAGAGTTTGAGTTGTGCCCGTTTTTACTGGAGGCACTGAATTATAACTAATAAAGAAATGTCTAGGGCTGCCGAAAATAGGCAGCAGTGCGTGGTTCCGGACACAAAATGTGATATATTGTTTTTTTGTTACTGGAGCAGTGATTGCGTGCAATACGCACGCGATTAAACAAAATAAGTTTCATTTGTAACTACCGATAGCAAGTCAAGCAATGTGGGCAAGAAGTGCTAGTAGTAATGAAAATGAATAAAAAAGCGATGGAATAATACGCTGATTCGATTCGTTTTTAGCGAAATCATAATGATATTTATTTATTTGACATTCACTTATAGCGGGAACCCCTTGTAGATTTAACTGGTGTTAGCCATATACCAGTTCAAAAGTAAAAATAAATTTGTATAATATCGGATCTGTCGGAGATGTACTACCACGCCTCATTACGCATATCTCAGCTACCCAGGTATCGTGCTGAGATGAAATACCAATTAAATTATCTACAGCTCATAAGATTTTTCGGCTCCAAAATCTCATTACGAGTATAATGGGCTTGTTGACCATGGCTAACCCGTATCTGAAAAATTTATATACAGGATAAATTTTTAATCAGTGCGCAAACTGTAATCATCCATTCAGCACAAGATTCAAGACCCTAAAGTAGAAATTTTTCGACGGTTATCAAAAAAAAACAACTCTACATTTTATTTATTTATTTATATCTTTAATTAAGACGGTTTAAAACCAATTACAGTCTTTAAAAACACAGTTTGTATATATGCACATAAAAGATAAAATATATAATCATCAAGTAAAAAGTTAACAACACTTTCTTAAATCCCTCTCACAGTACTTCTGACATGCCGACAAAATCATCATCTATTCGTCCGCAAACAGATCGTTTGTTGGATCCAAGAGAGTCCGAGAGATCATTAAGTGCGGCCAGAGTATGTGGTACTGGGGACTTAGCACGCGTAAGTGTGCGACATGGAGGCACAGCAAACAGCCTGTGCTTTCTGCCGTGGCAATAGTTGTCTGGCACAAAGAAGCAAGCCACCACAGCATGTAGATCATGCGGGTCAATAGTGCCACGGAGTCTTATAGGGTATATGGCGAGCTGGTCTTTTTTGACCACGTAGGTACTGCACTTTTCTATGAAACAGCTATTTCGCGCTGGTTTTCCCACTGGTTAAAAATGTATCCTGTATAAGGTCAATCTATCTCCTCTACTTCGCTACCATGCTTGGCATTAATATATTCTCGCTGCTAAACCTCCTGCCTTATTATTCCATTTCCCAGCCAAGTTACAAGGGAGCATTTCTCGAAATGAAGTAAAACTACTTTCTTGGTATATAATATTATCGTCTTTTCTTCAGCTGTTTTACATTTTATATTGTTCGTCGTCAGTTCAAGACGTTGACTTCATTCGTGGTCAGAAAACTCATTTTCATTTAAGAGGATATATATTTTTATTCCGGTCACTAACTAACGCTTGCTCTGGAGAGCTATATTTTTGTTGAAATGTGACTTAATTTCCACTTGTACACATCTTTAATTATTGTCTTAATCGTTTTATTACTTAGATCATGGTTTTTGTTTTGTATTTGGTTTGTCTTTGATATCGTTTTGATTATTCTCGTTCGTGGCTTTAGGATTGATTTGTAAAAGCTGTAGATATAAAGAAAGAAAAAAAAATCTTTACATGAGGAAAACGAAAACTAAAATCAAATAATAAAACAAATGAAGCCAAAAGGCCAGTATCTAACGGTCGGCGACGTCACCAACCACTAAATAAAATTTAAAAAAAGTTGAAAAAAAATTACTGAGACCTACCAAATTATGATATCAAATAACTTCTAGTAGACCAAGGTAATACAACAGCCTTGAATTTTATCACGAACCTGCTGAAAGGAGACAACTTTTAACAACAAACACTTAAAGATTCCAAGTCATCATTATCATAATTGGCAGCCTTGTTCCACCCACAGCAGGCTGAGTGTAGGCCTCCTCTCTTATGTACAGACGCCAGCACATCAAGCTACTACAATCTGTCAAATTTCTTTAACGGATTTTCAACTTTATCGCTAAAGCATTAAGGTTCAAGGTTGATTGGGAAAATCTGACAGTTTCGGGTAGCTTGACCTGCTGGCGTCTGTACCATGCTTCCTTGATCTGTGTGAGTCTCGTCCAGGTCTTCCCCGCTATCTTCTGTAGGTCGCCCGCCGTTGGTCTACCAACACTCTCACTACTGTCTCTGGGTAACCTTCTGTTCGGGTTCTGCTTTACTTGCCATCACGTCACGTCTAGATTCGAAGTACCACTCTCAAACTGAAATTGCCAAACATTTCAATCTTCATTTAGTAAATTATTTAGCCATCGCAGAATCAATTTAAAACAGATCTTCTTTAACTGGTAACATTTAACCAACTAACGTCACGCCTCGGTAATGATATGCGTAATTACCAAAACTTTAGACTTTCAAACTCAAGCCAGATGTCGGTACACAATCATGTTGAAGTTTTGATTTTAAAGTGAATCTTGTGACACGTGGAACTTTTTGGAGTTGGTTGTGAATGTGGCAGAATACATATATGTATGACGGATGACAGATGTATGGTGTATGTATGTGTGTGTGATTTTATGACATCACGCCCCCATTCTCCGTAGAGTTGACTGTTGCAGTGTTTTAAAAGAAGAGTAAAAGAACACTCTTTCCACATCATCATAGTTGTGTATGTATTTATGATTTTGATTACGTTATAATTAACAATTAACATTCTAGTGATATTTATTTTAGTAGTATGTGTGTATGTTCATTTGTTGTAAGTATATTATCCTCATATTATTTCTTTTATTTTATGAAGGACTGATTTTACCAAAGTCAGATATCTTTTATCCGCGGAATAAAAATGACGTCTGACAGTTTTTAAGTGGAAAAAACTGTAAAAAAATCAAAATTCAGGGTAAGACTTATTCTAGGTATAAAAGTTTGGTGGAATTCGCCCCTAAGTGAAATGTTTTTGATATTTATTATGTTTTTTTTTTTTAATCTTTTACTCATGCTGTCTTTATCTACTTTCCTATCGCAGGTATGCTGGAAGAGATTTCTTTAGGAATAAGCATCACCTTGGTACGTATTTTTCTGTTCTTTTTTTTGTCTTGTCTGTTTATATAATTATGTGTGCACATAAATGATTAAATAAAATATATAAATAATAAATAAGAGTTAAGCAGAGTTGTACCTATCACCACACGCATGAAAAAAAAAAACAAAATGGTGAACCTAGTGCTACGTAGTGTACGTACGTATCTTGATATGAGAGGGTGTGAAAAAATATTACTATAGTTTATTTCCAAAACACTAAGCCGGTTTTACAATTGGTTTAACCAATCAGCGAAAACCTATCTAGGTTTAAATATAAGCGGATAATATTGAGTGTCTCGGAAAGCACGTTAAGCCGTTGGTCCCGGTTGTCATTCGTGGATCTATGACAGTCATTATGGGTCGTCAGAAGCCCAAAAGTCTGACAACCAGTCTTGCCAAGGAGTATCGTATTACCCAGTAACTGGGTTGTGGAGGTCAGATAGGGAGTCGCTCCATGTAAAATGCTGGTATTCAGCTGCATCCGGTTAGACTGGAAGCCGACCCCTACATAGCTGGGAAAAGGCTAGGCAGATGATGAAGATGAATATAGAGTGCTTCGATATTGTTAACAGCAACTCTTATATTTGTTTTTATTTTAGAATTTGATATTGAAGTTGCTTTGTTTGTTGTCCCTAAATATTTACATAATTTAAAAGCTAACCAGTCTTAAAATAATAATATGTACAAGTATATAAAAAGGAGGGGAAATAATCAAAGGGCATCAAAAAATTCATCCGCATCGCTGTCAATAGGAAACGTGGCCAAAACGCTGGCAGCATTGCTACTGTTGCGCGCCTCAAGTTACCACTAGCGTCATCTAGTATCGAGTAGCAGAACTAATAGATCCTTCCAGAAATTTCGATGCTAGAACTTTCTAGAACTAACGACACCTGGTCAGTCGGGGCCGGTATGTACTCGAACATTCTAGATGTTTCTACAATAGAAGGTTCTAGAACTATCTGCGGCACTATATGAGGCTGGGATAAGACGACCGAGACGGAGAGTTGGATAAGCGATACAAGCAAATACATCGAAAGCGATCTTCAAGTGCGACTTAAGTGCAATGATGTTTTATAATTAGTGTGTTTGAGTTGTTATTAGTGTTCTTTATTTAAAGTGTAATTTTTGGTAATTTTTATCGGCAGTTTTAATTGTCACGAACCCGAAAGCTCGTAACACTACGTTGTATGGCGATCCTGATTCTTTGGTTACAAAATAGGCCAGCTCTCTGATCACGTGAAGAGTCGATGTCGATGTCCCTAAATAAGTAAAATAGAACTAAAAGACACTAAATCTCCCATTGGAGTTAGATATTCTGGAAACAGGTATGTATCTCTTCTTTCGAAGATACTGGCAGCTTTATAAGAAATAATAAATTCCAAGAAGAACCGCCCTTATGGTGCGACGAAATTGTTAACTTAATTTATTAAATAGAATCAAAATCTAGAAACTAATTTAATTTTTTCGTGATTTTATGCCTAAATCTGCTCGCAAAATGTGTCAGTTTTTTCAATAAAGTTTTAATAAAATTATTGGATATTATGATTTCAATAAGCTCTTAAATTATAAGTTCTTATTTAACTTTGACGTACTCATCGCATATTGAGTGAATAAAAACGTTACATTATCATTTTGTAATAAAGCACCTCTTAAAGCTTTCAATCAATCCCTCTCATCTCCCTACCATTTTAATATTTCTGAAATAAACCCAATACCTTAGAAAGGTTTTGCCATTTCCTGAAAAAGAACAGCAAAATACATTAATTTTCTGTTTATTTCAGGTGCAATTATGGGTTCTCCAAAATTCAAAAGCTGCAATCACATTACTCAAAATAGACTCTTTGTTTAAAATGAACAAACCCTGTCAAAGCTGATGTCACACTCAGTTAAGCGACAAGCCCAAATGAGTTTGCTGACCATACATATGAAAGTAAAATATTGATTCACTATACCTATTAGCGACGTATACCAAAGCGAAAAGAAAACATTTTTTATGTCACACATCAATAATTCGCGATAAAGCACCTTAAATGCGCGGATCACGGAAAATTCTTGAATAAAAACGTGTACGATGGAAAGAAAAGTGGTGTAGCGTATACATGCAAGTGAAGAACTCATTGAAAAAAATATTGCACACGCCGTCCGCGGTGGTCAGTGCAGCGTGACGCCAGATAAAAATGATCAGGCAGGCATAGAGGGACTCATTAACCAAGTAGCCATCGATGTAGATGGTTCGGGAAGGCGTGACCCACAAATGGATTGGTGAAGACCTGTGACACAGTGTTTGTGAAAAAGACATAGGTGAAAATGAATCCCCTTGCCCTTTTGGTCGCTTTCATGCTGATGGGGGATGTTAGGGCGATTGTAGAACTGAACTGTAGTGATAATGCTACGTGTATCGATCATATGGCGAAGGAGATTCTGAGGAGTTTGAAGCAGCAGAAATCTGTGAAGGTGTTCAATGTGTTAACGATAGAACCGTTGAAGACGAGGCAGGCGAGGTCGAAGGACTGGTGGCTAACAAACTTCCTGGACAGTCACGCGTTCAGCTTCGATTGGAGTGACTACACCTTCAGAGTCTCGCAGGCAGACGGAAACGACGCCTTGGATTTGGAGATATATGACGGAAGAACTGCTAAAGGTAGGTGTTAGACCCTATCACCATTATATTAAATATTAAAATTGTATAAGGCAACATAAAAATCATTAAAGAGCCAGTTCCAAAAGTAATAAAAAGTTTTGGGTAGATTTTTACATTAAAACGATACAGATTTCGTATTTTAATCTCGACGAAATAACAAAAGCTTCTAATTTAATGTTATCACGCAAAGAAAAAATACTTTTAGAAACTCAATTAACCTCAGCCTTATAATGACCATTTTTATGATAAAAAAAATGCAAAATTTACAGTCAAGAAGCTCCTTTGGCAAAATTCTTCATTAAAACTAATATAAAACGCTCACATTTTAAATACTTATTTAGTTATTTCGAAATAATATATGTCTGTAATAAATGTCTTTTTGCCTTTTTGTGTTATTCTTAGAGTCTATAGCAAAATGTCAATACCCTTACCAAGGTCATCTATTCAGTTTCTATTCTACATAGTCAGCTCATAATATTCCCACTGCTGGGACACAGGCCTCCTCTCTGTGAAAGGGAGTGGGCCATAATCCACCACGCGGGCCCAGTGCGGGTTGGTAGATGTCGCATTCTTCGAATTTTTTGGTTCTAGGACATGTCGGATTCCTCACGATGTTTTCCTTCACCGTTTAGAGAGCAGTGGTGATAATATAATTTACACAAAGTAAAGCGCCTGTCTGGGTTCGAACCTACGACCTACAACTCGTAAGTTGCTGCTGTTACCACTGGGCCACCACTGCTCTTCACTGGGCCACACTGCTCTTCACTGGGCCACCACTGCTCTTCACTGGGCCACCACTGCTCTTCGTTTCTATTCTATGTTGACCATATCAAATTCTTCATCTTCATCAAGATGGTGTACGTCTTCACTAATGTCCCTATCCTTAATTACGTCGTAGCTTCGTACTTAGTAGCAACACAATAATCGTGCTTAATATCAAATAGAAAGTTAGAAACAGCCAATGAATTATCAAGTGCAATCAGATTAACGTATACAGCGTGCTAATTCACATCTGTGAGCACGCCTCCATGCATCAGACCGTTACCATTTAAGGCAATGTGTGCAAGACTCGGTTCTGATAGAATTGTTTTTGCTACCGTTAGTTTGTGTTTTAATTTATGATTAGGTTTTATGATTCATACGTCATGGTCTAAGTAGGTGGCAGTGGTAAATACTGTATCAAGAGAAAGTAATAGGGAAGAGGTTACAGTAGTATTGTTAACGTTTTCTGCGTCTATTTGTTCTAGTCTTTCATAACTGTCTTCAGTTTTGACAGTTCCATTATCTTTATTAGTGTTGTCCTCAATACGAGCAGTAGTATTCTGTTCATTATGTTCTTCATGATTTATTTTAATTAGTTATAACAACACAATTAACAACGAATTATTTTATTAGTCAATTACGACACTTTTTGTATCGTAATTAATTACAAAAGCGTCTACATTTACACGATTTAGTATCAATAATTGTTCTTTATTAACCTTTTTCATTGCATTGTCAGTACCTATCCTACTAACATTATAAACGTGAAAGTTTGTATGGATAGATGGATGTTTGGTACTTTGAACGGTTTTGGATGAAATTTGGCACAGGTGGTTTATAACCAGGATTAACATATAGGATACCTTTTATCTCGATATTCCCACGGAATCGAAACTTATGTGGGTAAAACCGCGGGGCGCAGTTAATAATAATTGTATATGTAAAATTAAGCATAATGTTCACTTAAAGACTTCAAATGCTATCCGTAGAATTATCTTGTATATAATGTCATCATGTTATCGTTTGCACAAAAGAGCATTATCAAACCTATGGCCAGTGTGAATAAAGCCTAAGTGTTCTGCATCGTCATGATGCACGGTAATTATCTCGTTAGTACAAAATCGTGTTCCGGCTTTTCCTAACAAGAATTCAGCTTGAAATTTTTCTTCCACGATACTTGTTATATGTTCAATGAATAATTCATCACATTCACTAATCTGTGTTGTTTTGGTTTTTAATTTTTAATTGACCTGCTTGAGCGTTTTTTGAATAATTAGAGGTTGTTTTCTTCCGTGTTTAGAAATACTTTTAATAATGCTGTAATAAATAAATAAATAAAATGTAAAATTATTCTTTTTGTTCTCTTTGATTTTAATGAAAATAACGTTTAAGTAAAACTTGCATTGTGCTGCTCGAATTAGCCGTAAAACCGATAACAGTTGGAGCAGATACTTCATTGCTTAAAGGTAACTATCTTTTGCCCGCGGCTTCACCCGCGGTTGTATCGAAAATTATCCCAATGGAACGCACTGGTGAGAGAAAAAGTATCTTATGCCCATCCGTTAAAGGTGTAGAAAGTGTTACAGACAGAACATGATTCTGATCAGATCCTTAAAAATCCCTCGTTGGTTATTAAACAAAAATAGTTTTTTTTTTTATTGGTAACCTCTTAATTTGTGGTTATATGTAGTTTTCGCGTCGATGGCCCTGCCACCCTGAATTATTATAAGAGTAACCAAGGATCGAGATTAAGGGCGTGCAACTGTCGGGAACATTCAGCAGCCGAATATTTGGCATTTCGGTTGAGAGCATGGCTAAATTACTATTCCGGGCATCTTGCTACTATCCCACGGAGAAATAACGTAAATAAAGTCGATTGAATCTATCTTGGGTTGATTATTGACATGGCGATGGAAAAAGTATGGAAGAAAAATAACAAACAACAACATGCAATACCATGCTGCGCCGACCCCATATAAATTGGGATAAGGGCAGGAGAATGATGCTTTCCAATAGGTCCTACATATAACATTATTTTATTGCGTCTCTGCACCATGAATTATTTCATCACCACTGCTCTCAAAATGTTGAAGGAAAACATTGTGCGAAAACCGGCATGTCCTAGAACAAAAAAAAATTAAAGACATGTGACATCTGCTAACCCAAACTGGGCCCGCGTGGTAGATTATACAGCCCACTTCTTCTCGAAGAGAGGAGGCCTGTGTCCCAGCAGTGGGAACATTATAGGCTGATTATGCTGTAATGCCAAGAGAATGAAGATGTCCAGTAGGTTCTACAGCATAACATTATTTTTATTGCGTCTCTGCATCCACTTTCAATATTCCTACCCAGATATTATGTAGATGTTTTTGTCAGTGCCACGTATTGACCGTTCAGGTTTTCCATTAGCATATTCATAGCAAGTTGACTTTGATTAAAATGATAATAGAACTATGCAAGGAACGTTTATTTTATGAACGGAAGACATTTATTCTGAAAAGTTCCAATAAAATAACATTAAGTTGTTCATGTAGTAACAGTACACGCAGCTTCGCTCATATCTATGACTAAATGATAAATTATTCGAGGGTAAGACTTCGTAATATTTAAAAAAATAAAACATTAAAGAATTATGGGAATCGTACACAGACCTTAGGACCTTGTGGTCCCACGATTCCCAGGTCAGCAAATTGTTGTTGGGTTTTCCATCTGGAATTTCTCAGTAGCAGCCCAGAGTCTGGATTAAAATGTGTGCCCAGTTAGTGACAATAGGCTCGCCCTCTATTACATAGGATTTAAAAATAACTGGCAAAGTGTAGGTGTACTATAGGTACACCTCTGCGTAACCCTTCTGGGTAAACAGGCGTGATGTTATGTTAAATGTCATGTTTCTAAACATATGGTCCACTCGGTCAGCTTCTAGGGCAAGTCCTAAATAAATAAACCAATTGCTTCACTTCCAATATTATCACTTAAACAAATGCAATACAAATAAATAAAATTGAAGTCTCTGTTTATGATGTGAAAATAACAGCTTTAAGCTAAATGCATATAAAAGTGTATACAGTAAATATAGCAAAAAAAAAACATTTTTTTTTTGTCTGCGTGTTTGTGTCTGTGGGGATACTTTGAACCCTACCCTAGGATATAGGCGACTTTTCCCCGACATACCATTGTAACTTACCGGGACTGCCTCAATTTTGTGTTGTAGAACAATTGTATGAAAAACAATAAAAACTTTTTATTTTTTTTTATTACCATGTGGACGAAGCAGCATGTGGAAGCTAGTATTAGAATATAATCTTCTCAAATAAGACAGCCCTTCATAATCTCTCTCTGTGTATGCAGACAACCTATTTAATCTTGAGCATCGCGTCAATCTCACGCTTATGAATTTATAATTCTGTTTTGGAACTGACGTAGCTATCCAACATGACATTTAATTAACTAGATTCAGAACACAGGATACGGGAACTACTGTTACTAGGCTTGTGAAGGTTAGCGTAGAGTTTTGTCACAAAATAATACAGTCAGGATATTAACCCCTATATTCATAAACGTTGCTTATAGTTAAGTAGTGATTTGCGACTGCTTAACACGTTCGCGTGAGCAACGTCTTACAACGTCGTGTTTATATAATTATGAAATGACGCAACGTCATATGACGGCCTCTAGATTGTCATATTTATTTTGAAGGAACGTCTTTGGACGTCTATTTTATGGGCAAATTCCTATGACGTCGGACGTGAAATAACGTTGCGCCACATAACACAGTTCTAAGACGTACGTATTACGGCGGGACGTCTTTAGACGTTGCTTAACTTTGTATGGGAAAAAGGTGCGCCTCAGTAACAATATTCAGAAATGAGGTTACTCACGCGAACGTGTTATCCATACATTTCTGACGCTTGAACGTCACTTAACTTTAATGATCGTTTATAAATAAATCAAATAATAGTCGGTTTCATTGGGTTCATATTTTCGTTGTTTGCCACCGACTTCCGAAATTAAAGTTATTTTTCACTTACTACCTAGTGTCTTTTTTTGAAGTCGGTTTTTTTTTGTAAAAAAAAAAAAAATTCTCTCTTAAGTTGTATTTAGTCTACACCAAATTACGCTTAAATCTCAATGCATCCCATGACAATTCCACTAAGCTACCACTAAAAAGTCATAGGAAAGCAAACGACAATCTCGTTTACTTACTTGAATTTTTACCAGTAATTTTGGTATAAAAACCAAATTACTGAACCGATTTTAATGAAATTTCTATCGGACCAATCTGAAAGTATATAAATTCAAATACAAAAAAAATTGCAAATCTGCTTATAAATAACGGTGTTCAGAGTTCTCCATGTTTTGAAGTCGGTTAAAAAAGCAAAAATAGTCCAATTCGTCAACAATGGAACTCTTTGTCCCGATCGTCAACAGTGTTGACGACAAGATGTTACTGATCGGGAATATTCGAGAATCACACTAGCTAGATGGACCGACTATCTTAAAAAAGCGTGTCGGATAGACTGAATACGAAAGATGGGGAACCAAGCCATTGTGACGTAACTTGAAAGAAGCCTATAGAACTGGAATACGCTAAAATAAGTCTATTAAATAATGTTCTTTGGCTGTAATTTTTTTAAGAATGAATAACTGTGGTTCTGCTTTTGGATTATATTTATTTGATGACTCAATTCTTTTTCCATTAAGTCGAGAAAATGATACCGGTTAAGTTCGGGGCTCAGTGCGCGTTGGTAGATGTCACATGTCTTCGAATTTTCGGTTCTAAGACACGCCGATTTCCTCACGATGTTTTCTTTCACCGTTTTTGAGAGCAGTGGTAATGAAATAATTTACTTACAAGTGAAGCGCCTATCTGGGTTCAATCCCACGACCTACCTACCTACTCATGATATGACACTAAGGTCAAATATTTTCCGACCTCGAATAACGATGTAAAGGTCAACGTCAAAAGTTCAGAATTTCATCCTTCATGAACTCAATTGCCATGTTACTCACGTAACTCATTATCGCTGCCGTAAAATCTCGCACTTTTACACAAACTCATAATTCCGTTTTTTTATAGGCTTTCATAACGTAGAAAACGTTTATTGTGTTTGTTTTATTGTTTTTCTCAGAGTAGTCAGATAGGAAACGCCGACCTCATCTAGTTTTCAAAATATATTTATATTATGTTTGACGTGTAAAAGTGTTTGTACAAAACTACTTACAGATATAAAATCAGTTATCATTTGGGTCAGAATTTGATCACTGTCAAACATGGTCTTTATTTTTCAACGCCGCAATTATTTAATCAATGCCGACTGCCTATCTGACCTCCACAATCCTATGAATTGGTAATACTATACCTACATAGATATAATCACAGAACAGATAAAAGTAGTATAATGATAGGAACCTACCCTCTAATAATAATTAGAGGGTCTGACAGTGTATGTATATCAGTGAAAAGATGTTTATATTAGGTTCCTAATCGATAACATCGGTAACTCCGCTGCCGCGAGAAATCATGGTACAGCGGACAGAGCTCCGGCGGGACCTCATAGCGACATGGAGAGTGCAATTGTCGCAACCCAGTGCTGGGCACGCCACAATTGCGGCGATAAGTCCCCTTTTTAAGGAGTGGCTGGAGAGGCGCCACGGCGCCCTCACCTTCCGCGTGACGCAGGTCCTCACCGGACCCGGTTGTTTCGGGAGGTTCCTGTTCAGAATAAGGCGAGAGGAAACGCCAGGGTGTCACCACTGTGTGGATCGCCCGGAGGACACGGTGGAGCATACGATGGAGATCTGCCCGCCTTGGGCGGAGCACCGCCGCGTCCTCGTTGTGGCGATCGGCGGCGGCGATCTCTCGCGTCCGGCCCTGGTCCAGGCCATGGTACGGAGCGAGAGTGCATGGAAACCGTCACCTCATTCTGCGAAGCAGTAATGCTCGTAAAGGAGGAGGCGGAGCGCGTGAGGGAGAGGCAATCTCTGCGCCCTCACGCCCCTAGTCGCCGCAGGAGACGTCGACGTCGGGAGTCACCAGCTGACTCTCAGCCACCGCAGGCGCGGGCTTGCGGGCGGCGAGCAATGGGCAGCTCGCCGCCCGGCAAGGACTCGGCCCGGGTCGACGGCGCGTTGTGTTCCATGCACGCCTCAAAGAGATGTCAGCAGGAACCAACGGGGTCTGCTAGTGCCGATGCCTGCCAAGGCCGCGGGTTGTACGAAAGAGATACCGTGGTCCCTGGCATAGGCAACTGAAGGAACACGGGTGGGTTTTAGTCAGTAAAAGTCTGACACGCCCTCCCGCTCCGCCCAGAGCGGGAGAAGTCATATGATGATATCCCAACCAGAAAAAAAAAAGATCGGCAGTCGACATTGATTAAATCATTTACACAAAGTAAGTTTGTCTGGGTTCGAACCTAGCCAGTCACCACTAGACCACCACTACTCTTCATTATTATAATTTATATATCAGCCTGTGATGTCCCACTGCAGGGCAAAGGCCTCCCTACTCTCTTTCCACTTCTCTCTGTTCAAAGCTGCTAGGGACCAGTTCTTATTGAAGGGGTCTAGCTCATCCCACCATCTCCGTCTGGGCCTGCCGCGATGCCGCTTGCCATTGTGTGGTAAGTTTGGCCATTGGTCGTCTTACATGCGGCAGATGTATCCAGCCCAGTTCCATTTTAGCGTGGCAGCTTTTCAAGTGACATCGGTTGTCTTTGTGATGGAACGGATGGTCGTATTCCTAACCCGGTCTGTTAGTTTGATACCCAGAATACTCCGTTCCATAGCCCTCTGGCAAATTTCGAGCGTGGACCTCTGCTAATTTGTCAAAGACCATATTTGACCACCATATGTGAGGATAGGAAGTATGCACACGTCAATGAGTCTTCTCTTAAGGGACAAAGGAAAATCACTCATTCATTAGGTCCCTTTCTTTTTTTTTTCCGGATGGGAAATCATCAAATGACCCCTCCCGCTCTGGGTGGAGCGGAAGGGACTGTCAGACTCTTACTGACTAAAACCCACCCATGTTCCTCCCTTCGCCCTTTATGTTCCGGGGTAGCGGTAACCCTCTCGGACAATCCCGCTGACTTCATTAGGTCCCTTACGCTTCATTATTATAAGATATAATAAAATATCGAACTGTAGGTAACGAAACACTAAAGCCTCTTGAAGCTTCTGAAATCTTTTCAGCCACTAGTTTGAAAGGAGCCAATCAACAACGAATTATAACAATATTCGCAGTACCTTTGATGTTAAAATTAATTGTTCGTAGAACTAATTATAGCGGTAAAATTCATAAAAGGAAAATAACGACTTGTATTTAAGGGACGGGGAGGGGCTGGGACTGCGCCCTAATTACGTAACGTACCATCAATCTCAATCTGAATGATTTTGAAGGATATTGCTAATCCATTGCTTCATATGTTCGAAAAAAAACGACGGGTTGCACTCCGGGAGTGCCGGCAGAAGTGAAAACTTACCGTCTTACGAATTTTCGATCAGGTCACGTGTCCTGACGCGAGTTTAACATTTTTTACCCATTACAAAAAAAGTGTTCAACGCCGCTAAAGATGTTTTCACTTCAAAAAAATGTCTGCTCAACAACGTAATTTTTTTTTTTTTTTTCTGTGTTTATCTTGCAATCGGTTATAAACCTTTAGCAGATTTTTTGTGCGGATGTTGACTGCTGAGGTCCATTCTTCCAGCGAAGAATCTGCCTCTCAAACTTATTTAGGCTTTATTCAATAAAGTCCCATATGTGGTGTCGTTTGAGCAACAACGTAAATAACCCAATAAATGTTGTTGCACTGTTAAAAATGAAGGCCATTGCTACTGAGAGTGTGTTACGCAATTAACCAACTGGTCGTATATTAGCTGCCATGGCTTATTTTAATTATGAATTTGTTTTTAATTATTATTGTTCTTTTTGCTTTTACCCTGGACGCTTTTAACGTGTACGTCTTTATATATCGTTCTCACATATAATTGTAAATTCTAAATTAATGATGGTAACTAATACTTTTTATATATACATACGTGGAAGCATTGCCGCGTATGTATATATAAAAAGTATTCCAAGCTTCTGGACACATTTCCGGATGACAGTGATGCGTACGAGTACTTCGACGCCTAAATATCCATATAGTTAGTTAGTTAGTCTTTTAATTTAGTACATAGTGTAAATAGTTAGTTAAGATATTATGTAAATATTTTGTAATAATATCTTTTCGGAGTTACTAAGGTTCTAGTTTTCTTTAGATGAAGCTAGTTACCTATTCCAAAGCCTAGTAGGTTCCTATAGAGAAGAACGGGCAAGGAACTCCAGACACTCTTTTAAATGAAAAGATATAATACCAAATTTAATAAATATAGATATAACAGGTTATAAACAGTGTTATCCAAATGTTTGCTAACCCTGACCCAGACTGCACTATATCAACCGTAACTACAAATGGCACCTCGTTAGTTTCACATTATTTCGAAGGGCATCGTAAAGCACTTAACAACCGGTGCAACATTAAATAATCCAATATGGCTGACACTCGCCGGTGTCATTGAAATGTCGTTAGCTGAACTACTGTTTAGAAACTTTACCTTAGTAAACAATTTGAAATTGGGTGATTTAGTAAAGTTCAGTCATTTAGGATGTCTTAGTGTTATTCAGTGTAGACTGTAGGTGATGACGCAACTTATGACCGCGTAGGCACCGTGTAGATGCCACGTAAACACCGTGTAGAAACCACGTAGACACCGTGTGTATTCCACGTAGACCATGTAGATGCCACATAGACGCTGCGTATAACCTGCGTAAACGCCAGTGCCGTGAAGACTGTGCGTGCTCGTAGACTCTTTGCAAGTTCTGCGTGAAGGGCTTGTAGATGCCGCGATAATTACATGAAATACAACTCAAACAAAAAACACATCACATAACCTCTGAAAGTGATAAATTCCATTGAGTAGTTTAGTAAAACGAAGCGGTCAAAGCGGTCCAAAGATACGAGAAGCTACTTTGTTTTACACTATGTCATCATTATCATTTCAGCTTCTAGCTTCATTTTTCTGACTGACCGACCCCTTGACAATTCAAAAGTGCCTCTAATTGGTTTAATTGAAATAAATACTTTGAGTTTGAGTTTGAGTTCAGCCGAAAGACGTCCAGCAAGGCCTCCCCCAAGCACCGCCACTTCGAACGGTTCTGTTATTCTCGCCTCCAGTGGATTCCTAGGGCCTCCACAGGTCATCGATCTACCTCGCTCCGAGGCCTTCCAAAATAAGTACTCGTGTTAAATTCGTGACATTTTCATTGTTCTATATTTTATAGACTTCAAGTGATACCATACTGTCGTCATATCGGTCAGTCAAAAATAGTATGAAGCTAGTTGCGATTCCAAAGCATAGTAGGTACTGTAGAGGTTTGTCTGCTGAAGACAACCTCATATAGTGCAGGCCGGCTATAATTTAGCGCGGGTTACATTCGAACGTTCAAGCTAATGTCAAATATTTTCGATTAGGATTTTTGTTTAGAACAGTCAGAGGTAATTTAGTCAGAAATATGTAAATACGTGCTTACTATAGAATCTTAAAGGAGTCTTATAGTTGTTTGATTTCTCCCGTCATATAGTACCTACGGAGAAGAACGGACAAGAAACTCCATGAACACTCTTTTAAATTATTTTGTCTTTACTTTATGGACGTGATGGTGATTTTATGTTACGAGTTATAGTTATTATTTTATGCCCATACATCTGTCAACATTATCAGCCTAAAGCTGTCCACTGCTACAAATATGCCTCTCCAATACCAAGCCATTTTACTCGATACTCTACATAACCTTATTAGTCGTTCGAAGATCGTTGCTCCAACTAGCTTGAGGGCGTGCCACCCTTCATTTGCTCATCCAGTCGTGACCCAAGACCACATCTACCCTGTCGATTATTGGATCTGTAGCTAAAATTGTCAATGCCAATTGAATTTGATTATTTTATGGGCTATTATATCCACACACACACCGACCACACATCGACCTTGACATATAATATTATACTGGAGACATTCTTCAGAAGGGTCACATGCGTGGTAGATACTCGCAATTAAATAGGCGTGCGTGTATGACCAGAGGGCCAATTACCGTAATCAAAATGTTTGTTCAAAATCTAGTCGCAGTTTCATCTCAATGACAATCAATGTCAAAAAATTGACAAAAATGTAGGGAAATTAGAAGTATTTTTGGCAGATTGAGACTGAGATCACACTAAGAACGTCCTTAAAATTACGAGAGGGGCAGCCTCAGATGTATGAACGTAAACAAATCCAAAAGATAAGGATCGTAGCAGGCGGTGTTCTGTAGTGTCTGCCGACCCCCGACGGAAAGATGGCGTGAGTTAATTTATGTTTATATATCGACTTGACTACTTCACTTTTGGATCATCTCATTTCTGTTTTAAAATATCTCAGAGAGACTCCAAACATAGCCAACACATGTTGCATCCAAAAACCTACATAATGGCTTTACAAATAGATTCTTATTTTCATTTTCTTGTCAGAAATAAACGTGAATTACCTAAATAGGCCGTCCCACAGGGGATTTCCCGTCTAACGAACATTTTCTGAATATTTAAACATCGGTTGCCTAAGGACTGGAATTTACTACTATCCCAGGCTAATAGATAGCAGACATATTTAATAGTTATCCTTAGGGAGTATTGTGGATATATCTTAAGTGGGGCGTTAGGCTATAAATCCAGATTCTGGATCAATATGTACACTTGCTCGCGTGCCAAGACCTGTTTGGTAATATTTGCTCAAGACAATTTGAGAGGGCTATTGAGGGCAGAAGGAATGAGGGATTGGAAGGTGAAATTAAACAATGTGTGTACTTTAAATTGTTTTTTATTGACCCAACCGCTGGATAAAGAAAGAAAGAAAGAAAAAGTATTTATTGCGACTCGTAGAGGAAAATCACAAACTAAACTAAACACAGTCAAAAATAAAAAAAACAAATTATATTTAAAAAAAAGTAACAAAAAGAAAAATGAAATAGAAAGTTCTATACAAGGCCAAAAGGCTCCTATCTCAGCATGATGCCGCGACATTTTAAAAATAAATGTCGCTGCGTCCTATCAGAATACCAATTCTGATAGGGCCCGCTGTGATGTCACGGGCAATCACAGAAATAACAATAAAAAAAAAAATTGCCAATAAAACAAAATATTCATTTTTAATCCGCGCCAGACGTAACCTCATTACTTGTCACCAGGTTACAAATTTTAATGATGGTGTAATTTTAAAAGTTAGTACTCTTTACTTTGAGTTTTCACTCTTGTGTCTATGTCCATGTGAATTCTAAAAACGGCTATAGAAATTACACGGCTATTTTAATGATGTCTTATACTATGCTATTCGATGTTCTAATAAGGTCTATATTTGTACAAATCTTCTATTTAAATAAATAAAATTGAAGTGTCTATTTGTAATTGAAATGTACTAATAGTAAAAAAAAACAATAATACATTTGTAGGTCGTGGGTTCGAACCCGAGCAGGCACTTTACTCGGCGAACCCAGACACGCAAATTGCTTTATGTAAATTATTTCATCACCACTGCTCTCGAAACGGTGAACGAAAACATCGTGAGAAAACCGGCATGGCCTAGAACCAAAAATTCGAAGACAAAATAATAAGACATCTACCAACTTGCACTGGGCCCGCGTCGTGGATTATGGCCCACTACCTCTCAAAGAGAAGACGCATGTATCCCAGCAGTGGGAACATTATAGGCTAATTTTGTAATAATAAAAAAAAGACATTTTTTTAATTTTTGTCTGTCTGTTTGTTTCGGATAATCTTCGAAACGGCTAGACCGATTTTGATGAAATTTGTTATGGGGATACTTTGAACCCTGGAAAAGGACAGGCTTTTTGTTGACATCACATGGGGGCGAAACCGTGGGCGGATACTAGTTTGTTAATAACACGAACTCATGTTAGACAAATGGGCTTTATTTCAGTAGAAATCGTAGTTGAGGCGCGTAATTTATTGAACGTGGTTCGACAAATATACTTATGTAGTACAACCACATTTCGAAAATAACTGGCTCAACTAACAAACGTTACTTTAAAAAAAAAACTGGCAATCTGGTATAGATCTGTCTACTCTGGGCTGCTACTGAGAAATTCCCCATGAAAACATCTAAAACACTCTACACGACCTGGGAGTCGATTACAGGAACTCAGCACTAGCAACTTGCCACCACAAGACCCACGAGGTAGTCTATTTTAATCAAGCAGTACGGCAATATTCAATCAAAAATACCATTTAAATGAAAACATCTAGAACTAATGGTATCTTCTAGGTATTTAAATTAATTTCAGTCCGTATATCAAACTTTATAACAATTGCTAATTAAATATATAAAATAATAAAGCGGAAGAGTTTGATTGAACGCGCTAATCTCTGGATCTTACAGTTGGATTTTAAAACTTATTTTTTGCATCTGATAGCCCAATTCTTGAGGAAGGCTATAGGCTATGTAACATCACGCTTGGTCCATGAAGAGCCGAGGAAAAAGAAAACAGTCTTAAAGACCACTAATTGAAAACGAAGCAATAGCGCTGTCTGGCGATGCGATGCAACGGGGTTCGGTCGGGGGAACAAGAAATTTCACGCGGACGAAGTTGTGGGCAGAAGCTAGACTAACATAAAATGGTATCTTCTGGTTCAATTTCAGTCCGTACATCAATCTATAAACAATTAAACTCAAGTTAGTTTAATTGATTTGAAGCAAATATTAATTAATTTCTAACCAAGGGTCAAAGGTTCTACTGCATTGTTGTCCATTTATAATTCGAAATTGTTTCCAAGTTCCCAGATTAATTGGCTTTGTTTACGTGTGTTTCATTCCAGTACTCGTATAAGCCGACTTCATATTGTACGAAAAATCTATTGAATGCGAGACCTCGCATTCAATTGATTTTTAGAGCTGACCAGCTAAAACTGGAAATGTATAGCTTGATACATCGTTGTGTGTACTTTCTACTTAGCGCTTAAGTGTGCTCTCTTGTATGAGTCGAAATCATTTTTAGTTTAGATTATATTGTAATTCAGTTCTTAAATTGTTATTTATTTATTTATATATACTTTATTGTACACCACGAAAATATTTTTTTTAAATCGATCAAACACTAAAAAAGTACAATGGGCGTCCTTATCGCTTTCTACTTTATATATAAGGAGCTTTTTCAGATATGTCGCTCTATTGTACCTTATTGCCTTCATATATGCATGCCATATCACGCGAGCCCAGTGCGGGTTGGTAGTCACATGTCTTCGAATTTTTGGTTCTGAGACATGCCGGTTTCCTCACGATGTCTTTCTTTACCGGTTTGAGAGCAGTGGTGATGAAAATATTTACACAAAGTAAAGCGCCTGCCTGGGTTCGAACCCACGACCTCCAACTCGCAAGTCTGGGCCGTTACCAATGGGCCATCTGTTATCACCTTATCTAATAATTAAATAATTTAATAAAACGTCAAAAGGATTCCTTCGATTTTCTTTATAATAACAATTAAAAAGCCGCTGTCATCGCCACATTTGGGTTTGCTAGGAAAATGGACATGGATTTAACATGGAGTGACTACCTATCTGACCTCCAAAACACAGTGACTGGGTAATACGACACCCCTTGGTGTCTTGGTGGTCAGACTTTCGGGCTTTCTGTCAAAGATCCACGAATGACAGCCGGGACCAAGGGCTTAACGTGCTTTCCGAGGTACGGAGGGTCTAGATATGTAAAGATGGTCTCCCATCCACGGACCAACCGCGGCAAGCGTAGCTTAATCTGATCGATCAAACAGTGTAGCTGTTATTACTTAGCCACAAGCCACTCTATCCTCAATCCTATTGAATGACTATTTGCCTTTTACTGGATAATACAATACCCCTTGGTACGACTGGTTGTCAGACTTTCGGGCTTCTGACTACCCGTAACAACTGTCAAAGATCCACGAATGACAGCCGTCAGCCACATTCAAGGCAATGAAAGACGTACCCAGTAAATGGTAGCTTTATGGTATGTATGTACATAGTACTCACACTTGTGCTATGCAATTATGCAATACTAGGAGACTGATTTTTTACAATGTAAAGATAGTTTTTAATATATTCAGTAGACAAGTGGCACATCACCTTCATTTCTTCATTCTATTTAATATCGTAAAAGACGGTAATTTATGAAAATTGTCGTCCAAAGTTGCGGTGCAGACGTTGTTTCGTACGCAATTTCCTTTCAAGATATTAATGAATAAATTATGTTCAAATACCTACCGGTATTTATTATGTTTTTGACATGATTTATACTTTCTAGTCTCAAATATTAAAACATGTGAGGACTGAAATTCTCTGAAGAGTAGGCAGTTTTTTTTGGACTTTCATATAGTCTGCAAAAAAAACTAGCTGAACATAATTTCTTATTATGATAAAGTGCCTAAACGTTGGAAAGAATTGCCGCTATCTTATTTAAAAAAAGAATTCGAAGCATTTTGACAGTCAAAGCTTACTATAGGGTAACAGAATTCTTGAGTGAAAAAAAAAAAAAGAAACTTAAACTGTCTATTGTGTTAGGGTTTGTGTTGTTTTTTACCGACTTCAAAAAAGGGGGTTATTATGTTAGGGTTTGTGTTGTTTTTTACCGACTTCAAAAAAGGAGGTTATTTTTTTGTTTAGTTTAGTAAATTATATAATTTTGTAACTTTTGCATGCCTACTGGTAAAATATAGCTGAGCCTATTTCCCTATATCACCACGTAGCATGATGCACGTACCATGTTATGTTATGTTATTTACCTTAAAAAAATGTCGTGTCTGCATCACTAGAAGATACACAACACATTTTTCTTTCGGTCACATGTACAATTTATTCGTTTGTATTAAGGGGGCAGCGCCAATAGTTTTTTTTTATTTTTCTTATGTTTTTTGCAAGTTGCAGGTCAGTCTCAGGTTGTATGTTGAACAAAATATGATTCGCGAGCGTAATAAGTATGTATTTACCTAATTATATTCATTAAAATCATCAATACACCTCTCTAAGTTCATTTAATCCTATTTATTGATATCTCATCAAATAGTCATTTAATAGGATTGAGGATAGAGTGGCTTGTGGCTAAGTAATAACAGCTGCACGGTTTGATCGATCAGATTAAGCTACACTTGCCGCGGTTGGTCCGTGGATGGGAGACCATCTTTACATATCGAGACCCTCCCTACCGTGGAAAGCACGTTAAGCCGTTGGTCCCGGCTGTCATTCGTGGATCTTTGACAGAAAGCCCGAAAGTCTGACAACCAGTCTTACCAAGGGGTGTCGTATTACCCAGACACTGGGTTTATTTTTTCTTTTAAATAGGTTGTCCCGCACTAGGAATTTCTCCTGTATCGTGGGTGCGTTTACAAACATTTAAACTCACATACACAAACAGCCAGACCCGGAACAACTACTTGTAGGTCATACAAATATTTGTTCCGTGCGGGAATCGAACTCGCGACACGCAGCGCAGCAGTCAATCGCTGAACCAATGCGCCAACCGTGCCGTTTAACTATTTAGGGTTTGGAGGTCAGATAGGCAGTCGCTCCATGTTAAATACTGGTATTCAGCTGCATCAGGTTAGACTGGAAGCCGACCCCAACATAGTTAGGAAAAGGCTAGGCAGATGATGAGTCATTCAATAGGATTATATTGAAGTTACAGGGTTGTATTGATGATGGACAAAAAAAGTAAGAAAATTAGAATTTCGCGGGTAACCTAGCGTATCCCCCTTAACACTGTAGGTCATGTACCAATTATTATTTGTCCTTTCAAAAGGTTACATTAATCACTATGACAGTTCGCTAAGCAAGCATTCTTTGCAACATGATTTTTGTGGTTAGAACAATTTGTCTTTGTCCTGTGACATTCCTTGGAGAGATAAAAAGGATTGCTTTAAGATTAATATAAGTATTTTGGATGCAGATTTTGGATTACTGATTCTTAGTTCAACTTGCTGGGTATACTCTCTTGCTTATAAATTTAATTTTAATATAAAGTGTTTGATTTTTTTTTTAAATTAAATATTTACATTGATTTACCGTTCTTTATGCACTCTACTCGCGTAAAATATTGTTTCTAGATAAGCAAGTCACAAGAACTTCATCTGATTATTAAATAACTGAATTACACATTGATTATAATATAGATCACGTTTTGATGAATCAAAACATCAAAATCAAAAGTCATTTATTCAAATTAAGCTGAGAATCAGCACTTTTCGAACCTCAAAATTACAAAAGACAGTCCCCCAAAAACGCCCGTCCTTCACCACTTCCTAGTGCTATCGCATCGCAATACATTATTATTCCTTTATTTCATTTAAACACTTATAAATTACATTTTAAAATATTTTTATAAACAAAAAGTTTAAAAAAACCATTTAAAAATATAAAAATTAGTAGCCCACTGGTATCGGAAACAAGGTCCAAGCTACCGGTCAGGGCTCCAGAGAGAGGAATCTCCTGACAATGCGAGTCGTGTCTAGAAGTACCGCTTTCTGAACAAGCCCTTGATACAGCTGCCCAACGAGAGCCTCCTCAGGTGTTTATCGAGGCTCTTGGCTATTAAGCCATTGGCTATCACGACTATCGGCACAATGATCGCAGAGTCCACATCCCACATGTCGACAACCTCGTGAGCCAACTCAAAGATACCTACTCGATTTGTTTATCTTTCTCGGCTTTCACGAGGTTCTGATAAATACATTATTTTTATCTTATCTGAATAACTTCATATTAATTATATTTAGTAAATACTGACTTTCGCCGCACGGGTCGATCGATGTTAAGCTACGCTTGCCGCGGTTGGTCCGTGGATGGGTGAGCATTTTCACATACCAAGATACCTCCGTGCCTCGGAAAGCACGTTAAGCCGTTGGTCCCGGCTGTCATTCGTGGATCTTTGACAGTCGTTATGGGTCGTCAGTAGCCCGAAAGTCTGACAACCAGTCTTACCAAGGGGTATCGTATTACCCAGTAACTGGGTTGTGGCGGTCAGATAGGCAGTCGCTCCATGTAAAATACTGATATTCAGCTGCATCCGGTTAGACTAGAAGCCGACCCCAAATATGTATTTGGGAAAAGGCTAGGCAGATGAGATGATTGACTTTTGGTTTCAAAGACATTTTTTTTTGTCTTAATGTCAAAGTAAATTTGAATGTCTTACGTGAAAAACCAAGTCTAGTCTAGTTGCCCTCTCCAAAGGGCAGGTCGGCAAAGCAAATAAGGCCAGAAATTTGTTGCTTCAACTTTATTTTCTAGTCAAGGGGTCGGTCAGTCAGAAAGATCAAGCTCAAGCTTGATCTTAGGTACCTATGGAGAAGAACGGGCAATTGACACTCTTTTATATCATAAAATTGTTACAAAAAATCTCTCATGGATAAGATTTGTGTTAAACCAAGTGGTTTATGGAGGAAATAAGGAACATTTCCTCACAATATTATACTCGATTACACTTTTACTGACATTAATGTCAAAATGTAGGGGAAGTTCAATGCTAATTTTAGATAAATATGAATATATTTACTGTCTATAAAAGATAACTTATTATTTACTTTTAGGGTTTTGTTCCCAAAGGGTGCCAACAGGAAATAGTTCGTGTGCAAATAGTTCCATAATAATTTTGTAGTATTTAAGATATGGATAACGTCGTGAGCTACACATATGTAATGTCTTTTTTTTCTTACTACATGTTTATTACGATGTTTGTGTAACTGTTTGTTTTCCCGAATTAAATAAATAAATAAACAGGACTCTATTACTAAGACTCCGGTGTCCGTCCGTCTGTCCGTCTGTCAGAGTGCTGTATCTTTTGATCTTTAATAGGTATACACTTAAAATTTTCACGAGTGAATACTACTATGGCCGCTATTAATTACATAATCTTTTTCGTTTTCTCTCACGTTGTGAATACTAAGATAAAAAACATTTTTGCAAAAAAAAAAAAAAAAAACAACCGACTTCCAAAAAACACTACAAAGTGAAAAATAAGATTAATTTCGGAAGTCGGTGTCGTTGTGTTCGCATTTTCGTTGTTTGCCACCTTTTAAGTTGTAATTTTTACCAATAATTTTGGTTTAAAAACTACTACTGAACTGTTCTTGATGAAATTTCTAAACGAAACAAACAATAATAAAAAAATAATTTTGCAAATCGGCTTATAAATAACGGAGTTCTGAGGTAAAAAACATTTTTAAAAAATACTGTCGAATTGAGAACCTCAAAAATCTAAACGTCATTCAAGTAATAATGTTCTAACTTACAACACTGATTTTTTCAGATGTTTCGGATCCGAATGCGAAAAAATCAAGCAGCAAAAACGAAGAGGAGAAAGAAGATGACAAGAGAGTCCACAACAAGTTGGGTCTACGTAAGTGCCTACTTTTTTTTTAATCACACCGATTTCTCCCCTATTTGGTTCTATTATTTTATATTACTCTAGCAGCGCCGAGCGGTATCACCCGCATAAGTGTCGATCCCGTAGGAATATCGGGATAAAAAGTATTCTATATATTAATCCTGGTTATAAACCACCTGTGCCAAACTTCATCCAAATCCGTTCAAAAGTACCAAACATTCATATATCCATACAAACTTTCACGTTTATAATGTTAGTAGGATAGGTACTGACAATGCAATGAAAAAGGTTAATAAACAAAAATTATTGATACTAAATCGTGTAAATGTAGACGCTTTTGTAATTAATTCTTATATATAAGCTATATTATTGTAAAGTTTTATCAAAATCCGTTTAGTAGTTTTTGCGTGAAAGTTTAACAAACATCCATCCATCCTTACAAACTTCCGCATTTATAATACTAGCTGCGCCCCGCGGTTTCACCCGCATAAGTTTCGCTGCCGTGGGAATATCGGGATGTAAAGTATCCTATATGTTATAAACCATTTGTGTGCCAAATTTCATCCAAATCCGTTAAGTAGTTTTTGCGTGAAAGTGTAACAAACATCCATCCATCCATCCATCTTTACAAACTTTCGCGTTTATAATATTAGTAGGAAGTAGGATTACTAGCAGCGCCCCGCGATTTCACCCGCATAGTCGTAATCGCAGAATATATCCTACTGTCCTACTAATATAATAAATGCGACACAAAATTTCGGATGGATGGATGTTTGTTACTCTTTCACGCAAAAACTATTAAACGGATTTTGATGTAACTTTACAGTTATATAGCTTATGCATTAGAATAACACATGATACTTTTTATCCCGATATTGCCACGGGATCGCAACTTATGCGGGTGAAACCGTGCGGCGCAGCTAGTACTACAATAATCGATAAACTTTATAAATCGGTTTTAAGAATGGTGTATTTTCAAATGTTTTCTTTTTAGAAGGAATTATTTGAAAATGGAAAAGGAAATATTCGGGTTCTTTCATAGCCAACCCGAACCTGCCAGAGACCGGTTTCCGTCTTTATTCCCTTCAAAACCCCGCCTTACGCTGCACAAAAGAAGTACTCGTAATAGAAAATATTTCATCTGCAAAATGAACAGCGACAAAAGCTATGAATTGGTAAATTCATAAGCGCTTGTCATAAAAAGAAATCTTACAAAATTCAAACGAGATCACAATCATAATCATCTTAACACAAAAATAAAAATGAAAGGACAAAATAAGATATTTTATGCGATAAAAGAAAAATATATAAACATGGTCTTTTATCAACTTCTCACATATTACAAGAATAATATTCGGAAAATGTTTGAGAAAATTTTATTTCGCTACTCTGGCAATATATATTATGTGTATATTGTTTATGCTCCATTGGCTATTTCATGTCTGGATGAATGATGGATCAATGTTTAAGGACTATTGAACATATTTTATACCGTTTTTTGACAGTTGCCTTAGAACGGTACTATTCCAGATTACGTAAAAGTTAACTTTAAAATGCGTAATAAAATAAATATATCAACTGACTAATCTTATTGCCCTATCTTATTTATGACTTCTTACAGACATTATAATACCGTACGTGTATCAGTTTTGACAAAAAATATATAATTGTTCACTAGTTTGATCTGTCAAAAAACGGTTAACCTAGTGGACAGGGTTTATGGAGTATTTCATTTGTATAAGGTAAAAATCCTGTATCATGATGTTAATAGCCCTGGCTGGAACTGGCTGGCTTTAAGTTTACTTAAGCAAGCACAGGATAGTCCGGTTAAGTAGTCACGACCTCTCTAGGTCAACTACGAGATGCCATTTATAAAAAAAAAACATGATGTTAATATTTTTTTTAATAAGAGCAGTGGTGCCCCAAACGTGGTGTCAGACCCGACTCACGAGTAGTCAAAGTCAACGTCAAATCATTTATTTCAAATAGGCACTTATAACGCACTTTTGAATGTCAAAATTTACAAAAAAAAATAATTTGTGCTAGTTACCCCTTCCAAAAGGTAGCTGTAGGTCGTGAGTTAGAACCCAGGCGGGCACTTTACTTTGTATATTTAATTTCATTGCCAGTACTCTCAATACGATGAAGAAAAACGAGGAGGCCTGTGTCCCAGCAGTGGGAATATAATAGGCTGATTATGACGTATGCAAGTGACTGTTAGAATTATAGTTTTATTTTGAAGTAGGTTTTATAAAAAAAATATCTATCTCTTCGTTAAATATAAAAATCAATTTCGTGCGTTAGTCTCGCAAAAACTCGAAAACTTGTCGACTGATTATGATGAAACTTTGGTAAGTTGTTGTGTGCGCGCGGAAGAAGGTTCTTAATAAAAAAAAGTAATGAAAAAGGCACTGCGGTCGCGACTTTAGCTAGTTATATAATATATTTTCCATCAACAACATAAAATTGGCAATCAATTTCCAATCATTTGAGTTCCATCTACTTACCTTGTCTAGCAAAATTGTGCAAACTTGTGCCAAATTGAGCCAAATTGCCAAAGTTACTGATTCAATTTTCAAAACTCAAGTTAGGTAATTCTCCCTTTTAGACAGGTTAATAAACCTAGGAAAATAAACTTCTATTTTCAAATTATATACATAATGTACGTAACGAAACGTTACCGTAGGTCTTTGTAAACTTTTTATACCGTTTCCTTACAATGAAAGTGATCCATTAGCACTAATAAAATGGAGTCTTTCAGCCAATCAAGTCATCGATAAAATTACAATAATTGTCCAATCAAAGTGTAATATCACTTTAATAAATCCCATTTACACACAACGCCACTTACAGCACATCAACGTCAAAATAACGGTCAATTTTAAGAAAGGAATGAAATTCAACTGTCATTAATCGACCAATCAGCGAGTGGGAATGTAAAAAAAATCGAGCAAAGGAATCTTCATATACGGCTTTTCGTTGAATACGTTTCTAATATGGCGTGTGAAGAGGAGGCGTGCAGTTATTTTAATTAGAGCATTTTACTTTTCTCTCAAACGATTTGGCGTACTTTTATGGTATGTCACACGACATCTCAATATCTATCTTCGACGGACCGTTTCGGATGACTAGGACAGACTTTCCTCCGCTTTTTTCTAACTTCCATTCAGTATTAAAACAAATTCAGCTGATCCATATTCAAATTTCCGTTTATGCGATCATTCAAGCAAGAAGGTTGCATGTGCACATACGGTTATTTTGTCGTACATTTACATGTAATTAATTGGTAATCGGCGAAAGAAAGTCGGATGTTTACATAGTCCATTTTTCTAGACACGCAAGGAAATACTTTTTTTTTTTCTTCTTTGGCAAAAGGAAATACTTCTAGGAACTTTTTTTGGTTAAGTGATGGATAGACAAGCTGTCAGATTAGGCAATAAATAATTGATTTGAGCACTTATCAGCAATTCGATGTATTATGTCGCATTATTGTCCGACAGAATAATGTCAACACCAATAAATTTCGAGAAATGTAATAAATTATGATTGGAAATTAATGATATAACGCTATTTGGTGTTTGCACGAACAAACGTGTTAGTTTAAATTATAAATCCATATTCTAATGGTGACTGCCTCGTTGGTCTAGTCAAACGCTACTGCTGAGGACGAAGTCCTGGGTTCGATTCCCGGATCGGGAAAAGTGTTATTGAGTTTTTTCATCTAGAAATTTTCAGTAGCAACCCGGTGTCTGAATTTGTGTACGGTTGATGACAATAGGCTTGCCCCCTATTACATGGGACTTAATAACTGCTTAACCCTTCGGGGAATACAGGCGTGGTGCTACGTTACTTTAGATAGGTTTAACAATATAGGAACGTCTTTGCTTTCCCCGGAACTCCCGGGAGTCGCTAAGAAACAATCCTTGGCAATCACAAGAAGAAAGATTTCGGAAAAACCTTACCTTCTTCAATCAATCTGCCTAGCCTTTTCCCAGCAATGTTGGGGTTGGCATCCAGTCTAACCAGATTCAGCTGAATACCAGTATTTTACATGGAGTGACTGCGTACGTGACCTCTACAACCTAGTTACTGGTTAACACGATATCCCTTGATAAGGCTGGTTGTCAGATCTGAGGGCTTCTGACTACCTGTAACGACTGTCAAAGATCCGCGACAGCTGGGACTTAACCTACTTTCCGAGGCACAGAGGGATCATGATATGTAAAGAAACTCACTCATCCATGGAGCCACCGCGTAAAATACATACTAATGATTAGACGCCAAATCATTTAATAGCTGTTAGAATACATAATTATAATTATATTCTCTGGTACAACCCAGTTACCAGGTAACAAAATGTCCCTTGGCAAGACAGATTAATTGATTGAGTTTCCAACTTTACTTCACAAAACAGTCTTGGATAAAAGAATAGCCAGCAAAAAAGAGTTAAAAATAAAAGAAAATTTCAGCATTGTTCGGCGGAAGGCATAAATAACTCACGAACAGTGTGTAGTCGTGTAAGCCTCATATTTTCACTCGAGAATTTTCAAATTAACCGAAACTTGATCATGATTTATGACTTGGCTGTTAATTTTTGTATTTTCGAGTTCCTTTGTCGGGGAAGTTTTTTTTCAGTCTAGGTTTTTTGTGCGAACACAGACTTACTCGTCTTGACGCAAAGTCAGCTTAGTGGGTTAGATGTACTCGTTTATTTCAAAAGAAAAGAAGAAATATATATTTTACTAGCTTTTGCCTGCGGCTTCGCCCACGTGGAGGTCGGAAATTATCCCACGGAAAATTCAATCAAGATTCGAAAAACACGCGGCGCCGACTATTATCATAATAACGTTATTGTTGTTTTCCTCGGGTTTAGCACTTTTATTAGGGATGAAAGGTACCCTAAGTCCGGTTCTGTACACCAGACAACGTATATGCAAATTTTCAGGATGATCGGTTCAGTGGTTTAGGCGTGAAAAGGTAACAAAGTTACTTTCGCATTTATAATATTAGTTAGGATTTGTGCTAAACGTGACGTATTTATAAAGAAAACAAAAACGAATTTCAACAGATAACCCCAACGGACAGTCTGCGATAATTGGCATAAACAATTTTCGGTTTAAACCAATTTACTTCTCAAAAATAACGTGTGGTAAACTTAAATATGAGAAACTTAACAAAAAATACCTTAAGTAATAAACACAGTCCTTCGATCTATCGAGTACATACATTTAGTAATGATTTATTATTGTTGATTAGCCAAATACAATATAAACCTATTTTTTTAAATGTTCACTCATAAAGAATCTCTTCACTTCTTTCTCTTCTCTTAAACTGAATAGTTCTTCTTCCGTATGAAATCCTAACTGAAGGCAGTAAGTTTCAGCGGGATTGTCCGAAAGAGTTACCGCTACCCCGGAACATAAAGAGCAAAGGAAGGAACTTGGGTGGGTTTTAGTCAGTAAGAGTCACTCCCTTCCGCTCCACCCAGAGCGGGAGGGGTCATTTGATGAATTTCCATCCAAAAAAAAAAAAGGCAGTAAGTTCTATACTATCGATATTCCTAGTGTTTTTACGTCCTTAAAATGACTCTGCGATACCAGCCGATCTTTTCTGTAAGAATCTCACCGTGAATACTTAGGTGATGTGAGCTGTCAACAATGTTACAATAAAATACCTCCCCACATAATTGAACACAATGAAACGAAATTTAAATCTTGTATAAAACGCACACTATGCAGCCAAATCAAAATATTATAAATTGGGGGATTACATCGCTGATAAAAATGCTTGACTAAACGCTGGTCCTGCTCCCTAAGGACGCATAAATAAATTGATTTTCACTTGAAAATACTGTTGGAGCTGCTGAAGATTGTAAAATACTATTTTTGAATTATATAAATTCCATCTCCTAGTATTGTATAATTGTAAAGCACATGTGCGAGTACTATAGGTATACATACTATGAAGCTACCATTTGCTGGGTACATCTTTCATTGATTTGAATGTGCCCTGGCGGCTTGTCATGCTCACTCAAATGTCTCGCTGATGGTGGCACATGTGTTGGATCATTTAGCTCCCTTCAAAATGGTTGAGCTGAATGGTGCTAATCCATGCGTCATGCTCGTGAACGGGCACCGTCAGTAGGGACTGGTCATCTCTTTGCTGCCATGGCTTATTTTAATTTAATTTAATATTTGAATTGTTTTAAACTTTTCATTACGGACGCTTTTAACGCTTTGCACCGTTCACACATGCATAATTTTTAACATGAATGATGTAACTAATACTTTGTAACCATATTATTTTGATTTAAAAGAGTGTCAATGGAGTTTCTTGCCCGTTCTTCTCCATAGGTACCTACTACGCTTTGGAATAGGCAACTAGCTTCATTTTTCTGACTGACCGACCCCTTGAAAATTCAAAAGTGCCTGTAATTGGTTTAATTGAAATAAATACTTTGAGTTTGAGTTTGAACAATGTCAATCTCTAGTATCACGTGGAATGACAGCTCACTCAAAGCTCACTTCACCTAAGTTTTCACTGTGACTTTTTTACAAAATAGACCGGCTGCTTGCTAACTTTGCCAGTAGGTAAGTAAGTTAGAAAGTAAGGCTAAGTGCACATTACATGTGTTGTTAAGGAGATTTATTGTACCCAATCTTCTAGTAAAAACGATTTTTTTTTTACTAGCAACGCGTGTGGTTTCACCCGCATAAGTGTCGATCCCGTGGGAATATCGGGATAAAAAGTGTCCCATGGTTTCAAACTCAAAGCATTTATTTCAATTAAACCATATGAAGTCACAGACAAATAAATTTTATTCTGATGTATAAGCTACCTATATTACTGTAAAGTTTCATCAAAATCCGTTGAGTAGTTTTTGCGTGAAAGAGTAACAAATATCCATCCATCCATCCTCAGAAACTTTCGCGTTTATAATATTTTTAGGATTACATAGACTCGCTTTCGCCGAAAATAATTTTGTGAAGATCCCTCTTCTTAAAGCGATTCTTACGAGACTTATAAATAACTAAATGGCGACGACAATCTTAAATAAAATCATCAGGTAATAAAAAGGAGGCCTTTTTCGTTCAATCTCCCATTATATCTCACGTCAAATCCAGCACGAAAATCATACTTGTTTTTCGGGACGAAAATACAGAATTTACAACATCATAAATAACATGTTATATGGCACAACGATTCCTTTATATACTTTGATTGAAAAACGATAAATCTTACATACCCTAGAACTTGTTTATTCCTTGGCATGGCAGAAAAATTTACAACTCCAATTCATTTGGGTATAGCTGTCAAATTCAGGGCGCCTGAAAACTTGGTATAAGAGCAAAAGGCATACAATTTTTAGCATTTCGTCTTTCGCTGTCGAACACTCGAATATTTTAAAACGTCGTAAATAAAATATATTGCACGGAAAAAAAATGTTTTGCTACGTTTGTATTTGTGTTCAATCGGATTGGGGTTGGTTATACATTTATATTTTTATTTTCATATATTATGGTAGATACACCTGAAATATTTGCTAGTTAGTAGTGTTGATTCAAAAATGTATTTATTTATTCGCATTGTGTTTAAATTATGTAGTACATTAATTAATTTATTACAGCTAAAAATAATGAATTATGAATTTCAAAGAGTTTTCACTAAAATAATCAATAACCTAAATGATAAATATTGTGTCAATAGATTGTAAATAGTTATTATATAAATGATTGTAAATATTATCATGTGAAATGATTATAAATCTATTCTATAAAAAAGTATATAATCTAATACTTAACGTATTGAATATATTTAATGTCATAAGTAAATGGCAGGTGCAAGAGGGTAAATTACTAAATATAAAAACTATTTACCATCATTTGTCACCAATTCAGATATAGTATATAAACATTTATAGAATATATATTATAAATATATATTCAGATATAGAATATAAACATAACAAAGATACAATTATTGACATAACTTTGAACAATGATAAAATAATATTACCGTGAAATTTTGTGGTATATAAATTGACGAAAGCTTAAACTGGAAAAAGGAACCGACAGAAATAGAAAGTTCAATTAGTTCATCTTGCTATGCCCTTCGAACCCTTCGAGATGAGATTTCCAACAAACAATTAAAATTTGTATATTTACTCGCTTGTTGAATCAAAACTTAGATACAGTATCGCTCTATGGGGAGGTAGTTATGCGTGTAATGTGAGTACTGCTTCTATCATACAAAACAGGGTCATAAGAACCATGGTGAGAATTCCCCAATGGGTCTCGTGTAAGGAGTACTTTAAAGAACTACAGATACCATCAATCCCTTGCTTGTATATATTAGTTCTACTCACAGACCTCATGAAAAAACTACAAAATTTTGAAACACCTGAGGAAAGAAATAAGCGGGAAGCTACAAGGCGCAAGGACCTACAATATACAATTCAACCGCATTTGAAAGTAGTTAGTCATGCTGCAAGCTATCAGTCAATTAAATTGTTTAATAAACTACCTTTAGAATTAAAGTCCATTTATAATTTAAGTCAGTTTAAGAACCAGCTAAAGTCCTTCCTGATAGAAAAATGCTATTATACACCTGACGAGTTTCTCAGTGCTGTTGTATATCTGGACTGTTATAACTACTAACATTTTTAGTTTTATTGACATAATATTTTTTTTTTTTTTTCTCTCTTGACATACAAATTATTGAATTGAATTTTATTTTATTTTTACATAACTATGGCTTTTGGATTTTGAATTGTTTAACTACGAAGATTGTTTTAAAATTTGTCACTCATGTAGGATTTATTCATTGTATTTGCTATGTCTTATCTTTAAATTGTATTCATGTTATGTTAAATCTAAATGTTCATTTCGACACAATGTAAAAATTGTTAATGAAATAAATAAAAAAAAAATATTATATATTCAACAGGAATGCTTTAAGTTTTGAATAGAGTACCTTTGTAAATCAATGATCTTAAGTCAGTAGGCAACCTATTAAATAATTCTACTGCTTGGTATTTAGAGCAATGTTTAGCAGTACTAAGTTTAGGTGCAATTTTATTTTTTATAATTTTTGTTCTAGTGTTCTCTCTAAGTCACAAATCAACATGGCTAGCTAGCACAGTAACAACATTGAAATCTAGCACACATGCTAGATTTTAATTTTGTTTCCGTGTAGTAAAGACTTAGTTTGGTATGCCCATTTGCACTAAACCTTGATACCGCCTTAATCTACTCTAGGCATTTCCTCAGTCTCATTATTTTCTTCTCTAGCTTCAACTGGCAAAACTTATAACACCCCTCTGTTTTTGTCGGGGGTTAAAAAGGCATCGTCTGAGCCCTAGATGGCCTAGTTCCTCGTCATAATTCATAGCAAGACCACTGCTAGGTCCCTCTCTTCCTCTGCTTCTTCTTCTTCGTGTCACTGGCACAGTTGTATTTTAGGTCTTGTTGGTCAAAACTTCTCCACTTCCACGGCGACGTCGGTGGGAGCGCAGAGGTCACTTTGACTGAATCTTTTGGAATACTCTCTGTCTGCTTTAGGCCTCTTTTTGTTTATATCAATCTTTACGCTCCTGTGCCAACCAGATCTGGGTTAAAATCAAAATATTTTATTTCACATAAACCTACTTAGCCACTTATGAAACGTCAGAAGCTAGGTTCACGATTCCAATCGGTCATTTCCTATGTAGAAGAACCGGCAAGAAATTCCATTTTTTTTTAAATGTCTTTACTAATGTTTTCAAATTACAGTGATATGGGAGAACAGTGTGGGCTTGTCAACAAGTACCAGATAAAGCGTAAATAGTCCATATATTTAAACCCCACTCATCAGAAAGACACTCGTACCTAAAACGCTAAAAGAAAACATCGTGAGCAAACCGGCAAGTCCTAGAACCAAAAAATCAAAGACGTGTGACATCTACTAACCCGCACTGGACCGGCGTGGTGGATTATTGCCCGCTCTCTCTCACACAAAAAGAAGGCCTGCGTTCCAACACTGGGAACACTATAGGCCGATTATGTATCAAAAAGACTCATCCTATAAAATAAAAACCCAATAAATGGTGATAAAGTGAGAACACTTAACACTTCAAATAATTTATTTAGCTGTGTACAGCTAAATAAATTATTGCTGCATTATTGCTTGCTTTTTTAGCTGTCGATTTTATTGATACACCCTGTAGGGTGTATCAATAAAATCGACAGCTAATAAATATTCAGATGTGAGTAAACAAACAGCGATATTTTCATTGTTTTACGATCCGATAGCTCATTGTAAACGTATAAATATTTGTTGCTATCATAAATACGTAATCGTGTTCGTTTACTGAGAACCTACTTCTGTCTATGATAGGTCTAGAATAGGTAGCGACCGTACATTTCGAAAATGTCTATAGGAATAGCATGTTATTTTTATATTAGTTTATACGGATTTTAACATACTTTATTTCACTCAAAAGGAATAGAATTATTCACTTCTAAATTTCGTCTTTTTAATCCCAGATACTAATCAGACCTTTAAGTGTTTTGTGTTTGCGTTTTTTTAGTATTGAAATTTGACATTACACCTGTCAAATTAGTACCTATCTGGGCTTAAAAGAACGAACTTTATGAGGTAGAACAGTTGACAGTTAAGTTAGAAATTAAATCCTGCGTGATGAGTTTTCTTAAAGTCAATGCATTTATTTCAATTAAACTACCTTTGACCGGTCAAAGAGTCTATCAGTGGGTCAGTTTGAAGCTAGTTTTCCGTTCCAAAACGTAGATCACTTTGGAGAAAGACTGGAAAGAAATGAACACACTTTTAAAATTTTTGCTTCTCTTTTAAAACAATTCATAAATATTAAGACAAAATATCAGCCTTAACAGTTACGGTTCTTCTGATTAGTAATTTTAATAAAATATCTCGTCACTTGTACCTAATGGTTCATTAGAAAACCAGCCTCAAACAGCATCTGCCTGGCATTAATGCTGAAATTTTTGTTCATTTAAATAATTTACTTTTTATTTTGTTACTAGCTGCGCTCCGTGGTTTTACCCGCATAAGTTTCGATCCCATGGGAATATCGGGATAAAAAGTATTCTATATGTTATTCCTGGTTATAAAATATCTGGGTGCCAAATTTCATCCAAATCCGTTCAGTAATTTTTCCGTGAACCAGAAACATCCATCCATCCATCCATCCATCCATCCATCCATCCATCCATCCATCCTTACAAACTTCCGCATTTATAATAATATATAATTTATAATAATATAATATATAAGTAGGAATTAGTAGGATAGTAGGATTTGTATTTTGTTTTTTACGAACTGTGTCCAAATAATCGTTATTCTTTATTTATTTTTTGCTAAAAAATATTAACAAACGGGGAGTGAATATACAATTCAATGTTTACATAAATACGAAACTCAAATAGAATACCAAATAAGAAGCAAAAGAGAAAAAGTGAAAAAGAAATTGTATTAAAAAATCTACTATACATTTTTTTTGCGCTGTAGTAAGTTATCTAACGTATAAAATTGACGTTAGTGTACCTCTCTGACTGCGGCTGTAATTATCATAATCCGTGTTTAATATCTGCTCATCTTTTTAACATCCATTTACACCTCACATCACTTAGAACTCGAGATATTAGAAAATCGCTCGATTGTTCTCCGAATCGATACGGATTCAACTTTCTTTACAACCGGACGTGAATCGATTTGACACTGATCGCTAGCCGAGCAGCACTAACGACATTATAAATCAACGTTGGAGAGCATTACGTGGTTTGATTTTCAACTGTATATGTAGGACTGTAAATGTATTTTTGCAATGTATTTTTTTGCGAAATTGATTCGGTTTGAATTTTTTGAAGGTTGAGGAATGTGTGTTGGGGGAAAATGTTTGAAAAACTTTTGTAGTGGGAAGAACGAAAAAATAAAGTTTGAGTAAAACAACATCATGTTCCTGTAGAGCTCAAAAAAAGATAACACAATCTTTTACTGAGCTCTGAAAGTCTAGAAGCAGGAGTCAAGGGTTTAAGCTGAAAACCTAGTCTAGCATAAACTACAAATGTATACCCTAGAAAGAGGGAATTTAGCTTTATTCAAGACTAGCTGTTGCCCGCGACTTCATCTGCGATCTAGATTGACCTATGAAGTAACCTATGTCAGGTCATGGTCTACCCATGTGCCAAATTTCATCCAAATCCCTTCAGCCGTTTTAGCGTGAAAGCGTAACAAACTTACTTTCACATTTATAATATTAGTTAGGATGGAAACTGCTATGAAGGATCAACTTGCCGGAAAATTAATATGTTCGGGATGACACCAAACTATTCTCTTAATGAATATAACATATATATATAATATAAATATATTAATTCATATTACTTCCATCAGTGAACATAACTATTATACACCAGAACTATATGAGGTAAAACACTGTTATTAACTTCGTTGAAACTTTAGACAATTTTGCCTTTGGTGAAACGAACGACTTTAAGACAGTTGAGCATCGTCAAAAATAGGCAACACATCGGCAACTTTGATTTCGAAGATGTCCATTGTCCGTGTGCGGTACACTTTCTATGAGAATACTCGGCATTTTTGTCATACCTATATGGTTCAATCAACTCAGCCTATCGCAGTCCCCTGCTGGACATATGCCTCTACCAGGCTGCGCCACAACACCCTGTCCTTCGCATTCCGCATCTTGTCTGTTCCAGCCACCTTCTTAGGGTCGACCTATATGGCTATGCAATGAAAAGCAATGATTGAATTCAAGCCAAAGTGTGGAACTCTCTGCCTGAGTCGGTGTTCCCTTCCATATTTAACCCGTCTACCTTCAAAGCAGTAACCAGGTATCTTGTGGGTGCGCTCGTTCCATCATAGAACTCATCCATCGCTTTTCAGGCATGATCGAGGTCGAGAACAGGCCCATTCTTCACTAAAAAAAAAACAAAAAAATAGCTTAAGAGCCTCAGCTTGGTGGGCAATGTTATACGAGTATTATTCATTATATGTATTAAAATAGTCTGTCATTTTTAACATTCAATATTATTACGAGCGCTAAATACAGAAACTAGTACTACGAAAGACTATGTTATTATGATCACTTAAACATTTTAACATAACTAAAGAAATTGCTACGAAGAATATTCAAGTTTCATACAGGGTTATCTCAAACTACCCACAGTTACAACTTGAGATAACATACTCGGTACAGAAATTATGTAAAACACTTTACTAAGGTCAGAAGTTTTATTCAAAGTATTATCTGTCTTGTTGTATAAAAGAAATTTTGTCTCTGGGTTTACATTTGTATCTTCAAAAGTATAAAATAATTGTTACCCTTTTTGGAAATTGTTTGCTTTACAACGTGTATCAGAAAGGTGTGCTCAAATTAAAGAGTAAATAAAAAAAAGTAAAGTATTGACCATCAAAATGAGCTGAATGGTGCTAATCCATGCGACATGTTCGTGAACGGGCGCCGTCAGTCAGAGACTGGTCATCTCTTTGCTGCCATTTCGTATTTATTTTTATTTTTTTTTCATATTTGAATTGTTTTTTTTTTCATTACGGACCTTTTTAACGTTCTGCATAGTTTTCACAGACATAATTTTAACATGAACGATGTAACCATATTATTTTGATTTAAAAAAGTGTCCATGGAGTTTCTTGCCCGTTCTTCTCCATAGGTCAGTCAGAAAGATGAAGCTGGTTGCCCATTCCAAAGCGAAGTAGGTACGCTTTGAAATGGGCAACCAGCTTAATCGCTCTGACTGACCGACCCATTGACAATTCAAAGTGCCTGTAATTGGTTTATTTGAAATAAATGCTTTGAGTTTGAGTCAAACTGATTAATCCGATCAAACATGTTCCTTGCTGCCCTCCCCTAGCGACGCCCTAAGCTGAAGTCCGTACCCCACATGAGGTGCCCTTAGCATTTGGTCGCTTAGTTTTTAAGCTCTGGCCAACCTGCCTGGTGGCCTGCGAGATGCGATTAAAAAAAAACAAACCATCATACTGAACAACTTTCTCCATCTCAAAAAATAATTAGCCGTCACACACATTTCGCTCGAATAAGTATTGAAGTTTCGTACAGCACAAATTATGCACAAAATTTTATATGGATTTATTATGTTCATTATCATCTTTCTGCCTTCAACCCAATAATTTATTTAGGTACATCTATTATGGAAACAGTTGAATTGAATATTCAACTGACTATAGTGCCCCCTCATTACTGAAAACAAAGATACTAGGTTACTGTTTAATGGACCCTGCTGGTATCCCTTCTATGGTGCGTAGATTGAGGTTTAAAGGCACAATAAGGAGACCCTGTTAAAATTAAATTACACAGACCGCAACTCTTTAGTCACTGGCTTAAGTGTAACTGCGGAAAACCCTTGCAATCACAAGCTGAATCATTTTGAAGGATCTTGCTAATCCATTGCTTCTTATGTTCGAAAGATTTGTCTGCTCAACAACCTCAGTAACGGAATGAATGTTATTGAACGGTCAAAATTTTGACAATTTTCTTACATCGGTCTTTATACTTTCTATTTGTTTTTTATTTGTTGCTATCTGATGTATATATTCTTTAGAATTAAAACCATTGCCACTGTTGTGTGTTACGCAATTATCCCGAAGTTACTGCAATAATTTAAATTATTTTCGATTATTTTAAAACAGTTTCTCTTTTCGTTTCTGCTGGGGAGTTTGTTGCTTCTTTTTTCCAGCGATAGCACTAAGAAATAGTGAAGGGTGGTTTTTGGGGGACTGTCTTTTGTAATTCTGACGTTCGAAAAGTGCTGATTCTCAGCCTAATTTGAACAAATGACTTTTAATTTTGGTTTATTTTTTTATTTTGTGTGCTCATAAATGGAGAATCGGAGAACAACTTGTCAGACGTTGTTTTTTTTTTTTTGTTAGCCTTGATTTTGTCCCACTGCTGGGCAAAGACCTCGCCTTGTTTCTTCCAAACCTGTGCGATCTCTGGCCATGTTGGGCCTGCCTCTCCACGGCGATGACCTCCCTTGACGTTGTTTTTTTTTTTTATTTATAGGTCTGTTTTCCTTACAGCCAGTAATATTCGGTAATTAGGTCAAATAATTAAAGTCCTTGTTTTTTCACACGAACCTATTTGGATTGCCAATCATATACCTATTGAATACTACATACCACAGTCCCATCTATAGTAATCCCCGAAAGGTTAGCCAGAGGTGTACCTATATATATCTTATGTAATAGGGGGGGGGTGGGGGGGGGAGAGCAGGACTTACGAGTTCTAGGTCGTGGGTTCGAACCCAATCAGGCGCTTTTATTTGTGTAAATTATTTCATCGCCACTGCTCTCAAAACGGTGAAGGAAAACATCGTGAGGAAACCGGCATGTCCTAGAACTACAAATTAGAAGACTTGTGACCCGCACTGGGCCCGCGTGGTGATTTACGGCCCACTCCCTCTCATAGAGAGGAGACTTGTGTCCCAGCAGTGCGAACGTTACAGGCTGATGATGAATAGGGGGTGAACCTATTGTCATCATATATCTGCTATCATAGTAGCAACTGAGAAATCCAGATATTGAAACCCAGCAACATTTAGCCCGACCTGGGAATCGAACCCAAGACACCATGCGTAACAGTAATGCTTGCAACCACTGGGCCAACGAGTCAGTCAAAATTCCTTCAATATGGTTCTCATTTATCCAGTCAACCTATATACTCAACATCTCAAGGTTGCCTGGAAGAGATCGCAGAAAGCTAAAAGGCCGCCCATTGTACATATGAGTTGTAGCGTTAAATGTATTCTTGTTATGTATTTTCTGTTGTATCATCATCTGCCTAGCCTTTTCTCACATATGTTGGGGTCGGCTTCCAGTCTAACTGGATGCAGCTGAATACCAGGATTTTACATGGAGCGACTGCATATCTGACCTCCACAACCCAGTTACAGGGTAACTTTCCTCGATTGTAATTAATGTAAATCATAGTTTTACTTTACTTTTTATACTTGAATAAAAATTTTATTTATTTTATTTATTTATTTATTTAATACGATGCCCCTTGGTAAGACTAGTTGTCAGACTTTCGAGCTTCTGACGACCCGTAACGATTGTCAAAGATCCACTAATGATAGCCGGGACCACGTGCTTTCCGAGGCACGGAGGGGTCACCAAGACCCCTCCGTGCCTCAGAATTTAAAGATGGTCACTCATACACTGACCAACCGCGGCAAGCGTAGCTTAACCTGATCGATCGACCCGTGCGGCTGTTATTACTTAGCCATGAGGCCCTATGTATTTCCTGTTGTACGCCAGCAGGCCAAGTTACCCGAGACTGTCAAATTTTCCCAATCAACCTTGAACCTTAATGCTTTAGTGATAAAGTTGAAAATCTATTAAACAAATTTGACAGATTGTAGTAGCTTGATGTGCTGGCGTCTGTACAATCAATAATAAACAAATAAATATCTCCCTTCTCAAAATTCCAGGCAGAAGACAGAAGAAGAAGGTGATGCAAGTGATAATCCCCCTGCTTTTCGGCATGAAGTCAGCAGGCATGGCAATGTTTGCCATGGCAATAGTAACCACGCTTACGCTGAAAGCATTCTTTGCGAGCAAAGTGGCACTTTTAGTGACAGTCGGCATGGCTGTCAAGAAACTGTATGAGACTTATGGAAGTGGGTGAGTAATGGGACTTTTGGTACTTTTTGTTCAGTTGTATTTTTTGGGGGAGATTTTGTATGCCAAGTATAATTATTATTTATTAAACATTATTTTTGATCTTATTGCGATTAACTCCGGATCCAAATTCGTCTACTCCCACTTTTATGTACCTACTTATTAATTAAATAAGGCCAAAAAAAAAACTCAAACATCGTAATGAAAACACGAGAAATATATACCAAATGGAGTTGGTATCACACTACAATTACTAGAAAAAAAAAACATTTTTGAAATAGTTTTTATTTGAAATTGAAACTTGGAATCTGTGAAATAAAAACTTTTCATAAGAATTTAAATCATAAAAGTTTCAAAACTCAACAGTCGAATTAATACTATCGTGAGCCCTAATTCACTACAACCACTTAACGATTCCTTACTTCGAAACCACGTCAATTCCTTAGTTAATCACGACATCTGCTACTAACGTATTCTCTATTTATTTATTTATATAACAATGGCTTGCTGCACAGCCAGCCAGCCGGCCGGCTTGTGTCTATGACACAATGGCGTGGTTTAAACTACCAAAACACATGTTGTCCGTACGGTTGACATTACGATTCGTTGCCGTTAACAAGACACGATATTGATGTAGTAAGATTTAGCGGGGAATTTATACAGAATTGCGGCCCAGTTTCAAACTTATGAATAGGAATAAAATTGTTTGCACGTGGATTTCTCGAGTTTCTAAGGGTTTTTCTATTATTCAAAGTACCGAGAATAAGATGAAAAGATCCATGAGCTAAGAAATTCTAAAAATACCAATAGTTATCCGAGAATTTGCTTGGCATATAAAATCTTGAGCGACTTTGAAATCAATTCTTGTTTATGTTACATTGTTTCTCTGTCTGCCTTAATTTTATTAACTTTTCGGGATTATAGTATTGTCTCTCCTTCTTCCTTTAATCCCTCCAAAGTTTGTCTTAAAAAATCCATGTTCGCGTTATAATAGCCTATTATGTCACTCTATATACAATTTCTAAAATATTGTTTTACACAATGAACAGTTTCTATCTATCTATGACTATGATTTTCATCTTTGAGTAGTGTATTACTGAACCACGTACAAGTAGAAGCGAGTTATCATTTCTGAAAAAGGTATTTTCTATCGATGATTGTGCTACTAACAACTAGCTTCATCATCATCATTCTACTGACCTTATTTTAGTTAGGGTCGATGCAACATTTGGTTTTTTCGTCCATACTTCTCTATTAGTCATCATCTCGGGGTGCATTAAAGAATTGTACCGTTCTCGTTTCTCGTTTTAGTTGTATCATCTGCAAAGAGATTATTATTAGCCATTGTCCCACTGCTGGGCAAGGCCTCCCTACTCTCTTTCCACCTCTCTCTGTCCAGACCTGCAAAGGACCAATCTTTATTAAAGAAGTCCAGCTCATCCCGCCATCTTCGAATGGGCCTTCCGTGTTGTCGTTTGCTATTAAGCAGAACCCACTGCAAAGAGTAACCCCTGTAAAATATCAACAAAAACATAGACTCTATGAGCAATCCTGACTTTAACGAGATAAATTTAGAAAATGACGCAATTTCGAACTTCCTTCTCTATCCCAATTTAAGAGGTCTGATTGGAATGACCCCACAGATCCATGGGTTTAATGGAAACTGTCACTGGACACCTTTTTCACGGTCTGTCAAGTTATCTCCAATAAGGACACGGAAATGTTAAACAATTCAATAAAGGTTTCTGGTTACAAATTAATGGATGCCATTACGATATACTACCTAACTACGGCAAAGCCAAAGGAAAGGGATGTGAATTTGTTTGATGTAGATTATGATGACGTTAGTGAAAGTTTTCCAATAAAGTATTATTTGCTTGAGAAAAGTAATTTGATTGTGGTTAGTTATTTTGATAGAAAAGATAAGTGACGCCTCTGTAGAATACAGCTAGCTTTTGCCCGCGACTTCATTCACGTATAAGTCAACTATTGGCACTCGGCAATAGTGAAGCTTTCTATCAATGAAAAAAATTTAGTAATCGACCCAGAGATAATTTCTTACAAAAAAACCATTTAATCCCTTTATAATATCAGTTTAGAAAATGATAGGATTCTGGTCTTTAATATACGTACGTATAAGCAGTTTTGGTTCACATCTAAAAATATCTTCATTACATTCGTTTATTAGAAACTCAAGAATACTATTTACTTTACCCATATTATCCCATAACTGAGCTTTTAAATCTCCTCTACCTTTATTTATTTCTATTCATCATTTTATTTTTTATTTTCACATCCATATTATTTGCCAGGCTTTTAATACCTTTAATAACACAGGATTCTCAGTATCGTGCAAGAATCGATTTCAAGGCTCTCCAATATATTTATTGAAATGAAAATATTTTCTTTGAATGTTCACTCACTTGTGGATTCGATTTTTATCTGTACCATTTACATGTTCAATATTTCCATTGTAATCTATAAAAAATATTTTCATTCCAATGTATGATATTCTAGTTTCTATTTTAATATTTATTGGTATTAAATGATGTTAATACGATTTACTAAGCATGACTGGAATGACTGTTGACTGACGTGCACACGATGAAATATTACTTGAAGAAAGTTCCGTTGTAGCTAACAACGTTATTTGTGAGACATGAGATGAAATAGTTGCACTTGTTACAATGTATGATGTTACTTCTACCGTGACGACTGAAATGTCGGTAGTTGTAGAATATTTAGGTAGATGAGAATCTGTTTATGTAAGCGCACAGTTGATGAATTCTGGAACACCACGGAGTTGAGCATTGGTAGCCCAATGGTATCAGCCCTGACTTACAAATTGTAGGTCGTGAGTTCAAACCCAGGCACTTAACTTTTTGTATTTAATTTCATCACCACTGCTCTTAAAACGCTGAAGGAAAACAGCGTGAGGAAACCGACATGTCCAAGAACTAAAAATTCGAAAACATGTTGCATCGACCAACCCGCACTGGGCCCGCGTGGTGGATTATACAGCCCACTCCCTCTCATAGAGAGGAGGCCTGTGTTCCAGCAGTGGGAACATTATAAGCTGATTATATTAATATCAGCTATAATTAATATGTTATTATAGCTGATATATATTATAAATACATTATCAGCTCTTTCTTTGTAAATATCAGAAATTCTATATTCCGCCCTAGAATATACTCCACCTACGTCTTCCACGTGTTTCCTATTAATTCCATTACATCCTTACAAAATGCTATAAATGTAATAATATAACATTTATCAGGTATTACGAATGAGTGCTTCCCACCCAGTATAAGAATACAGGGTGGGAATCATTCATTCGTAATATCTGACAAGACGTCAATGAGCATTTTGTAGCATTGCAAGAATCGAATATTGGCTGGAGTAGAAATAGATGGAGATATATTCAAGGGAGTTTCTATTCATTGTTTGGTCTAAAATATTAACAAACGAGCGAGTATTCGTTGCCGATTTTGATTGCACTGATAGGATGATAGACCATGTTTTTTCATAGAAGATATAATAATAATAGAATATACAATAGGTCTATAAGAATAGAACACTAAGAATTTATTTACAATAAATACATTGAATAACATAATGACCAGGAAATGAATTGCATTTTTCGAAAACCCAATGTGTGAAGCAAACGTTCTAAGTATATTTGATAGGTGTTCATTTACATGTATGTATGAATGGGAACTCACACCTTCCATCTACGGGGGTAAGTAAAAGCTACAGAACGCCATTCCCGTATACTCCTTCTGCTTCATACATCCGGTCATACACGAATGTTCTTAAAAATTGTATTTTTAGCAATGCAAGCTATCTTTTGTAGGCGCTAGGTTTTGACCTAGAGCACACACAAACTATGGTGCTGCATTCTAGACACATCATACATCTACTTGATTTGCTAGTTCAAGCAACAAAAAGTGGCTTGTCCGTTGATTGATCTTATAAAACGATTCCGGCTGAATTACTTTTGTCTGTCAGTTTCTTCGCAAAATCGAGTTCTATAAAATATGTAACGCTTGTTCTAGAGACTGAATTTTAACGGTACTTACTTCAAGGATATTATATTTTGTATCAATGGTTTATTTATATTTCTCCAAAAAAATTTTCTTTACAAAGTTCCCTGCTTTAAAACTTGGGCTAAATAATTTCTTCATACATTTGTGAAATAAAATTTCGTTTAAAAATGTGAATTTTTAATGGAATGTTTTCCACAAACATGATTTCCTTCCGAGTGCAGTTACTGGAGTAGAAAAGTAATATAATGTAAATGAACCATTTCTATGCAAATTGAGCACTGTAGTAAAAAATGCACAGACTTGACGAAATCACACTGAATATCCTGAAAATGTTAAAGGTTGGAGCAAAACCTTAGATAATGATAGTTATGACATTTACTTACTCATAAATACAGACACTGTTACAACCTCTAGAATAAACAAAATTTATGACTGTTTTTTTAATGTTTTGTAACGAAATTTTTAAGATTTAGAAAGACTTTAATGACTCTTATAGGAAAGGAATTGACATAACCGTTGCTGGAATACGAAAAACTATTTTTTACTGATATTATGGACTTGAGTTGCAATGACTGACATACGTTTAATATTTAGATGTGACTGACTAAAAAGTAAATGATCATCGTCATCATTTCATTTTATTTTATTTTCCATCAATACTACTACAAAATACCATGTTTAAAGGTTTAAGACTTTCAGCGGGATTGTCCGAAAGGGTTACCGCTACCCCGGAACATAAAGGGTGAAGGAAGGAACATGGGTGGGTTTTAGTCAGTAAGAGTCTGACACTCCCTTCTGCTCCACCCAGAGCTGGTGGGGTCATTTGATGATTTCCCACCAAAAAAAAAAAAAGGGTTAGGCAGAGGTGTACGGACGCCAGCACATCAAGCTACTAAGCTACTACAATCTGTCAAATTTCTTTAATAGATTTTCAACTCTATCGCACTTAAAGATGCGAAAGATGAGAGGCGGGACGGATGAGGGAGAGAGCCTCCCGTCCCAGCCGCCGCGGGAGACGCTCCGGGCGTCGGGAGCCGCGTGACGACTCCCGGCCACCGTAGGCGCGGGCCTGCGGGCGGAGAGCAATGGGTAGCTCACCGTCCGATCAGGACCAGGCCCGTGCCGGACGGCGCGTAAGTGTTCCACGCGCGCCTCAAAGAGTTGTCAGCATGATTTGAGGGGCCCCTTAGGGCCGAAGCCTGCCGGGTCAGCGGGATTGTCCGAAAGGGTTACTGCTACCCCGGAACATAAAGGGCAAAGGAAGGAACATGGGTGGGTTTTAGTCAGTAAGAGTCTGACACTCCCTTCCGCTCCACCCAGAGCGGGAGGGGTCATTTGATGATTTCAAATGACCCCTTCATTTGATGATTTCCCACCAGAAAAAAAAAGACTTAAAGTTAAAAATGTTAATAAAAATTATGGCGAATTTCCCGAATCACTCTTTAGCAATTTAAATGAGAAAGAAAAGTCTAACCTTTTACATTTAGTACAAGAACACTTAAGGTAATTTGATGTCAGAAAACATCAAGCTTAAGCTCTTCTTGCTAAGTCCACAATTTGTTTTCTTGTAGACTATGATATTGTTAACAGCCTTAAATAAACTTGTATTTTGAAGTAAAGGAATATAAAATTAGAAATTATTTTCAGACTAAAAGCAAGCAATTTACTTAAATATGATGCGTAGGTAGATCTACCAATTTAAAATATCTGACGTGTTCTTAGAGAAACCTTTTAAACTCCAAGAAATAATAAGACAGACTTGAGAAAGAGACTTCTTAATGACTTAGACAATGCATCTGCAGATCATAAAATTATTATCGAGTAAGGTGAGTGAACCATCGATAACAATATAAAATTGTTTATTCCAGCGTCGGTTTACAAAACCACCCGTATCTTTACTCGCAATATCCGATCGATTTTCCGAGCGCCTCCTCGCACGCATACTCCGTTAGCGGAGTGAGCCCACAATTCGCGTCCCCGGAGATGTATAGCCCCACCGCGATGGGTGCCCACGGGCAGACCAATGAGATCATACACCAAAGCGACGCGACAGCTCAGCAGTCGCAACAGGCGCCCACATTACTCGTAAACTCAACAAGAGCGGCGGAAAGATGGGATGGTAAGTCAAAACTGCTCAAATTTCTCGAACCGATCGTCGACGGTGTCAAATCTATTATAGACCCGATAGCGAACGTTTTCTATGGAGCCATGCCCGCTACCTTCCGAGGTCTTAACTCTGATGTTCCAAAAGCGAACAGCGTTGAACCGGCCGACGATCATCTGGATGAGTTGGAGATTGTGAAAAAACCTAGACAGATATTGGTTCCACAACCTAGGAATATAGCTCAGAGGAAAATGACTCATAAAAGGAATAGGAATAGGCCCAAGAAATACGCAGAATTAAACGTTAGTTTAGATAGACTGAAACAGAATAAGGATTTGTACGATTATGTCAAAACTAAAAAGTATAAGTATAACTATCCCAACACGTACTTTTATCCTAGAGTCAAATATTTTGTTAATCCTAATATTTTTTATAAGCCCAACAACAGTAGACTTATGCCGTACAAGAAAGAAGCTTCGGAAGTAATAAGCACCACAGTTCTAAGTGAATCTGACTGGAAACCCATAGTTGTTTTAAATAACACTAACACTTTCTCAGAAAATGTAACTAAAAGTCCAAACAGGAGAAGATTTCGCAGAAAACATACTAAGAAACGTCGCGTTAGGGCAAAAAGGAGTTTAGACTTCAGTTCTGATTATCGTAATGCTAGTGCAAGGTCTTATCATGAAAGCGAATCACAGAGCATAGGTAGGGGTTTTTTTGATTTCCTACAATTATTTTTCGCAACAGATCCAGTAGGGCATTTAATCCAACAATCTAATGAGTATGCTAAATCAGTTCTAAAACAATCGTTAAAATCTAAAGAACCAGGTTATTATACAGCAGCTTATAATATGGTAATGATGACCCTAGATGTCTTTGAAGGTTTCCTAAATGTTAACGAAGCTCTAGAAAAGCATTTTTTTGAAGATAATATCAAAAGTAGACGGCGAAAGAGGAGAAAGTATAAAAAGAAAATGGATAAAGCTAATGTTGTATCAAATTGTACACGTACTGTTGAAAATACAACGGAAAGATTAACAGAAAATACAACTGAATCTATAAATTCCTCAACTACTGAGAAAGTAAAATCTGTAATTTGAAATTATATAGTATTTTGAGTAGTAATGTTATTTGCATTTATAGAAGCATTTATTGTAATTACAATAAAATTTTGTTGGTGACGGTATTATTTTTATTACAGGATATGTACTATAGTAATGTCCCACTGATGTTTAGATTTTAAGAGTTTTTTTTTTTTTTGTAAATATCAATGAAAATCGTATGTTTTACAAAAACGGAATTTAACTCGACGATTTCCAAATATTTTTGTTTACTGCTGCATGCCTGACGAAGTCAATCTTATAAATTAAAGAAATCATATTTTTCTAATGATTGAGACATTAGAATATCGAGTTAATTTCTTAGTTATGCTCAGTTACTGAAACTTTTAGGAAGTTATTAATACAGTTTTATTTACCATAGACTTTACACTGTATACCTTCAACAAAAATTTCAGAAGCTGAGCACCCACATTCAACTACAAAACCAGAATTTGAATTGATATTTGCACTGAACTGTAATATATAATCATTAACATTATGTTATAGGCTACCGGAGACGTCCAATGTTTTATGGACAGTCGCGCGCTACTTCAGAATCCTATTCGGCATTCCGGCACCGCCATTGAATCCAGCCCAGACCATGACTATGCCCATGTACGTAATGCCACAGATGTATGGTCCCCCCATCACTATGCCGCCGTCCCAGTAAACAAAATTGGACACCCATGGATCAAGTTTAGTGGCGATAATAAAATGCCAAGCATAACGCCAAGCTAAATGCCAGTCTGTCACGTGGCTTGATCCGATTTTTGTGATAAACGTGGCAGTCTGGCATTTAGCTTAAAAAACAACGGCAGTGTCTTAAACCCCTGGACCTTGAAATTTTCTTTTTGCTTCCATTTGGTCATAATCCTGTCCAGATTTTAAGACATTGCAACTCCCCACCCTTAAGACTGAATACTTATTTTTTTGAAATGCGCGAGCCCGTCGACTTTATTTTAATTATTTGTATTGTAATTTATTTTAATTTAAGTTGTTAAGACTTATTTATTCAGCACTTAGTTAAATAAAATAATGTTAACAAAGTCATCGGTTGTTTCATTTGGTTTTACGCCTTAAATTTTTAGAACATTAAAGATTATCCTTAAACTCAAACAATGTATAAAAAGGTTATAAATTTTGGAGTATCAAGTACCCTAAGGGCAATAGTAAAAGCAATTTGGGAGAGGCATAATTATGTCCAGCAGAATACTATGACAGATTTATTTCTTTGATTGAACCAAATTAAAAGCACTCACGCAAAGAAAGCTTTATACTTAACAGCAAAAGAAAATTTTAGTAACCAGTCTCAGATTCTTTTATAAGTAATAAATACTATTAGCAAAATTATTTATGAAAGTTCGTTAACCTACATTAGCGTTAGCTGAAAACGACGGAAAAATACGTTAGAAAATATCACTCAGAAGTTTCCTTTGTAGAAAGCGGAGTTTCAACTCCAGGGAATGACAAGTTTTGAAACCTATTATCAACCTCCTTTGAGACGTAAAAGCACTTAAAGACTACTTAGTTGAAACCGATGTAAAGATTAACCGAAGGCTGTTCATCAGTTCTGAGCCAATCAAGATTTGATTGAAACTTGTTGAAGAACTTCCAACTAATGTTCAATAGCTCATAAGCTTTTAGATAATAACTGTAGGGCTTGCTGAAGTTATAGTGAAATGTCATTTTATTGTATCTTTTAAGAGACTAGAGAGGTATGAGGAATAATGTGTAAAGTTCACTCATCCTCCGTAGAAAAGGAAGGATCGTCCGACCAGACGGGTGTCTTGCCTGGTGGGCTATAACTGCCCGACGATTACTGTTGGGATGTTTTAAATATGCTAGTTTCGCAGTAAACTCTACTTGCGCGATGCAGGATTTGGCGTGACGTCAGTATATTGCGTAGTTTGCATGTTACGATGTAAATGCCACAGAACAAAGGATTTGGTCGAAGGCAAACAACATTATTGTAAAATAAATTTCGAAAAATATTTGAAAAAATCTTTCATCATTTCAACGGCGCATTATTTCAGATGGACATAGGTTATGTAAATATATATTATACAAAATGAAGTACTTGATCATCATCATCGTTATTTTAGTCGAAAGATGTCCACTGCTGGAAATAGGTCTGTGGCGGAATCTACATCGCCACATGCTACCTACTCATCATAATGACGTCACGCAAACTCCTTCATCGCCCAAGCAGTACACAATTCTGAACCTCCATGCGTTAAAATTTTCGTCGGCTTTTTTTTTAAAAAAAAAACTTGCTATTCCATACATTTTAACCGCGTAGGTATATTGCACATTTCTATGAAACAGCAATTTTTGTTTTTATAGCCGATAAAAAGTTTCAACGCTGTGGTGTTAACAGTTTGCGCGTTGATGTCTCCCTGCCATCCTATATTATAAGCTTATTACTGTCCTGTAGGGCGAAGACCTTTTTTCAATACTGCGTTCTAAGACCCAAATTGCAGACGTCACCCAAAAAGCAGCTCAAATGGGACTGGCCCGTTTGCCGCATGTCGGATGCATTGTGGGCTAACACCACCGTAGCATGGGCTCCTGAAAACTTCCAACGGCATCGCGGAAGACCCAGGTGTAGATGGCGGGCGAACTTGACGCCTTTATGAGGGATTGGTTCAGGATCGAATTGAGTGGAAAAAGGATAAGGGGACACTACAGGCTGATTATTATTATTACATATTAAAAACCTACTGGAATTACAAATCGATCTGCCAAGACTGATGATTTTGGCAACGCCCGCTATGACCTTGATCGTAACCATAATTCTGACCGTAATGACATTTGGGTATATAAATTCTTATGCGGAGCCGTAGGTTTTTTGCGGGGAAAACACTACTGATTTATGGTGCCTGAACTTTTTACAAATTTGATTCGATCAAATTAAAGAAAGAAAGAAAAAGTATTTATTGCAACTCGTACAGGAAGATTATAAAGTAAACAAAACACAGTAAAAAAAAAGCTATATAAAAAAGTAAAGTACGAGGCGGAGATATAGGCGGAGATAGTATACGAGTAGGGCTAAAGTATAGTTTAAGTAAAGTATACGAGGCCAAAACGCTCCTATCTCAGCATGATGCTACGACATTTAAAAAATATATTACTATTAATTACAAATTAGTAAAAAGTTCTGGGTTCAAAACCTCGTCAAAAAAGTCTATAAAAGTAAGACTTATTGGGATTCCAACAAGGGCATTATTAATTAAAAGCTCTTATGTAAAGCTGGAAATCAATTAAGTTTATGGAGATGGATATACGAGTATTTAACTATAATTCAAGCTGAACGTAATTGAGAGATGAAAATTATTAAACATTCAGTGTTTCCCCGACTATTAATTGTTTCTGTCTAATTACATCCAGTTGCTCTGTTCCCTTTTTATTTAAATATTACTTGCAAACTTATTAAAACTTTCTAATTGCTTGACTCTGTTGCAGGTAAATTAAAATACGGTTGAAAACTAATTTGTTTAATTTTTGGGTTATTTATCCAACTTCATTGGTTCAATACTATACGTAACTGTGCTAGCTTATCGGAAAACCAACACCCTAATTGCATAACACACTATCAATCTCAATCAGAATAATTTTGAAGGATATTGCTAGTCCATTGCTTCATAATTATGTTCGAAAAATTTCAACAATTTAAATACCGCAATGAACGTTGATGAACTGTCAAAATAAAAGCCATTGCTACTGTTAGTGTGTTACGCAATTACCGCGCAGGAAACCTACTGTTTTTGTAAATGACCAAATGTCATTACTTGACGGTCAAAATGATAGTTACGATCAAGGTCAAAGAGGTCGTTGCCAAAATCACCAGACTTGACAGATCGATCGGCGATTCTAGTAACTTTATAGTACCATAAAAAACATCTCAAGGGTCCCCGAAACGATCAATTCCAATTCATGGTTATTGTAGTAATATTGTCAATCGCTTCAATTGCATTTGGTAGACGATCAATTTGCGCATAAATGTGTATCCATTACATAGAAATTGACAAATTGTGTTTGATCGGTTCGAGGACCCTTTGGTTATTTGCTCTCCAATCTTCTCTTCAAACTAGGTAATAACGCATTAGGAGGTCGCATCGTGTACGGACCGCCACTGAAACACTAGTCCTGTAACTGTTCTGGCTAATCATTAACGATTAAAGGAGTATCTCCCTGCAGCAGTGCTGGTGCAGAATTTGTTGCACAATTTCTTCTTCCCAGCTAAACAGTATCTAGATACTGATGAAGGGCGGGTGTTTTGGGGGACCGTCTTATGTAATTTTGACGTTCAAGAAGTGCTGATACTCAGCCTAGTCTGAATAAAAGGCATTTGATTTTGAATGCCACACGGCTGTACTCCAGAAATCAGGTTCTGGCTTGATGGACTTAGGTCTGATTTTTCCAACGCCAGACAATTTTAGCGGAGGAATAATTTAGATTTTTTGACAGTTCTTCCATACAAAAACTGTCAGACGTCAATTTTATTCCACGAATATAAATTATCTGTCGATTGAAAAATCAGCTCTTTGTATTATAAGGATATAGATAAGATATTTATTTAGCAGTGTATGTAAACGTTGTTGATGGTTTGGAAAGAAAACAACATCTGAAATTCGTGGCAATTATTTTATTGTCGTGACAATTTTTAATCTTTGGACTTATTTTCATTAGAAGGAGGGAAACTTAAATATATTAGAAGAAAAGTGATGGCTTTCTTTGTACTCTATGTTTATTAATTGCTATCAATAATTTTCCTTCCTTTGGTTTAGTATCAAGTGAAGTCGCAGCCATGTTTGGAAAGAGACCAAAACCTCTGAGTTTGTTTCGGCATTTGTTCTTCAGTCAGCTCGGAAATGCCGGCGCCATCTAGTTTTAAAATATTGACTAACAAAATATCGACGTGTAAAAGTCGAGACGTCTTAAAAAAGATCTACTTACAAAAATGAACATTTCATTGTTTATTTATTTGTACTTTTCGCACACAAAAAAGGTACAAAGGCGGACTTAATGCTTTATGCATTCTCTAACAGTCAACCAAGGGTGGTGAAAAGATTCATTCAAGTTGAATTCACACAGCCATGTTATTAATAAGGAAAATAAATAATTTGATAACTGTGAACTAAGTAAAGTTCATCCTCCAATATTGATAGCAGTATAAAAATAACATAATAATCTATTTTATGCTCCACGTAGACTATCTGGCAGTCTCAAGTTTTTGACGATATTTCTCTTCCAGTTGCTCCAGTCGTAGTATAGACTCGGGTCCGTGAATACTTCGTAAGTCACATTCTTCTTCTGTAAAAAGTAGCAGTATTATAAAAACAGGTCCCCGAATAGGCTGATATTGATGACGATGAGGTTCATTTATTTCAATCAAATCATTTACAGGCGCTTTTGAACTATCAAAGAGTCCGTCAGTTAGTCAAAAAGTTGAAGCTAATTGCCCATTCCAAAACGTAGATCTCTATAGAGAAGAACGGGCAAGAAATTCCAAGGATACTCTTTTAAATCAAGATATTACAAAGTCCTGACATACAGGCGCCGCCTAGCTTGGAGACCACCGCCCTACCATATAACAAAATGAAGATCACCAACAGTGAGACATACATTATAATATTATGTTAAAGTAATTATGAGATATTAAATTGTACTATTGTTTAAATAAATATTATTATTTAATATTAAACATACATTTTCAACCCATATTCCAGATAATAAGCACTTTAGAACTGCTAAAGGAGTCTTACCTACATGTTGAAGAAAATTACGTTATTACCGGATTAGCTTTGTAAGTTTACCGTTGTTTTTCTAAGTATAATACATACTTATATAATACTTAGAGAGAGGACCAAAGCTAATCCGGGTATAATGTATGTACATAATTTTCTTCAGAAGCACACATTATTTCCAAGGTTAAGTAGGTATTACCTAATAAGTACATAGATTAGTACAGGTACTGAAATTAAGCAGCCTTTTCGTCTATCCAACAGTAGCTGCGGTCATTCATATGGCAGGCGCTAGGCTCAACAGTAGCTGTCGAGGCTTATGCGAATCCCGCATCCCCGGGCATAGGCAGAGGTGGAATACGTACTTGTTGACGCCTATGCTTAGGTGTGTGTTAGGGAGGCTAAATGAAATACTGTTTATAGAGCAAATCAATACTTATTTAGACCTTTTAAATTTAAAGTGACGTGTACAAGATCATCATCATCTGCCTAGCCTTTTCCCAACTATGTTGGGGTCGGCTTCCAGTCTAACCGGATGCAGCTGAATACCAGTATTTTACATGGAGCGACTGCCTATCTGACCTCCATAACCCAGGTACTGGGTAATACGATACCCCTGACGTGTACAAGATAAGATTACAAATATAGGACCCGTTACAATGTTATGCGTATGTCGACCGCTCGGCGGTGCCGCGTCGAAGCTAGTCTCTCATCAGTAGCTGTCGATGCTTATGCGAGTCTCGCACCCCCGGCCATAGGCAGAGGTGGAATACCGCGGGTGGTTTTAGCCGGTAAGAGGCCGCAATACCCCTCCGTCACCCCGACGACGAAGGAAGTCCATGAAGTCCGTCAAAAACAAAAAAAAAGCTATGGTAACACGGGCTGGTGTCCGCAATTCCACTTCAAAGCTTTTGCGTATGGCACTAGGTGGCGGGTGGTAGTCGCGACTTTCGAGTTGTAGGTCGTGAGTTCGAATCCAGGCAGGCTTTTACTGTGTGTAAATAATTTCATCATCACTGCTCCCAAAAAGACGAAGGAAAACATCGTGAGGAAACCTGTTTTAGAACAAAACATTCGAAGACATGTGACATCTACCAACTCACACTGGGCCCGATTGGTAGATTACAGCCCACTCCCTCCCGTAGAAAGGAAGCCTTTGTCCCAGCAGTGGGAACATTATAGATAGGTTATTACGTTAAAAGTTATAAGAGTACTCCTTACTAATAAATAAGGTAAGCCATATTAGACTTTACAAAAATGCAAAACAAAACACAATCCCACAAGTCAAAATAATCCATGAATCCTATTTTCCGCCTGTCAGTCAAATAGGCTTCACATAGCATTAAACTAGTACATGTTCATATCAAAATCCTCGTCAAACTGAGCCTTTCCTAGCTCACTGCTCCCACATTTCATCAAGAATCCAATAAATCGTTTTGACACATTGAACCGTTGAGAAACAAAATTCAATTTATTTTCAATCAAACCTTCGCTATTAAGTCTTTGTTATCATGTGTTGAGAGAAATATAGGAATATACAGTGAAAATTTCAGTCTAGACTAGACTATTTTTAGACGTAATTTTACTTTAATATTAAATGAAAATGCAAGATGGCGGCTGCGAAAATGTTTGATAATTATCGCAGCCGCCATCTTCGATTTTCATTTTGACCTCATTATCGGTTTCAGCACCCTCGAAAACCATGAAAACTCTTATAATGTATGTAATAAAAAGTCGCATGGAGGGGGCGTAACGCTTTTTCGTAACATGACGATTTCTCCAAGTTTACTTTACCGTAAGCTCCGTTAAAGAATTTCGTTCCAAAAAAAGAGAAATAATGATGTGAAAGGGCAATGTTGCGGTTTAAAAGATGTTGTGACCAAAATTAGACAGGTTGGTTTGTCACGTTAAGAGGAAGAATGATAAGAGACTAACAAAAGGTATTTGTAAGGCAGACGTGAATGGACACACCGGGAGCTGACGCCCTAGGTAGTCCTTATGGGGCCACCACTGCTCTCAGCTGCTCTTCCGATATCAGTCCCAACCTTGGGACCTGATCTTAACCTGGGTGAAATAAAATAATTTTCTTTCTTTCTTTTTCAGTCACGGAAAAAATGTCATCCTCAATTTCAGTATGCTAATAGATTCTTGACTTATATTAGTAGGATCAGCAAAACAAATCAATCGTGGATATCGAAATATTGTAATATCTTCGAAGGTACAACAAAATTATACAAAACGTGTTGCAGGAAATTATGGAGATTCATTTTGGAGGGACCTTATTAAAATTCGGTCAAATCCGATTCACCATTGAATGTATTATAGTAAATCGCTGTTTTATTATTTACAAAAAAAAAAATCGAAGACATGACGTGGCATGTACCAACCTGCACTTGGCCCGCGTGGTGGATTATGGTCCACTCCCTCTCACCGAGAGGAGGTCTGTATCCCAGCAGCGGGAACATTATAGGCTGATTCTGCTATGCTCATCGTCATCTGACTGCCTTTTCACAACTATCTTGGGGTCGGCTTCCAGTCTAACCGGATGTAGCTGAATACCAGTATTTTATATATATTTTTATATCTCTTTATATATCTGCTATACTATGCTTATGAAAATTCGGTCAAGTCCGAGTCACCGCTGTGTGTATATTGCTGTTTTGTTTTTTAGCAAGAAAATGTCACAATCTGTGACTTTATCTGACCATTACTTATCCACTAATGTCTTAGAGCCTGTCATAAATGGATGAACAGAGCCTATTGTGTTACTGTTATATGATCTTTTATACAAAAATTGTGCCACGAAGGCATAATTTTTGTAATTATCACAGGACAAAAAATATTTCTAATCTTTGTATTTTGTAAGTAAGTTTTTTTCTTATTTTTTTTCATTTTTTTTCCTAATAATTTAAAAATATTAAGTTAGAGTTAAATTGCTTATTATTCTATTAGGCTAGACTGTAATCAATCCATTAAGAACTTATTAATAAAGAAAAAAATTATATAAATGTTTCAACTTTCAAAATACGGGTTGGATTTTTGTGGCGGAGCAGTAAGGATTAAATGAAACATTTTTCCAAATTCTGTAAATGCAGTTAGCTCTCTCTTGAAAAGTTAAGAACGGTCTAAAAGCATTTTCCTGCAGCTACATCGGTCAAGTCCATTTTCTATTTTGTGAATTAACTAATACTTGTTGACAGATCCTCTACACTGTCCTCTCATACCTGTTAACACTGTAATTTGAAAACATTGTAAAAGTCAATTATTTTTAAATGAGTAACTTGCCGGCTCTTTCCCGTCGGAGACAACCAATTGGAACCGTGCACCTAGCTTCTGATGTTTCATAAGTGCCCATGTAGGTTTATGTGAAATAAAATATTTTGATTTACTTTTTGATTATACCTGCTGTGAAAAATCCACCCTGTTTATGCAAAAAAAAAAAACGAAAATATTCATCGTCTTCTCTTTTAAAAAATATTCACTCAATTAAGACGTAAGCTCACATAATTATGCTACCTAAACACACATCCTCTTTAATTGAGTGTGCCCGTGATCCCTTATCTTCCGTATAAACGCACAGAACAATGGGCAACCCTTATTCTAAAACAATAGAGTTCGAACCTAAAGGATTCGTGTTAAGTATGTGTCCGACTTCAATGTTGTCAACATTTTGATCTTTGTTTAACGTCGGTGTGGCTTATTCAATGAGATACGGCTTCTACGGCTATAAAATAGACGATTATTGTTATAGATGACATTTTAGAATTGACTTTATACCTAATATATTATCCTCCTGACTGGAGATTAGGCAGGTACGCAGGACATTTTAAAGAACAGGAGTGCGTCCAGAAACATAGGGGCTCTCTGTTCCTTTACTGTCATATTCTGATGGTACGGCAATCCTACACGTCCAGGGAGATATAAGGTGCAGGACCAGCCTGATCTCAATTGTAGATCGTAAAACCGTTGCTTTACGTTCTTTTCGAGGCACGGGGGTATCATACCACCGACTTGGGCCAAACACCGAGCTGTTACTAAGAAATTGCCAATGGAAAAACCAAATAACACATTGCCTGACCTGGGAATCGAACCCTGGACCCCACGCTCGGCAGCCCTTGTGACCATGAGACCAACGGGGCAGTTGAAGAACTAACCTATCGTTATAGTGAAATGTCCTTTTACATGTATGGAAATCGATTAAGATTTCAGTGAAGATGATATTGAATCGATTGCGTCCCCAAGTTGCTGCTGCAATAATAAATAATCTGGTGAAATGAGGCATTATCGATTCATCTTATATCCAGGGCAAGTGCGATGCTCCAGAACAGATTATGTCCCATCTGTTAGAGTGTCCCAAATGTCCGCTCACCTGCACCCTTGACGATCAGCCGATCGATTCTGTAAAAATCTCACCGTGAAAAGTTAGGTGAAGTGAGCTTAGAGTAGTGCTTTCAATAGTGTCAATCCCTAGCATTAGCTGGAATGACAGCTCACTTCACCTAAGTTTTCACGGTGAGATGGTTACAGATCGCACTGCTGAATGCAGTCCGCCTCAGATGCCGCAATAAAAGTATCCTAATTGCCATGTTTATTACAGCGCCCACGGCTGGACCCAAACAGTATAATATACTACTTTATGCGGCCTACCCAAATGTCCTTTCTTTGGTAATGTTCGTCGAATCGTAGAGCTCAACTCAGACCGTAAGGTCTGAGTCTACCCGATTTCTGATAAATGCGTGCACTGGACAGGTTCACTCAACACTGTGTGGTTAAAGAACTAATCTACATGATCTTCACATGATCTGACCAAGATTATGTCTAGATTCTAAAAGGGACTGTGTACTCTGACCTTTGAGCTGCCACCGACCACGCCGTGGAAGTGGCAACGTTTTCGGAGAACAAAATTTAAAATACAGTCGTGCCAGCGACACGGAGAAGAAAAAGAAGATGTTCCGTCGGCGAATCGATAGCAAAAGATGAAGAAGTGAAGATGACCATTATTTTACTGATTTAGTATTTTATAGTCTAAGGGCTGACTTTTCAATCGACAGATATTTTTTATTCGTGGGATAAAATTGACGTCTAACAGATTTAGTATGGAAGAACTGTCAAAAACTCAAAATTATTCTTCGGAAAAAATGATCTGGCGTTGGAAAAATCAGCCCTAAATGCACTGACATTTTGTACTTGAGAATTGTACGTGGTCCAAGATACAAAATGATTGTTCGTGCTCTGAATAAGAAGTCTTGTCGCTATTTTCTTGGTTCTAGCTAGAATCTAGCTTTTTATTTATGCCCCGTGAAGGACACAATGAGGACATAACACAGTTTTGTCCTTACTCCTTACAGCTTGCTAATCATATCAGCTGGCATTGAGGACAGCTAACCTTTGAGGAGGTTACACGTGTGACTTGTATAATCATAAGATGTTTTATACAATTAAATTAGAATTAAAACTAGACCGGTGTCTGTTGTTTGCTTACAATATTGCCAAGTTGTATTACCCACATGGTGGTTCTGTATGAAAGAATATATTGTAGTGTTGGACCACTCCTGAGTAAATCACTGTAGTCTCTAATCTAATTTATAAGCCTGGTGATCTCTTGAATTTGTTGTATTCTTGTGTTTTCTTTAATTTTCATCAGATCAAACAGTTATAATATGTGAAACTCTAAGGCGGGTATGACATCTCCGCCGCAAAACCATCGCTGAGAAACCGCAGTAGTTCCGCCATAACTTGTCCGTTGTACGGGAAGCGAAACAGAAGCGAAACTGCCCGTTCTAACGCAAAGATTTGATTATGGTTCTAAGTCTTTCCCGCGTGATATCGCCGGTCTGCTCGGAAGCCAGTGACACGTCCGCTCAGCCCGCTACTTTGCTGTCGTGCCGCGTTTGTTTTGCACCTATCTTTGGCAGTCGATAAGTTTATAAAAGTTTGTGTTGTTTGTTGTTGATGTTGAAAAAATTTGAAATTCCACAAGGTAGTGTATTGGGACCTCCACTTTTTATACTATATATCAATGACTTGCCCAAATCAATTTCACACCCTATGACTTTATTTGCAGATGATATCACGGTGACAATTTCTAGTAATAATAATGACATGATCCAATATAAACTTGACATTCACAATACCCTAACATCAATAATAAAATGGTTAAACAGTAATAATTTAAAGATTAATTTAGATAAAACTAAAATCATACATTTTAGCCAACGTTTGACGTTTGAAAATATGGACATAAATATAGATAAGAAAATTATTGAAATCGTAAATACTACTAAATTCCTTGGATTGGTTATTGACAAAAGACTTGACTGGAAATCACAAATAATAAAAACCTTTGCAAAAAAAATTGTAGTTCTGCATTTGTGAATGTAGATACCCTGATTGCGGCCTACCATGGCTTAGCTGCGTCTCACCTAAGATACGGCATCATATTTTGGGGAAACTCTACCGAGGCTAGCACGGCATTCAAGGCCCAAAAGAGATGCATTAGATCTATGTTTGGGCTAAAAACGGTTGATTCATGTAAACCATATTTTAAAAGGCACAATATTTATTAACTCTTCCTAGTTTGTATATACTCGAAACCGCAATGTGTGTTAAAACAAACCACAAACTGTTTCCACGTCTACAGGACGCTGTACCGCGTAACAGACGGGATATAACCATTCTTCGCGTCTATCCAGCAAAAATGGCACTCATGCGCAAAAGTATCGTCTGCATGGCTCCTGCTATATTTAACATACTGCCTAAACGTTGGAAGGAGCTAAATGGTAGTGCATTTAAGCGTCAATTAAAAATATTTCTTTCGCAGAAAGCTAACTATAGTGTCTCCGAATTTCTAGCCGAAAAAGTTTTTTGATTATAAATAATTTTTCTGTCACTAAAATTTATAAGAATTTGGTTTTAAATAATATAAATCCTGTAATTTCGATATAAATCTTGTAATTTTGACATTAATCTTATAATTCTGACATCAATCTTGTAAATTTCACATATCTTTTAATTTTGTAGCTTTGACATTATTCTTGTATTTGTTTGACATTATAGTTTCTGAGATATTGTCAATTCTAAAATTATAACATAAAAATAATTTTTGGTTTCTAAAATTTCATAATTATAAATTGTGTAAATGCCTAATCTAGGTTTTTGTTTTTTTTTTTTTGGTTTGATAATGTATTGTATTTTTAATGTTATGGAAATATTTGTACGCCGATACTTACGGCTAAACATGACTGGACTCAAACGACGTAACATCTTGCATGCTTTTGTATACAATGTATAAACAAATACAGAAATGTAATCTAATCTAATCCCTATCGGGAACAAAGCCTTTTTTTGCGTGGGAAATCACCTGCTCTGGGCGGCGCGGGAGGGCGTGTTCAGTTGCCTGTGACAGGGGCCACGGTACCTCTTTCAAACAACCCGCAACCCTGGCAGGCATTGGCCTTAGCAGACCCCATCACTTTGTGCTGATATCTCTTTGAGGCGCGTATAGAACACAACGCGCCGTCGACCCAATCTTGGTTTTACCGGATGACGAGCTGCCCATTGCTCGCCGTCCGCATCGGGAACGAAGTCTTACGCATTTCAAGCCAAGTCAAGTTTCTATATAGAAAGGGACTGAGAGATAGAAAGTCGCACGGAGGGGGCATAACGATTTTCCATTACGTCACAATTTCTACCAGTTTCTTACGGGAAGTTGCGTCAAAGAATTTCGTTCCAAAAATATAACCCGACTAATTTCGAAGTAAAGAATAGTAGTACCTACAAGTACTTTTGTCGTCACAGGAATAACAATTCACCTGGAAAATGACGAGCATGACTGTATAATTATGTAAAGGGCTCATACCATGCTCATATTATGCTCATATTATTATTATTATTATTGGGCTCATATTATGTAAGGGCTCAGGGCCGAAGCCTGCCGGGGCAGCGGGATTGTCCGAAAGGGTTACCGCTGCCCCGGAACATAAAGGGCGAAGGAAGGAACATGGGTGGGTTTTAGTCAGTAAGAGTCTGACACTCCCTTCCGCTCCACCCAGAGCGGGAGGAGTCATTTGATGATTTCCCATCCCAAAAAAAAAAAAAAAAAAAAAGGGCTCATACCATATTTTTTTTAAATATTTCTATCCTAGATCATACTCATAAGGCATTTTTTTTAGAGCAATGTTTGTTTGGTCTTCGGTTCGAACCCAAGCAGGCACTTTACTTTGTGTAAATTTCATCAATACTGCTCTTAGAACGGTAAAGAAAAACATGGTGAGGAAACCGGTTTGTCCTAGAGCCAAAAATTCGGAGATATGTGACATCCGCCAACCTGCACTGGGCCCGCGTGGTGGCCCACTCAGAGACGAGGCCTGTGTCCCAGCAGTGGGAACGTTATAGGCTGATTATGATGAAGGCTACTTTTTCTTAAGGAACATCTGCCTATTATCGTATTTTCATCATTAAACAACGAGATCCTTTGTTATGTATTAATAATAATAGCATCCCGACCGGTATCGGTCACGGTGGCCAATTTCAGCCAGGTGCGCAGGAGATACATATTATAGTGCACAAGTGTGTGCGCAAATACAGGTGCACTCTCTGTTCCTTTACTCTCAAAGTCCGATGGGACGGTATTCCGTCACGACCGGGGAGCTTACCGAGGCACGGGGGTATTAAACCACCAACTTCCAAACTCCGGACTGTTACTAAGAAATTCCAAATGGAAAACCCAATAACACTTTGTCCGACCTGGGAATCGAACCCAGAACCCCACGCTCAGCAGTCGCGCTTGCAACCACGAGACCAACGGGGCAGTCAGATGTAATAATTAGCGAAATATAGTAGGTATTACAATCATTAATTATAGGTCACCTTAGACCATAAAATATATGAGAGTCCGTATTATTATTTTCATCCTTGTTAATTTCAACAACACCAAGATGTCAGTAGGGTTATGTACACATAAAAACAAAAGTGTTAGTATTCATTTCGTTTATTCCACAATAAATAATTAGTACAATTAATGCAATTTTAATAAATTAATATTTTAATTAGGGCAAATGCTTAGTTATATAAATGCGAAATTAGCATTATTGTACAAGTTAGTAAGTACATCTAAAGTTAACATGTTATAAATAAATAAATAGTTTTATTTACATTAATAATACGTATACACTTAATTAATTGAAAAATAATATAATAAAAGTTGACAAAAAACGAGCTGTATTTTATCTGTTAAAAAATAAGCAGATGGAAATATTTAGCTCATTGTGTTTGACTTATTTTGCGTTTTCTTTTTTTTTTAATTTTTTAATAAGTCATGCATTTTTTTTCTTTGGTACTTTTTGTCAGCTTTTACATAAACAAAACCTATTACACTTTTCCGATGCTTTTCTTTGCGTTTTGGTGGGTTAGTATCATTCCCAGAGTTTTGGTCACATTTTGGTACCTTTTATTTTGACTCGCGTACCATAAACTTAACAATTACAACAACAATTAAAAATATTGCCGTTTGCTAAAGATGTTATAAGAGACTTCCTCATATAAAAAGAACATTTTTTTGTATCTTTAGTTTATTTACTCGACTGCTGTCGAACCAAAGTGAGTAATGTTAGATCATGTACATTTTATTTTGTACAGTCACACACACAAATCTTATGATGTTTTTTTTTATTGTACTCCGTTTTTTGTTCCGTATTTTCGAAGTCATCTTTTTCAATCTTTTATCTTTACTGGCAATTAGATTGTGTAATAAGCCTTATTTTATGGTTATTTGTTGAGGTAAGTATCGCCGTTAACTCCATTCAGTGTCATTGATCCAATTGATTTAATCCTTTTTGACAATAGCCTGAAAAGTATTCGTACTTTAATTTCTTTTAACTTAAGTATATGTATGTACTTTCATTAAAAGATTGGTTTACTCAGTTCCAAACGATTGTCTTGAATCGATTGACTGAAAAGAAAGGGTACATTGATATTATTAGTTATGAAATTATTTACAAAAGCATTTGTTTTGGGACATGTTAGAAAATATTTATTAATAATCTTAGAAGGATAATTAGTAAAAAGGCAATATATAGGCTGTTACAAAATTCATGTACTGTGACTTGAAGAAATTACCATTGGAATACAGAATCCCATATACAATGGCCTCTAAACGTTAGTTGACATTTTTCCACTTCAGTTGTGACAAACCACGTTATGATTTAAAATTCTAGTGACCGAAATGTTTAAACTGCTATAACGTTTTTATTTATTAATTAAACTACTTTGACTTATCTTTTAAAAACAAGTAATCCATTAGCAGTACCTGATTATTTTTTTTATTTTAAATCATACCGTAAATCGTACCGTCCACTATGGCGTACCGCAAGGAAGCGTTTTAGGGCCACCGCTTTTTACCATTTACATTAACGATTTGCCTAAATGTATAGAACACAATATGACACTTTTTGCAGACGATAGCACTATAATCATTCCCTGTGGTAATAAGCACAAGTTTGAAGCTGATATAAACAACACATTGACTAAAGCTATTCTATGGTTACAAAATAATAACCTTCAAATCAATTTAAATAAAACGGTAATAATGCATTTTAGTCAAAGACAGTTAAGATTTCCAAATATTAAAATTCATCATAATAATAACAAAATTGACGAAGTGAATTCCACTAAGTTTTTAGGATTAACGGTGGATCGAAACCTAAATTGGAAGGCACACATAGAGGTCATTAGCAAAAAACTAAGTAACAGTGCGTTTGCACTATTTAAACTATCGCGGATTCTTAATACCGATGTTCTATTGACTACCTACTACGGCATAGCTGAGCCCATTATTAGATATTGCATTATCTTTTGGGGACACTCTACGGATAGAGATATAGTTTTTAAAGCTCAAAAAAAATGCCTTAGATCCATTTTCAAACTTAAAACGACAGATAGCTGCAAGCCATTTTTCATAAACAACAAAATCTTGACTTTACCATCAATTTATATTTTGGAAATCGCGATATTTGTCAAAACAAATCCTAACCTATTTCCCCGGATGGCAGATGTGTTTCCTAGAAATAGACGCGATAACAGTCAACTCTGTCAACATAGGTCTCGGACTGCACTTATGCGCAAGAGTGTTTTTTGTATGGCTCCCATTATTTACAACAAACTACCGAATAGCTTGAAGGAGCTGAACTTAGAACTCTTTAAGAGAAAACTTAAATCTTTTTTAGCTAGTAAAGCCTATTATGATGTTAATGAATTTTTATTATAATTATTTTAAATTGACATGCTCCTCTTATAAATTGACCTTAATATTTTAATGTGATAATGATTTGATAATTTTGATTTTGACAATATATACGTAAACTTATTTCAAAAATATATTTTTAACTATGTCAGCAATGTCAATGTTTGTCGTTCTATTATTACTATATATATATGAATATTTGCACACCATGACAATATGGTAAATATGTTAGCACGACATTGATTATAACACCTTGCATGCTTTGTTATTCCATAATATTGTATGTACACTCATGTTTAAGCAAATAAAGGAATCTGAATCTGAATCTGAATCTGAATCATAACGTTGCGTCGAAGCTGAAGTTGAAAAATGTCAACTAACTTTTGGAGGCTACTGTACTTATCTTTTCTATTGCACAAAATGAGTAGGTACAGACGCTAGCACATTAAGCTACCCGAAACTGTCAAATTTTTCTAATCAACCTTGAACCTTAAATGCTTTAGCGATAAAGTTGAAAATCTATTAAAGAAATTTGACAGATTGTAGCAGCTTGATGTGTTGGCGTCTGTACCTACACGAATTCAGAAATAGCTTATAAAACTACAAATAATAATAAATTCTAGTCTACGGGCGAAATTATGTGAGGTCCATTTACAACAAAGTGATAAATAAAATAAATGTAAGAAAACATAAACAGTGTTATCTCTGAAAACAAATAGCCCAAATAAAAATACAATGAATTACTGATATTGGCAATAAACATCGAATAAACGTGAAAATATACGCACGAAACTATGAATAACTACAAAACTCGACTAAATCTAACAAACTTTAAACGACCAAATATAAAGCTTCGGCCAAACCTGCGCCAACATCGCGAAACCAAACGTGTAAGTGCGACTACAACGGTTGCGTAGGTGTGCATACCGCCATACATAGACACGAACACTTTCGTCGCGCGACTGACGCTCCCGTTTCGCAGTCGCTTTGGTCGCACAGGTTTGGCCGAAGCTTAAAGCCAATAAATTTAGTTTTCTTTGAAAGTGCCAGGTGTTTGTAACATGCAAATTGTGCCATAAATTGTGTAGTCAAAATAATATTACATGCAAATTGTAATGTACAGTTATTTACAAAACGGTTAACTTATATTTAAAATAAGTGGAGGGTAAATTGATAAAAATAAACGTTTATATAAAAATATGTAACGAGAATTCAGTATTGTTTCTTAAAGGCTAACTTGTTTGATAAAACCAAAAGTCATTTATTCAAAAGTAGACTAAAAATCAGCACTTTTTGAACAACAAATTTACATAAAACGCCCGCCCTTCACCACTTTCTAGTGCTTTAGCTGGAAGAATAAGTGGCGCAACAAACTCCTCAAGAAACGCTTTTCGTAACACTCTCATAATATAAAAGCTATTAACAAATCCCAAATATGTTAGTACAACATAATGTATGGTATCTAATAACGCATATAATGTATATATATTTATGTGTATATAATTATATTTAAGCATTATATATTTATTTAAGTATCTGTGATTTTTTTAGCATTACATGACATTTGTGTCGGTATATTTAAAATTACTATAAGACATCATAAATCATACCCTTCTCTTCTTAATTTCTTTTTCATTATCAAGAAATTTCTTAAGAATTATGCAATACTTTTATACTCAATACTTATATGTATATCATATCTGTATCTGTTATACTGTGTGTACATAAATAATAAAAATAAATAAATAAACGCATTTCCTACATGGTTTTGATTAAAAACCCGTGAAAATGATCCATTACCTTTCATAATCACGTGCAACAAGATGGATGGTTTCTCTGAAAGTTCGTAATGAAATGCCAAGAAAATTGCAAACGTATGCTGTAATTAAAATGCTTCAGAGAATGTGTGTTGCTTTTTACTGCAGGATTATTTTGATTGCAGACTTTCGTGGAAACACTATTATAATGGCGTAACACACTATCAATCAGAATCTGAATAATTTTAAAGGATATTCCTACTTCATTGCTTCATATGTTCGAAAAATGTGTCTGCTCAACAACGTAAATGACGCAATGAATGTTGTTGAATTGACAAAATGAAAGCCTTTCCTACTGTAAGTGTGTTACGGAATTATCCTGCTCGTTTGACGAGATGAGATGTTCTGTGTTCCTAGTTTGTTCTGAAAGGTCTTAAACCACATGGGACAACATGCAAGGCAAGGCAAGGCCATTTTTTGCACCTCACGTATCGGTATATTTTTTTTGTGGCTTAATAAAAGTACTTATAATCTGAATAGCCTTTTCCCAACTATGTTGGGGTCAGCTACTTTTTTAACCAGTGGGGTAATTGGGTAACACACTATCAGTAGGGGCAATTGCGTAACACGTTTTCATTTTGACAGTTCAACAACAATCATTGCGTTATTTACGTTGCGAATTGCGGAAATAGTAAGAACATTTTAAATTCGCGGCAGATCCCTCTTAAAAAGAAAAATAAATAGACAACCGTAGGCGTCTCGAAACTAGCTGTAAAGTCAAGAACATTTAATTGAACCCATTTCAATTAAATGTTCCTAACTTTACAACTTTACAGCATTACTGTCATTAAAAATAAAATATTCAGATCAAACAAACCTTCAATGCCGGTACTAAAATGGGGAATTAACCTTCGTAACAAAATTTATATAACTTATCAATTGTAATAACCCTACTCATAAATGTATGTTAAATCTTTCCCAGAGGGAAGTTACAATTTTACAATTTAACCCAGAAATTGACTTTGCAAACAAAACGGAGTTCAAACAAATTAACAATACCGGGAAACTGATTTTTATCTCAGAAAATACTCATTTGGAAGCTTTGATCCAGGTCCTGAGTTAATATTCGTTATATTTTTTGTTCTGGTCTATTGAGAGAGGGACTCCCAAATAAGAATTATTGTTCCCAAACGAAGACAAACATTTGCCAAGATAAACAAATATTGTTTCTTCCCAATGGATAAACAATTTAGTACCTGAAATACATCTAATTAATATTTATATTATCAGCATTAGTGAGACATCGTTCCTGAAAGAAAATTCGATTAAAAAAACAGTAATTTTTATAAATATTTTCAAATATCGTATTTACTCAATTAATCTGCCAACTGGGTCGACTTCCAATACCAGTATTCTACATAAAGCAATTGCATATCTAACCTCGTAATATTAATAATTTTGAAGGATATTGCTAATCCATTGCTTCATAATGGGAAAAGGCGATAAATTGATTGAGTTACACAATATTTGAATATATTTACTAAAATACTGTTTTTTTTTTATCTGAGTTGCTCTCAAAACGGTGAAGGAAAATATCGTGAGGAAATCAGCATGTCCTAGAACCAAAAATTCGAAGACATGTGACATCCACCAGCCCGCATTGACCCCGCGTGGTGGATTACGGCCCACTCCCTCTCACAGAGAGGAGGCCTGTGTCCTAGCAGAGGAAACATTATAGGCTGATTATGATTGCTTCACAATTCGGAAAATTTGTCTGCTCAACAGCGTAAATAACGCAATGAATGTTGTTGAACTGTCAAAATGAAAGTCATTGCTACTGTTAGTGTGTTAGGTACGCAATTACCCCACTGGTTAGAAAAGGAGCCGAACCAACATAGTTGGGAAAAGGCTATTCAGATGATGAGTAGCCTTATTAAGACACGAAAACAATTAGATGATACTTATATGTGAATTGCGAAAAATTGCCTTGCCTTGCCTTGCACATTGTGCCTTGTGATTTAAGACCTTTCAGAATAAATAAGGAACACAGAACAGCGCACGGTACAGGCTTTTTTTTCCGGATGGGAAATCATCAAATGACCCCTCCCGCTCTGGATGGGGCGGAAGGGAGTGTCAGACTCTTACTGACTAAAACCCACCCATGTTCCTTCCTTTGCCCTTTATGTTCCGGGGTAGCGGTAACCCTTTCGGACAATCCCGCTAACGGAACAGGCTTTATTAAAAAAATCAGCGGGGTACAAAACACCTTGCTGGAAAATAAAAGAGATTATTATTTATAAAATCTCAAATTCGCCGCCCATTTAATTTATCAAACGACCGGCTGCCTGTGAAATCTCCATATTCCCGCACCCTTCAGATTTATGTCTACCCTTTTAACTTGTATGTTCAAGCCAAAAATATTACTAAAATAAAATGAATAGGGCCTTTAGCCTTTACTTATGCTAATAAAACTTCGAAAAGGTCTACCGTTACGGCATAAGTATTCCGTACCTTTTTCTAAAGTACTTAGTTCTCTTTTACTACAACACGTTTTTGTTTTTTTTTGTTCATGGATAGTTTAAGTATTTACATAACGTAGCAGACTCGTGTGAACCTTTTTCTTCTGTGTAAAGAAGGTATACTTATTTAAATGTTAGTTTCTTTTTGTTTGGTGGAAAGGTTAGACGCGTGTTTTTTTCGTTCGTCGATATAAACTTATAATAAGACTAGCTGCGTCCCGTGGTTTCACCTGCATAAGTTTCGATCCCGTGGGAATATCGGGATAAAAAGTATCCTATGTGTTATTCCTGGTTATAAAATATCTGTGCCAAATTTCATCCAAATCCCTTTTTCTTTTTTTTTTTCTGGTGGGAAATCATCAAATGACCCCTCCCGCTCTGGGTGGAGCGGAAGGGAGTGTCAGACTCTTACTGACTAAAACCCACCCATGTTCCTTCCTTTGCCCTATAAGTTCCGGGGCAGCGGTAACCCTTTCGGACAATCCCGCTGACCATCCAAATCCCTTCAGTCGTTTTTGCGTGAAAGAGTAACAAACATCCATCCATCCATCCATCCATCCACCCATCCGTACAAACTTTCATGTTTATAATATTAGTAAGATTACACCTGCTACAATATAATTATCTATACAGGATCAAATTACATTATTTCAATATTATATTCAAACATGATAAAACAACAAAAAAAAAATAATGATTTTTTTGTGACGTCATGCATTTGATAGCCTAATTCTTGAGGAAGGCTATAAATTTATTTAAAATCACGCTAAGACTTTTAGAGACCGAGAAAAAAGAAAAATATAAGAAAGAACGCTAAGCAATAACGAAGTACCTAATAGTGGGGGCAGGCGATGCGATGCGATGGGGTAGATCGGGGAAACAAAAAAATTCACGTGGACAAAGTCGCGGGCATAAGCTAGGATTTGTATAGTTTTAACTACTGTTCAACCCTATGAAAATATTGTGTAAGCTGTATCGGAGATTGTAGTCCAAATAAAAAGCTAATAAATGCTCAGTCACGTCTAGGTTTAAAAAATTGACGTTCGACGCCAACTTAATATCGTGAAGTTTGGATCCCCTGAGAATTCAATTTAAATTCCTGTTTTATTTTCACAGGTCATTTCTCAGGCGGGGAATGCAGAATGTTTGCAATATCGAGAAAATAATGACGGGTCCATGTCCAAAAAAATAGAAAATACCCAATTTAATTAAATGTCATCGTCTAAAGTCAGGTTTTTTAAGTAAAACTTTCTGCAAATGTTCAAGAGAAGCTTTGTAAAATCTATATTGCTAGTAATGTTAAAACTATGATCGGATTCCAACGGCTATTGTGCTAGTGTCATCCTTTCTAAAGGCTTTCTATAGGCGATATCATAACGATACACGGACAGGCAATGGAAAATACTAAAATAAGAAGTACAGAATTTTCCGAGTTTAACGTAGGTTTAATATTATTTATGTAGGAGGTACACTGATCTATTAATAAACAAGTACGCTGGATTTCATACTATCGATGACAAAATGAAGACATTTGATTTTCGCCATTTTGGCGCTGACAGCATCGTGAGCGTCGGTGGAACTAATATTTTTGATAGCGAGTTTTAGAAGATGTGCATACTCTCAGGATTTTATCCTCAGTATGTTCTCAGTATACACACAAAAAAGTCTTATTCCATGATTTAGACTTAAATCACCAGAGACGTCCCACGACCCAAACAAAACGATGGCCATTTGCGGCAAATGTGTCAATTTTAGTTTCTGAGACGTTCGATCGGGGCGCTTTGAATCGGCACAAAATACAACTGTAATTTCGTATAGTATATTAAGTCCAGCGTACCTACTTGTATGTATAATATAGGTCAGTGTTTATTTATTTCAAATTATCCGTAGGCTAATCTCACATAACCAAAAATACTGACATTTTGAGCTGTTAATGGACCTACCTACACTTATTTTTATCCCTTTCAAAAGTCACCCCCTCATTTGAAGCAAAAAATAAAAACCAACGATGTTTTAATTTCTAAATTAAATCTTCCATTTCCTGACTGCTGTTAAATTACGTTTACCCAGCTTAGTTTAATCTGTCTAATATTTAAAAATATATCACGCTACCCTTTTTTACGAGGAATAAAAAAATGGCAATATTTTCAATATTTTTTACTTTTGGTCAAGTAATAAATGTATGTGTAAAACATATGGCAAATTACTTCGTTTTAGATTAATAAGTCTCATTTACACGATTCAAGCTTCTTGCCTGCAATAAAATTGAAGTAACATATTATGATTTTATTGTTGCTTCAACACATGGTATGCCACAGGCAAATAAACTGCACAGTGTAAATCAGGCTGTATGGCAAACTAAGACCTGCCTAACACAAACTTCTGTGACATGATAATACTTCGTGATTTCTATTTCTTTATGTATAAGCAAATTCTAATGTCACATTTTACAGAGCAGTGACCCAGTGGTAACGGCCGCGACTTACGAGGTTCGAACCCAGACAGGCGCTTTACTTTGTGTAAATTATTTCATCACCACTGCTCTTAAAACGGTGAAGGAAAACATCATGAGGAAACCCGCATATCCTAGAACCAAAACTTCTAAGTCATGTACCAACCCGGACTGAGCCCGCGTGGTGGATTACAGCTCACTCCCTCTCACAGAGAGGACACCTGTGTCCCAGTAGAGGGAACATTATAGAGATTATGCTAAGCCTAAGGCAATTAAACCGCACCGTGTAAATCAGAGTTCAAGACCTACCAACATTCGGTTTCTAGAACGAAATTCAGTACAAGAATTTGCTAACAAATTGTCAAGCGTGCGTAACCTACCATCATTGGTTGAATGACTTATCAACAGCCAATCGCATCACTTCACTTGCATTAAATATTGACGTGTTGAAAATGTTAGTTCCAGAAATCGGGCGTAAGAGTCACAAACTTCTGTGACATGAATTTTTTTCGTGATTTTTTAAAATCTTTGAAAGATTTGCACCTACAACCAATGCGGTCACTTGGCCAGTCAGTTGCTCCATTTTTCTTACAACCATTGTATCGGTAAAAATAGTACCCAAAAATATCCAAAAATCTCTAGCAAAGTCTATTTAAAATTCTATTGCCAGCTTTCCAGTGTTATTTTTCTAAGAGTTTTTCCCAGAATATGAAACATACATCTGCTGGCGAGCAGAAGCCAATTTCTCTACAGATATTCAATACAGTGAAAACAATGCATGCAATATGATTGGTTTTCAAGCGAATCACGATGGAATAAAATGGAAAAATCTCTGGAATTGCCCGAGATATCCGTTCTTTGCACGGCTTCCAGTTTTCCTTTTCAATAACTCGTGTAGAGCGATGTTGTTTTCTTTTAAACTATAAATATAACTTTTCTGTCGTAATAGGGGCGTATCTGAGGGAAAGAAATATAAGCCTTACTAGACGAAAAAGTAAAGCTTACTTTTTTCCTCATATGCGCCCCTTCTTGCTTACGGTGGCACTTTTGGCCTGACTATATATTCTGTACGAGGCTTTTGGCTACTTTGTAAAACGGACATACAAAAGAAAATGGTATAAAATACAAACTATTTTATGTAGTTTCTTTTTTTTGTAATGTGCGTTTTGTGTCCGCAGAATAAAAAAAAAACTTTCTTTTCGTTCTTTTTTTCCTTAAATGCGCCCCTTTTGCTTACGACGGCAGTTTTGGCTACACTTTAATGAATTTGTGATGTTTCTTACTATAAAAATAACCTGTAGGTAATTTACATTAACTCTAATAAACTCGTCCTTGTCAAAATATATATTATGCTATTGTAATCCCTAAGAATAGAAGCAGATGTTCGAAACCTCATTGTGATTCATAAGAAAAAATTCATGCAATTTGCAACTGATTGCTTAACTTCAACATGCGAAAGTGCACATGCAGTAAATACAATCAAATTCACACTAAGAGGGATACAATAATGTAGTCCGCGAAATTCAAATTTTCTGACTTTTTTAAATAATTGATTATTTTAATCATTATATTTCTGTAAATACAAACTTGTTACGGTCGCGATAGTATTTCATCAACAAACTACCAATACCATGTCCATTAGGTTTACCGTTTTTTGACGGAAGGAAGTAATGATTGCAGCAACACAATACATTGATTAATACACGTACGGTATTATAATGCCTGTAAGAAGCCATAAATAAGATAATTCAATAAGATAAGGCAGTTTATACATTTATTTTATTACGTATTTTAAAGTTAACTTTTACGTAATCTGGAATATATACGTTCTAAGACAGCTGTCAAAAAACGGTTAGCCTAATGGGCAGGATATAATCGCAAAAAAAGTAAGTAAATTTGAATTTCGCGGGCTACCCTGGCGCTGAAATCAAAATCTTACCAAAAAAGTCCCCAGTCAAAGAAGTCAGAGAAGTCGACAAAGTCATTAGAATCAAGAAAAACAAAAGAGACACGTTCGAAAAATTTAATCATGCAACATGCTATGATATATTCAGTCGTTCACCTGAGAAGAGAATAGCTTCTTCAGTCCAATAATAGTTGACAATAACAGGGCTATCTTGGAGATCAGGAGGGCCTTCCCGACCATGAGGGCCAGGACTTTGAAGGTCAGGGCCCCGAACAGGCCGAACTTCAACGCGGCTAGGGCCAACACGGGCCCAAATGGCTTCTGGCGGCCTCTGCCGCTCTCATATACTTTTGGTGGCTTCATTGCTACACCTGAAATTAAAAGTAATGACGGTTGATTATGGTTTTTGAGAAAATTATAAGTATACAGTGTGGCAGGGACATCGAAAAAGCAAATGTTACCATGGATTCAGTACATAATTCCGAAAAAAGTATCGTAAAAATATTGCTATTCTATACATGTTGACCGCGTAAGTGTTGCATTTTTCTATGAAACGACAAGGTTTTTTTTTATATAACCGACGAAATATGGCGAGAATCATGTGCTGAATTCATGGTTTCAGTTTGTGCGTCGATGCCCCTGCTACCCTGTATACTTATTTTTTTTTGTGTTCAGACAGTTTATTAAGGGGATGTTTTAATCGATTTGTTTATAAACATAATTTGAACGAATTTTGATAGCAAAATTAAAGAAAAATACAAACAGCAAAAAAAAGTTACTTTAGTAGTTAGTAACTTTGTTTTTGGTTAGTCCTTAGTTACTTTCTATTTATTATTGTTTCAAAAGCAACTTGAATGCTACACACAATTCAAAACGGGCCCCACTCTCTATATCTACAAAACCACTGACACTAAAACTAGTAATTTTAATTAATCTTTGTTTTCATAAAACAACTTTTGGGAGCAGTGGTGGTCCAGTGGTATTAATCGGCCTCGACTTCCGAGTTGTAGATCATGAGTTCAAATCCAGGCAGGCAGTTTGCTTTGTGTATTTAATTTCATCACGACTGATCTCAAACCGGTAAAGGAAAATATCGTGAGGAAACCTAAATGTCCTAGAAACAAAAAAATTGAAGACATGTGACATCCACCAACCCGCACTGGTGTTGGTTTATGGTCCACTCCCTCTCACAGAGAGGATTATGCCGTTCATAATTTAAGTAACATAAGCCTGTTGTTGACCACAAAATACAAACTCACTCTGTTATTTCCAAGACACCAGAATAATGCTGATCCAATTATACTCCCAGAATCACATCTCTAGTTATTAATCCTTAGGGATGTGCTCCAATAATCGACATAGGACGAATCGATTATTACACCTGACTAAGCTTCAGGTATATCTATCGAAGGATCATTTCCGAGGACAAAACGATTGATAGATCACGCCTGTGTTCCCCGGAGGGTTAGTCAAAAGCTACCTATAAATAGTCCTATGAAGGTAATAGATAAATCAACCAGGCACCAATTCAGGTTCCGAAAGAAGGTTAGAAAGAAATATCTCAGTAGGAGCCCAGAGTTTGGATTTGTGCCCGGTTGATGGCCATAAGCTCGCCTCCTACCTATTACGTGGGACTCCAACATAGCTGGCGAAATGTGGGTGTACTTTGAGTACATCTCTGCCTTAGGGTAATTACATGCCGGAGATCCCTCGCGGTCGCGGTTTAGCTCGCTACCTCGATATCACCTCCAGACACGCACGCACATGCCGAAGTATACCTTGCTGCGATGCATCGCGGGCTGCTTGGGAGTTTACCTCGATGCCTGACATGTGTGTGCGTGTCTATTAGCCTGCATTTGTTTTACATGGAGGTGAAATTTTATTAACTTTGCTTCGGTAGTTTTTGAGTTAGCTTCAATAATAAGTATTTTTTCCACTTAGTTTATATTGATAATATTATAATAACTTCCTGTCACTGATATTTACATTGCAAGTAGTGTTATACGATTTTTTTTTGGGGTAGGTACTTTACGTTTTTTTTTTTTTGTAAATAATATTTTTGTTATTTTTTTTTTCAACCATAATACGTACCAACACCAAGGCTTCCATCCTTCTCCTGTTTGCCAGAGATGACCAGGTCCGCATCATTAAGCAGCCTGTACCTCAAGGACCTGGAGCTGACGAAGTGCCACAGCTTGTCCATGATGAGCTGCTGCGCTTGGTCTTCGAGTGCTGTACCGGCTCTCGCTAACGTTTCTGACTTGACTGGAATTTCCGCTGCGGTGCCGTGGCTGGAAAACATATTTAGGATTGTTAGTTTTTATTTTTTTATTTTTTAATGAGACCATAAGCCCACACCTTCTTCACTTGTGAAATTGAATAATCACTCAGCTCTTGTATTTTGACAAGCTTTTGCCGTGGTTTTTCCCGCGTGGGTGTCGGGATATATCTCACAGGAACGTACTACCGGGATTAAAAGTACCCTATGTGTTAATCTAGTTATCTGTGGGTCAAATTTCATTCAAATCCGTCTTAATCTCAACTCAAGCGACAATTAATGTCAAAAAAAAAATGTAGGGAAATTTGACAGATTGAGACTGAAATTAGAATGCGAATGTTCTTAAAAATACGAAGATTGCTAACTTAATTAAATTTTGCAAATGGAGGCAAATGTCAATTCTACTTTGACATTTATGAACACAACAGATACAAAATAAACGTTTACAAGCCGTTGTCGCTATACTCCCACAGAACGCGGAATAATTGTTTCGGGTCTCCTAATCTTTCGTTTTGGCGATTTGCAAGGCCAGCCAGCAAGCTAGCATGAAAAAAGAAAACCCCACAAAAAGAAGTCTGAAATGGTTAAATTCGTTTCAGACTTCTTTTTGTGGGGTTTTTTGAATTCACGAGTCTATGTCAACATGCCTCAGACTCTTGAAGTCCTCAAAGAGAATATCCGTCAAGAATGCCATGACCTATCACCGGAAGTTCTGGCAAAAGTGATGTAAATGCCATAAATCGGGCTCAAATGGTCATCAATTCTGGCGGCGGTCACACTTGGTTAACATAATTTTCTCGACTTAATGTAAAAAAATTAAGACATCAAACAAAGATAATACAAAAGAAGAACCAGAGTCATTCATTAAAAAAAAATACAGCCAATGAACATCGGGTGACAACTTTTGCGCCATCTTGTATATATAGGTACCACTCTGTAAACAAACCATTATCAACAAGATAATGAAACATTAAAGACCAGTAAGTAACGAGTTTTGTACAACAACAGACTTTAGATCCGAATAAAAATCCTTCTTTATAAAAAGTATGAAAAGAATTCCGCGAGTTCCGGAAGAATTTGACGGAGTTTAAGATAAAAAAGTTTTTCATTAATGACGGTATAATTTAGGGTTTTCTTTTGAAACCTTTCGGGAAAGTATTCCAGTGTTTTGGGATTGTAGACGTTTCTCGGCAGTTTTTTATTTATGTTCAACTACCCTTGATTTGGAGCTATTCATTCAAAGAGTTGCCTGGTTGAATAGTTCGAGAAAACAGTAGTTACGTAGGGAATGGTGGACGTTTGATACTGTTGTATACTCGTATTATGGTAGTCGCGCGTCGGACTTTGCTTGCACGATGCAGGATTTTGCGTGACGTCACACGTGCCATGTGGTGTTGTAGATGCCGCCACAGAAGTAATGTTGGAATTGATTGACATTATAATCAGCCTATAATGTTCCACCTAAGGTCCGTATTACAGAATGATACTCAAACATTAAAATCTACGTAAAATTTGAATGAAAGTGTGTTTAAAATTTACAAGGCGAAATCTTTGCTCGAGTATCATTCTGTAATACTGGCCTGTTAAGATTGTTAAGAATAAGCACCCTTCAATCGATATGTTTGCAAGCAGTTTAGCGTCCATTACTACTGTCTTCTCTAAGCAGTTTAATATTGTTTCTGATGCACTCTGACAGCGGCTGCGCATGCATGGCAGATGCATGTGCCGCTGCTGTTGGAGTGTGTGATGCTACAGGTATCTAATTTAATTTATTACTTAAGTAATTTAATTTATTAATTAAGTAAGTCAATTTGAAAATGTGTTCAACAATAGGTACTCTATTACTAACTGTGGTGACTTGTAAATAGCTTGTCGTCCTAATGGACGACAAGCTATTTACAAGTCACCACAGTTACCTCACTACTACTTCTGTACTTGATAGCTGTAATCCACCCAAAGACAATAAAATAAAATAAATAAAATAAAGACTCCAACTGGTGACTTTTTTCTGGTGACAGCTTACCTCTCATCAACAATCATAACATCTTCGCCGAGCTGGAAGGATGCCGTCCTGAGCATCCTGTCTACGTAGCCCACCAGCTCGATGGCTATGCACGAGGACGTCTCCCGCTGCACGCATTTGTTGGTCAGCCCTCGCTTGAGTGTTTCTTCTGGGGATTTAGTCTGGAAAGAGGAGATGAAAGAAGATAAGCTTGGAACTAAAATTACATCAATAAAATAGCAGTTGCTTAATTCGGCTTTATGTTTTGAAAGCACTGTCATTGAAATTTAATGCCAAAGTAGGGCTGGAAGTTTTCCTTGAAGGGCTAGTCAATGGTGCACCTACAAATATCGTAGTAAAGCAAATACATTAATATTTACTTTGTTAAGTATTATATTATTTTAATTATTGTGAATGTGAGGACTATGTGGGTAGATACCGTGGCCCCTGGTTCAGGCGACTGAAGGAACACGGGTGGGTTTTAGTCACTAAAAGTCTGACGCGTGCCCACCCGCTCCGCCTAGAGCAGGAGAAGTCATCTGATGATTTCCCTCAAAAATAAAAAAAGGACTATGATGGTCATTTTTCTCAGTGATTAAAACTCACTGAGGGCATGTTCTGAGTTGAGCTGCACGACGACACAAATGCGTGCACTGACTGGACAGGTCCACTCAATATCTGTGGTTCTTCCCTCATTCATTTATCTACCTTCATCACAACCAATCTACATGGTCTTCACATGATCTAACCAAGAGTATGTCTGGCCTTTAAAAGAGACTGTTACTACTGAGTTTGTTCGGCCTTTTTTTCTCAAAGTAGTCAGATAGGAAATACCAACTTCATCTAGTTTTAAAAATAAACTGCTTACAGAAATAAAACTATTCATCATTTAATTAGTCCCACATAACAGGGGGTGAGCTCATTGCCAATAACCGGGCACAAAATCCAAACACCTTTATACACCACTTGCCATGAAAGCCTATAGGGTACAATAAAGTATTTTTATAAAGTACAATAAAGTACAATAAAGTATTATAGTCATTGCTTTCTATTTGCCGGGTTCGGATTTATCATTCCAATTTATTATTTTCGGACGGCTAGGTTTATCACGACGTTTTCCTTAACAGCTTTAGGACAAAACATCAAAAGTGAGTGCAGAAGGATCCCTTGAATCGAGAGAAAAAGTTTGTGACCGGGATATAAAAATGTAATTAAACTCTATAAAAATGTACATAGTTTACCTATGTGACTAACGAAAACAGGGGGTCTACTCCGAAGTGGTATCGGCCGAATGTTCGGCCGTTTCCTGCTACGAAGTTACTATTTGGTTCGGTCGGTCCCGATCCTACACTCCTACACTCTTTCGAATATTGACTATGTCTATGAATCGTCCCGACCCAACTGAGCCGATCCGAACCATTTTCGCATTTTTCAATAATATTCGGTTCGGCCATGTGTCGGTTCGATCCGAACATTCGCACTTTGCACTTCGTAGTAGACCCCCTGTAATCATAAATTCAGCAATAGATTTTAGACGTAAACATTTTTCGACGGCTATAAAAATAAACAGGTGTTTTATTTAAGCGCAATACCTAAGCAGTCCAAATGTATGGAACAACTTTTTTTTTAAAACCGACGAGAAATTTCTTCGCTAGGGGGGGGGGGTCTAGAATCTAATGCTAAATTCATGGTAAGAGTTTGCACACTTTTTAAAAATTTATCCTATAGTTGCATTTTCGCCCTACCTAATGTAGTTGTACATTTATGTGAACCTACTGTATAATGTGAACTTTCTTGTATCGTGGTGAACTACGGCGATAAATCATGTGGAACATATATAAGGATCTTTGACAAACACATGAATGTATTCGTTCTCTCTATCAATAATTTACTTTGTTTTAGTTTCAAAAGAAAAGCAGCTTAATAAAATAAATATAATGTTAATATTACAGCTATTTTCGTGTGAGGTGGCATTAAATATAATCTAAAGGAGAATTATCATAGGTAAATAAAATAAAAATTGTTTATTTTGCTAAAATTCAACGTCGGTTGGGTAAGCTCTGTGATTAAGCCCTACGAAATAAAATTTAAATACTTTGTAAATAGTAATGCTTTCAAAAGTCAAAATAATTTCAAATATACATAACAGCTGCATAGGTCGAAGGATTAGCTTAAGTCTCTTGGTGAGGTTGGCCCGTGGTTGAGTAACCATTTTTACATACCAAGACCCCTCCGTGCCTCGGAAAGCGCGTTAAGCCGTTGATCCCGGCTGTTATTCGTGGATCTTTGACAGCCATTACGGGTCTTCAGAAGCCCAAAAGTTTGACAACTAGTTTTACCAAGGGGTTTCGTATTACCCAGTTACTGGGTCGTGGAGGTCATATAGGCAGTCGCTCCATGTATAATAACAAACAAATCAACAATGTGTGTATAGAAATGTATATTTTATACGAGTTTGTCTGAAATTCTAGATACTTTTGCTCGGAGTCACGTCGGGCATAATACTGGTATTCAGCTGCAACCGGTTAGACTGGAAGCCGAGCTCCACAAGTTGGGAAATGGCTGGGCAGATGAGATAATATATTCAGATTTTTTGTTGATCAGCGTTAAGCCGATCACCGTTAAAATCTCACTGTGTCAACAAATGTGATGTGAGCTTGGAGTGAGCTGTCATTCCACTTGTTGCTTCGGATTGACACTATTTTTAGCTCACTTTTACTTTCGTTTTTACGGTGAGATTTTTATTTGACAAAATAGACCGACTGGATTATCAATTAAAGATCTATCCACAAATATCAGGGCCGGGACGTGACAGGGCCCTGGCACACACAAGGCAGACACTGAAGCTCCGTCACCATCCCGGACACGGAAGTATGTGAACGAGTTCATATAAAATACACACCGATATATTTTTTTTGAGCCCCTTACGGAGCACCCAGACACTCATATGTGTGGATAGACCACCTCACGTCACAGGGTACAATACAGGGTAGCAGAGAAATTGACGTGCGACCTGGTACCATGGATTCAGTAGGTACATACGCCAGCAGCAGGTCAAGCTACCCGAAACTGTCAAATTTTCCCAATCAATCTTGCTAAAAACCTAATGATTTAGCGATAAAGTTGAAAATCTATTAAAGAAATTTGACAGATTGTAGTAGCTTGATGTACTGGCATCTGTACATGATTCTGAACATGCGTTGAAATTTTTCTTCGTTAATAAAAAAAAAAACATTTAGCTGTTCCATACATTCTGACCGCGTAGGTATTGAGTTGTTGAGTTAAACAATAACCATTCATTCATTAACGTTAGGTCATCAAGAGAATGATTTTCTGACACCTGTCATTGTCATACGATATACAATTCGCAAAACATGTATACCCTGTATACATGTTTTGCGAATTTGATGTTTATTACTTAGATACTAGTTTTTTTTTTGTAGTAGTTACGAGTATGAATGTCGATCGCTATAAGAGTAGGGGAAGACCAAAGAAACGATGGATGGACTGTGTGAATGATGATATGGCTAGAAAATGGGTGACTACTGAGATGATGACTAAGTAATATCACTAACTTCTTCAGTAGCAAATCATCTTGACAATGGAGATAGGTGCCTAACTGTCTTTTTAGACCTTAAAAAGGCTTTCGATTCCGTCTCTACGCCTATCCTCGTAAACAAGTTGGAAAAAATAGGTATTATAGATATCGCGCTTAATTTGTTTAAGAACTATTTTTCAAATAGGAAGCAGAGTGTCAAAGTGGGGCAACATATAAGTGATGTCACAGATTTATCATACGGGGTCCCCCAAGGAAGTGTATTAGGTTCAACGCTCTTCTTGATATACATAAACGACCTGTGTAACATGAAAATTCCTAAGTCCAAAAAAAAAGGTACACCTCTGCCTAACCCTTCGGGAAACAATTTTATTATAACCAAAGAAACAATTTTTTTTTAATACTTTGCCCCACACTAGGAATTACTCCCGTATCGTGGGTGCGTTTACAAACATTTAGACTCACATACACAAACAGCCAGACCCGGAACAATAGACGTATTCAAGATCATAAGTCCAGAAACGGGGTGAATAATTGCGGCTAGACATATAAAACTTTCTTCTCTCCAGGGAAAGCACCAGGGTGTGGTGAAGGGTGAGCGTGTTGGGGGACTATCTACTAGTAATTATGACGTTCGAAAAGTGCCGATTCTCAACGGTCAAGGAACCGACTTACGAGTTGTAGGTTGTGAGTTCGAACCCAGACAGGCGCTTTACTTTGTGTAAATAATTTCATTTCCATTGCTCTCAAAACGGTGAAGGAAAACATCGTGAGGAAACCGGCATGTCCTAGAACCAAAAAATTGAAGACATGTGACATCTACCAACCCGCACTGGGCCCGCGTGGTGGATTACAGCCAACTCCCTCTCACAGATAGGAGGCCTGTGTCCCAGCAGCGGGAACATTTAAGGGTGATTATGATTAGATCTCTGTACCTATTTTATTTATAACACCTCATCCTTTCAGCCTGGAATCATCGACTGCTGGTACGTATAAGCCTCTCTTTCTTCTGCCAGACTTCTCTGTTCTCTAATAACACCTATTTTTAACTAATAAAAACTTTGATTTTGACTTTAACAAATCGCTGCCAGTCTGCATCTTAAGTATTACACCGATAGCATACAGTTGTATTGTATTTCGACAAAAAAGTAACATTGATCATCTAACTACGTGTGTACCTGTAGTAACTTTTTGTGGGAACAATGTGATACATTTCCGAGGAAGGGAGAGTGTATCTTGTGTTTATGGGAAACGGAATTTGAAAATGCAATTTATTGATTTCTCACTCGTAATAGTAATCTCTCTATGTGGGGTAGGTACGACGGCAAAGTTTAACAAAAAGGGAAAGCCGGTCTTAATACTAATCGCACTAATATTATAAACGTGAATGTTTGTATGGATGGATGGATGGATGGATGAAATTTGGCACACAGATGGTTTATAACTAGGACTAACATATACGATACTCTTTATCCCGATATTCCCATGGGATCCAAACTTATGCGGGTGAAACCGCGGGGCGCAGCTAGTATTAACATAATTAGGAAAAATGAAAATTTTATCACCCTAGGGTAATTTAGGAACAGCCACATGTGGTGCTGTGATATAACAATATCATTGTCCTTAGTTATTTTATTTACAACAGCTTATACACCTTTGATCATCTGCCTGGCCTTTTCGGCCATCGGCCTGGTCGGCTTCCAGTCTAACCGGATGCAGCTGAATACCAGTATTTTACATGGAGCGACTGCCTAACTGACCTCCACAGCGCAGTTATTGGGTAGTACGATAACCCTTGGCAAGACTGGTTGTCAGACTTTCGGGCTTCTGACGACCAGTAACGACTGTCAAAAATCCATGAATGACAGCCGGGACCAACGGCTTAACGTGCTTTCCGAGGTACGGAGGGTCTTGGTATAAGATGGTCACCCATCCACGGACCAACCGCAGCAAGCGTAACTTACTTGATCGATCGAGCCGTGCGGCTGTTATTACTTAGCCACAAGCCAATGTTGTGAAGGGGCTTGTGGCTAACTAATAACAGCCGCACGGGTCGATCGATCAGGTTAAGCTACGCTTGCCGCGGTTGGTTGGCCTTACCGGAAAGCGACCCAATTAAAGGAGAAAGTTATATTATAGTTCACAAAATTAAATGGCAACCCATTTAATTTTGTGAACTATAATATAATTTTATTGACCATAACGAACTATGTTTTATAGAGATGAAGCTTCGATGGCAGTGGTTCTCTTTCCTACCCGCTAATTTCAAAACACAGCCTAACTATTTCAATAGATTACATCCTATTCCAAGCTTTTAAAGGTTAAATCCGGATGACCCATTAGTTGTCCGTCCATTGTGAGTACTTTGTCCTTTATAATCTACTTTAGCTATGAAAATGTTATTGTTTGATCCCAAAACTCAAGCTAACAATTTCACTAATTGATGGTTTAACTTTTGAAATATTTAATTAAATGTGCCCACATTGCACGGGGTGGTAGGGGGACATCGACGTGCAAACTGTAACCATAAATTAAGCACGCTCCCGCTGCGTACCAAGCTGGGTGTGTACATTCGCCCGCCGCTCACGTACACCGCTCCAGCTTGGCTCGCCCTCACTAGCGAGAGCAATAAAACGCTTCTCCGCGCACAGTAGAACCTGAAGCTGCGAAAAATTACCGCTGCCCCTCGCTACGTGAGGAACAATCGTAACCACAACGTAATTCAGCGAGATCTTAGGATCGAGAGCCCTCGATGACCGTTCACTCCTTTCGCAAGAGGGGGGAGTGGGGTGCTGCCACTGTCTGAGTGGTTTTTTTAATACACAGTTTTGTAACTAATGTAGCTATTTACGTACGCAATGAATTTGTAGAATGTGTTTTTGTTCCAATAAAGATTATTATTATTATTTATAATTTCCCTAATAAAACTAACGAGTTGGTTTATTTGAATGCGGCTAATCTTTGGATCCACCAGTCGAATTAGAAACATTCTTTGAATTTGATATTCCAATTCTTGAGGAGGGTTATAGTTTATGTTTTGTTGTCTAAATATCTGCTGGGACACAGGCCTCCTCTCCGTGAGAGGGAGTGGGCCGTAATCCACCACGCGGGCCCAGTACGGGTTGGCAGATGTCACATGTCTTCAAATTTTTGGTTCTAGGACATGCCGGTTTCCTCACGATGTTTTCCTTTACAGTATTGAGAGTAGTGTTGATGAAATAATTTACACAAAGTAAATCGCCTGACTGGGGTCGAACCTACGACCTACAACTCTTAAGTCGCCGCCTGTTAACGCGGTGGAAGCTATCTTTACTACTTACTGTTAATTTATTGTTATACAATGCTCGTGTGATAACTTTGATTTATTGAAAATAAATGTGGTATTAAAGCGAAGCTGCACGGAGGAAGCGATATTATATTTCAAGATAAAGTCAACCTTTATATAGAAAGAAAAAGTATTTTAAAAGAGAGAAAGAGTTTTACAAAGTACCATTAACATAATTGCTCCACAACTAATTAGAAAATGCGTTCCTGATACCAGACAGTTATACAGAGTGTCAGGGAAGTCGCCGTTGACGCGACTAGAATCATGTGCTGAATTCGTGGTTTCAGTTTGCACCCTAGCGTTGATTTTTTTTGTCGGTTATCAAAGAAATCTACTGCATCATAATAAGAGCGGTTCTGCACTCCGAGAAATGACGGTCCGAAGTAACCATAGTACTATTTGTATGAACTCAGTCCGTGCGAATTTAGAACATTCTCAATTGGGATTGAACTCGGATCTTGAATTCGGATTCGGATCGGACGTAGTGCGAAACCGCTCTAAAGTGCAATCGCTCCGAATCAGAAGGGCTATTAGGGGAAATGTCATTGTTTGCAGAACGTCCACATGTTAAAACATCTATCATCTGTTGTTGTTTGTCTCGAATCATGTTGCCTATGTTGCAATGGTTTATTTTATTTCTTGTCTTGATTGTTGTTTTTATTTATTTGTGTATAATTGCATGCTACACTGGTTGACGTCATCACGTTAACGCCGGCTGCCGCTGAAAACCAGCGCTGGGGCTCTGTCTCGTATAGAGTCTTAGCATTATGCTGAGCGATGGCCGTTTTGCGTGAATGTGACGCATGCTTACCCCCAACTTGTTACTTTTTTTTGTGTTTATGTTCTTTTTTATGCGTCATGTTTGCCGCAAATAAACGTATTTTCTTTCTTTCTTCTTTCTATACCTACGAGGTCAAATGTATGGAACAACATTTTTTTTTAATAACCCACGAAAATTGTCTACGCTAGGGGTCTAGAATCATTACTGAATCTATGGTAACTGTCTATGATTAGTTACAGCTCCACGTGACTTGCACTAGGTGCCGCTTTCAACGAACATGTTGCGACTTGAATGTCAGTCAGCATTTAAAATCAGCATCGATTGTTGCTGATGCCGATATTAAAAACAATGCTGATATTTGCAACAACCCAGCTTCGAACGTAGACTTAAATTTCTACAATCCAATCCTGAAATTCTACAGTAACTCAAAACTGGCGTGCCCTAGCCTAATTTTACATTATGCCAAGAAAATGAAGGTCGAGGGTCCAAAATTATATCCTTTGCCTGTTTTTTATGGGCCCTTGTAAGTCAAGTGGAACTGATTAAATAGTACGAGTGCAAAGCTTTGCATAATTTCTCTTTTCATAATTTCAGGGTACCAGGTAACTCTACTGACTTAAAAATTTGCTGTGCCCCACAGGGTTCATAATTGTTTCTATTATTTATACTAAACACCAGTATATATACAGCGTGGCGCAATAATGGCGACATTAATTTTACACGCGTATACGGTTTCGCGTCTTAGTTGTTTGAATATATTTTAATTCAATTAAACATTAATATTTATTTATTTATTAACAATTTTCTAAAATAGCATCTTAGAGCAACCTGACTTAAAGAACTGTAGCGCAGGGGTCATTCGCCGGAGTCACGGGTCATAACATTGCATCAATGTAATTAAAACATATAACGTGCAAATAGAAGACGAATTGAAGGAAAGAGAGAGAGCCCTATGGCGGCGAGCGTCGCAGGTGGAAGTTTTCAAGTTAGATAAGTTGTTATAACTTCTACGAGTATGATTACCGACCACTAGCCCTACCCGTGTGTTAAATTAATGTCGCCATGGTACCGGCACGTTGTATATTATGGATTGCAACAAAGATTAATTGAATTGGCATAGCCCGAAGAATTGCCAAACTTAAGTGGCAGTGGGCAGGGCACATTGCTCGCAGTACAGATGGCCGATGGGACAGACAGGTTCTGGAGTGGTGACCGCGTACTGGAGGACGTAGCGTTGGAAGTCCCATAAGGTGGACCGATGACCTTGTAAAGGCTGCAGGAATCCGCTGGATGCGGGAAGCACAGAATTGGTCGAAGTGGAGGTGCTTGGTGGAGGCCTATGTCCAGCAGTGGACTTCTTTCGGCTGAAATGATGATGAGGATAAATTTCAAAGTACTTAGCTTGTAGGTACGGCATAATAAAGTTTTTAAAATTACTTGGTACTTGGTACTGCAAAGTTGATTAACACCATCCTAAATGTCAGTTGTGATTAATGGGCGACAACTTGCTAACTTTTAAAACTTCATTATATAATCAACGCGTAATAAATGTAGTAAACATTTTAAGAAAATCATTATTGGTAGCAGCTGGATAGCACTTGCCGAAAATCGAGTTGAATGGCTTGCTATAGGAGAGGCCTATGTCCAGCTGTGGGCTGCTGTAGGTTGATGATTATGACACCTACATGATCTATTTCAAACAATAACTAGGGCAAAACTTGGGTAATTGGTGATAGTTTTGTTTTTCACTTGTAAAATTCTTTTCAATGATCAGATTATTTTTTAACCTAGTTTTTAAAATAGGTAGGTAATCGAAATTCCAAAATGATCTTTTGACACTGTACAATTTATGTGCCAAATTAAACTTAAGTGCCTAATTATTATTGTAATTGTTTGAACCTCATACCAGCTGGTATTTTGTTCAAATAATCGAGGGGCTTGTGGCTAAATAATAACAGCCGCACGGGTCGATCGATAAGGTACGCTTGCCGCGGTTGGTTCGTGAATGAGTGACCACCGTCACATACCAAGACCACTTCGTGCCTCCGTTTGGTCCTGGCTGTCATTCAACGAGTGTCATCTTTGACAGTCGTTACGGGTTGTCAGAACCCCGAAACTCTGACAACCAGTCTTATCAAGAGGTATCGTATTACCCAGTAACTGGTTTGTGGAGGCAGTCGCTCCATGTAAATACTGGTATTCAGTGCATCCGGTTAGACAGGAAACTGATGGTTACAGGAATAATATATATTTTGTGTTTAAAAGTGTGACTTTGTCAAACGTTAAAAAAAAAACATAATATCTGACTTTGCATTTGTATTGGACTGTATTTAACCAGGTACTATATTATTGACATGCACGCCGAATTCCAGAGACATTATGACTAAATTATTATTATTATTAAATTTTCATTCCTTTTCTATCTCTTTATATACACATTAGACAAAATAAACAATCATGCCATACCACAGGCTAAATAGAATATAAGACCGAATAATGTAACATGAGAAACCATCGATCTCTATTAAAATGTGAATAAATGAATTTGAATTTGATCCCAATATAGTCGGGAAAAGCCTATAACATAATAGTGGTAACATTGCATTGGAGTTATAGCTGTTAAGGTGTTATTTACGAAATTGTGGAATAAATAATATAGTGGGAAATATATTTTTTTATCAATCAATCATTAGCGATAAAGCTAGTCCACCCCTATCTTACACTGACGATACAATTCTCACGCTTCACATACTACTGGCCTACTTTCCAGACAATTGATACGTCGTATTGAGTGACAACGCCCAAGATATAGGAGAAAGCGGGCACTTTCATAAAGAGAGTAATTTGTACAAATTATAGGAGATGCTGATTAATAGAGCTTGTGCACGCAGAACATGGCGAGTGGTGAAGTTTTTACGAGGTTATTGTGTTGTAATGTGATGATTTGTGGGAATGATTGTAGATGATAGGCTAAATTAATTGATTGATTGGAGAGCCTTACATCAGTGCATTAATTAATTTGGCCTATTGTAATCTTCTGCGAGATTAGGCCTGTGTTTGGTCATTTAGGCAAGCAATAACATTTTAAAAGAAACACAACTATTTTAGTGACCAATGTGTGCAAAAAAATAAACTAGAAAAAACAACTGTAAACCTATCCATGGCGTTAAGGACTCGCATTTCCTTTCATACGAAAATTAAGAATTTTACGCATTTGCAGTTTTCTCCGCGATTTTTTGTAAGATTTTTACAGAAATTAGGTAACCCCTAGTCCGTTATACAGGGTGGTAGGGACAACAACGCGCAACCGCTAACCATGTATTCAGTACATGATTCTGAACCCCCCTGCGTTGAAATTTTTCGTCGGCTTTTTCTTATTTTTTACGATTTTTTCTGCATTTTTTACTGTAAACTGTGTAAAATAATTATTTCTATCTAACCCAATGAGATTTTTAATAAAAAAATAGTAAACTCACTTGTTTCACTTAAAACAGCAATGTAAATAAAACTCGAAAAGGCAGCGCGCGGTATCGCGGTAGGTAGCGCGGAGCGTTTTGATCGCGGTGTTTGCTTGCAATACATTGCGAACTCAAAAATGACAATTTTTATAACCGGTCATTTCCGATGAGATGAATGACTTTCGTAATTTTATTTAAGGCATCTGGTGTAACCTTTTCACGACGTTTGCGCGTCGATGTCCCTGCCACCCTGTATGCCTGATGTAAGTTTGAAATGAATGAATGAACGAATGAAACGGCAGCATCCTAATTGCTTAACACACTATCAGTCACAATCTGAATAATTCTAAAGGATAGCTTATCCATTCTACTTCAGGCTTCATATGTTCGAAATAATAGTCTGCTAAATAACGTAAATAACGCAATGAACGTTGTTCAACTGTCAAAATGAAAGCCATTGTTAGTGTGTGACGTAATTACCCCGCAATTTTTTTTTCTGTTACTGAACCAAAGTAAGATAAAGACTACATACACGATACAAGACTACAAAAATCAATGGACAACATTAAAAAAATACGCAAATTGCAAAAATAATACTTATTTTTAAATCGCTTATCGTTTTTTACTTGTAACTAAACAATGTTAATGAAACTTTAGCATCGACCGGAGTCGTTAATTATTATAGCGACAAGTGAAAACGTAATTATAAAGTTCCGATGTTTAGCCACGAGCCACAACAACAGTTGCCGTGAACAGTTATCGAGGGGTGAGCAGTGTGGATGAAACTGTTCAATTTTGTTTTAATTTGAATACTTTCTATGACAGAATATTTTTTCAGTTTTTACACTTTTAATATTGGAACGACTAACTTAGGGCTGATTTTTCAATCATCTGATAACTTTATTTGAGGAATAATTTTGACAGAAAACTGTCAAACGACAATTCTATTTCTCGAATAAAAGTTATCTGGCGATGGAAAAATCAGCCCTTAGTATACAAATAAATGCAAAAACAAAAGGACACTTAGGGCACTTCACTAAAGTCAGATATCTTTTATCTGTGGAATAAAATTGTCGTCTTGTTTTTTTAGCCTATACTGTCCCACTACTGGGCAAAGGCTCCTTTCTGCTAGTACTACTATGGAAAAACTGTCAAAACTTTAGAATTTGTGCTCGGGATAAGACATAATCTATGTATAAAATATTGGTGGAATTAGCTCTTAGGCGTCGAAGTACTCATCCGGAAACGTGCCCAGAAGACTAACAGCATTGCCACGGTGAATGGCAATGCTAATACTATGGCCAGCATCGTCATCTCGGTAGTCACGGTTTTCCCTTACCCTCTACTTTTACAAAAATTGTTTTGAGTTCCCTCAGTCAGTCGCACCATACTCGCAGGACTTCAGCTACATTGCTCATTCCGACATTTGAAACAAGTAAGAAGTAAGATGCAGTGGAAAATAACAGTCGTAAAACTAGGTTGCACTGAAACTTTCATAAAGTTTAGAGGAAACTTCAGTTGCGCGCTAAAGTTTCACACACGGCACTGTACGGTACGTGCTTGTTCATAGCTTTTAACTGTTTACGTCTTTCTCACTATGCCTGTAAGATTCAAATTAAAATTCGCTTGTTTTATTTTAGTTGGACAATAGGAACAAGGAACAACAATTTGGGCTTACCATGAGGCTCGTCTGCCTTTAAAGCAAGAGTGAACAGGCATCTTCTGGCCACGCTCGTTCCGTCATAGACCTCATCGATCGCTTTCCAGGCGCGATCGAGGTTGTCATCTCGAGCAATAAGTCAAGGCCGATACCAAAGTGCCAAAAGTTCGTAATCTCCTAAATTCAAAATGGCGTGTCAGTGGCAAAATATACGACTTGTCACTGTGTATGAGACCATACGTGTAAGTACATATGTGTTACCAATTGTCGGAGATACAGTTGATAATAATAATAATATTAACCTACCGCCGTATCTCTACGTTAACTTCGAGGTTGGGCTTGCGCGCTCCGAACTCTAGGCCTGTGCCGGAAGAGTTTACTTTGCCGAAACAGGTCTAGGGTGAGAATCCAGATCAAGAGAGATACAGAAACCCGCAAGGTAGCATGTGGCTAACTGGGCAGTAGCGACCCCACGGACCCTATCTCCCGGGAGAAATGTTGTTCCTCACCTCTGGCTTGCCTTTATTGGCCGGCTGGAGTGAACAATGACGAGGAACAGAGACTCGCAAGAGCAAACGTGCTCGGGGGAAGGAAGTATTCCAGTAAGTGCTCGTAGGGATCTTGACCATCTTCCGGGCTCTGGGATTTTTCTGAAAGCCGTGGAATACCTCTCCACTCCTCATAAGCACCTCAGGATATGTTGCCCCCTTGTTGCTATGTCACTATGTGCTAGCAACAGTTTCCAGGGGCCCATTAGTGAGTGTGCAAATCCTCCCTGCTAGTTTATCCGTGTATATATAAAACATTGATCAGGCAGGGGCCATAGTTCTTCCATAGTTATTGGTGACCAGTCCACTTTAGCTACCCAAACCCATAGTCCAAATTTGTATTTTTCCATATCCTGCAATAGTTCTACACTAACCGGGGGTTATCCTTGGGTGCACTTGCATAGTGCATACAGGGATAATCGTCGGGTGGTGCCACATTTCAATAAAATTTCATAAGGGGCCTCTGCGAGTTTGCTTCGTCCCCTCGTACGCCTTCCAAAGGACCGTGACCCCACGGTATCGAGATATGTTTTCTTTTATAATAATAATAATCTTTATTTCAAAAAGCCAAATACAATTTGTCCATCTCAATCAAACATAAAACATGTCGTTGTGATCTTGTTGTCCTAACTGCAATCATCTACAGTTCTTTTATTTTTCGTTGCTTGTATATATAGTATGTATGTATTTATGTATCTATAATTTTATAAATGTATGTATTTGTGTATCTATTTTAGTGTATTGTATACATAATATTTTGTGTCCATTATAAGGTTGCCTGGAAGAGATCGCAGTAATGCGATAAGGCCGCCCATTGTATAGTTTGTAGTGTTTAATGTATTTTTTATACTATGTATTATTGTGGTGTACAATAGTATACAACGTACCGCTACAATGGCGACATTAATTTAACACACGGGTAGGGCTAGTGGTCGGTAATCATAAAAGTTATAACAACATAAAAAAAAACCTAACTTGAAAACTTCCACCTGCGCCGCTCGCCGCCATAGGGCTCTCTCTCTTTCCTTCAATTCGCCTTCTATTTGCACGTTATGTGTTTTAATTGCATTGATGCGATGTTATGATCCGTGACCCCGGCAAATGACCCCTGCGCTACAGTTCTTTAGGTCAGGTTGCTCTAAGATGCTATTTTAGAAAATTGTTAATAAATAAATAAATATTAATGTTTAATTGAATTAAAATATATTCATATAACTAAGACGCGAAACCGTATACGTGTGTAAAATTAATGTCGCCGTTAAAGCGCCACGCTGTATAAATAAATAAATAAAACAATGAATTAGGTATTCATTGTTTTAAACATTAATATTAATATTTATTTAAACATTAATATTTATTTATTTTACAACGCTGTGCATTATTTGAGACAGAGTGAACGCCTGCGTCTGTGCTAGTATAAACTGTGTTACAGACACAGGCGCCTTCCTCTTACGGTTAATTGACAATTATCTGCACTTGGTAGGCATAAAACTTAGTTAGCTGAAAGGTCTGATAATGCGGTTATACCAAAAGTCCACGTCGAGATGGATACGCGGAAACATAATTATGTCCGATAATCCACTCTAGGCCTATACATTTCGTAAAAATCTATCTAGCTTAGAGTGGATTCTTGGACATGCGATTCCGCGTTTAGGGTGGATGTTTTGAAGTAAATAAACAGAATAAACCCTGTACCCTATTAGTGGCTATATTGACACCGGCATACCATTTCAACATTCAACATTTTCTGCATGATCGAATCACAAATGAAAATATCCGCAGGAGAACCAAGGTAACCGACATAGCCCGAAGAATTGCCAAACTTAAGTGGCAGTGGGCAGGGCACGTCACAAGGTCGACCGGCGACCTTGTGAAGGTCGCAGGAACCCGTTGGATGCGAGAAGCATAGAAATGGTCGAAGTGGAGGTGCTTGGGGGAGGCTTATGTCCAGCAGTGGACGCCAAATGATGATGATGATACCATTTCAAACTGAAATACAGCAAAGGCGCTCAGTATGTACCACAAACAGGAGAAAGTTGAAATGCCACAACCAGGCAATTAATCCGCACTATCAAGAGCCTACACTAACTTAACAAAACTAAGTTAGGAAGTTTATCTTTCCCGAAACTTAGAGACTAAAGTTATGTATAAACTTCTGACAAACTTACGTACGCCTTAGGTGTTAGATTTCAGTTCCGTGATTTAATCAGCATATCTTAGTGCTGAAGTTTTACTATGACCACAGAGGGTAGACTTAGGAAAGTCTTGTATTTGCATAATCGGTTATAAAAGCTGACCACAGACAATTTGCATTCCATCTTCCTTTATCGGGTTGTCAACTTTTTTATATCAAGTATAATTATTATTTTCGAAGCCATTGCCTGCTAAATAAATAGATGGTGAAAAAATATAGTTTAAAAATATTGCATTATTTTTGCTGCTTTGGGTTTTTTTATGTCTCATAACTGTATTAAACTCTAAAAACAAATTATATCTACAAAACACCTTTATTTTACCTTTTACGATATTAAAATACTGTCCCTATTGACGAGATGAGCTCGTCATCTTGTATTCATTACTGAAAATATGCGTTTGGTAAACGCTGAAGTTGGTACAGAAAGAAGAGATGATACTATTTTGAAAATATAAGAAAAGACAGAATCACTGAGCAACACTAAACTTGTTACCATTTTTCAGTAGTTCACAATCCCGGTTTCCAAAGAAAATTCCTAATCAATTGCTTTATAGGTTGAAAAATTCGTCTACTAAACAACGTAAATAACGCAATGAATGTTATTTATCTGTCAAAATGAAAGCCATTGGCATTGTAAGTGTGTTACGCAATTGGTCCGCAGGTAAGCGGATTTACTCGGTAAGTGTAAATATTGTAGTGTAATATTGTATTGTTAGTATTGTGGTCAGTGATAAATGACAAGTTATTACTCGTGTTACGAACCGACCCTTATTATCCATTAATAACGCATTATTCTCCGCATAAAATAGCAACGTTTAACCTCCAGAGGATTTATTTAACTTTTTATTTAACATAACATACCACACCACACCACGCCACACCACACAACCACAGTTCCCTCCTTTAACACACATACCTTACACATTAATAGCCGTAGTTCATTATAGGTTCAAATGTTATCAACTTATCACGTTATCACACATAAATAAAGGATTTTCTTGAACACGAAGTTACAGTAGAATACTGACTCCTAAGTCACAGGGTCCCCCCTAGTTTAGGAGGCAGGGTTTTCACTATTTATGCAACCTTTATTTCCCAAAGTTATGTCCCTGTTTGAATTGTATGAGCTTTCTATATTAAGGTTTTTGTGTTATTAAACTTATTTTTATTTTATTTTTTTATTTCACAGCATTTTCACTGAACATTTTGATCATACGTTGCGGACACACCGGTGTCAAAGGTACAATAACGGAAATTAATTGTTTAAAAGCAGATTGACTACCATCTTAAATTGTCCGTATATTCAAATTGCAACTTACTGTCATTTTTCGACAGCTTTGTGAAATGGCAAAATGACGTAGGATGTCAATTTGATAAGCAATCAATTTCCCTGACTGTACAACCTTTATAGATTTTAAATAGGCATCTAATCTTAATTCCGTATTTACAAAGTCTATTATTTTCGTACGATCTTAGTGAATTCGCAAGAGTTTTGTTGAAATTTGTCAGTTATATGTAAATATTAATATTCTGTGTTAAGTCTGATTTTGTATTTTAGGTTAAGAATTATCAGAGTAGTAACAAACGCTAGGGCACTGTTATTTATTTTATGTTATAATATATACTAGGTATAGTTAGCATATTATTGTGTTCAGCATTCTGTACTCGTATATAAGGTATTGCGTTAAAGTTCCTATTACTTTTTAGATTATTAGTTTTAATTCTTTATATTATATTTAAATTCTATATAATAAGTTAGTATAGATTTGTAAAATGACCGCATTGTCGTATTGGGTACATACACCTGTAATGATAGTTGTAAGGGAGGTTTTAATAAATAAATAAAAATGTTAATTAATATTTTGGTATATTAAAATATTGGTTTTCATTTTAAAATTCTTAAAAAAAACAGACTTAGTTTGCTTGATAGTTACGTGAAAGGGAATGTTTAATGCGTACTATATTGTATGCTAAAAATCAAAATCAAAAGTCATTTATTCAAATTAGGCTGAGAATCAGCACTTTTCGAACGTCAAAATTACAAAAGACAGTCTCCCAAAACGCCCGCCCTTCACCACTTGCTAGTGTTCGCTGGTAAGAAGAAGTGAAAAATTCAATTTTTTCATTCTATGTCCAAGCTTACCATCTACACATATTATTTTATTAGTAACGAATTCAAAACTGAAAGTTGAATATTTTTGAAAGAAACGAATTGCTACGAGGTCTGCGGGGTAATCGCGTAACACACTATCAGTAGCAATGGCTTTCATTTTGGCAGTTAAACAATATTCATTGCGTTATTAACGTTGTTGAGCAGATATATTTTTCGAACATTATTATTTTATTCATTTATTTATTATTATTAAGGCACATCAACAACACAAACACAAACATTTACAAATAACAGAGAACAGAGACATGTACTAGTGTTTACATCAATTACAGACGTGCACGGCATTCACAATAAAAGAGAAGAAAATACACAGCATTCACGCCACAAAAAAAAAACAATACAATAAAATTTAATAAAAGAAAACAAAAACAACATAAGAACAAAAAGTAGCTAAAATCTCGGTAGTAGAGAGAATACCCTCATCGACTTAAACATTGACTGATATATTATTTTGTTTTGTTGTTGCAACATTATGAAGCAATGAAGCAATATCCTTCAAAATGATTCAGATTCTGATTGATAGTGTATGAGTCTGCTGCCGTAAGTGTAGTTTTTAGAATTATTGCCCACTCATCTGTTAATCTGGAGTATGTTCTAGATTAGCGCAAAACCTTCTTAACACAGTCGAATGAAAGGACATCATTCAAGTGTCAAACCATTTATACCCATTAAAGTGCCGAAAGTGCAAAAATATGATTTTTGGCGTTTTCAATCTCAAATAGCAGCCGGGGGGTTAACTGTAGATTTGCATTATAATAGTAAAAAATGCTCATAAGGTAATTTCCCTTAAGAAAACAGTACTTTTTTTTCCGGCCGACTTCAATTTTGGGTACGAAATGGATGATGTCCTTTAGCACACAGATAGTTTACCTAAAACCTGACATTAACACATAGTGTACTCTTAAATCTCGGTATTAAGTTCCCGTGGGATATTTTCCGACATCCAAAAGCTAGTGATTAAATATACTAAACATACCAACATTAATTATACCGTTCTTACCGTTACCAACATCCACATCCACACATCCACTTAAGGCATTCATCTACAAAATCAACAGGGATTAGGGGAGGATGAAGGTCTCTTATCTTCCCTCTTTCCTTTTGTTCTTAATGAGGTAGCGTTAGGATAATTATAATTAATATAGTACTTTGGGAGTCAGCAGATTATTATAATGCTATAATTTAGCGAGATGTTTTTGCTGACGGTATGATTATGAATGGAAGATGAATTTGACAAAGGAAGGCAGAGAGTGTGACAAAAATATCGTAGGTAGAAACATTATTTTAAAAGAAAGAAGGATAAATATTTTATTTCGGATACGCACAGGAAATACAAACAGTAAAAAAGGAGCATTTAAAACTAACAAAATTATAAAAAAAAAGAAAGAAAGATCGGTGCGAGGTCAAAAAGGCTGCTATTTTTATTTAATTGACCATTTATGTACACACATATATAAAAAGACAAGAAAAAAATCAGAACAGAAAAATAGGTACAGATGTGATGCTTATTTCATAAGAAATATCTTCCAGAATACCTGCGATAGGACAATAGATAGAGAGATGTAGACAGCGTATGAAAGAGTAGAGGAGACAAAAAAAAAGTCATATAAACTAAACAAATGCTGCTATCTCAGCATTATGGTGCGATATTTGATAGGGCCCGATTTTAGCTACTATAATACCCATAAGAAAGAAAGAAAGAAAATACGTTTATTTGCGGTAAACATGACGCAAAAAGGAACATAAAACACGAAAAAAGAGGGTTGGCAGAAACATGCGTCACATCTACGCAAAATAGGAAGTCAATAAATGTGGCACCAATAACTGAACAATTGGAATATACACATTAAAACATACTTTTTCTAAATCATAAAAGTAGTTGAGAACATCTGAAACATCCAAACTAGAATTTTTATGCTTGGGGTAGTTTTGAATTTAAATTAACTAGGTATGAAATCAAAATCAAAAGTAATTTATTCAAATTAGGCTGAGAATCAGAACTTTTCGAACGTCACAATTACATAAGACAGTCCCCAAAACGCCCACCCTTCACGACTTCCTAGTGCTTTCGCTGGAAGAAGAAGTGGTGCAACAAACTCCCCGGCAGCACGCACAGCTGTCTGGTATGTTTAAGAGTACTTAGTTGAGAAAAATTGAAGCGTCTAAATTTGTTTTTTTTTTATTTATTTAGTTTCGGACAACAATATAATCCATCTTGTTATTATGCTTGGGGTAATTTTATCTTTAAATTAATTAGGTAGGTTTATAATTCGTTTTTACTCAATTTCATTAAATATTCTTCTACAGACGATAAAAGTTAAGTTTTCCTAGTTTTCCAGTCCATTCAATTCAGTTACGCATATTTTAAGAAACTACCGATTTTGGAAATAATAAACTTAGTAGTTCGGAAAATTCGTGCATAGCAGGGGCGGCTTCACACGGCTTTTACGACTTCACAAAACATCTGGATTTCTTTAATATACGTAAGCTACCGGAATAAATTCGGTTAAAACTAGGTAGTTTAAAAGAACAACGGGGTTACATAGACCGATCGACTTGAATTTATAATATCTATAGGTAGAAGATAATATTATCTATATTATTAAATTAACACAAAATCAATTATTAACAATATACAAAGTAAGTAACGGCTGCGACTTCCGTGTTCTAGGACGTAGGTTCGAAACAGGCAGTTTACTTTGTGTAAATTACTTCATCACCACTGTTCTTAAAACGGTGAAGGAAAACATCGTGAGGAAACCGGCATAACCTAGAACCAAAAATTCAAAGACATGTGACATCAACCAACCCACACTGGCCCCGCGTGGTGGATTATGGCCTACTCCCTCTTACAGAGAGGAGGCCTGGGTCCCAGCAGTGGGAACATTATAGGCTGATTATGTTATGTATAAAAGATATTGATGAATACTTACTTAATTGTTGAAATTAATCATTAGCTTCGTGATTTTTTTTTTCCGTGAATTTTGCCCCTGTTTTAATAGTTATTCTGCTATTCGGGGCGGAGACAAATCCAACAAATCAAATATCATAAAAATCGGTCCAGCCGTTCTTGAGTTAAAAATGCTGTAACCCGACTTTGTTTTATTTAAACACCATGTTCCGGACGATATACATAAACTTCGACCAGATATTCAGACCATGGAAATAAGTATTTTTCATTATGGACACATTTTATGAATTCTTATTTTTTGTTAATTTTCATACAAACTAAATACCTTGACGTAAATCACCCGATATGCATGCTTCTTTATCTCTTTATCCGAAGCATTTGATAGATTTATCATTTAAATTGCACTAAGCGGCAACACAGGCCAAATTAAGACCCTTTCTCACTGCATAGCTCAATGAAACTTCATTAAATGAAATTACAAATATCTTTGTAACGAAGCCTTTTTAAGTACTACTTCCTTTATTAGATTTGATTTGTAAAAGCTATATATAGAAGCGTTTGCCAACGTTTATGGTTAACGTGAAGAACACGCTGTATAGATGCCTAGTTCATTAATGCAGTTTACAACAGCACACTCCCTATTCATTTAATAGAAACAAATATGCCATGAACACATTCCCCAAGTAATTACAATAATTGCTGGTACCATAAGTAATGATAGTGCCACTAATATAATTACACTAAGTACTTTTAAGGCAACCATAAAGTGTCACTAAGTACCAAAAGAGGCATTATATTATGAGCAATGTGTAATCAACATTAATTTGTAAAACAACTGTAAATTGACGTGTAATAAAATTTATGATTATGGTTGAGTTATGGAATGTAATAATTTATCTTTTCTATGGATTTTTTAGTGTTCCATGTCTAAAAAGTAACCACTGAATGGTATTAAGGGAAATTTTCACTCATTGGTGGAATTCACCCTTTGCTGAGTTTCATTAAACTGAACTCGATCAACACATATGTCACTGTCCATATTCCAGAGATATACAAACCCCCTGACAATAGATAAGGGTTCAATGACGGCTCTGATCACAAGTGCGTATGTGGCACCTACCCACAGACAATGGCCCACTTTCCATTTTGCGCCGCATGCCCTGTCACCTGATGAGTTTATGACTGCGTCAGTGAACTGACTCCGCGCAGTTGAATTTTGAGGCCGAAGATATTTGACCTTTTTGCCATCAATACGCTAAGAAGACGAACGTACGTATTGCAATATCTAAAATTAAAAGAACTAACGTAAAATAACCTACGTTCAAAATCCCTAAAATCTAAATACCTAATGATTGTTTCACTTATATTCAAAATACCGAAAGCTTAAAATGTCAAATGGATATGTTACTGAAGTTCATAAAGCTAAAACTTGAAATTCCTATGTACAAAGTTCCTTAAATTGGTTTACCTCACCGTTATAGAGAACAGAAACACCGCATGCGTAACACGCATATACCCTTTTTAAATCGAAACAGCTAGGTTAGGTTAGGTTAGAACTGTGAGCAACAACTGTGGCCAGAAACATATTTTTGAATGATATATATTTAGTCCAATCAGTATTTTAACTTAGGTAATTCGTAGGTAGGTGTTAGTTGCTTAGGTATTTAAAAATATTAGGTATTTATATTTTAGGGATTTTAAACGTAGGTTATTTTACGTTCGTTCTTTTAATTTTAGATATTGCAATACGTAGCCGTCGATGATACTGGCAGCTCTTGAAAGCGATTTGGTGATTTAGATGTGCTGATCGTATTCAGTTATATTACTGAGATTCGCCCTAAGGAGCCAAAGTTTCAAAGTGTCTTTCCATCTCATTAATCTTTCAATCTCATTTGTACCCTACCCTTTTCTGGATTAAACATAGATTTGATCAAATGAATGAAAGGCGACTAACTGAATATGTGAGTGGACACGCCGGGAGGGGACGCCTATGAGGACATATTGTGACCTTATTGGTGATGTTCTTCAGAAAGGTCAAGTCGGTAGTACTCGCAACCGGCGTGCGTGTATAATAATAATAATAACGTTTATTGTGTCCAGAAGTTATACATAAACAATTTTGGGTTTGGAGTCTTCATTTAAGCAAATAATGCCTGTATTAGAAGACTCCGCTCCTTCACAACAGTAGGTACTTACTTAAAACACAACAAAAACAGAAACATGGGTGTAGTAAAACAAAATATAATTATGTGAACGTGTGTGAGTGTGCATTTGTGTTGTTGAGTGTAAATGAGTGTTCTGGATGTGTGGTTGTATGAGTATGTGTGTGTGAATGTACTCGAACGATCAGATGTATGAACGTAAACGACACAAAAAGAATATTATATGGATCTTAGCAGGTGGCGTTCTGTAGTTTCTGCCTACCCCCATGGGGAGAAGGTGTGAGTTTATAAAATAATCAACCTTCTATACATATTTAGACTAACAACAATACATTATCATCTGCCTAGCCTTTTCCCAACTATGTTGGGGTCGGCTTCCAATCTAACCGGATGCAGCTAAATGCCAGTATTTTACATAGAGCAACTGCCTATCTGACCTCCACAACCCAGTGGATAATACGACACCCCTTGGTAAGACTGGTTGTCAGACTTTCAAAAAAAATCCACGATTGACAGCCGGGACCAATGGCTTAACATGCTTTCTGAGGAACGAAGGGGTCTTGGTATGTGAAGATGGTCACCCATCCACGGACCAATCGCGGCAGCCGTAGCTTAACCTGATCGATCGACCCGTGTGGCTGTTATTACTTACCCACAAGCCCCTCTTTATACATGTATGAATGATTGAAGTTCAGTACGTTAAATAAATAAATAAAATAAAATAATTTTAATTCAGATATCAAGGATCCATAGGTAAGTACATCATAATATGACGAGAAAACTCACTCTTTAAAAGGGCACGTCATGATTAAATCAAGAGCCTGTATGAAGTTATTACGTCCCTGCATGGGGCGAAGTGCCTTAGAACGATGGCGTCTTATAAAATTATCTGAGCGTAACTGATTCACTTGCTATTTTCTTGGATGTAAGGCAAGGTTCCCATCGTATCATGGAAGATTGTCGTCCGGTTCAAAGACGGAGACATTATTATAATATATACAACATGTCCTGGAATTAACGCACACTACCAGACACCCCAATTAGAATATTATGTCAATCGTAATTAAATACATACATTGAATTTTTACTATCTTCTTAATATATATAATTCTTCTGTACGTGTGTTTGTCACCTAACTCTTCTTGAACGGCTGGACCGATTTGGATAAAATTTCATGTGCATATTTCAATGGGTTCCTGGATGGTTTGAAATTTGAAAACATAATTGGACCCAGTAGGGCAGGACGACGTCTGCCGGGTCCACTAGTTTTGTATAAAACATTATTTATTTATTAAATTAGAGATAGATGTAGTGATTATGGGAGAAAAATGTGGTCAATTTACAAATCTAGGCAGGCACATTGTCGCGCACATAATAACTATATAATAATGGACGTAATAGGTACTATGTCCATTTCAATTGGTTTTGACTGTACACCTGAAGTGTGACTGTAATTTACGGAGTCAAATATATTTTTTGGATTAAAGATTACATATATTAATAATGATAGAAACCGATTCAGTAATCGATTATGAACAAATTTCCTTAATAATATATATTAATTCAGTTACACGTTGTATACTTAAGTGGTTCTCAGGAAATGGCAATCCCGCATTTGGCCGGATAGTTTCGTATAAGTTTTTGTCGACATAACCCAATAGAACGGCTCATGATTCAGGATTCCTGAAACTACAGTCGTCAAACGATAAAAATTTACAGTGGGAACCGTCCCTTACACTTCAGTAAATACTACAGGATCAGGAAAGCGCTGTAATTAACATGTCCCCTTAGGCATTCATTTTCCGTCACACACTTCCTACATAACAGTTTGAATTATTATTCCTATTTATATACTATACTCTCAAGGACTTTTCAATAAATCCTTGTCATTCAGGAGCTGAGCACAGTGGTGGCCTAGTGGTAACAGGCCCGACTTACGAGTTGTAGGTCCTGGGTTCGAACCCAGGCAGGTTTTGGAAGAACTATTTAGGCCTGAGACTATTCGTTTTGGGTAGGTATATACCGTAAAGAGCAGTGGTTGCCTGGCTGGTAACGGCCGCGACTTACGAGTTACGGTCGTAGGTTCAAACCCAGGCAGGCACTTTATCATCTACCAACCCGCACTGGGGTGATTAAATTCTATCCTCCTCCCTCTCGAACAGAGGAGGCCTGTTTCCCAGTAGTGGGAACATTATAGGCTATTTATGCTTATTCAGGCGCTTCTTTATAAGAGCTGAAGTAGATTCAAAATACTAAATATTTACGAGTACATGTAACAATTTTACACAGATTTTTGTACCAGATAACTTGAATGGACTGATAAATGAAATACCTAGAAGTCATCATCTGCTTGGGCTTTTTCCACCTATTTTGGGGTCGGCTTCCAGTCTAATTGGATGCAGGTGAATAGTATTTTACATAGAGTGCCTGCTTATCTGACCTCCACAATCCAGTTACTGGGTAAGACGCTACCCCTTGATAAGACTGGTTTTCAAACTTTTAGGCTTCAATCTATCCGTAACGACTGTCAAAGATCTAAAAATGACTGCGATGGCTATTAATTTATTAATTGGACTTAACTGTAATTATTAATTAAGACACGCGTAGATTGCGTTCGCTTCGATGTATCCGTTATAATACACACGGACGATGCGGTTGGTTGATGTTACTGTAAAAGATGCTTCGCATTAAAAAAAGCAACTATTTTTTATTCGTATAATGTTCCCACTGCTGGGACACAGGCCTCCTCTCACCAAGAGGGAGTGGGCCTTAATCCACCGCCCGGGCTCAGTCAGCGGGTTGGTAAATGTCACTTATATTCGATTTTTTTGTTCTAGGACATGGTGGTTTCCTCATGATGTTTTCCTTCACTGTTTTGAGAGCAGTGGTGATGAAATAATTTACACAAAGTAAAGCGCTGGATTCGATCCTAAGACCTTCAACACGTAAGTCGCGGTCGTTACCACTGGACCACCAACTGCTCTCTTAACATGTGATTACCTTCTTCTTGTTATTTGCTAAATCATAAGCCATTATATCACACAAACAGTTACAGTTTTAATGTTCACACATGTGAACATTTAAACTGGCTTGCTTTGACAGAGAAAAACAATCTGCCGCGAAGCGGTCCCTTTGCACCTATGGATACAGGAATTTAAACAAACCTGGTGTATAATTAATAAAACCGACAAACAAAAGGTGTGACCGTGACAATTCGACAATTTTACAAGTCCCTTTCATAGATTTTCTGTCGTGAAAATGTTTCGATTTTATAATTTACTTATGTCACATTATCAGTTATTTTACATAGAACCAATGGATATATATATTATAGAAAGAAAATGAAAATATTTTAAGACACTGAAAAACGCTGACGCTGCTACGAGTACTGCAGGAAAATTTAATAACACAAGTTCACTTCCGCAACTTTCATCGTATAGATAAGATAAGATAAGATACGTCTTTATTTGACTTAAACATGTTATAAAGTTGTTACAGGTCTTGTATTGGCATACAGTATGGTGATTAAATTAATTTATAACAATCAATATTCCAGCTTTTTTTCATTTAAGTATTGAACCACATTAAAGTTAATTTGGGTTATTTGTTAATAGTGCCATAAAGTTTGTGTTGAATTGTTGATACCATCAAGTGTGGTTTATTTCGTGCCAGTTTTTACGTTATTTATTTTGTTTGAAAAATTCAGCATAAAATTTTTAACTTAACTGGTATTTAGCTGCATCCTTTAAGAAGCCTAACCGGTAAGCCTATTCGGCAATCCCACCTCAGTTAGCTGAAAAAGGCTAGGCAGATGATGATTGTGCGTACTTCTACTTACGAGTACGTGCCAAATAATCATTGTATTCATTCCTTTCATTGTTTACTTCAAATGTTGCCCAACCCAACCACCCGTATGTCTCAGCACAGTGCACCATAACAATTCAAAGAAAATTCATTAGCAGTCGCGTTGCGTGCACGCACTCAAGTGTGGCAGAGAACCGCTTTCAGTCAAATACCGATAATCGTAATGTCTGGCATTCGTTGTAATGTGATAATTAGCTGGCTGTTAGCTTTCCACGCTCTGTCTTAATAAGATTGCTGTCTTATAATTATGATTTATTGGTTTAGTTGGCACTCTGTTAAAGGTTTTTGATTAAATTAATTTTTAAATTTTATTTTATTTTTTTAAATGTCGTAGCATCATGCTGAGATAGGAGCCTTTTGGCCTCATGTAGGACTTTCTGTTTTATTTTTCTTTTTGTTACTTTTTTATATAATTTGTCTTTTTTTAATTTTTGAGTTTTATGATCTTCCTGTACGAGTCACAATAAATACTTTTTCTTTCTCTCTTTCTTTCTTTCAAATTTGGAATTTTCAGGTATAATCTGCCTCTAATGTTCCCTCTGCTGGGACACAGGTCTCCTCTCGGTGAGAGGGAGTGGGGCTCGCGGGCTTAGTGCGGGTTAGTTGGTAGATGTCACATGTCTTCGAATTTTTGGTTCTATGACATGCCGGTTTCCTCACGGTGTTTTCGTTCACCGTATTGAGAGCCGTGGTGTTGAAATAATTTTTATACAAAGTAAAACGCCCGTCTGAGTTCGAACCTATGACCTACAACTCGTAAGTCGCGGCCGTTACAAATGGGCCACTGCTCTTTCGTATGGTTATAACTTTCCGAAAAACAGTGCGGTGAAATTTATGATCATTTATGACAAATCAAAGCAATAGTTATCTCAAATTCAGCCATCCAAAAGCCAATCTCAAAAAATCTTCTTAACCCCACACACAGACACATAAACTCACAGCTTCTACCCATGAAGGGTAGGGAGAAACTACAGAATCCTTCTTAAGATGAAAGATATTCTAATCAACATGTGGTAAACGAAGTTCACGAGAGAGTTCATCTATTGTGGTGTAACTTGAGTGAATTCGCAAAATTTAATATGTTATTTAGATGTAGGTTAAGATATAGGATATTGTATGTAATTTTATATGATGTAGATTAAGGATTTAGCATGTAAGGCCTCTCTATCGCATTGGATCGCTGATCTGTAATGGTAGTTGTAGGTAAGATTTAAATAAATAAAATAAATAAACATACAAGCTGATACTGCAATTTGATTGACCGTTCAGCCATATTGGGCCCAAAATCAAAAATGGCCGACCAGCGAAAAGAAATGTATTACCCTGATCGGGAAGTCTTCCTTATCATTTTTTACTATTGCGACAAATCTCTACGACCATTCCTTCAGCTATTTTTTAAAGTTGAAAACTCACGTTTTATACATTAAAAACAACCTGATTTTAGAAATAAATATGCAAAAAAATTGTTATCGGAACACATGCAGAGATTTGTTGTCATAGTTGGTAATACTGGTTTATAGTCCTACCTTACATTTATTTTCGCCAAGCGAGACTACCGCTTTATTAAAAAGTATAAAACTAGATATTTAGTAATACATATTTTTTCACTAGCTGGCACTTTGGGTTTTGTGCCAAACTTTGTATGAAACGTGACTGGTCTCCTTTGAACTTTGTGGGCTACTCTGACACTTTAGTCGTAATGCAAAAAATAAATCGATTTAATCAAGGTTCAAAAAGAAAATAAGAGTTTGAATAATTCTTAGAATGCTTTTGAATACCAAACAGACATACCATCGAATACATAAAACCATCTGATGTTCATGGATAAAAAACTCTTCAATAAAAACCAACTTCCGACAAAGAGATGATAATACCAACCTAAACTCGAACAAAAAAGCACATAATATTTTCCGATAATCTCCCAATAATTGAATATTATCCCCGCTTAAGTTATGAATTACCTTTTTTCCGTTGCCTGTGAAAGGATTACTTATGTGAACGAAGATAAAAAATTGAGGGATAAAGTTTAGGTACTTAATAGGTATGATAGCTTTTTGTGTTCTTTTCGATTCTGTAAAAATCTCACCGTGAAAACTCAAGTGAAGTGAGCTTGATCTGAGTCAGTAGTGTCAATCGCTAGCATTAGTTGGAATGACAGCTCACTCCACGCTCACTTCACCTAAGTTTTCACGGTGAGATTTTTACAGAATCGATCGGCTGTTCTATTCTGTTTAAATCTCACCGTGAAAATATAGTTGAAGTATGCTGACAATAGTATCATTCCCTAGAATAGGGCGCAACGACAGCTCACTTCACGAACACTTCACCTAAGTTTTCACGGTGAGTTTTTTTACGGAATGGTCCGGCTGTTCCTGTAAACAAAAACGAATCGTTTTTCACCAATGGTAGCATTTTTTATTGCCAAACTGGGCAAATAAATAGATTCGTAAGTTAATTTTACCTGTGATATCCACTTCCATATGGGAGGGTCTACTATGCAAAGATATGAGGCCTTTGCTTCATTATTGGTAAAGATACAAGAGTCTTAATTTTAACCAATGACGGACCCTATGTTCGGCCATTTAACTGAGTCTTCGTAATAATGATAATCTGACGATTGATAGCAGTTTACCATCAAATCGAAACCATTTGTGACAAGCATAATAAATTATGATTGAGCTAGTTTATTCATCGAGTTGAATGGCTTGCAATAGGAGAGGCCTATGTCCAGCAGTGGACTGCTATAGGCTGATGGTGCTGATCTAGTTTACAATAGTAACTAAAGATCTGTCTGACATTATCTCCGAAAATAATCTTTCACGCAGCCGCGAGAAACACACTATGAAATGTGAGCATCATGTATCTCTATCACTTAATTAATTTATATGTCATGGTTTCATTTTTAATTCTTTTACCTATTGTGGTAATTTTATTTTAGGTACAGACGCCAGCAGGTCAAGCTACCCGAAACTGTCAAATTTTCCCAATCAACCTTGAACCTTAATGCTTTAGCGATAAAGTTGAACATCTATTAAAGAAATTTGACAGATTGTAGTAGCTTGATATGCTGGCGTCTGTACATGGTCTTCACATATTATTATAATATAATGTACGTATTCAAAATATTGTTAAACAGTTTAAAAGAGTAACGGTGGAGTTTCTTGCCCATTCTTCTCCATACGAAAATTACCTTTTTGGAAGGGGCGACTAGAATCAATTCTATTTTGTTGTAATGTTTGACGTTCAAGAGTGCCTTTTATGTGGCGGTTTGAAATAAATGCTTTGACTTTGAGAGAGTTAAATTTTTGTACTGTAATCAAATAAATGTTTTGCTTTCTTTCAACTACGAACGTGAAGAGTCGAACGCGATGCAGTATAGCAGTCGCAAAATTGTCGATGGCCGATGTTAAAAATATCTTTTCTGATATACCTAGCCCTGACTATGAGAGTTCAGCAATGCAATGTGTCAAGATATGGAACCAATATCACCATAGAATCACATAACAATGTTTCAGATTCTGGGCAATAGATAGAATAGAAATATTTCCAATTGCAGTCGGTAGAAGCAATTTTTGAAATCGTACAGACATCAAGCTACTACAATCTGTCAGATTTCTTTAACAGACTTTCAACTTTATCTTTAAAGCTTTAGGTTTAAAGATAAAGCTTAGCTTTATTATTAGGTTCAAAGTTAATTGGGAAATTTTGACAGTTTTGGGTAGCTTGATGTGCTGGCGTTTGTACATATTTTCAACCCCTTTTGTGTTGTGACCAATTAACTGTTGATTGTCGATAAAAAAGATCAGTGAAAAAATAAACAATGTAAATACATCGACCGACCACATCTAATTTTTAAAATATGATTGATTTGTAAAAGTTTTTGTACAAACCTACATAAAGGAATAAAATAATTTATCATTAGCATCATGTTAAAGCTAGTGATGTCATTTAATAGTAAAGTAACTGTAAAAAAATACCGATAAAGAAAACGTAATAGTTTTTTGCCAAATTGACAAATCATAATTATGGAATTAATAAATGTCTACTAAAAAGGCTGAAAATATTTCAAGAAATTGCACGTACATTAATTAATACAATTTTAATTAGTTTAATTTTCTTTGTGACGGTCGGAATCAGTTTTAATTGACATGTTAATAAATTGGTTTCTTTAGCTAAATACGACTGCTTATAATTTGGAAAATCTAATCAAAGAAAATCGAGGGCAGTGATTACTTCCAGTTGAGAAGTAATTAATTTAATTAGGTGCGAATCGATTTCAGACAAGCCGACTCACAATTCTGTTAAGAACGTTGAATATAATAATTTATTTCATTCGTTAAAGTATAATTCTAATTTGAGTTAATTGAAAATTACATGTATTATACCTAAAAAAAGTATATTTACTTTGATCTTAAGAACATTAAAACATCTGGTGATAAAAAATATTAAGTACTTAGTGTCGGTATTAATCATAACATTTTTTTTTTTGTATAATTAAGTTTTTCTCACTCTTAAATCAATCACCACACATAAGTAAGTAACCACAAACCAAAGAACAACAATAATTTTCTCACCTCTTTATCGATTTCACTCGCTCTCACGATACCGAAAATCAGGACCGCTAATAGATACGCGCTCTTCATTTTTATCGATATAATTGTCTTTTCACTTCACTAACACAAAATCAATCGATGGTTCAATTGGCTCACGCGTGTATACCAAATGCTTGAAAGTGCGATAGTATAGTTTTATATATGAAGACGCTTCGCTGATTCGCTGCAGTGGGGCTTGGCGGCACTAGGAAGAAATTGTGCACTTGTGTCCGTGTGTTTGTCCATGATTTCTGAATTAATGCAGCAATGAAATTAAAAAAATTGTTTATTCTGTGGATAACGGAATCACTTTTACACATACCATCACGCCTGTATTCCTCAAAGGGATCGGCAGTTATGTTTAAGTCTCATGTAATAGGGGGCTTATTGCCAACAACCGGCCACAAATCTAGTCTCCAGGCTACTACTTAGAAAATCCAGATAGCAAACCCAATAACTCACACTACTCGCCCTGCCCGATCTGGGAATCGAACCCAGGAACTCATGCCCAGCTCAACTTGGGAAATTGAATTAAAAATCCACTGTTCAATCAACTTTATAGTGGGTTAAGGCGGAAGCTCATAGTTATCATCCTGGGTGGCTGTGTTCAGGCGCGGTCCGAGGGGTCGTGGGGGTCATGACCCCCCCAAAATCATTCAAACTGTCGAGATTCTGCATGATTTACTTGCATTACTAACTTAAGTTACTGACTTACTACGAGTACTTGGTGAAAAAATTCTTGCGCTGCGACCGTGCCTGTGTTGCACTCACCGCGGGAGGTAAATTATTTTATTTTCTCCAAGATCCGCTCAAGGTTTATATGTCGACGGTTGCAGTTGTCTCTGCCGTTGACGCGTGTTGCTCGTGTGTATGCACACTAAGCTAAAAAATATTTTATTCGGGACAAAATTAACATAAAAAACAACCTAAAAGTAAACAAGGACAAAAAGTCCTGTGCGCGGCTTAAACGGCTCCTATCGCGGCATAATACTGCGATATATATATAAAAAATAAATGCCGCAGCGCTGGTATTCTGATAGGTCCCGATGGTGATGCCTTTGGTACACTTTTTTTTTGTTGGGTTGGAAATTGTTAACTAACTTCTTCCGCTCTGGGCGGGAGCGTGAAAATGTCAGACTTTTACCGAGTATAGCCCACCTGTGTTGCCTGTACCCTGGTACAGGCAACCCGCGACCTTGGTAGGCATTGGCCCTAGCGGACCCCATCAGTTAGTGCTGACATCTCAGAGCGGCGCGCGTGGAACACAACGCGCCGTCGACCCGATGCCACGGCACACCTAAGTTGATAAGTCATTCCAAATTACCTTTCCTAGGCGGCTAGTACCCGTGAGAAAAAACACGAAAATAAACACATCAAAAATCAGAGGGGCAAATCTCGTAATTTTAAGAACGTTCACAGTCTGATCTGTCTCAATCTGTCAAAAATACCTATAATTTTCCTACATTTTGACAAGTTTTTGACATTTTCTTGTCGCCGAGATGAGACTGCGACTAGATTTTGTATGTTTTAAATAACGAGAATTGGCGTTCTGATCTTGGTCTCAATCCGTCAAAAATACCTCAAATTTCCCTAAATTTTGACAAGTTTTTGACATTTGTTTGTCGTCGAGACGACACTGCGACTAGACTTTGAACGTTTTAAATTACGAGAATTGGCCTTTAGTTTAAAAATCACATTTTTTGTACGTCCTTCACAGAAGTTTCGATATTTGCGCGTCCTTCACAGAAGTATCGATATTTGTGCGTCCTTCACAGAAGTATCGATATTTGTGCGTCCTTCACAGAAGTATCGATATTTGTGCGTCCTTCATGGAAGTATCGATATTTAAATACTATAAAACAAAAGAAAACAGATTTTCTCAACTCATACAAGTAACAACACTCCTAGAGGACGTTTACACCACAAAAAAAATTATCAAATTATTTTTTTTATTTTATCGTATTTAGATATCAATACCCATCACGTCTGACATCCCATCCGTTCTAAACCTTGGTAACTGTCGGAAAATTGTAATTAGTCAAACCATCGAATAAAAAAATCATTTTCAGAGTATATTTACCAGTAATGAAATGCTTTTATTACCCAATTCGACAAGTAATGTAGAAGACTGATCTATTAGAATCCCTTCAAATGAAGACGTCTGACGGTAATTGGTTTCTGTCATAGGACGTCGTCGGGAGCTGGTTATGCCCAAACTAATCATATTGAATGTAGGCCGTTTTGGTGATAATTAATGCTTAACTATTGTCGATAGGAATGTAAGTGTTGGAATGATGTGCCTATCCCTTATTTCATTAAGGCATTGACTGCCACCGCGGTCCCGGACCGCCAACAATAGATTTTCTATTGTGTCTGTTGTCTACCAGTCTACGTGTTAAATACATATTAATTATATTTTTAAATATTAGAATATATAAAAAATCATCATCATCATCTGCCTAGCCATTTCCCAACTATGTTGGGGTCGGCTTCCAGTCTAACCGGATGCAGCTGAATACCAGTATTTTCCATGGAGCGACTGCCTATCTGACCTCCACAACCCAGTTACTGGGTAATACGATACCCCTTGTTGTCAGACTTTTGGGCTTCTGACTACCCGTAACGACCGTAGAATATAAAAACATTTAAAAATATATAAGAAACTAGCTGGCCCCGCGGTTTCACCCGCATAAGTTTCGATCCCGCGGGAATATTGGGATAAAAAGTATTCTATATGTTAATCCTGGTTATAAACCATCTGTGTGCCAAACTTCATCTAAATCCGTTCAGTAGTTTTTGCGTGAAAGAGTAACAAACATCCATCCATCCATACAAACTTTCACGTTTATAATATTAGTAGGAAAGGAAGTAGGATAGTAGCCCACCGGTATCGGGAACAGGTCCAAGCTGCCGGCAGTTAGGGCTCCAGAGAGAGGAACCTCCTAATAATGCGGGCCGTGTCCAGAAGTACCGTTCTTTAAATTAAGCCCTTGATCCAGCTGCCCAACGAGAGCCTCCTCAGGTGTTGGTCGAGACTCTTAGCTATTAATCCATTGGCTTTTACGACTAGCGGCACAATGATCGTTGAGTCTACATCCCACATGCCACATAGCTATTATTATTATTAAACATCTTAGATCTGGGTCATTTTATTTACTTTATTTATTTTTCTCTCTGTTCTGTTATTTTTTGCCATGGTCTGGCAGTTTGAGTAATTTACGTGGCCTACCCAAATGTCCTTTCTTTGGTATTGTTTGTCGAATCGTTGAGCTTCTTAAGTTTTGAGTTGAGCTGCACGATTTCTGACAAATGCGTGCACTGGCTGGACAGGTCCTCTCAATCTGTGTGGTTCTTTCCTCAAAAAACCATCTCACACTTCGATCTACATGGTCTTCACATGATCTGACCAAGATTATGTCTGGACTTTAAAAGAGGCTTGTTTCGGCCTTTCTTCTCGGACTTGTCAGATAAGAAACGCGGACCTCGTCTAGTTTTTAAAATATGATTGACGTATAAAAGTGTTTATACAAATCTACTTACAAAATAAAAACAATTATCATTTAAAACATTACTCTCTACAAAATGTAGGTACACAGTGTTTTTTTGTAAAATAAAATCAAAATATTAATTAAATTCAATCAATCAGGCCAAGAGTCAACCCTTTTTGAATGACAAAAAATTGTAATGGACAGCCCCTAAAATTCTTGTTAATAATAAATTCATTGTGACTTTTTCTTACGAATTTTTAAAGGTGTTTTTAGGGTAGGTACTTTCCAACCCTTGACGATCCTTTATAAAAACTTTCTTCGTGTAAAGTGAATACATAATAGTGTACTCACGGAAGGGTTTATTTATAAAAAATGATTAAAGTTAAGTGACGTTTGAACGTCAATAATATATGGTTAAACAGTCCTCAGTCAGGGTGGTCGTAAGTCTATGGTTTGAACTCAAGCAGGTGTTTTACTTTCTGTGAATTATTTCATCAACACTGCTCGAACCAAAAATTCGAAGACGTACGACATCCGTCAACCTGCACTGGGCCCGCGTGGCGGATTATGGGCCACTCCCTCTCACAGAGGGAAGGCCTGTGTCCCAGCAGTGGGAACATTACAGGCTGATTATGCTAAACAGTCCTAATCACTATATAACTTTTTTTTTGTTTTCCGGATCGGAATTCATCAAATGACCCCTCCCGCTCTGGGTGGAGCGGAACGGGCGTCAGTTTGTGTCAGACTCTTACTGGCTAAAACCCACCCATGTTCCTTCCTTTGCCCTTTATGTTCCGGGATAGCGGTAACCCTTTCGGACAATCCCGCTGACCCGGCAGGCATCGGCCCTAGCGGACCCCGTCAGTTTGTGCTGACGTCCCTTTGAGGCGCGCGTGGAATACAACGCACCGTCGACTCGGGCCTGGTCCTTGCCGGGCGGCGAGCTGCCCATTGCTCGCCGCCCGCAAGCCCGCGCCTTCGGTGGCCGGGAGTCCGCCCAGAGCGGGAGAAGTCATATGATGATTTCCCACCCTGAAAAAAAAAAAAATATGTTACCGTTATATGTTTCTGTACCCGCATGCGTAACACGCATATATGTTTTTTAAATCGAAATAGTTAGGTTAGAACTGTGACCACACAACGCACGAGCCGAGCGAGCGAAGCGAGCGGTAAGAAACATATTTTTGAATGATAGATATTTAGTCCAATATCTCAGTCAGTATTTTAAACTTAGGTAATTCGTAGGTAGGTGTTAGTTGCTTAGGTATTTAAAAATATTACGTATTTAGATTTTAGGGATTTTGAACGTAGGTTATTTTACGTTAGTTCTTCTAATTTTAGATATTGCAATACGTACCCATTTATTGTATATGAAACTAAATAGAAATGAATCACTTCCTTTTATGAAGAACAAATAGAGCACGATGTATAGAAATATAAAACTATCTAGACAAAACCGCAGGACAGACTTAACGCATGCGTAGCTAAAGGTATGTAATTATGTATTCCACGTATTGGCGTAACAGAATGCATCAGCTGTTTCTTATCCGGCGCCATTTTGTAAAAGTCAGCTGAGTTATACGGATAACAATATCAATGCAGGAGGACTTGGTTAGATTCATCTTAAGGTAGTTGCATGTTCTTAAATATTTAGGTAGAAATGGTTGATTATTTCTCATTCTCAAAACGGTGAAGGAAAACATCGTGACGAAACCGGCATGTCCTAGAAGAAAAAGAATACATGTGACATCCACAAACCCGCACTGGGCTCGCGTGGTAGATTACAGTCCACTCCCTCTCACCGAGAGGAGCCATGTGTCCCAGCAGTGGGAACAACAAAGGCTTATTTATGATTGATTAATTTAAACGTGAAATTTAATTACTTCATACAAATAGGTATTGGGTGCTTTTACTTCCCTAAAATGATGTAGGTAACAGTCAAATATGAAGAACTTATTTCGCGGCAGAATAATGTGGAAGTAAATGTAATGAAGTGATCGTGATAGAATACAACGGAACTTGTTAGAGGAGTCCTTTGCCAAGAGGCATACTGATTTGAGGGACGTACTCTAACATGAATAAGTGTAAAAAACTAAAAAAAACATAATGAAGGGGTATTATTATTATTCCTATTAAATGTAATAAAGTATGTTCCTCTCCCAGAGAGGAGGCCTGTGTTCCAGCAGAATATTACAGGTTAATAAATTATGAATGTGGAAGTAGATAACGGAATAAAATAAATCAAACCAAAGAAATTTCTTTGTCTTTTACGTCTTACATCAATCATGCTGCTAGAGATCAGCACCATAATATTAAGGATTCAGGTCGTTAGGTTTACACGAACACCGATACTTTCAAAACTAGGACTACAAGAATAAAACTAACTAGTATCTTTGTGAAAAGTTGAATTTTCCAATGGCCCGAGAAATGTCACGAAGAACACTTACATACTAATAAAAACTAATGGTGCCGATTCCCTTGTTCACAAACTAAACTACATTTAAGTTCAGTGCATCTTTTTCTTTCTATTTCATTAAGAAAAGGACAGAAAATGAATATTAGTTTAGTCCTGTCAAATTAAGATACTCCATAGACAGTTTAGACATGATTAAAAACATAGCGACTAAAAATACGTCAATATACGTCAGGCGCTGACTAATTTGACAGGACTAAAGTAATATTTATCTTCTATCCTTTTCTTAATGAAATAGAAAGAAAAAGATGCACTGAACTTTAATTTAGTTTAGTTTGTCAACAAGGGAACCGGCGCCATTATCTCAAACTTATACTTTTCACTGTACAATTTATATTGCTAGTATTGGAAAATGTGTTTTGCGAAGCTTTGCCCGGGCACAACTTTTAACATGGTATAACATTTTATTGGCTTTCCCGCATACCGAGTTACCGAAAACTTCGTAGTTTTCTGGAATCCCGCCAGCAATTGTCGTGATGGATGACATTCGGAGAATTTCAAAGCTGGATTGGAAATATTTTGAGTTCAAGTATGATAGAGGATTTTAGGTAAAAGTTGACGTCACGAGGGTTGGAGCTTTTAAGCTATGATAAAGCTCTGACAAGCTGAAAAATGTCGCTTGACATTTTTCAAGATGAAATGCAATTTTGAAATAAAAAATGTCAAGCGAAATTTTTCAGTCTTTAACCATTTTTTACATAGCAAACTAAAAGTTATAAAATGTTCTATGACTCGCAATTCGATATTTATCTCAAAAATGTGTGAACAATATCACTTCTTAACCATTTTCTAATTAATAGCCACCAACGCACATTCAAGCATTTTTTTCAACGAACGCTCAAAGTGAAATATTACCTAACCACTTAGCTATACTGAAGATAGGTTTAATGCGTGACAATTCACAGTAAATTGCTGTATAACTACAAAAGTCATAAGGCGTTGCTTTTTTGTGTGCATTGCGTGACAACGTTATTAATGATTAAAATTATTTGTTTTTGTTGCCGAAGGTTAGTCACCTCTGGCGTGTAGACTGCAGGCAGACGGTAATGTTGTCAACTTTTTTGGCGAAAATATTCAATCATTCGGTGGAATACCAATGTTCCGCGGGGTATTATTTTTATTAAGGTTCCGTAGGTCTGAAGATTGTTGATTGAATAATCCTACTAATATTATAAACGCGAAAGTTTGTTTGGATGGATGGATGTTTTTACTCTTTCACGCCAAAACTACTATACGGATTTGGATGAAATTTCACACGGATAGTTTATAACCAGGATTAACACATAGGATACTTTTTATCCCGATATTCCCACGGGATCGAAACTTATGCGAGTGATATATAACTAAAAGTAAAATTTCGTTTGTTGGTAATTGCATTATTTGAGAACGGCTGGACCGATTTCACTATTTTCGCTTCGTTTCGTATAAAATAAGTCCGAAACATTTGAAAATTTTATGGGAAATAGTGAAGAATTAATTTACATACGTAGAGTATAGCGCCTGTCAGAGTTCAAACCTGCGACTATCAACACGTAAGTCGCGGCCCAGTCCGAACCCAGTCAGGCGCTTTACTTTATGTTAATTATTTCGTCACCACTACTCTCAAAACGGTGAAGAAAAACATCGTGATAAAAACCGGCATATCCTAGAACCAAAAATTTGAAGACTCAAAATCAAAATCAATCAAAATCAAAAGTATATTATTCAAATTAGGCTGAGAATCAGCACTCTTCGAACGTCAAAATTACAAAAGACAGTCCCCCAAAAACGCCCGCCCTTCACCACTTCCCAGTGCTATCGCTGGGAAAAATAAGTGGCGCAACAAACTCCGCAGCAGCACAGCTGTCTGTTCAGTTAGAAAATACTTGATTGCATACAATACTAGGTACTTATATTAAGTAATTAACATTACAAGACACAGAACTTGTGACATCCATCAACCCGCATGGACCCGCGTGGTGGATTACGGCCCACTCCCTCACACTGAGAGTGAGGGTTATGTTCCACCAGTGAAAACATTAAAGACTGACAAAATATTTGAATACATTGAACAAATCCTAATGCAAACTTCTGTAGTGAAAAGGAGAGAAAAAAATCAATTTTATTTCAAGAGGTTGAAAGCTTTGCTCTCTTAATCATTTATTCCAAGATTCTACACTCCTTGACCTATTTAATAAAATATCCTATGCGGAATTAACATAAAATGTTCATTATCTCTGATGGATGGGAACATAATGTGTCAGTTCCTTCCTCCATTGTTGTAGCATTAGAGGCTAATTTAATCAGTCCTCTCTTTGTGAATCTTGTGACAAAGACTTATTTAATATCTTTACTTCATAATCAATTTGGGTGATGGTACAGTCACGAGCACTAATAGAAACATAACACTTGAAAAGTAATATAACACTTGGAAACTAATATAAATACTTGGAAACTTTCAATATCGATTTTTTCGTGAAACAACGAAAACAACAATGAAATACGACCCATTGCATAAACTAATGGGTTCGAAAATACTATGTTCATATCGAAATAAATTTTCATTAAAAAATAAAGGAGTAAATCGCTTTTGAATAAAGCCAAGTGTATACCATACTTATGCTCGTGACTCTACCTTAAGTCTTTAACTTAATGTCCGATATTTTTTTTCAAAATGATGGTTAATATTCATTTCAGTTTTGTAAGAAAGAAAGAATAACGTTAATTTACTTGTAGACACAGTTCGTGAAACAAAAATATAAATCCATATCTATCTATATAGTACTAATAAAGCTGAAGAGTTTGTTCAAACGTGCTAATCTCTGGATCCAGTCGGCCTGGAGGCCAGAGGGCTGGTTCGTGCTTCTCCAACATAGTTGGGAAAAGACTAGGCAGATTGATATTGGCTCTACCTAAAATTGTTGGTATCGACTTCCAGTCTAACCAGATGCAGCTGAATACCAGTATTTTACATGGAGCGACTGCTTAACTGACCCCTGAGTTGTGGGGGTCAGTTAAGCAGTCGCTCCATGTTTTATTGTAACCCCCACAACTCAGGGGTTACAATACGATACCCTTGGTAAGACTAGAACTCAGACTTTCGGGCTTCTGACGACCCGTAACGGCTGCCAAAGATCCACGACTGACTACCGGGACTAACAGTTTGACGTGCTTTCCGAGGCACGGAATGTCTTGATAAGTAATGAATGGTCACCCATCCACGGACCGACTTCGGCAAGTGTAGTTTAACCTTCGTTAGACCTGTGCGGCCTTTATTGTTTATCCACGAGCCCTCGGGTACCAGTCTGATCTACATATTGCCAGCTTTTCTGTGCATGTTATCAATGAAAGTTAATCACACAAAACTGCAATTTATTGAATTAATACGTTCGGAGTTTCATTTTCTTTTATGACACATAAAGCGCATTAAGTGTAAAGATCTAAGATTATTTTTTTATACTTAAAACAATATTAGTTTATGGTATTTTTATGGTTTCTGATAATATGTTTATGTTTATATTGATGAACGAGGTACATACATATACGAAATACCAAGAAATTGCCTCTTTCTTGGAGGTATTTACTTTATCGTTTACTTATAAAAACGGACCTAAGTTACGAAGTAAGTATGCGGCGTAAGAGATTTCCGAGCCGTTTGGGGTTAAAAAGCTCTGAACGTGGGATCTGCTCATGGTCTCTTTAAAAGTGCTCCCACACCAGTTTCTTAACGTTATAAAACATTGCGTAGCATGATAACATTTTATAACAGCGTGTAACATTTTGCTACATCATCACTGATTCAACTCGTTGTACGACATCGTATAACATTCTGTAACCATCAGTTTGGGTCTACCTTTCGAGCAAGCTGGTAGTGGCTTTAGATTGAGGAAGTGCTCATTGGATTGGCAATCACGTTTTATTTAAAAAAAAATAAAAGAAAAGGCCCTCTTACTGGATGCGTCGGACTCTGAAAGCGAGAGAACAGAGAACATTTTGTTACATGAAGTTGTATAACATCACTAACATTTTATAACTTTTGTTGCAATTTGTTAAAAAAAGTTAGACAACAAATGTTATGCAACATTCTCTAACGTTATATAAATGCTGTGTGGGAGTACCTTTTTTTTTTTTTTTTTTTTTTCTGGGTGGGAAATCATCATATGACTTCTCCCGCTCTGGGCGGAGCAGGAGGGCGTGTCAGACTTTTACTAACTAAAACCCACCCGTGTTCCTTCAGTTGCCTATGCCAGAGACCACGGTATCTCTTTCGAACAACCCGCAGCCCTGGCAGGCATCGGCCCTAACGGACCCCGTCACTGCGTGCTGACATCTCTTTGAGGCGCGCGTGGAACACAACGCGCCGTCGACTCGGGCCTGGTCCTTGCCGGGCGGTGAGCTGCCCATAGCTCGCCGCCCGCAAGCCCGCGCCTACGGTGGCCGGGAATCGGCTGGTGACTCCCGACGTCCAGGGCGTCTCCTGCGGCGACTAGGGGCGTGAGGGCGCAGGGATTGCCTCTCCCTCACGCGCTCCGCCTCCTCCTTTGCGAGCATTACTGCTTCGCAGAAGGAGGTGACGGCTTCCCATGCACTCTCGCTCCGTACCATGGCCTGGACCAGGGCCGGACGCGAGAGATCGCCGCCGCCGATCGCCGCCACGAGGACGCGGCGGTGCTCCGCCCAAGCCGGGCAGACCTCCACCGTATGCTCCACCGTGTCCTCCGGGCGATCCACACAGTGGTGACACCCTGGCGTTTCCTCCCGCCTTATCCTGAACAGGAACCTCCCGAAACAACCGTGTCCGGTGAGGACCTGCGTCAGGCGGAAGGTGAGGGCGCCGTGGCGCCTCTCCAGCCACTCCTCAAAGAGGGGACTTATCGCCGCAATTGTGGCGTGCCCAGCACTGGGTTGCGACAATCGCACTCTCCATGTCGCCATGAGATCCCGCCGGAGCTCTGTCCGCTGTACCGTGATTTCTCGCGGCAGCGGAGTTACGCCCCGGCGTTTTGCCTCCTCTCGCCACTCCCATATGTGGGCGAGGGCTTTTGCCTCCAGATCCCATGGCGGCAATCCGGCAAGGAGGCTCGCCGCCTCAGCGGAGACCGTGCGGTATCCTCGGATCAGCCGGACGGCCATGACCCTTTGGGACGCGTTCAACCGGCGGACTGGTCGCCGCCTCAAGGAACGCGCCCACACCGGTGCTCCGTAAAGGGCCATGGACCGCACGACCCCCGCATATAGCCTCCGGCAGGAGGCGTTTGGACCCCCTAGATTGGGCAGGAGCCGCCTCAAGGCAGCCCCGGCCCGCTCCAGTCTGGGAGCCAAACGTCGGAAATGCTCCACGAAGTTCCACCGGCTGTCGAGGACGAGTCCCAGGTACTTCATCGTCGACTCGACGCCGATGTGAACCCCTCCTACCGTTATTTGGGAACCCGACGGTGGCGCGTCCCGAGGACCATGAAAACACATGGCCTCGGACTTGTGCAGGGCCACCTCGAGTCCCAATTGCCGGATCCTCTCAACGATTGTCGCAACCCCGCGTGTCGCTATTTCGGCCGCCGCCTGGTGCGACCTCCCCTGCGCTAGGACCAGCGTGTCGTCAGCGTAGCAAACCACGCTGACGCCGCTAGGGAGGTCGGCGCGCAGCACCCAGTCGTACCCGATATCCCACAGATGCGGCCCCAGGACCGATCCCTGTGGGACACCGCACGACATCTCTCGCCGGTTCCACTCTCCCCGGTGACCGGGGTAGATGACGGCTCTGTCCGTCAAATAGGCCTCGACAATGCGACAGAGGTAGGTCGGCATCCGGTGATACCGGAGTGCCTCCCTGATGCAACTCCAGGGCAGGGTATTGAAGGCATTGGCGATGTCTAGAGACACCGCCAAGACAACCCCACCCCGGGCTACGGCATCCCCCGTCGTGAGGGCTCGCACGCGCATGATGGCGTCCACCGTAGAGCGCCCCCTGCGGAAACCAAACTGGCTTTCCGCCAAATCCGGCCCCACCCGCACCAGCCGCTCGACAAGGCGGTCTGCAATGACTCTTTCAAAGAGCTTGCCCACCTCGTCGAGCAGCACGATGGGCCGGTAAGCGGACGGAGAGTCCGCAGGGCGCCCCGGTTTCTTGATGAGGACCAGTTTCCCCGTTTTCCAACGTAGTGGGAACTGGCCCCTCTCCAAGCATGCGCTTAGTAGCCCCCTTAGTCGAGTAGCCCCCTTAGTCGGTGTGGGAGTACCTTTACGAAATCTCAAAACGGCTGGTTGACACTTCCCGTGACGTAAGAGCTGGCTTTTAATTTTCGACGCTATATTTTAGTTGGTGAATAGTTTTAGTTAAGTTAGGAAACAATTTTATTATTTTTTATTAATTAATTCGGTAATCGTTATTTGTGTACATATTATTCACATAAATAAATATAAATCTATGAATAATACATACAAATAAATCAAGTTACACTGGCGTCTCCCCAATAAAAAAAGAACTGTTTCAAACTAAACTTTACAATAAATCACAATGAACAAAGCAGGAAGTAAAATAAAAGATAATTATTAGTGATGTATTTGTATTCCATTTCAGAAATCCGTAATAATTAATTAATAAGAACTATGCCATTTAAATTGATAATACAAAGCTATTAAAAACAATGCAAATAAATTATTAATGCAGAACAAACGGACGTGTCTTTCGATGTTTGCTGAAATTGTGTTCAATTATTAAAATTAATCGTTCCACATGTTTTTTTTTATTGATGTTCTCGTTAAACCTCTGATATTAATATTTTTACACGGAACTACAGATCAAAACATCCCACCTCGTTTCGCCGAAGGACTAGGCAGAGAGGTTATGTTCAAATCCCATTTAACAGGAATTTTGATGAATTATTATTTGGATATCACATCTATTTTACCAAAACACACTTATCACTTGTGTGATTTTATGAAATCCTGATTTTGCATCAAACATTGAACTTTATTCCGGTTGACTTTTGGTTGCTAATGGGTTAGTTTCAGAGGAAAAATAACAGTTTCAGTGTCATCTCCCTCCCCATTTTACAAGTATCAGCAATGCTGCAAGGCTGTACAGACTGTCACGAGAAAGCGTCTCCCCTAGGTTATGAAAATGTCACCCTATATACTCGTAACTATTCAGGTGTAAAAATGATCTGTTTTTATGTTATATTGGCTTGTGTGTTGTCGGTATCACCATCTGGGCGGCCTTTTCCCAACTATGTTCGGGTCGGCTTCCAGTCTAACCGGATGCAACTGAGTACCAGTATTAATTTACATGGAGCGACTGTCTATCTGACCTCCACAAGCCAGTTACTTGTTATTACTATTAATACCCCTTGGTAAGACTGTTTGTCAGACTTTCGGGCTTCTGACGAACCAGACTGTCAAAGATCCACGAATACTGTTGTCGGTATAATATCCCAATTAAATTTGTGGATAATTCAATTTCTTACCAAGCCAACATGAGGCTCGCATACATCAGACCTTCAAATTGGAAATCTACAAACCCAACTAAAAATAGTATCTCCCAACAATTTTCCATCGCTCATGTATATTCCGTATACATAATAGATAGATAATCACGATACTGGTATTCGGTCGCGTGTCCGACTGTCGTGACGTACTTTCCACGCGAGACATTTACAAGATCATTGCAGCTCGAAAGTATTTTTTTTAGGATTCCTTGTTAGATATGATTGGCTTGTTAACTGGTTCAAGGTTAGGTTAGGTTAGTATTCAAGAAGCGATATTTTGTGGTTAAGCATTAGTCCCAGCTGTCACTCGTAGATCTTTGACAGTCGTCACAGGTAGTCAAAAGCGCAAAAGTCTTACAACCAGTATTGCCAAGGGGTCGTGAATTGGTAGTTGTATAATCGCGTTACCCAATAACAGTAGTTTGTGGGGTCAGACAAGTATGCTCCATGTAAAATACAGGTATTCAGCTGTACCGGATTACACTGGAAGCTGACCCCAACATAGTTGTAAGTAAAGGTTTGGCAGATGATGACGACATTATGACAGACTTAATGTCTGTAACCAAGCGGTATTCTTTTGTTTTTTTGTCAAGCATAGTGGTACAAGCGAAAATAATAGATGCATGAGACTGTTAACTAATCCAGAGTCCATAACTCAGGGATCTGACGTAGGAGGTAGCGGCTCTGAAACTGAAGTAGGCTCTCAAGACGTGGTGATGACAGGTGACACCTGTCATCATATATCTGTCATGTCATGTGTGTGTGATGTGAATGGATGAATGAGACTAGGAAAAACTGCGGAAGCCTGGTAAAAAAAGGTAAATAAGGCTGTCAATGTTGATGCTTTCTCAGGGGACCCATTGAACAAAGAGCATTTCAAGAATGGTATTGGCAACAGAAAAAAACTCTCTTCAACATTTCAATGCTTTAAGAGAATAATTACAAAATACAATTTATTTCACCTGATAATCTCAAAAATATTCAATTAGAACGCCAAGTCAAATTTAATCACCTATAATAAGACTAAATAAAAACGCTAATTTCAGATTTTCGCATTTTATATTTGGAAACTTGAGTAGGTACGACAGTACAATATCTTTTGACGCCTCCTGAAAGATTATTCCGAGTCGACAACCTTTCGAACATCACTTTAATAACTTTTTATGAAATAAATCTCCAGCTGTTACCTTAGTTTGATTTCTTTTTAATAGTCTGCCTTAGCTTTGGGATTATTTTTTTGTCTGAATATGGATCTATATTTAAACAGTCTGCCTGTTTCTTCTAGGTGGATAAAACCTCTTAGTATTGCGAGATATAAAAGTTATTAAATACGTCTGGAGGTCGAGAAGATATACAGTATCGATTGCCTACTTTACATGAGTTTTCGGTGTTTTTAACTTTAAGCTCATGGACCCCCAGTGTTACAATGGGATTTTTTAACTTCAAAACTTTTAATTTAGGCAATCTGCGACACTTCTGACTTATGGTGTTGAAAACTATCATCAAGAAAAGCTTATCTATCTATCTAATCTAACTAACGTATATTGTCCCACTGCTGGGCAAAGCCGTCTCTCGCCCTTTTCCACACAATTCTGTCTTTTGCTAGTAGCCGGCCAGTCCATTCGGTAGGAATCAAGCTCGTCCCGCCATCTTCGTCTCGGCCTGCCGCGATGGCGTTTTGCGTTTAGTGGGACCCAATCGGTGGTTCTTTTAGCACATTTATAATCTAATTTTTATAATTAGATACTTTTAAATAAACGCTAACATGTAGGGAGTAAACGTTGTGATCAATGCTTGCCTTCTTCTGAACTGCATCAGAAATAATTACCCTGAAATAGCCGTAAAAAGTTGAGAATATTTTATGGATAAATATCTTAGCCATACCAGGTAATCTTTTACCTCTATACACGTATCTAGAGTAAAAAAAATATTCTTAGTAACTCCAAAGAAAAGTCCCAATTTTTTCCGTCAAAAATAACTAAAGAGAAAAGCGACGGAACCCGTCCACCATCAAGTCGTTCTTGGTCAGTTTTTCACACGATTTTCCCCGATGTAATGTCGTGTTAATTATTCATACCGTCGGTAGAGGACTCTCATTCTTTTACAACAATCCTATGTTTATTTATGGATATAATAATTGGATTCCAATTGATTTGACGCAGAGCTTGAAAAGAAAGGGGTGTTATGGGAAATCTAAAGTGACTGTATACCATACAGAAAATACTTACAAACTTTATTGTTAAAAAAAACTTTATAATTTTCAAGTATCACTAGCCTCCACACTAGGATTCCCTGTGTCGTGAAGACTAGTCTCCTTCGTCTTACAAGATTATTGGGTACATAGTAGGTAGGCTCATATATAGCATCGGTCGGTAAGATTTCTGAGGCGACAATAATCGAGTGTTCTTTCAAATAAATAAATTCATTTAAGTAGGCTGCTGCAAACGTCATCATCTGCCTAGCCTTTACCAACTATATTGGGGTCGGCTTCCAGTCTAACCGGATGCAGCTGAGTGCCAGTGTTTTACATGGCGCGAATGCCTATCTGACCTCCACAGCCCAGTTACTGGGTAATATGAAACCCCTTGGTAAGGCCGCTGCAAACATAATCTGGCAAAATGGGGCAATATCGATTCACCCAACATCTAGTACCAGACAATGTCTCATCTGCCAGAGTGTCCCAATTGTCCGTTCGCACAGGCGAACGACGGCGACGGCGACGGCGAGGTCATCAGAAGCGTTGTTCAGATCACTAAGGGTACAGACCCATAGTGATCTGAACAACGCTTCTGATGCCGCAATAAATGTCGCCACCTATACACCCAAACAGTAGGTATAAGAAACAGATGTACCGTCGAAACAAAAAGAAGAATATTGGGAAATTATACAGGATACATTTTTAATTAGTGCGCAATCTTGACCGTGAATTCAGCACATGATCCTAGATGCCCCAGAGTAAAAATGTTTCGTCGGTTATAGAAAAAAAGATCTGCTGTTTCATATAAAAGTACAATTTCAACACTGGGGGGTTCAGAATCATGTACTGAATTCATGTTTACAGTTTGTTGTTAAAAATGTATCTTGTATAAGATATTTCTAAAAGTCTTTTTATTTTTATTTGAATGCCCAGATAAACACAGATCATACTAACTCAATTTAAGTCGGTATCTCAGAAATCACGTTTCGACTGATGCGTCATCAAAGGATTTTGGATCTTGGCCAAATGATTGATGGAATTGAGAAAATAAAAACAACATATTTACAGGACATATTCTTTGAACTGTTAAGTGGGGTCACTCGAAGCTGACAATGCTTTAGAGCGTTCAGCGCTCCCAAGATAGTGGCTATTGTTTTCAGAAAAAGATTGTATATATCGAAGTAAGATGGTTAAAGCCTGGTTGGTGATGGTTATTGTGGTTATATCCTTAGTAGGGATAGGATATAGCTATTTACCGTAATATAGTTATATGAAGGCGGTTCATAACTGTCTTACTAGACTAATCTAGTAAAATGATTCTAAAAGCGGGGCGGGGGCGGGGGGGGGGGGGGGATATAACTATATCACGGCTTTAACCATCTTACTGCAGTATATACATCGACATGAATTCATTTCCTTGTCTACATTCTTTGTTCCATAATATTGTAAACTATTATACATTGGGTACGAAGTTGTACATAGATATACATTTAATATAGCGCTGTAATTGCGTAACACACTATCAGTAGCAGTAGCCTTCATTTTGACATTTCAACAACATTCATTGCGTTCTTTACGTTGTTGAACAGGCAAATTTTTCGAACATATGAAGCAATGGATTAGCAATGTGAGACGTGAGATCTTTACTAGCATACGTATCTTTTTTAGTCTGTTCGATGCTACTAAGTTAAATGCAGTCGGTATTGGAGTTTCTTTAACGTAGTTGGCTTGGAACGTGTGGTTATTTTAATTGGGTGTTAGCCGTGCGATGTAATTGACCAAAAACGATACTTAAGTGCTCACTTAACAGGTTTTTGCTCAAGAATCAATATGACAGTGTGAAGAACCAAATTGTGTGCGTGTCGGTCATTACGTGTTTATAGGCTCTGTTACAAAAAGTGATAAAACATTTTCGTTAGTCAATATTTCTTTACAGAAAGTACGGGTGCGAAGTACTCGCAACAGGCGTGTATGACCAAAAGGCCAATTGTCGTAATTTAAAACATCCAAATCTAGTCGCAGTCTCATATCAACGACAGACAAATGTCAAAATCTTATCAAAAATGTAGCGAAATTAGAGAAATTTTTGACAGATTGAGACTGAGATCAGGGGGGCAATTCTCGTAATTTTAAGAACGTTCACATCACATTCTGATATCAGTCTCAATCTGTCAAAAATACCTCTAATTTTCCTACATTTTGACAAGTTTTTGACATTTGTTTGTCGCCGAGATGACACTGCGACTAGATTTTGAATGTTTTAAATTACGAGAATTGACCTTCTGACTGTAAACGGTCTTACAATTACGAGAATTGCCCCTCAGATGAATGAACTTATGTAAATGAAGCAAAAGGAGTATGTAAGGATCGTTGCCGAGGGCACGCCGCGATAGCGGCGATAAGACCCTCTTTGAGGAGTGGCTAGAGAGGCGCCACGGCACCCTCAACTACCGCCTGACGCAGGTCCTCACCGGACATGGAAGTTTCGGGAGGTTCCTGCACATCATTAGGAGGGAGGAAACGCCCGGGTGTCACCATTGCCAGGATCGCCCAGAGGATACGGTGGAGCACACGGTGGAGGTCTGCCCCGCTTGGGCGGAGCACCGCCGCGTCCTCGTAGAGGCGACCGGCAGCGGCGGCGGCCTCTCTCGCCCGGCCCTGGTGCAAGCCATGGTCCGGGGCGAGAGGGAGTGGGAAGCAGTCGCCTCCTTCTGCGAAGCAGTCATGCTAGCGAAGGAGGTGGCGGGACGGATGAGGGAGAGAGCCTCCCGTCCCAGCCGCCGCGGTAGCCGCTCCGGGCGTCGGGAGCCGCGTGACGACTCCCACCGGCCACCGTAGGCGCGGAAGTGTTCCACGCGCGCCTCAAAGAGTTGTCAGCATGGTCTCAGGGGCCCCTTAGGGCCGAAGCCTGCCGGGTTAGCGGGATTGTCCGAAAGGGTTACCGCTACCCCGGAACATGAAGGGCGAAGGAAGGAACATGGGTGGGTTTTAGTCAGTAAGAGTCTGACACTCCCTTCCGCTCCACCCAGAGCGGGAGGGGTCATTTGATGTTTTCCCTCCCGAAAAAAAAAAAAAAAAAGTATCGTTGCTGGTAGCGTTCTGTAATTTCTGCCTGCCCCATGGGAAGAAGGCTTATGTATGTGTATATGTTTATATTAATTTCATCCCAGAACTTAAGGAAATTAGGTTTCAATTTGAAGGTTTTTTAACTCTAAGGTCCTTTGTACACGGCACGATTTCTTCACGATACGCGGCGTATAAACCGTGCCGTAGTAAAATCGTGTCTGTTTACAAGCTTCCAGAGTGATCCATACAACACTGACGACCGTGCCTATTATACACGGTGAATAAACCGTAACTTTTCACGGCTTCTTGGTAAGAACGTCGTGAGTGTACAAAGGGCCTTTCTTGGCCACTTTATGGTAAAGTCGGGTCTTATAGAATAAACATTAGAGCAAAATCAAGGGTCAGCATTTTTTGTCGTTAATCGAAAGAATCATACTTGGGTTCAATTTTAATGTGAGTTTTTACGAGCGCCAGCCGCTGAGGCTGACCTCCGCAAAAACTAACAATATAAAATGATTTTAATGATCTAATAAAAAAGTAAGTATAGAGCGATTCTCGATACAGGGGTTCTACTCTCTAAGTCCGTCTTCGAACACATGGGACCGTCCGAAAGTAGATGTTCCGTCAAGATAAATGACAAATAAAAAAATTCGGACGGGCCAAAACACATCGCAGCAACTGTCAAATCGTGTTGTGCTAATTCTTAGTTCGGGCCCCAAACTAATCTTATAGAACATGAATAGAATTTTCCTTAATCGAGTTACAAAGTCGTAAATAATACGTTGTAGGAAACGCCGCGGTTTGGTAGTTGTCACATGTCTTCGAATGTTTAGTTCTAGGATATGCCGGTTTCCTTACGATGGTTTCCTTAACCGTTTTGAAAGGAGTAGTGATGAAATAATTTACACAAAGTAAAGCGCCTGCCTGGATTCGAACCCACGACCTACAACTCGTAAGTCAGGGCCTTTACCACTGGGCCACCACTGCTCTGAGATTCCTACACATTGCCAGAATTGCTCAACATTTAATTCCTGCGATGAACATAAGTAGCCTCATCAGCACTGGCAGGGGCGGGCCTCTCCGGGCCTCGGGTCAGAGGGCCTCCATTTCTCGAGAAGTATTTTTAATGAAATCCCAAACAAGGTCAAAATAAATGTTTAGTAAGCAAGGCAACTTTGTAATTCGAGGGCCTTGCGTATTTAAATTAAGCCAAAGACAAAAGTACTTCTCAAGCTTTTCTGCATACCCAATTTTGTTTTGCCGCCCGGGCTTCCAAGAGCCTTAGAGCGCCAGTACTCATCAGAAATCTGTGTGTACCTACGTGTAATGACCGCGAAACAAGGGAACACGCGATGGAAGGCTATTACTGCTGTGAGCTCAGTGACAATGGAAGCTGAACAATGTACGCATTGAAAGCTTTTACCTGGCAGCTGGTGGCTGACATACGGATGCAACTGTTAGGAAACTTTTTTTATTATAAGCGGAGTTTTGCTTTTCGTAGTTTGTTCTTGTTCTACTAACTAACGACCTGCCCGACCTGCATTATACGCTTTTGACTGGACAAAACATCGAGACTTCTTTATCCCATTCCCATCCATCACTATATTACTTTCATTTCATGCAACCTTGAGACGCACACCGCACTTTGTATACGTCAGAAGCTAGATGCACGGTTCCAATTGGTCGTTTCCCATGGAGAAGAGCCGGCAAGAAACTCCACGGTTACTTTTTTAATTTTTTATATTTATTTCTACAAAAAGCTTCATGTACAGACGCCAACACATCAAGCTACTACAATCTGTCAAATTTCTTTAATAGATTATCAAATTTATCGCTAAAGCATTAAGGTTCAAGATTGATTGGGAAAATTTTACAGTTTCGGGTAGCTTGACCTGCTGGCGTCTGTACAATGAAATGTGTTTGGAACCTCCTTTTAGGCAGACAATGCCTACGTTAGGAGACTCCGCTCTTCCATATCTTAGATGTAGTGTTACAGTTAAATATCTTGGTATTCCTATCATCAATATTCTACCATCTTGAGTACCTATGTATCATGTGTGTTAAGAAGCGTGGTGTGCTTTAATTTGGTGTGGTGTGTGTGGGGTGTGTGTAAGATATAGTGGTTTGTGTGGTGCGGTGTGTGGTGTGGTGTGATGTAGCGTGGTGTGGTGTAGCCAGTGTAGTGTAAAGTAGTGTAGTGTGTGGAATAGAGTGAGGTGTGTATCGTTATGGTTGTGGGTAGGGTGTATAGTTACTCTTTTAAAAATAATTGGCATTTACAATGTTTTCAAATTACAGTAGGTATGGGAGGACAGCGTAGGCCTGTCAACAAGTACCAGGTACTTGATAAAAAAAATGGTCTACAGATCTAAAGTCTACAAGGCTTACAAAGTCCTCAAATTTACAAAATATAGAAGAATCTATCAAAAGGATAGATAAAATATAAAAACCTATTAAAACCAGGTGACATGATTGCCATTACAACCACTAATAAAGAGTTGAAATTAGGATTGTCTTTATATAATGTCAAATAATAAAAAGATTATGTCAAAAAATTATGTAAAAAATATAAAATAATAAACATCGTAATTTGAGAGCAGTTAATAGACATTCACGTAGTTATGCCGTTAATGAGGTGCCAGGGAAGCCACAAATGTGCATGTGCAGAAGGAATTATTGCCGAACTACCTTGTCTTCAACGTAGTCTTTAATCTTAATTATAATATGCTTTTTTGATAAGGACACGTTTGATGAGGGTTTTGAACTTTCCATCGCTGAGTTCTGTAACCGGCATTGGCAACTTGATATAAAAGCGGATGCTGTTTATAAGAAATGACTTGCTAGTCTTAGTTAACCTGAAGGAGATGTTTCAGCAATGTATGGAGCCTGGGCCAGCACTATGTACACTAAATGTAAATATTGCTATACAATACAGTAACCGCTTTTAATGTTAATTTTCTATAATTTGACTTCGTTTTTATGTAATTTAAAATTAACTTGGTCAAGAAAAGCAACACATATGGCGGATCAGCAATATGCGAAATGACACTATGACAATGACAATTGATTGTTCTAGCTGCGAAAAAAAAAACTAAACACGAGTTTCAAAAATATTTGGGGTTTCTCAAACTAAAGATACAATAATAAAATAGGACAACAAGATATTCTAATATTAAATATAAGTGTAATAATTCTACTCAAATTAATTTACTGCCGGTACTCAAATTAATTTATTTTTTGTTTTATCTTATTTAAATATCGATACCCATCACTTCTGCAGAGTTTCGCTAGCTAATTTAATTTAACCCTGTATATCTGAAGTCTGAAACTTGAATGCCTTCACAACTGCAAAAGATGTACCTACCAAACGTCACATGTCTCATAGTGTTGTGAGTATAAGTACCTGGTACTTGCATGTTACATGCTCAGCCCGAAATACCTACCTACAAGGTTGAGTTCGACGATGATACATCGAGTGCCGAGCATTCATCTCGATCAACGACACTTGATTACCTGCCTCTACTCACCCTGCACTAGAATGTAAGTTGGGTCCTCCGATTTGATCATTGCCTCACTCGAATAAGCAGCCATATCCACAGTTCTCAAATGGTTGGGAGAGGTGCAAATAGTTACGTACATACAAAGTTTGCCGAGCCACTTCTAAGGGTTTCTAGAGTCATGTATAAAAAATGTTTCTTGATTTAGTTTCGGCCTTTCTTCTCAGTGTATGTACTAATAGGAAACGTCAACCTTGATTGACGTGTAAAAGTGTTTGTACAAACCTACTTACAGGAATAAATAATTTATTATTATCATTTATATTTTGTACGGCACGATTGGCGCAGCGGTTAAGCGATTGACTGCTGCGCTGCGTGTCGCGGGTTCGATTCCCGCACGGGACAAATATTTGTATGAACTACAAGTAGTTGTCCCGGGTCTGGCTGTTTGCGTATGTGAGTTTAAATGTTTGTAAACGCACCCACGATACAGGAGAAATTCCTAGTGTGGGGCCACGAATTGTTAAAAAGAAAAAAAAAGAAAGAAAAGAAAAGATATTAAGGGCTGAGTTTTCCAACGCCAGATAATTTTATCCGAGGAATAATTTTGAATTTTTTTTGACAGTTCTTCAATACAAACACTGCCAGACGTCAATTTTATTCCACGAATAAAAATTATCTGTCGATTGAAAAATCAGCCCTACATCATATACACACGCTTATACAAAAGATTGCCTTGAAAAGTGTTCACCATAGATATTATGGAGGCGACATGAACCAGGCCTCGATATCCGTTGTGTTCACCAAGCTAAAACCCTGTATGTATCAAACCGTTCCCCATTCAAACAAGAAACAAAATTTTAAGGAATTTTCAATCACAGTCTCAAAGTCATATCTATTATGTCTTTAGAATCTAGACACATAAACGATTCCATCTAGAGTCTAGATGGAACTCGGGCGCATTGTGACTTTGTAAAGTGAACGATATTGAAGCGAAACTACCTTCACGGCATATAATACTAGCTGCAAACTACTATGTAGGTCTTTACCTATGAATAGGCCAAAGGACAGATTAATTTCTATGACGAGAAATTCCACATTTCTCGACAGTGAATGGAAATTCGAGATGACAATCTCTGCACAACATAAATTTACGAGACTGAGAGCATAATAAATAATAAGTGGTTCTTATTTTGTTATAATTATACTACTGCAATAAACGATTATTAAAATATACACAATGCTTTAGTTGAATGCCAAAGTTTCGAGAGTCACAAACGCCTGACAAAATAATAAATGCAAAATGTTGTTGTAAAATGAATAACTAATTTAAAGCTACAGGCGCAAACATAACCGACGTCGTTACTAAGTTCAAAACCATAATTTTTAATGTATCCTAAAACCCACCATAAAGCTATTTCTTTTAATATTTTAGTATGAAAGGCTCCAAAATATAAAATTTGAGTTTCCTCAAAGCACAATCACGTTGTAGATCGTATAAAACTTATAAAAGTCACGGGTCGCTTGAGTAAAGTCGTAAAGTAACAGTAGATACTGAAATAGTGTTGTTCTATTGCTCTATTGTCCCGGTTCTTACATAGTAGCTAACATGGATTGGGGTTTAACTAAGACCTACTTATTCGCATTTTTATTACGGTTGACAGCGATTGTGAAATGGTACGAGCTTTGTGTAAAATGTAACTAAAATTATAGAATAACTATGTAGTTCGTGGCAGTCTTAGTAAAATAAAATCGGAACCTCATGTGCTACGATTTTTGCATAATAGTTTCTGTTTGAAAATCAATAGTAGCAGATACTGCGGTTATCAAAAACAAAATCTGCTGTTTCATAGAAAAGTCCTATGTCTACGCGGTCAAAATGTAAATACTACTGAAAAGCATTTTTTTTTTAATAACCGACAAATAATTTAAACCGAGGGGGTTTCAAAATCACGTACTAAATCTATGGTAACAGGTTGTGCATCGATGTCCCTGCCTCCATGGAAGTACAGAATATTGTGAAATGTGGGTGTTGAAATACTAGGGCCATGGGGTCCGAGTGCCCACTTAGTATTTCGAGACATCGCCAAGCGGTTAGTCGACTCTTCACGTGACCAGAGGGTTGGTCTATTTTTTGGCCAAAGAATCAAAATTTCCATACAACGTGGCAATGCTAGCAGCCGCATGCACGTTCCACGTTTCCTATTGACAGCGATTCGGACGAATTTTTTGATGTCCTTTGATTCTTTCCCCTCCTTTTACATACTTGTACAGACGACAGCACATCAAGCTACTACAATCTGTCAAATTTCTTTAATAGATTTTCAACTTTATCCATGAAGCATTAAGGTTCAAGGTTGATTGGAAAATTTTGACAATTTCGGGTAGCTTGACCTGCTGCAGCTGGCGTCTGTACATATTATTATCACTTTAAGACTGTTAGCTTTTTTAATTATGTAAATGTAATGTATTTAACAAAATACATAGTACTTTATTAACCTATTTATAATGACATAATATTTTAATCATAATAAATATAATTAGGCATCCACTCGTATGTCATTACCAACTGACCCGAACATACTACGCGTAAGTACATTATCACGGTCGGTTAGACCTCATAGTAATTAGCGCGGGTTGCCAATTTTGTTATTATGTTTTATTTTATGCACAAATCATAAATTTTGCTAGTGGCAACTTTAATTAAGTTTAGCTGTGGGTTAAGCGACCGTGAAATTGAATTAGCCAATTTGTTATTTTGATATCTAAAAGGCATGTAGGTATTTATCTGGACCTCTAAATCCCATTTTGTGCTCCTAAAAATATTAGTACCACTCTAATATCATGATTGCGCCTCTTTTTGTGAACTTCAAATAATTTCTATTTTAGAGACCTCAAAATACTAAATAGCCGTAACTACGAGCAGCTTGGATGTAGCAGGTTAGGTTAGTTTAAAAATGTGACACGGTTGGTCACAGTTCTAACCTAACCTTACCCATTCGGTCGGGGTGCCCATAACTTAGTTACTGCGACCAACTATAATAAAAGAAAAGAAAATTAAAAAGATTATCAATTATTTAAAAAAGTGAGCAGAAACGCAAAAAGTTTAATAAGTTTTTAGAGAATCAGTTAAATATTTCCATATCTAAAATAAGAGCTGTTGTGTTCAATGTGTATTGGTTACCAAAGATGACTTACACTAGCGAGATTACTGCCCTGAAACAATTCGAAATTTCGTACCAAAATAATGTTGACATCCCGAACACAGCATTCCTCTCCCTACTTAGCTGTCATCTTCATGAACGGAACAACCATTTATCTTTTGTCCAACCATTCCCTTCGCGAAATCTTCTAAATTCATGCGAACGTTATTATGTTACAATGACAAATAAATTCCCGCATTCACAGAAATCCCGTACCTATCCCGGGAATTCGTATCACATCACTAAATTCCAAAGTAGTCACTCGAGACACATTTTGGTGTTCATATGGGGTGATAAACATCACTATATTTTTATTACTACAAACTTTATTTTTCTTTAGCACTGAAAGGAAAATTCTAAGTTCGTTACAGGATTTAAAGTCTGTCACAGCTGCTGTGATGTTAAAAATAAAGTTTTCACAGAAATAAAGCTCTCCAAAGAATCTTGTGGTTTGGTCCTACGTTCCCACGTAAGTTGCCCGAAGGTTTTTCGGTATTTTGAAGCATCTGTGAACTATGTAGTTGACAAAAGGCGACTCCATTTTGTATCTTGCCAAGTTAGGAACATTTTTATAAACGTAGAGTTATATATACGTGGACTGCTTAGAGTTTGTCTAGGCATTTGATTTCCATGTCGGCCAGTATTATGTGTGTCTTTAAATCGACTCATCATCTGCCAAATATTTTCCCAACTATGTTAGGGTCCGCTTCCAGTCTAACCGGATGCAGCTGAATACCAGTATTTCACATGGAGTGACTACGTATCTGACCTCCACAATCCAGTTATTGGGTAATAGGATACCCCTCGGGACTAGTTGTCAGACATTCGAGCTTCTGACGACCGGTAACAACTGTCAAAGACCGTCTGTTGTCTTTAAATCGACTTCTACATGGATATGTTACCTTGGCTTACCTAGAAGTCTAGACCACAGTGATCTATTAGACTTCGCATTCAGGTATGGCCGAAGCAAGGAAAACCTGCTTAGGTGGAGATTCACAGATGACTCCGCCCTGGATTGTAAATGTGGTGCTGTCCTACAAACAATGGGACCCTTTTTTTTTTTTTTTTTTTTCTGGTGGGAGATCATCAAATGAACGCTCCCGCTCTGGGTGGAGCGGAAGGGAGTGTCAGACTCTTACTGACTAAAACCCACCCATGTTCCTTCCTTCGCCCTTTATGTACCGGGGTAGCGGTAACCCTTTCGGACAATCCCGCTGACCCGGCAGGCTTCGGCCCTAAGGGGCCCCTCGGATTATGCTGACATCTCTTTGAGGCGCGAGTAAAGGAACCCCAACCTACCAATATTAGCTTTGTCAGCCAATAAGTATTTATTAGACATATTATTTCCAAACATTCCATTGCTTGATCAGCATCCAGAATAATCTAGGACATGCGTCATATCTGATCACGCCATGCATGTACTACGTTAGCAATAAAGTTAGTATATAAGATCAATATCTTATTAGATGATAAGAACTGTTTAGCTGTAACTCTGTCGGAATAAAGTTATTTTTTTAAATACTTCCGTTGTCGCTTACTTAATTCGCGCGTGGAACACTTACGCGTCGTCCGGCACGGGCCTGGTCCTGATCGGCCCTTCTCCATAGGAAACGACCAATTGGTTTTGACGTTTCATAAGTGAAATAAAAAATTTGGATTTTGATTTTTGATTACGTTTTCTAAGGAGATTTATTTTCTCAAATTAACTTTTACAACCTGCATTCTGTTAGCTTCAACAAAAGTAAAGTCGTAGAAGGTCAAAGGGGCTGTAAAAGGTCAAGGGAAATGAATTATTGTACTTTTTACTGCTCAATTTGGACCGGAAGTGGCTGTTGAAATAAAGCCCTCAGTGTTTTATGACGATTCTTTAATTATGGGAGTAGAGAGTTAGAATCAATATTTGGGTGAATTTCAACAAGAGATTTTTATGTATCATTTCGGTGGATATTTTTATTTCAATGCAATCTATATATTTTTAGTGACAAATAATACTTTAGTCTATTTTATAACATTGTGCGTGAGTGGACATCAAATATTATCAAAACTTACATAAATATTTAAGGATAAAGTTTTAAGAGTCCACTGAAATTAAAAGTGTCCACCGAAATGATAAAAATTACCACCGAAATGATAAATCCACCGAAATGATACAGCTAAGAACAACCGTGCCCCCAGCCAGGGTTCCGTACTTTGTTAGGTTTGATTTCCACAAATTTTAGATAAACACTGAGACAGGACAGTACACAGTTTTTTTAATATCATCATTAATATACAGATATTACAGTTAGTATTATTACATATATCATTCTTTGAGGTTACAATAACCTCAAAGAATGATATTAATGTAATGTAATGTTTATTATGATATGAATGAATAGTTTCTTTACTTTTATAACCTTTGGTAATTTTTGTGGTTGTTGTTGTGTGAAAATGTTGGAAAACTTTATCGTAAATGCTGGTAACCTTAAATAAATATTTTTGCTTGTTTATGTACTAATACTAATTTACTTGATATATTTTCAAAAGAATCAACGTATCGCGATTAGAAAGCTTAAAGTTTCTGATTAATATGATGGTTGCATTTGTAAGTTATGCCATTAATAGTATTATAATACCTAATGTCTACCTATTGCACTAAGAGAAAAATGCTAGGTATAATTTAGTTAAATTGGTAACGAGAGGAGAATAGTGTTTCTACAGGTATATCAGTAAAACTTCTAAAATTAAATCAACTCTTATATTTTTAAAATACAATAAATGAATAAGAAACATTATAAAAATATCTTAGTAGTAATAGCTTAGTACTTTTAATCCTTTTACATAAACGTATGAAACATAACAGAAACCTGAGATTGAGATCACTTTATTCTTAAATTACTACAACAATAGAGAAACGTACATATCTAAATAGAACAAAAAACAACAAAGTTTTGTTCTACCTATAACTATAATTCGCAATTATGTATAAGTAATTCTTATACCTAATGCGAATTATAGTTATTCCAATAAAACAGTCTTTCTGGGTACGTAATTACGAGTAGGTTCAAGTATGTAGCTTAAAGATTAATTTTTCATCATGTCACTTTAAATCACACAATTATTTCTCAAATTCACTAATCAGCCTCTTTTCATGACTATAAATATAGGTTTTTAATTTAGATATGTACCTAATAAACAAATCTTCTTTAATTATCACACCACAGCACGTCTTTACTATAATTATTATAGTCATCAGTCTTCTTTAATAAGTTTAACTTCCTACCTAAAACAAGTCATGCCATTAAATGACAGCAAATATTTAAAAAACTAAATATACAATAACAAAAATCAAAAAATATTCAAATCAGAACTGGACGAAGACGAAGATAATCTTCTTACTTTTCTCTTCTTGGCTGTAATCATGATTTCTTCTTCGCTGTCAATATTTCTTGTCCGTTCATACTTTTCAATAATTTCAGTATCATTGTTTTCAAAAAATGAACACGATGGAGTGCTAAATTCATTGAAGTTTTCATATTTTTCGAGCAATGATTTGGGTATTATCGATGATTCCTGCTCATTCTCTCCTTTTTGATTATTCATTCCATCCATCAAAGGAATGGGATGTTGAGGGCTTAATAATTGATATTTCAATGTTTGTGATTGAGTGTGTGTGTGGTTCACTATTCCTTTGTAATTTTTTGGAAAGATTCTTTTCATTGAATGGCTTGGGACGTAGTACTAATTTTTCTGACAGTTGAATTGGACGCAGATGTGCTATATTTGTATTATTTGCAAAATTCGTTGATTGAATCCCAGTGAAGTCATGAAAACCTAAATGCTTGCCGTGAGGGCACCTAATAGTTTTATTTAGGCATTCTCTTTCAATACAGGACAGATGTCGAAGTGCCAAACGGTTTCCTGACTCTTTAGACCAAACAACTTGGTGAACTTTCATAGTTCCCGGAAAAGTCTTTAAGTCTTTGGGCAAGAGCCAATCTTTTTCTGTCACCTGATAATCTTCAACTGTTTCAATTTTCACACCTTTAACATAACACTGTAGGTTTTGTACCAGCGATTCAATATTGGTAATATCATGTTGATATGAGACTTGTTTATCTAGCGTTCTCTTTAATACTCCACCCACTCCATCTGCTGCGCTTTTTCCATGACCACACTCACAATAGTTCCAAATTATGTGGGTCAGCATCGGACAATAGGAGGATAACTGAGTTATTAGTCTGGGTGTTTTTCTATCTATAATATGTATGTATTTACAAAAAAAAAAAAATTGTATATAAGTAGTTTATCAGCCATCTTGTTACCATAACACAAGCATTAGGTTGCTTAGCTTGGGACAAATGGTGCTGTGTGTAATGTCCAGGGATTTATTTATTTATTTTATTTATTTATTTTATTTATTATATATAATATATTTTTATTCCTGTATTGCGCAGATGGTGAGTCAGAAATAACGTAAAGTTTACGAACCAGAGGAGCAGTTATCTCAATTTCTTGCAAAACAGGAATGAGGTGTGCCCATACTGCAGCAGCATCATGCCTTAAAGAGGTACTTACAGTACAAAATGACTGAGTTTTGCAAGTTTCGTTGTCGAGTTTGAAATATATTACGACAGTATGCAAAGTGAACTGTTGTCTGCTACCACCAAAATGAAGGGATTGAATTTCGGATCCATATTTGGCATTATAATTTTCACTGAAATCAATTTGTATAATACAGTCTTCCGTAGTCATATTTTCTTTTAACGTTTTGAAAGCTTGATTTTGATTTTTATTATTGACGCAATGTTTAAGGAATGGTTTCAGGCTATCTTCGAATTTTTTTATTAAATCTAGTGGTTTCACCCAACGCCTTACTTTTTCAACTTTAATAGCAGATTTTTCTACATTATTTTTGACATATATGCTTTTATTCTTCTCCCAACCCCAATACGCTATGTTCACTTCATTATTAAACTCTTGATAATCAATGTGTCTATTTTTACAACTTGAGCATATTCTTTGCAGACAATCGATGTTATCTTTACTACAACATAGGCTACTTAAAACGTCGGATATTGTATTTTCTTTGATAAGGCGGTTTCTTTTCATAGATTCAATCAAAAGTTTCATATTTTCGTGCTTTTCACATAGGCATGTATTTCGTGCATTCACATTTGGTTGAGTGACCCAGAAAGGCTTCATTCTTGAAAATGTTGAATAGCTTATCGGTGGTTCTCCTGATCCCAAATATTTCAAGTGTAAATTTTTAAGTGTGTCTGTCAATAGTCTTTTTTGTTTTTTTAATCCATGTCTAGATATGGTGTCATTTTTTCCAGGACACAGTGTTGAATTTTCATCATCTTCTAAAAATTTCACCACCCTCCTGAGAATTCGATTTTTTTTTTCATCAGGTTTTATGACTTCTACTGCTGGTTTTTCTCCTTTTTGGGTACTTTTCTTCAAAATCATATAATTGCTTTGTAGTCTGTTACACCTTTTTTTGAACATTTCTTTTTCCTTAGTGACCTGTAATAATTTGTTTTGTAATTCTGTTATTAGCTTAGTTTTAGTTTTTTGATATTTTCGAAATTTGTCTTTAAGTCCTCGCTTGAATTCTACAGATGTAATTGACGAGTCTGAAACAGGGCTGTTGGGGCATAATGTTGACTCGATACTACTTAGATTTGATGGACATGTTATTCGTTGTACGCCACTTGGTTGTACACAATGAGTGCCAGTTACTACATTGTCATCAATATGATGTTGAATATTGGAACCAATTGTACTATCGCTATTCATCGGCAAGCAGCGCCGAGCCGAAGATGGATTCCCTTGACGAGAAGTGCTTGGACCAGGATTGCTATAGTCAAAATTTACAAAATTTTGATGCGTTGATAGCAGGGTTTGTCGTGGACTGCTTGTGTATACCCGATGAAAGCTTCTAGCTTCTGTAGTATTAGAACGTTGGATTTGGATATTCGTACTAATACTATTGCTGTTCAATCGTAAGCTGCGCCGTAAAGTAGGCAAGAAGGAACTGTGACAGGAAGTGCTTAGTCCAGGACCATCACTTTGATCCCCAATTGTCTCATCCAGAGGGTTAGCACGAGCCGCTATAGGAGCTGGAGCTGCTCTATTTTTTTTTCTTTGGTAATAAGCAGCAGCACTTATTTTGTTTTTTCTTCTTAGAATTCTTAATTTTTTAGGGGTCATTAGATGCCTTGAAACAATTAATCCCGCTGCTTTTTTTCTGGCATACCTTTCTCTGTCTTTTCTCAAAAACTCTTCGCGTGAGACTTCATTGCTCTTAATTCTCTCTTTTCTTCTTCTTTCATACAACCTCCTTTTTTCCAACCTTTCTTCTCTAGTCTGTTGCTTAGGCCGCGGCATCCTAAAATCAAAATACATGCTTTTCAATTTTCTTCTTTCTCATATCCACAGACATACATTCATACACACTATACTATGATCCTATAAAATACTATACCTTCAGATACACCACGCGCTCACACACTAGCTCTCTTGCATTGACTCAGACAAACACTCTCACAGGCAATTTCTCATCACATAGGTATATCTCTTTTTTTTCATATAACGTTTAAATGCTCTTTAACTTATTTGTTATATCTTGTAAAATTAAGAAATTTTGTAATTATATCAAATATTATTTATTATTGTTATTTACTCGTAATAAATGATATAAAAATAAAGGTAAGTGACTTATATTGAAGGTAAACCCTCGAAATAATTATTTTGTTGACAATTAGTAGGTATAATAATCTACACTGTGGTGACCCACACACTCATCACATTTTCGTTGAGCCGAACAAATGTGTATCTAAAGTATAGTAAACATGTACTAACTACATAGATATATGTATATATTATATATCTTAAGCACAAATATTACACAACAAATACACCTAAATAATCTAATCGACACTCTAGGTAAAAGTAGGTACATTACAAAACTATGACTTTGTATTTGACACCAGGATCTCTAAAACTTTATGTTTTTATCATTTCGGAGATACTTTTAATTCCGGTGGACTGTAATTGGTATAACAGTCCACCGAATCCACTGAAATGATAACACTGAGATGATAAAATAGAGGTTAGTTCTACATTTAACTCCGAAAAAAAATTATTTAAAAAATATGAACACTACTCAAACAAAACAGTACTTACTGCGAATTTAATACACAATTTTGAAACAAATTAAACAAATCTAGCACGAGTTATAACAGCCACCGAAATGAAACTATTTTTGTCCCCATATTACTGAAATGATAAACTTACTTTTTTGGCGGGAAACCGCAAGACGTTGGGACCGGTGCGTTCGCGCCGAGAGCTTAAGCCGGACTGATCCGGAGTGAGAAAAGGTGAAAGGGGCGTAACAACGCAATGTTGATGTGGCTATTCTACTAAAACTTACTGTCCTCTGAAATGATAACTTTTTTCCAGACAAAAGTTGACTGCCTGTCAAATCCATGAGAAAGAAGATAAACAAACAAAAATTGTTTTATTTGATCGAATATATTATAATTTAATGATAACAAAATCAATTTAAATCCATATTACGAATGTATTTGCAGGAGAAGGTATGTTATGAGCGGAATTGGGTTCAGGACAGGTCACCGTGATGATAAAATAACACTTTGTAATTTTTTTTTTGGGTATATTAGAGGGTAGATACCTGAATGATTTTTTTTGCCAAGGTAGAGAAATACTTACGTTGTTGAGAAAAAATATATAAAATTAATAATCAGCACATTGCACTACCGTTCTCAGGTTTGCCGTGTATTTTTTTGCTTGGGCAATTCACCCATTTGAGGTTGGTATTGTTAAGGAAGATAATTAACATTTTAACGCCTTCTGACTCTTTTGTCTCTTTTATAACAAAAACCTCTTACGACACACCCGTTTATTATTCTCACCCAACACGCCTCGTTTTCGCAAAGGGTAAGGTAGAGGTATACCTACCTATAGTACACCCATATTTCGCACAGTTATGTTTAAGTCCCATGTTGTAGGGGGCGAGCCTATTGCCATCAGCCGGCCACGGATCCAGACTCCAGGTTGCTACTGGGAAATTCCTAATGGAAAAACCCCAATATCACTTTGCCTGACCTGGAAATCGAACCCATGACCTCATGCTCAGCAGTAGCGCTTGGACCATTCGACCAACGAGGCAGTCGAATTTATTATTGACGTGTAAAAGTATTTCTATAAACCTACTTAGAAAATTAATTTATCAATATTTGCGATGACTTTCCAGGTTTCCATGCACTCCTGATTCCTACTTGGCGCTTTTTTCCTTGGATACCATGTCTGTACATATACGGACAAGGGTAAAAATTGTTTATTCTGTTCCTCCGAACACGATTCTTGATAAATGTTTACTGCGAACCTTCCTGACAGGTCGTAAGTATCTAAGTAGCTCCGACATTGGTGTAAAATGTTTATTTATGTATTTACCGCTTAGTAAGAAGGACTTATTCTATGTATATTGACTATTTGTTAGCGTCCAACTGTCCAAGGATGACCAAGCAAGGCAAACCTGTTTAGGTAAAGGTACATGGACGACTCAGCCTTGAAGTGTAAATGTACCATATTTACACTTCAAGGCGGAGTCGTCTCCACAAACGATGAGACACTTAATATTATGTCCTGTGTGTCCTGTTGTCTGCACGTCACAGGAACTGACAGACGCTACTGATGGCGCCAAACTCGTAGCCGAATTCTGGACCGACTCCAATTCGCCATTCCTTTTAGTTTCCCGTCGACACGCTAAGATGAAGCGTCTAAATTATACTAACTCGGCTTAGGTTAGGATATTTATGTAGATAAGTGAGGCATCTTTAGTTTACACAATTAATTTACCAGAAGTATCTTGCATCTTCATCTGCCTAGCCTGTTCCCAATTATGTTAGGGTCGGTTTCCAGTCTAACTGGATGCAGCTGAATACCAGTATTTCACATGGAGTGACTGTTATCTAACCTCTATAACCCAGTTGCAGGGTAATACGATACCCTTTGGTAAGACTGGTTGTCAGACTTTCGTGCTACTGACGACCCGTAACGACTGTCAAAGATCCACGAATGACAGCCGGGGACCAACGGCTTAACGTGCTTTCCGAGACACGGAGGGGTCTTGGTATGTGAAGATGGTCACCTATTCACGGACCAACCGCGGCAAGCGTAGCTTAATCTGATCTATCGACACGTGCGGCTGTTATTACTTAGCCACAAGCCGTAGAAGTAGAGTATCTTAGGGTGTAGAAAAATTATCTTTGTGTGTGTCAATTCAGAAGTTACTGCAGTTCCTATGAAATGCAGAGCACAGCGTGTTAACGCTTCCAATAATACTTAAAGAAAATAATATCCTTAAGCTACCAGGTATTCATAAAAGAGTGCAAGTGGTGCTAAACTTAAGGACACTTCATTTTATTTATTTGTAGTCAGTAAAAAGTTGAGACTGTGCAGTAAATGTTTATGGTTCGGAACTGGAGCTGTGATGCATACAGTGCTTTTAAGTGCTCCTGGTACTGATGTGTTAAGTTATTAGGTAAGCAGAAGTATAAACTCTGTTTATTCTTGGGAGAATCACAAGTTTTGAGTATAATATCGAAGGCAGAAATATTTCAGTTATTAAAGATAACGATATATTTATTGCATAACTGTGTACATTAAGTTCTTATTGACAAACATTACATTTTAGTTTCAACAGTCTAACCAAGTCGGACATGCAATAGTATTTTAAGACATTAGGTACATTCTCTCGCGTCCGGCCCTGGTCCAGGCCATGGTACAGAGCAAGAGTGCATGGGAAGCCCTTACCTCCTTCTGTGAAGCAATAATGCTCGCAAAGGAAGAGGCGGAGCGCGTGAGGGAGAGGCAATCTCTACGCTCTCACGCCCTTAGTCGCCGCAGGAGACGCCCTGGACGTCGACAGTCACCAGTCGACTCCCGGCCACCGTAGGCGCGGGCTTGCGGGCGGCGAGCAATGGGCAGCTCGCCGCCCGGCAAGGACCAGGCCCGGGTCGACGGCGCGTTGTGTTCCACGCGCGCCTCAAAGAGATGTCAGCATGAACTGACGGGGTCCACTAGGGCCGATGCCTGCCAGGGCCGCGGGTTTTTCGAAAGAGATACCGTGGCCCCTGGTATAGGCAACTGAAGGAACACGGGTGGGCTTTAGTCAGTAAAAATCTGACACGCCCTCCCGCTCCGCCCAGAGCGGGAGAAGTCATGTGATGATTTCCCACCCAGAAAAAAAAGACATTAGGTATATACAAATATTATTTTTTATATATTAATTAATGTAAGTAGGTATGCTAGGAACTAAAATATTTAGATGCCGGTTTTTTATCCAGGATACGCAAGAAAGGGGCTCGTGGCTAAATGATAACAGCCGCACAGTCGAAGGTTAAGGCTACGCTTGCCGCGGTTGGTTCGCGGATAACCATCCATTGCATATCGAGACTCCTTCGTACCTTGGAAAGCACGTAAAGCAGTTGGTCCCATCTCCCATTTACATACAGATCTTTGACAGTAGTTACGGGCAGTCAGCAGCATGTAGGTAAGTTGGACAAGAAGCGTTTATATTTTTATTTATTAACTGGGTTGTGGACGTGTGAAAGGCAGTCAATCAAAAAAATCAAGTCAGCCTATCGCAGTCCACTGCTGGACATAGGCCTCTCCCACGCTGCGCCACAACACCCTGTCCTCCGCCTTCCGCATACAGGCCCCAGCAACCTTCTTTAGGTCGTCCGTCCACCTAGCTGGGGGGCGTCCCACACTACGCTTGCCGGTACGCGGCCTCCACTCTAGGACTCGTCTGCTCCACCGCCCATCGGTCCTTCGACAAACATGGCCAGCCCACTGCCACTTCAGAAAGGCTCCATGTAAAATACAGGTATTTAGCAATTCCGTGGGTATTCTGCGGTAACCGGATGTAGTTAGCCTGGAAACCGACCCTAATATAGTTGGGAAAAATTTAGGCGAAGATAATGGAACACTTAAAAAGCCACTCAGAAGTTCTGGTTTTTGATATAACTATTATTTCTCTCTACTATTAGATACAGCATTTTTACTAACTTCACTTTAATAAAACAGATAGGAAACATCAAATTAGTTTCTGAGATCAAAGGGTCAAGCAATAAAACTTTTTACTGCACGACAAACGGTTTGGGCCCAATCCTCATGGTTTCCTGTGCAGTTGGATAACTGAAAAAGTTTTCGTATTATTTGTTTGTCTTCAGAACTATGACCATGAAGATGTTTATTTATCTTCGATACAAGGTTTGTATTCGAAGAAGTTCTGAGGGGCAATTCTCGTAATTTTAAATACTTTCAGTCTGATCTCAGTCTCAATCTGTCAAAAATATCTCACCGCTTAACTGAGACGTTGCCTGAGGTAGCTGCGCGGTGCGGGAGGGGTGATAGTGGTCATAAGTTGACGAATCACGTCACCACACCCCTCCCGCACCGCGCTGCTACCTCAGGCAACGTCTCAGTTAATCGTCCTATAATTTCCCTACACTTTTGACAAGTTTTTGACATTGATTGTCGCTGAGATGAGATTGAGACTAGATTTTGAATGTTTTAATTACAGGAATTGGCCTTCCGTTTGCCGCATTGATCTAGTGATCGCAAGCGTTATTGCTGAGCTGATAAGGTCCTGGGTTCGATTTTGGGTTTTTCCTTCTGGAATTTCTCAGTAGCAGCCTGAAGCTTGGATTTGTACATAAATGGCGAAATGTGAGTGTACTATAGGTACACCACTGTCTTACCATTCGGGGAATAAGTACAGGCGTGGCGCAATATTATGTTAAGTTCAGTTTGAAATCTTGATTTAAAATCTAGCACATTTTTCATAATAGATTAACATACCTATACTTCGACTTTTAACTGTATTCAGTAACTTGAGAGTTGAAGGGTTGCCAGGTTTTGACAAAAAAAAGATAGTGAGGTGGTGCAAGAATGAACAAAATTGAATGAACTGAAATAATGTACTTAAATGCAAACTTTTTATTTTAAAAATAACATGTCTTAAAAACACGATATATACTTACTATTAAAAATTGTAGAATTTGTTATATATTTTTTTTGTTTCTCGGTAGTACAACTTAGTTAGAATGTATTGATTATTATTCAGCCACTCTTGAATGTATTTTTTCTTCCAGGACATCTTGGGAATTGTTTAAATTTTTCGAATATTCGACAAATTACGAAAATATTAGGAATATTTAAAGTTTTATTTAAATTAAACTATTTTTATCATTCGTTTTTTACGCAAAATCGTTCACTACCCCAACACTATTAGTTTTAGTATAGTACCTACCTAACATTATTTTTCTTTGAACTGTCAAGTTACTGAATACCTTTAACATTCGAAGTATAGGAGCAAATGAAAAACATATTCTTACGTATTATTAATATTTATTAAGAAAAACTTTTGTACACATTTGGTAATAAATTATTATTCTAACTTAATTTAAGTTAGTCATTATGATCTGAAATAAATAAATGCATTAATAGACAGTGCTTAAATATAAAAATAACTTAACTAAAAACTATTTTCTGAATCCTTATTCTAAATTCAGAGACATTAATTTGCTAAGCAAATTGAGAACCCACTTAAATTGTTTGTATATTCAAATCACAATTTTCATTCATTGACAGTTTTCTTGTATGTAATGGCTATAACACGGCAAATTGACATAGGGTTTCTGTTATTTGCTTAAAAATTAAGTTCCTTTACTGTAGTTTACGACAATATCATGAATTCTTATATTCTTGACCTTTTCTAATTTGGATGTTTACAAATTGATGCATGTCATTAATAAATGACTACAGTAGAGCAGTGGTGGCCCAGTGGTAACGACCGTGAGTTACCGAATTGTAGGTCGTAGGTTCGAACCCAAACAGGCGCTTTAGTTTGTGTAAATTATTTCATCGCCACTGCTCTCAAAATGGTGAAGGTAAACATTGTGAAGAAACCGGCATGTCCTAGAACCAAACATTCGAAGACATGTGACATCTAAACCACAATGGGCCCGCGTCCCACTTCCTCTCACCAGGAGGAGGCTAGAGTCCCAGCAGTGGGAACGTTATAGACTGATTATGTATGAATCTACGAAATAAAAATTTTATTCATACACAAAAATACATTTTCTAATTAAAAAGAGACGTATTACATGAGAGGACCGCATGCTGGGTTAACGCGCACGTGTGACCGTGGCTGAAAATTATGTAATCGCAAAATTATACGAAATAAATATAAATTACGGTGCAATATTGTGGCAGCCACCTGGCGGTAGGTGATGTCAGCTTGAAGTGAGCTGTCATTCCACCTGATGCTAGGGATCCACTGACCTATATCATACAAGGAAGCTGGACTAAATATACTATTGGAAATTCCACTTGTTTTTTGTGCTGGTTCAAAGCGCCCCGATCGAGCGCCTCATGAATTAAAATTGACACATTGCCGCAAATGGCCGTCGTTGATGATTTAGATCTAAATCGTGGAATAAGACTTTTTTGTGTATTTTGTGTTTACTACGAGATATTAAGAACATTTTTATCCAGTGATTATAAGCATCTTGTAAAGCTCGCTATCAAAAATATTAGTTCCACGGATGCTCACGTTGCTGTCAGCGCCAAAATGGCGAAAATCAAATGTCTTCATTTTTTCATTGTTAGTATGAAGTCCAGCGTATTTTTTTATTATAGGTCAGTGTAGGGATCGCTTGGGATTGACTCTGTTGACAGCAAATAGACACGAGATTGACAGCAGATTGACACCATATGGAATGACGGCTCACTTCAGCTAAGTCTGCACGATGATATTTTTACATAATAGACCGGCTGGGGTTTTCATGTCCCAAGTGGATCTGTCTAGTGCCACGTTTGATTATGTGGACATATTGAATTTCCGCTTCATTTAAAAACTAACTTTGTACGGAGAGTTTTTTCAGAAACCGGACATTAGGGACCGAAATGGAATCGATTATAAACATAACAAGAAAGTAAGTAAGTAAGTCTTTGTAATTTTGTAGCCCATGAAATTGAAAAATGTTCTTACTTCTTCTGCAATTTGCATGAGAGTGCCATGTTTTATGTTGATCAAAATATGATTTGAGATCGCAACAAATATGCACTTATCATAATCAGCCTATAACGTTCCCACTGCTGGGACACAGGCCCCCTCTCTTCGAGTAGGAGCGGGCTATAATCTACACGCGGGCCCATTGCGGGCTTGTAGATGTCACGTGTCTTCGAATTGTTGGCTCTAGGACATGCCAGTTTCCTCACGATGTTTTCCTTCACCGATTTGAGAGCAGTGATGGTGAAATTATTTACACAAAGTAAAGCGCCTGCCTCGGTTCGAACTCACGACCTACAACCCGTAAGTCATTGCCGTTACCACTGGGCCACCACTGCTCTCCAATATTCACTTACAGAATTATGATCATTAGAATCTGAATACAACTTTCATAAAGTGTTCATCCAATATAAGTAGGTGTTGTACAAAGCAAGATTAATGTTCAGTCTTTCACGGTAAGGAAGCCGTGGGATAGTTACCAGCTGATATTATTTAATACTCGAATACTGCCGTGGGATAGTTACCGGCTGATATTATTTAATACTCGAATACTGCCGTGGGATAGTTACCGGCTGATATTATTTAATACTCGAATACTGCCGTGAATTTATTATTTTTTTTATTTATTGCACGTGGATTATACTTAATTTCCGCACGTGTAATCCTTGTTGGATAATGATATCCATTGAACCGAATTTAAATATTACGTTCGATGATTTTGTAAGCGAAAAATAGAGTATGAGAGGAGGACTTTGTCCTGCTGTGGGATAATAAATAAGCTGTCGATTGGATTCCGCTCTTTAAGTAATTTTAAAGTTTCATAACATAAATAACTTGCTTACTTGAAATAATCTAATATGAGACAAAATAGAAGATTGATTCGATCCACCGAAGTACCTACACAATGATTTTTGACGATAATTTAAATTCAACATAGGTAAATCGAATTAGGACAACTTGACAATATTAATACGACTCTAGTAAAAATAATATCGTATGATTTTGGTTAGGCTTTGCAAAAAATCAAAGCCTGGTAAAAATTGTAATAATAATACCAGCCTATTCATGTCCCATCGCAGGCCAAACGTCTCAACTAACATAGGCAGGAGCGTTAAGCATCAGGCTTGCTCGAGACGGGTTGGTAAATATATCAAGCGGTTAAAGGCCCTAACATTACCCAATAAATATTATACGTATAATTACTTTCACTCTCCACTTCCTTTTCAATTTAAATTACAACTCTCATACAAAAATATTAACCTAAAATATGTAAATAAAAATAATAAACTAAAATGGCCGCTACGCCCTTACGCCACAGCACCTGGTGCAGTAATATAGCTGGGTGACGGAGTAGGCCTGTGCTTCATCTGGTTATAAGCCCTGTTGGAGGCCCAGTCCTTGCCATAGGCTCCACTGGCTGAGTAAGCATAGTTATTGTTATAGTCAGCGGAGGAGTAGTCGGTGCTGTCACTGGCTCCGAAGTACGAGTAAGACATCGGATGATGGTGCTGCTGGAAACATAAAAATAAAAGATTATTTACTGGTCCAGTTTATTAGATGAGCTGTGGGCTAAAAGAAAAAAAAATAAAAGAAAGAAAATACATTTATGTGAAAAAGAAGACACACAATTTGGGAGATAATCTACGTCACATCCATGCAACGCGGTCATCGCTTAGCATAATGCAACTGATTGGGTCCCGTTGAATGCTAGGTAACATCGTGGAAAACCAAAACGAAGATGGAGGGACGAATTTGACTCCTGCCGAAAGAACTGACCTATAGTAGCAGAGGACAGAAGTGTTTGGGAAAAGGATAGGAAGGCCTTTGCCCAGTAGTGGGACAAGACAGGCTTGACAGAGCTAGTTTGTCAGTAGCAGCTAGTGTCACTTATATTATAGCTTGCAGAGTTAGCAAGGAAAAGTAGCAGCGGGCTGGTTATGTTTGTTGAAGAACTGATAGCTGTTGGAGCAGATGAAGTTCTGGAATGCAAACCGGCAAATGTAGCGTGTTTCGTTTTCAATCTAGATAGCCAGACAGCGGAAGGCAGAGGACCTGGTGTAACTTGGGCAAGGCATGTCCAGCAGTGGTCTGCGATAGCCTGAGTTGTCTGATCAACAGCCCGGAGTCTGTAAGTGCCCAGTTGAAGGCAATAGTATATAATCACAGCCACAGAGAAGGCAACCTAGTAGATTTTGATCAGCCTACAGCAGTCCACTGGTGGATATAGGCCTCTCAAATCACACGCCATTCACTCGATTCTCGGCAACTTTCATCGAGCTGCTAGCAGCCACCCTGCAAAGATCGTCGCTCCGCCTAGCCTGAGGGCGATCGCGTAGGTTTTTATTATTGGAAATTCAACCTTCAATTTCCAATCACCCGCAATCAAAATGTTTCTGTGCCCTTTCGCACTTAGTCTTTCCACGAGATGTGTGGTTTTTAAACGTCAGTTTTATTCTCTCTATAACATTTTGTATGTCAAACGTGTCAGTGCGTGGGGTACGTTAAAATGACACCCACCCATACCAAAAAACAAAAGGGTGAAATGTAGAATTGTAGATTTCGGGGAAGCAATGCCACCACGTTCCACGTTTTAGTCAAAGAATTAAAATATTTAAATTTGAGATTGCCTATATACCGTGTGCAGGCACATTTTGGACTCCATACGTGCAGTTTTCTTCACAAATTCTATCCGATTTTCAATTTTTTTTCGACACTTTATAATTTTGGTGTGCAAGTTTAAATAAATACAGTTTTCTAGCATAAATTACAATGTTTTTATTAAAAAGGACCCACGGAGCGACATACTATCAAATTGTTGCATACATAGGTTTTTGTCATTTATCTGACCAGCTAAATGCCAGACGCTATGTATAATCTTTGTATGATAATAATCCACAGCATCAGTCAAGAAGCCCAAAGTTTGACACTAAGTCTTACCAAGGGGTATCGTGTTACCCAGCCACTTAAGCAGTCACTTTTTTTTTAATACTGGGATTCAGGGATTCAATTGCATTCGGTTAGAATGTAAGCCGACCCCAACATAGTTGGGAAAAGGCAGTTCATGAAGATCTGGCAACACGAAAATCTGACCCAAAATCTCTGACTGATGAAGATTTTACAAACTTTGACATATTCAGCGAATGAAATGCTATGATGAGTCACAATAATGACAAATCATAGTTGCACAATGCATACAGACTACTTGGAAACATGTAAAACATTAAATAAGTTGCTTATCATTGAATTGACAAGTGCTGAGCTCAATAAATAAACTTTTATGTGAAACTAGCAATATTATGTGACTTTGCTCGGATAGGATGTATTTTATTTTGGTCTATTATAAACTATTCATCATATTCTGAAACATACCTCACAAAAACCACCCAAGAAATATCTAAAATATCTAAAATATCGCATCAGATTTTGAAATAACAGAGCATAATCAGCCTATAACGTTCCTACTACACACAGACATTCTCCCTGTAAGAAAGAGTGGGCCGTGATCTACCACGATTGCCTAATGCTGGTTGGTAGACGTCATAATGATCAAACAATAAACAAAACGGAAAACAATAATAAGAAACAATAAACAAACAAAAAAAAACAAGTAAACTATTTTTCTTTCTTTTTTTTTTTATATTTATCTTTTGTTCTAGGAATTGACGGTGTAATGACAATTCAATAAACGGAGTAAACTGCCTGTGTTCGAGCTGATGACCTACAAATCGTAAGTCGGAACTAATACCCCTGGGCCACCACTGCTCACACTAATCTACTAGATGTTGCACAACCAACCAAAATCCTAACAAACAAACATACTCCTCCACAATGACGGAACTTCATAAACAATTTCGTACCAAGGACATTGGTATCTGTAAAAGCTCGTATCGAGTGGATCATACAGATAAATGTATTTATTTTGATGCGTTTGTGCGGCGAGTGTTAGATAAGGAGCTGGGATTGCGTTTAGATCCTCTATGAGTAACGGCAGATACATGGAAAATAAAGGATGATTTCCATTTTCCACCAAACGCCTCGCATCGCGTCGGATCGAACAGATTTTACAATCTTTAAACGATATTAAATCGTGTACGAGTGTATTTAAAGTCTATATTACCAAGCCACGCACAGCAGCTTGACCGCGGGCGTCTTCCGCGACACGCAATCGTAGCCGAATGTATGCTGCGACGCACGATCAGTTTCGTTCGCCTGTCGTCGTATCCGATCAAATATTTTCGGCATTAGAACACGTCAACACGGTAGGAGTTTCTAGTGTATGTGTGACGGTGCGGAGCCGATCGTATGCGTCGACATCCTGCCAGACGCGATCGGCGGCCGCAGCATCCATTTGTATCCTTTCCAATCCGATGCGATGCGAGCCTTTTGGTGGAAATCATCCTTTATAAGGCTGTAGGAGATAGAAACTTTATAAATGTGGATAATATGGAGACCCGAAGAAAAAGGGAAAAGCTGGAAGAACGTAGGCCACGATTGCATAATCAGCCTTTAATGGTCCCACTGCTGGGACACAGGCCTCCTCTCTGTGAGAGGGAGACCGTAGTTAATTGGAATCCAAAATGAATGTCCACCAATACAATAATAAATTATTCATAATATCTTTCATTACAAAATTGCCTTCAATAAAGTTTGATTAAAACTGCAATTTGCTTTTCGATAAATTCGAAGACATATGACATTTACCAACCCGCACTGAGCCCGCGTGGTGGATAATACGGCCCACTCTCTCTCACAGAGATGAGGCCTCATTCAATTAAAAATTCACAATCATTCTCAATGTTCCCAGAAGTGGGAACATTGAAAATGATTGTGAGCCTGGGACCTGGGGAAGGATAAGGCTACTTTTCATTCTGGATATGTGGAATACAAACCCAGCCAATATGGAAATAGGAACTCAGGCGAAGTCGTAGGCAACAGTTAGTTTTATTTGCTTAAAATTGCGAACAATTTGCACAATATAGTTATAATTTATACTTTAACCCATATACATATTCAACTAGCTTTTAATTCAATTACCTTCACAGATTAACACAATCTTCTCAAAGCCCATAGCAACACTATTAAATAGCGACAAAAAAATAACCACACAAAATATTAGTATTTCCTTCTGTATTGTTAATTTCCTCTGTTAAAACCCATATTTTTGAATTGACCCAAAGATAATTATGAATAATCTCGCTTAAAATTACCACAATTGCCTACGTACGTGATGTCGCCCTCCGTTTTGAGGTCAGAAACTATTTTGCGGTAACAATATGTCATAAAATTTGGCGATGAGCCCCGATTTTAGTGAAAAACCGCTTCAATATGCAATAACTTCTTGTGGCATTGTTTCTTTTTTAGCACCGAGTTCCTAATTAAACTGTAGGTATTCTGTTTTGGTACGGTGTAAAAAAAAAAGTAAAACGTGATAAAAATACTGGTCTGTCTTATTCTAGGTACATCGTCTTTACAAAACGGGTATAAAAAGACACTCAACGAAGCCGAAAGTCACTTGTACTCCCCGTCATACCTGGGAACCTTCTGGTTACGGAGATATTGAAGGTCAAAATTCCAACTTTTAGCGACTTTTTTTACGAAAACAAGTTTTTATTGTAACACAACTTTAATTACCCCAACGACCCCTGAACCGTTGCACGCACTCATATGCACAATGTTTTACGTGCAGCAGTTAAACAGCAAATTTTCTCACCAAAAATAAAAGACGTTTCCAAGCAAATTATTTTTATGCAATGTTACTTAGATTGATTTACAGAATGCGTAGTTGACAGCTATGTGATGTGTCTTCTTACACCTGCATATTATAAAACATATTTTAAAGAGTAACTATGGAGTTTCTTGCCCATTCTTCTCCATAAGAAACTGCCTTTTGGAAGGGGCGACTAGAATAAATACAATTTTTTTGTAAATTTTGAAGTTCAAGTGCCTATTTGAAATAAATGATCTGACTCTGGCTTTAGCTTAGACATCTTTTCGTAAAATAATTGCGAGATAAAATTTTAATTTATTAAGGAATTGGATTTTTAGTTCGGTTGCTCTTGGCAAAAATGTGAGAAAACAAAGGCTTCTCTTTAACCATTACATAAATGCCTCAGATATTCAAGTCTAAAATAAAATGATTAAATAGACCCATTTCACTCCAATGACGACACAACGGATTTTCAAAGGAAAAACCAATGAAAAACGCAAAATAATAAATGAGACAAAGACCAGGGTCCTATATCACAAAACTTTACAATTCACAATTCACTTTTCAATTACAATTTACAATTCACATAATTGTAAAGAAAAAACATTACAAATATGTAAATTGCAGTGTTTTATAGATTGTAAATTATACCTATTTGTGATTTCTGTGTCACGCAATTTTTTCTACAATTTAACAGTTTTGTAGACTTGTAAAGTTTTGTGGTACAGGGCCCTGGAGGCACGTGTACCCTAAAAAAGTCATATCAAATTTTCATGAATAAAATAAATCAAATTTTCTTGAATAATTAATTTTGATGAAAATAGAATCCTATTAAAAATAGAAAGCCACGTGTAGGAACCCACCCGGTTTCATAAATCCACATTTTTCCCGGAACACTGCAAATGAGTCGTAGACCTTTGTCAGGATGATTCTGAAAAGGTCGCCCTTTCAAAATGTCCGAAGAAGGATTTATTTTTACTTTAATTAGTATGTGAATCCTAGAGGGAAAAAAACAGGCTAAGTGCGTGTGAGGCCACGCATAGAAAAGGGTTCCGTAGTCACCCATTTCTACTTTACTTATATAGCCTGTATTGTAACGAAATCATACCGCGATTCAGAAAGGAGATTCAGGTTTCATACAAAGTTTTGCGCAAAATCGAAAGTGTCGGCCAACGGAAAAGGATGTTTTTAATCCGTTTGAAACGTCATCCTAAGCATTTGGTACTATGCCACCAAAGCGGTAGAACCATCATATATAGCTACATAAATTCGAAATACATGTAAAGATATCATATAGGTTCATCCGAAGTCACAGCATTTTTGCTGAGCAACGACCTGTTCTTGCACAGATGCGACGCACGGCTAATGTGTTGGTTGTTTTGTTACAAAAGTAGTTACACTGGTTATTTCGTCACACTGCATTTGGCATTTTTGTTTTTATTGTGATTGTTATTGGTTTGTGGTCATTTGCCAATATCTGTACTGTCAACTGTCAATTAATGTTAGTTGTCATTGGTCCATGGCCTTGACAGCGAGCAATGGACAAAAGTGTCAACATTTTTATGCATGAGTACGTGTCTTTTGACTATGTGTATCTTATGTCTTTTTCGTTTTTTTTTTAATTTATTATTATTATTTTTTTACTTGTAATTGTGCGTTTTGTTTGTGCAGAATAAAATATTTTTCTTTCTTTCTTTTCTTTATCTCTAAGTATGTACGTGGACTTATTCAGTAGGTATTATAAACTTTTTTGCCATGACTGTAATTGTATAAGTGTGACTGTAAACTTTAAAAATAAACGTTAATGAATTTTCCGCTTACATTATGAGTTTAAGTACATTTGTGTTCTATGTTTTGTGCATACCATATTAATCTCTTATGCAAGGTTACTTCATTACGTGGACTACCATCGTGATTTTTTTCAGATTTTTCGAGCCAGCCAGCTATTTTAACAAAAAAATGTGCTTTAAAGTTGAATATCTCACAAACGGTTACCTAAATCAAAAAATCGTCGTAGCAACCTCTCAATTTCTCTTTTTTATCTAAAAATACCTATCTAATGATACCCCACACTATGGGGTAGACGTGAGAAAAAAGATCATCCCCACTTTACGTGTAAGGGAGGTACTCCAACAAAAAAAATATTCTTGATTTTATTTTAGCACTTTGTCGATGTGCTAAATACACATATCCATGCAAAGTTTCATCTTTCTAGCACTAACCGTTTGGAAGGTAAGCCGAGGACGGACGGACATGACAAACCTCTAAGGGTTCCGAGACTTGAACTACGGAACCCTAAGAAGAAACTCCTTTAATTATTTGAAGTAGGCCATAAATCAATCAAGATGCTGGATAATCATTAGAAAATAAAAAAGATCAAAGAATTTTAAAATGAAAAAGGTTTTATTTTAATGGCAGTAAAGGTCACGTCACGAGGGACGCACGCAACCGAAAAGTATGGAAGAAACATTTTTTTTTTAAAACACGCTTATTCAATCTGTCGGACTCGACAAAACAAATCATAGGAACCCTATCTCGAGGGGTTTAATAGTAATAACTGTATACTGTCATATGCATTAAGTAAAAAGCTGTTATATTGACATTACAAACAGACATTTCAATTTTAATATGTAGTACGAGTATGTATAGGTATATATGTAAAGATGAGATGTGTTACGGTTTTTAGTCACAATTTTTTTTGTTTTTTTTGTTACCCTACATTGTGTCCCACTCCTGGGCAACGGCCTCCTCTTTTTCTTCCAAACCTCCCTGTCTTGTGCGATCTCTGGCCATGTTGGACCAGCAAACGTTAACAGATCGTCACACCACCTTTGCCGTGGTTTACCCCGACGGCGATGTCCTCCCTCAGGCGTCCAGTGAGTGACGATCTTTGCCACAAATAAATAAATTCATACCTTGCACGCCTTCAATGTACTCAGCACACTCGGCAGCAGTAAGGCAGCGATTAGCAGCAACTTCTTGATCAGCAACACTGACAGCAGGATAGGAATCAGCAGTAGCTTCAACTTGAGGACTGCAAACAGTGTCAGCAGAGGCACTATCACCGCTAACTTCTTCTTTTTGCCTCGAGCTGGAAATAAAAAAAAAAACGTTGTTCACTTGTTAATTTTGGGAAACTGAATACGTAGTCTTAAATACACCGTGAGCAGTAGCTAATGAATATTTTTGACTACTTTATGCGACCACTCAAATGTCCTTTCTTTGTTATTCTTCGTCGAGTCGTTGAGCTTCTCGCGTTTTGAGTTGAGCTACACGATTACTGATAAATGCTTGCACTGACTGGGCCTGGTCCAATCAAATCTGTGTGGTACTTTCTCAAAAGACCATCTCAGACATCAATCTTCACATGATATGACGAAGATACAATTGTAATTCGTCATTTACAATTATTATATAGAACATGGGTTATATTTATTTAGGCTAGCCTGCTGAATTGGTCATAGTAAAAGTAGGTAGCTAGCTCACCAAATAATTGCTGTTCTTGATTCAAAATCATTGTAAAAATATCTTCAAAGAGTTAATTTCGAACACTTTCACTATCTATTATGTTCTCATCAGTGCGTATTCATTATTGATCCATAAAGATACCTAATTCATTACGGTCACAATCACAATCGTGTGACACAAATCAAATAATTATAAAAACCAAACATTTAACTACGAGTACTAATCGCTAAGCATTTACATCTTAACTTCACGCCCCAAATTCAACTAAATCGTAGAAATTCAATTACACAGTTATTTAGTTCGGGCCAAAACATCTGTCTGAACGGGTCAAATCCCACGTTTTGACCCCAATATTTATGACCCCGACGGTCTATGATAATTACGATGATATGGTCATTATTTGCGACTGTTAATGGCTTTTCTTTATGGTCTAGTTTCATTGATGGGTCAATTTGTGATTGTGGAAATGGGTTATTGATTATATGGGAGTCATAACTGTTACTTTTATGGGTTGTTGAGATGATTTGTCCATAAGAGATGACAACTGTTTCGATTGCTATCGTGAAATTTCTCGAGACCGGGTCCCGGACCTTCGGAAGGCATACGAAAAGATGGAGCCAACTAGGAGACGCCCTTTAGACGTTTTTAATTAGAGGCACCACACGACGATTATCCCTGTTCGCACTATGCAAGTGCACCCATGGGCAACCTCGGTTGGTGCAGGATATGAAAACAAAATATTGCTAAAGTGAAATGCTAACAGGACTATGGAAAGACCAAATTTTTAAATATTACATAGTTAAAATGGCAGGGGGTGACTTGCACACTGTTATTATTGATAGGATCGCATTTGATTTGGCCACTATCTCTCTTACTTTGTTTCTGAGCCTAGTTGTTCAACGATAATAATTTGTGTATTTTTGCATACAATGAGTAATTGAAATGACTGTACTCATTATTATGAACAAATTTTACTATGGGACCAAGCGTGACTGCGAAAATAAATATGCCGTTTTCTACATTTTGTCGAATTACTTATGCGAACATGAATGTATGGAACAGCTGTTTTTTTTTTTGCACGATTTCAGTTTTGTCCCATATTTTTCTAAACTAATATTATATAAAGAGATTAGATTTAATTCAGAAGGATAGGTTTCGAGGTCTGATCCTGGAGGCGGACTGACATAGTGGCGTTTTCGTACAGACACTTCAGCACCTCGATGTACTGATAGTAAGACGAAAGAGACGATACGATATGATACGATACGATAGCAAGACGAAAGTCTTTGATCAGTGCATGTTGCCAGTAATGACCCATAGGTCACGTATCAGTGCCATAGCACTGAAACGTGGCCGCTCACAATACGCCTTATTAGAAGGCTTAAAGTCGGGTTACTTTAAGCCTTCTGATAAGGGCAATGGAGAGCCTTAAAGGGCAATGGAGAAGGCTATGCTTGGAGTTTCCCTGCGTGATCAAATCAGAAATGAAGAGATCCGCCGGAGAACCAAGGGAACCGACATAGCCCGAAGAATTCTCAAACTTAACTGGCAGTGGGCAGGGCACATTGCTCGCAGAACAGATGGCCGATGGGGCCGAAAAGTCCAAGAGTGGCGACCGCGTACCGGAAGACGTAGCATTGGAAGGTCTCCCAGAAGGTGGACCGACGACCTTGTTAAAGCCGCAGGAACCCGCTGTATGCGAGAAATACGGATCCGGTCGAAGTAGAGGTGCTTGGAGGAGGCCTGTGTCCAGCCTGCAGTGTCTGTCACGTCTTTCGGCTGAAATGTTGATGATGATGATGAGATTTAATTGTCTGTGTGTTTGTTTGTCACGCTTTCACGCTACCACGGCTGAACGGATTTGGTACATGGGTAGACCATTACCTGGAGAAGAACATAGGCTACTTTTCATCCTGGAACGCAGGCGAAATCGTGGACAACAGTTAGTGTTCTTATATTATTGTACATCCGAGGGGTAATATTGCAGAAACACGTTTCATAACCACCTTTCACGAGTTCCGACTAAAAAAATATATAATTTTACTCCCTAGCCGTTCAATTTATACAAAACCACACTTTTACACCGAAATTTTACATTCTGCAGCAATACTTACTTAAAGCAATATTCCTTGCCAACAGTTTTGCACTACAAACATGAGCACTTTTGTATTCCCCGCAGAGATAAAGTTAAGAAATGGCTGACACTCACTTGGCTAAGATACAAACGAATGATGTGCCAAATGTTAAAAAACTTTATCTTGGTGTATGATTGCTGTGGTTACTAAAAACCGTACCTAGCTTAAAGCGAAGTGATTAATACAAAAAATTGACTTTTATCACATTAATTAAATCCACGTATTCTACATTACGTATTTTAAACAAACACTTTGCCCAGCAGTGGGAAGATGCAGGCTAACAGTAACAGTAACATTATAGCCGTATGTATAGCCAATGAGCTGTGGGCCAAAATCACGTGGAGCTCTGACACAGCTAGAAGGCGTCGCAGCAGACCCCGTAGAAGATGGCGGGACGAGCTGGAGGAAACAAATGACCAGTGGTCCACTTTAGCCATGGATCAAAAGAGCTGGAAGTCATGGGGCCTTTGCCAAGCAGTAGGATGAAGCAGGCTAACAGTAACATTCTAGCCGTGGGAGTGGGACCGTTTAAACTTAATTTGTTATTATTTGGTAACGATACCATAAAATTTGTGTTGAATTGTTTGAAAAATTCAGTTTTTAAATTGTTTATTTTATTATTTTAGCAGACTGATAACAACTTGTAATAGCCGCTGTACTATTTAGGGGTGATTTTTCAATTGACTGATAATTTTTATTTGAAGTTGAGTTGTTTTATTTGAGTTTGAAGCTGTATCGTAAACTGAACTTTATTACATATACAGTAAAGTTCAGTTTACGATACAACTTCAAACATTTTTAAGACTTTTAAAATAATGCTAGTCACTCTGAAATCAACCTAATGACAATAAAATTAAGTTGATATTTGTTTATCTTGAAATAACATCAATTTGAAACATTAGTTTGAATAGACTTTTTTGTACCTATCTTATTCTCTCAGCGTGCTCACAGTTTCTCTGATGGGCGCGAAAAAAAAAAGGTTTTGTAACTCCAGGTGGACTATTCACAAAGACCCGGCGGCGGCGGGCAGCAGGTTGAGTATAGCTGCATAACTATTTACAACCATCCGACAGGCTATCGTACGCTATGACATTCGGCTATGACACATTTTGATAACCTGATTTGTCGATTTGACTTTAACTGACCAAATTTTCGGGTTTTGGACTTATGAACAGCGTTTAGGATCCTACCATAACATTGCGTGACTTAACGAGTGGTTGTGAATAACAATCCCGGTGACCGCGTATCGGCAAGTGTAGTGTGGGACGCCCCCCAGCTAGATGGATGGACGGCCTTAGGAAGGTTGCTGGGACGAACTTGATGCGGAAGGCGGAGGACAGGGTGTTGTGGCGCAGCCTGGGAGAGGCCTATGTCCAGCAGTGGACTGCGATAGGCTGAGTTGATTGATTGATTGAATAACAATACTGGTCTAACTTATTATCAGACTGCGCGACTGCGCGCAAAGGCAGGGTTATGTTTTTAAACGAATGTTAGTACACACCTGATTTAGAACTGATTTCACGTTTCTGGATTCTTTTAGTCTTAGTTTTAGCACCGTCATTGTTTTCAATATCTGGGAATCAAAGAAAACATACATTTTACTAGCTGCTTTAATTTTTTTCGTTCATTTAATTTTACTACCGATGAAATAGTTTTCGGTGGTTGTTTTTAGGTAATCTACAAGAAATAGTACTTTTATTTATTTGGCAACATGTCAAAATTCCTGTAACGAAACTGCATAAACGATGTAATCTAGACACAAACCACTAACAAAACTTTTCCACCATTTTTTTTAGGTATGAAGAAGTTTCTAGGAACCACCGAAAAGGTCGAATAAGAGTGACACTGGCTGATGAAAGACACAGCAGAGCGTCTCATCGATCGTGGGTGGCGGCCGTCTCCGACCTAATCCCGTAATTAAAAACGTTCAAAATCTAGTCGCAATCTCATCTCAGCGACAATCAATGTCAAAAACATGTCAAACATGTACGGAAATTAGAGGTATTTTTGACAGATTGAGACTAAGATCGGACTGTGAACATTCTAAAAATTACGGGGAGTGCCCCCGTAATGACAGAGATGCTGTCAGGGGAGCCGCCGACGTATCACGTCCACGACGAACTGCTTTATTCTGGCACAATCCTGACAATACTGAAGACGCTGAACTAGTAATATGATGTCCACTTCTGGTAAAGGCTATCCTGCGCCGTTAGGTATATAGATAGCCTTTATTCCCTATTCCCTATGAATGTTTTAGGTACCGAACTATAAATCAAAGGGAACAAGACAAGGGGGGGGTTTGTGGCTAAAAAATAACAACGCTTGCCGCGGTTGGTCCATGGATGGGTGACCATCTTCATATACCTAGACCCTTCGTGCCTCGGGAAGCACGTTAAGCTGTTGGTCCCGGCTGTTATTCGTATATCTTTGGCAGTCGTTACGGGTCGTCAGAAGCTCGAAAGTCTGACAACCAGTCTTACCAAGAGGTACCGTATTACCCAGAAACTAGGTTGTGGAGGTCAGATGCCTATCTGACCGCTCCATGTAAAATACTGGTATTCAGCTGTATCCGGTTAGACTGGAAGCCGACCTCAACATAATTGGGAAAAGGCTGGGCAGATGATGGTCTTCGAAGATAATTATGAAAGATGTTCAATTTATACATATAATTTTGCCTGTGTGACGAAAGTGAAATACATTGTAAGTAGGTATCCAAAACTAAAAGACATACTCCACCATCCCTGAATCATCTAGAAACCACAGATAAACCAAATTACGTACACAACCCATTATGTAAACAGCATTACCATCCTTAACAGCCACAATCGGATAAACACAAACAATGTACCTAAGCCAAATCTAAACAGTGCCAAGAAGGGTGAATAACAACATTAGCGTGGTTACTGTGCTCTGTTTGTCGTCGTGGGCGACCGCAAATGGGACTTTTACCCTATATCCTTCGAGGTGGGAAATTATTTGACCTTCTTAAATATAAACGTTTCTAATTTTATATTTATGTTTGACCTTTTACCGTGGTTACGTTTGTTATTTATTACTGGACACAACCCTGCCCATTTCAAAATACAAAAAGAATTTAGCCACCGCAAACTAACTAAGTCGGTATTATTATAACTATGTTACTTCTCTCTGAAATGTGAATTAATTATAATTATTATTAAACTAAACAATTGTAATATTAACGCTCAATCTTGACTTGTTAATCTCTAATAATTATTATTTGCCTCAAATTTATTCAATGTTTTTTTTCTATTTTTATTTTTATTCTGCCTACACCATTTGTAATATGAATGCTCAATCTTGATATGTTAATTTTATTTTTCCTTCTAATTTTATAATTTGTATTCATAATTCATAATTTATATTCTCTATTTTTATCGTGTTTACACCTAGTTATATTATTATTGTTCTTCTGTAATTGAAGGAGCACACGTAAAAGAACCTTTTTTTCTTTGTTGGAGATCCTCAATATTATGTGTCTACATAAATGGTAAAATAAATAAATCAATATTATGAATTATAAAAATCACGTGGGCATTTGCCCGGATATAAACCCACTACCTCTTGCATAAGAGGCGAAGCCTTAACCACCGAGCCATCATTAAATAGTTTTGCTGCTAGTGTGCGCACTGCCTTAGACCTCCCAACTCATCTAAATGCTTGTGCAAGAATGTTAATAATAAATTTTCATTGTCTTACAGAAATATTTAACAATAATTTAGATGAGTAACTAGAGCAAAAATAACTAGGTATTTAAATGCATGACCAACTGAGAGTTATTTAAAAAACGCTCTTTATAACAAACACCATCCCGCTTTTGTTCAAGTTTTCCCAGAATTATGTAAAGACTAATGTTATTTTTATTATGGAAAACACTCGTAATTGAAAATCAATAAAAAAGCGTCAAGTGAAGCCCGTAAACCTCGTGAGGAAACCGGCACCCTAATGGCGTAATACTCTTTTAACCACAATCTAAATCATTTTGAAGCATGTTGCTAATCCATTGCTTCATTATGTTCGGACAATTTGTCTGCTCAACCACATAAATAACGCAATGAATGTTGTTGAACTGTCAAAATGAAAGCCATTACTATTGTTATACGAATGTCCTAGAGACAATCTACCAATCCACAAATGGTCATTAAAGCTTTATAGATAAAAGTGCTAATTTACTCGTTGTCATGAATATAATATGTAAGTAACTAATAGAAGGTAAAGGCTACAATAATAATGAGCTATTTTGGGACGAGCCAACGAGCATATCCTTAATATATTTCGGTTTTCAATATTGAATTATCCCACAACGAATGCGACACACAAAGACAACACAGAGAAAAGTCACAGAAGGTAAAGTAAATGTAGTTCCTGATTTGATGGTATGGGCCTATCCAAGGTTTAGGTCGGTTGTCAGACTTTGGTAAAGTATAGTGAAACGAGTCACCTATAAACAAAGATTTGATTTGAGAGATTGCCTAGCAGATCAAACAGTACTCTAATTGCGTAATACCCTTTTTTCACCATCTAAAAGATTTTGAAAGAAATTCCTAATCCATTGTTTCGTATGCGTGAAAAGTTTGTGTTGTCGACGTAACTAACGCAACGATAAACTGCAATGAAAAAATATTGAATTGTCATTATGAAAAGCATTGCAATTGTTAGTATGTTACGCCATTAACTTGCTGTTAGTATAGTTGTAGCCAAGTAAGGGCCGATTTTTTGAATCGTAGTTAAACTCAACCAATTGTTAAAAATAGTAACTAATGGTCAAATTTTTGCAAAATGTGTTTCTTTTTTATTCATTTTTAGTTTATCTAATGATATAATATCATTGCTAATGGTCAAATAATTAACTATTCGTTAAAAAAATAACCATTAGATAAACTAAAAATTGACCAAAAAACAGAATATCAACATTTATTGTAGTTCATAAGCCTTGAGATTAAATGTTCAGTGAATTTTCTGTGTCCCACTAACATGTGGTTCGAGCATCAAACCGCAACCGTCCCGTTGGTAAATAGCCGCGAACCCATATAAGTTGGCTCACTCCATTAGTTTGTGCATAAGTCTGGAACAACCATAATTTTGTTCCCGAAATGTTCTCTTTGCTAAATATTTGATGTATAGCGTTAAAGTAGTTTTATTATTGGTTGTGGGGATATCTTTTCACTTTATTAAACGGAGGCAACAGCTGAGCAAGCGAGTAAAGCTAGCACCTAAAAAGGAGTTAGCAAGGACCGAGCTCAAGTTAGGTGGAGCGGCGCTCGTTCGCAGGATGGCTGGTAGCAGCTGGATGAGAGTTGCCGAAAATCGAGTAGAACGGCGTGCAATAGGAGAGGCCTAAGTCCAGCAATGGACTGCTATAAGCTGATGATGATGATGACGAAGGACCGAGTAACGAGCGCAACAAGTTCGATCGATTATTCTCTGGTATGCTTACGTACCCAGCGTGAGTCTCTCAGCGAGTGTTCTGCGGCCAAGCGAACGTCGCTGAGCGAGTACTTTCTTTGATAGCTCTTGTCGCTGCGACAAACGAGCACTCGCCTGCGGCGGTATAAACAGTTATTTTTTTTCATTGCTGAATGGGCCTGCTCTTGACCTCGATCACGCCTGATGGAAAGCGATGTACGAGGTCTATGTTGGAATGAGCGTGCCCAGAAGATGTCTGCTCACTCTTGCTTTGAAGGCAGCCGGCAAATGTGGAAAGGAACACAGAAGCTGGCAGAGAGTTCCACACTGTAGCTGTGCGCATAATAAATTTGGAGAAGTGCTGAGTACGACTGGTCGGATATCAACCAAGTGTGGATGGTACCTTGCAGTTAGCGTTAAACTATTAATATGATATATCTCTTTTGTTTACGGGACCTACAATCTTTTGTGCGTTTCTTGATGAGAAAATCGTTGAGAGTTAGTCGCTTCCTCGTCGGCAGTGGGACAGGTGCCTTAGCCTCAATTTCGTAATAGCTTTTTCAAATCAATCTTATGTCTATTGATTTCATTGACAGTTGTCATTTCTGTAGACCAAACAAAACAAGTTCAAATGATGGAAAATTATTAAGAGAATCGGGACTCGGGAGATAACTGTCGTTTACTGGAAAACTTCATAAACTGCGGTTGATGTTGAAAGCTTTGGTGACGTAGCTTGCAGAGTAAGCAAACTGAAGTGGCAGTGGGCTGGCCATGTTTGTCGAAGGACCGATTGGAGTCCTAGAATGAATACCATGTATCGGCGACGGACCGACCACCATAAGGTGACTGGGATAGATTGGATGCAGTTGGCGAAGGACAGGATGTTGTGGAAACTGGGAGAGGCTTACTATGTCCAACAGTGGACTGTGATAGACTGAGTTGATTTGATTGATCGAAGTTGTGGTGATAGGCTGACCGAAAGTCCATGTCGGTACAATCAAGGATATTGACAGCACTATGCCAACAAAACACCGTATCTAATGCGCCACATCGCAAAATCAAAATGCAAACTCACAAGCATTTAGTTCAATTATTACAATATACAGGAACTTTTGAATGACCGACTCCTTTAGTCGGTCATTCAGAAAGATGAAGCTAGTTGCACATTCCGAAGCGTGGTAGGTTCGTAAGAGAAGACGGACAAGAAAATCCACGGATATTCTTTTAAATAATATTGTTACAAAATATTATTTAACTCATGGTTTCCCAACCAATAAGTTCACACCCACCTTGAAAGGCGTAGAGTGACCCAAGGGGGAGGGGGGCGAGGTCGCTCCAAACATAAATTGTATATTTATAAAATTTGATGTTCTTGGTACTAGAAAATGTTAAGGTTAGACTCCAAAACTCAAACATTTCATAAATACTTAGGTTGTAAAATGAGCTTTAGCATTTCTGCATAAATATGTCGACAAAATATTATTTTGTATTTCTGTATGAATGGTCAAAAGAAAACCGAACCCATCTGAGGCGAAGGTGTATACATTTTCAAGATGGTTTTGCTCGCTCTTGCATTCTCCGTTTTATTAATTCTGCAGCTTTTCTGCATTAATCGACAAAGCAACTGGGGGGCTAGATATTGTAAAAGAAAGGTAGGGGGCGCGTATATAAAAAGGTTAGGAAACCCTGAGTTCATTAATTTCCAAGTCTATTCAAATCGAATTCAAAGAAAAATTCCAAATACAATATTCTACGAATCATGACGACAAACAATCTACTCATTTCAACAAATAACAATAAGGTATAATTTTCTTCGTAGTCGGCCATTTTGCTAAGGTCATTGGGCATGACTAGGACAGGACAAAGAAGGTAGCTATTAACTTGTCTATCAAATCTTTTGTGGCAGTAATAAATGTTTGATGTGTAAAATGGGTGGACTCATTTTGATGTTTGTCGTTAATGATTATTTTTTTCTTTTATTATTTGTTTGGATAGATATTATTGATAGTTATATAGGTTTTTCGTGACCGTGATGTTCGCGTTGTTCTTCCAAACCACACCACTGATTTCGATACGGTTTTCACCATCATTTAGTAAGTTTATTTCGGAAGATTTATGTGTATTCATATAAAACTTACATATAATGAAGAAATCTCAATGTTTCTCTTGTTGTAAAAACCGTGCGAAGCAAGGTCTGGTCGCTAGTTTAGAATATAATGAATAATCTGTCTGTCATCCACGACAAAGCTAGAAATTAATACTTTAATAGCAACTTACCTGAGAAAATGGTACGCATTCTATTGTTGTAACTTTAATTTGCGATTTAAACTCAACAAGAACTTGAAATTAACACAACACAAAAGTAAGAGGTTCTTTGTTTCTACAACTTCTAAAATTACCAAAGATGAAACAGTTTTCGTGACTTCATAAATTCTCAAAAGGTAACAAACTCGGGCTACGAACCCAGCTATGCCAGAATCAGAGCTTTTATTAACCTAAAATATCAAAGCTCTCAACTTACCGGTATCATCTTCTTCTTCAACAGTTCTCGCGCCTTCAGGTAGATTGACTTTCAATCCTTTCACCCTGAAGAACTCTTGTACTAGCTTCATAAAATACTTTGCAAGTTCAGCCCATTCTGATAAGAAACTCCTTGCTTCATTTGTTTGTACTACATTAGCTTCTTTAGTCTCTTTAATTCCTAATCTTTCTATAGTCTCATCGTCTAGAGGTACTAAGCTAACTATATTATTAGCTTTAATAGTTTCATTCTTGTTTAAACTGTCTCCAAATATAGCTTTTTTGGCTATTTTAACAGCTTTGTATTTGACACAGGAGAGTGCTTCTCCTCTGAGGAAGCAGCCATCTTTGACGTAGCGGAGGTACCCGTCTTCTAGCGAATTGATGTTTTGTAGTGTGGCTAGTAGTAGAAAGGTTTGGAGAAGAAGTGCTGGCTTGAGTGAGGTCATCGTGGTATCTGGAAATAAAAAGATAAAGAAATTGTATGAAGATATAAATGACATTTAAAATGGAAATGACGTTGAAGATTATATCCATTGATTATTTATGTAGACAAAAGAGAAAAAGAGATACTATAGAAATGGTAATAGCATAGTATGCATGTATGACAACCATTTAAAAAACAATGGTTTTCAGATTGAGAAAAAAAAATTAATTATGACATTAATTTGTATTTTGTATTGTCATCATTTCCTTAATTGTTATTTAAAATTATAATACGATTTGCTTGCCCATGTAACAGTAGAACATGGAGCAATATTATAAAAATAAAACATCTATGTACTAATTACCTATGTTTGCAAACGAATAAACGATTTGATTTGATTATGATTGGTTTGGTAGCTGTGAACGCAGAGAGTGATGGAAAGAGAGCCATTGCCCAGAAGTGGGACCATAATGGCTTATATAAAAAAAAAGAAAATAAATATTTTCTATGGATTCAGACATTCAAAAGTCTATTGAATAATGAAAATATTTTTGTTTTTAGGTACCAACGTTGTCCTTGACAATTTTTAACCATAACAAACTTTTATAATCGGTTTTGCCAGCGCCTTCGCCCGCGTGGGGGTTGGAAATTACCCCACGGGAACGTACTAGAGCGGGATAAAAACTATTCTATACGTTAATTTAGGATATAGACTATCTGTGTGCCAAAGGACCTCATTCATGTGTCGAACATTTTATACCCAAAAATTACAACCCAAAAAAAAAAATACCACTTTCTTATGGGAAATTACATCCTGAGCATTTTTTTATTTTAACAACGATAGTCTACATGATAATATAACCCCCCTTTTTTTCTAGCCAGCGTTTTAATTTTTGGGTACGAAATGAATGATGTGCTTTTATCAAAATTCGTTCAGCAGTTTTTGGGTGATTGGGTAACAAAAATCGAAACATTCAAAAATATTTATAATATTATACGTAGGATTACTTCATTACGAGCTATCAACGATCATCATTAGCATCTGCCTAGCCTTTTCCCAACTATATTGGGGTCGGCTTCCGGTCTAACCGGATGCAGCTAAATTAGCCAGTATTTTACATGGAGCGACTGCCTATCTGACCTCCACAGCCCAGTTAGTGGGTACTACGATACCCACTAACTTGGTAAGACTGGTTATCAGACTTTCGGGCTACTGACGACCCGTAACGACTGTCAACGATATCTGCTTATTATTTAACGTGAATTTGGCATGAAACAACACTCTAATGTCGTCAAAGGCAGCAAGTTTCTGCTTCTCTTTATTTATAGACCATTAAACAGACTGAAAGTTTCGTCATTGTAAACTTTAACGACAATCGGCAATTAATGTGTGTTCACTGTTCTCTCCTACAAAGTTGAGTTGTGTTTTCAATTGGAACATTGGTAAGGACAGACTTTGTTCATTTTGTGATGGTTGGCTAGAACACATACAAAAACAAGCAGTTTGACAATAACTATGTGCTGAGCAGCGCTGACAGCGCTACATTTTGACGAGTTAGACGAACATAAATGTAGGGAACAGCTGTCCATAGTAAAAGTTGTTCATAATGATGAGTACAAGGACCTCTTAAGAGGTTGTTGGTGTTTTACCAATAACCCTGTATACTCTTTATTTAACATGGCCAGAGATCGCACAAGACAGGGAGGTTTGGAAGGAAAAAGGGGAGGCCATTGCCCAGCTGTGGGACACAATGTAGGGTAACAAAAAAAAATATATATATATTTACCGACTTCCTGAAGAAAGCCAGAGACTATAACAGAAAGAATAATGAGAAATTACGTGCTAAGCATCTCGGGCTTAAGACGGAGGAAGACACTCCCATCTATGTTTCGGAACAACTCACAGCAAAAGGTGCTCGTCTTCACTTCCTATCGCGCGATCTGGCAAAATCCAAGCAATATAAATACTGCTGGACAGCCTTTGGCAAAGTTCATATTAAGAAGGATGACAACTTTCCTACTATTATCATTACAAGTGAGTCACAGGTCCACAACCTTATGCAACTTAAATGACTAACTGTTACACTATGGATTTTAAAATCACGCACTTTGCATTGTTTACTTTTTTCCTACCCGTACTTGTCACGATTCTGTACGGCCATTAGTTGTCTAAAATTAATTACTGTCAAAATTAATCTTAAGACTATAATCCGGTTAATTATACTTCAAATTGCTGTTTTGTTACTGTTGAACATTCGTCGTATGGTCTGTATACTACTGTACTGTAACGTTTATTCGTCTCGTTTGTGTACAGAGCCAAGATGTTCAAATATAACTATTTTTAAGATAAATATCAAGCCTATTAACGGATTAAATGTCAACTTTTATATCATAATATTATCATATCGCGCACTCACACACATGCACTACTCAATATCACTTCCACTCAGACTATCTAACACACACACAACAATTACACATACTCTCATCCACACTGATATTGTTTGTATAGCTACATACTTTTGCACTCGCAAAATTTATAATTATGGATAGCACCCTACAGAATTTGAACGACATAGACAACCACGAAATAGCCCAAGTGTTCGACTGTGAACTCAGTGAATTTACGAACTATATTAGACCTAACTCTCCTGGCTTTTCCATTGTATCACAAAATATTAGATCTATTTATTCTAACATCGACGACCTTCAACTAAACATAATAAATCTTAAAATGGATATTGACCTCATAGTTTTAACTGAATGTAGACTAAGTCTAAATAAACACATACCTCAAATAACCAACTATAATTCGCATCAAACCACCAATCATCTTAACAAAGCTGATGGTGTGGTCGTTTACATTAAAAACACACATAAGCATAAAATAAGAGAAATAAAACTAACCCATGCGTCTTGCCTAGAGGTCCGCATTAACCCTGACCTTATAGTAATCGCGATTTATCGGTCCCCCTCAACTGCAAACGCTGCTGATTTTATCCAATCCCTCAACCTTATTATTACCATTGCTTCAACTAAAAATGTAATTGTCACTGGTGACATTAATATTAATCTAATAATAAATCAATCTGAGCAATCTCATGAGCGCACAAATAGACTAAGTTATCTAAACATGCTGGCAATGCATGGACTTCTTCCCGGTCACTCGCTGCCCACAAGGGGCCAAAATTGTCTTGACCATTTCATTATTAAGCTCAAACCTACCAGTACAACCACTACCATTGCAATTATTCGCACAAGTATCACAGATCACTTTCTGACTTTCCTAAAAATTAACAACCATACAAACGTAATAAAACCTACTAAAATAAAATCCATTGTCAACTTTGAGAAAGGCCTCGATCTCCTAAAAAATAGTAACCTAACAGACTTACTAAAACTAAGTAACCCTAATACACTTACTAATAACCTAATTAAAATTCTTCACGACTGCATCACGCATAGTACTATTACTAAGATGATCCCGTTAAAAAACAGAACTCTTAAGCCGTGGATGACTGTTGGACTATTACGCTGTATACATAACCGAAATAGTATGCAACGGAGACTGAGACTAGACCCGCTCAATGAGATACTTAAAATTACCTACAAAAGGTACAGGAACTACTGTAACAGCATCATCAAAAAACAAAAACGGAAATACGACCGAGACCAACTTACTAAAGCACATAAAAATCCCAGAAAAACGTGGGACCTCATAAATAACATTACCCAGCGAAAACCTAAAAAAGTGAATAGCCTAGATCTCTTGGAAATATCCAGTGACCCACAGAACTCAATTAACAAGGTGAATAATTTTTTCTCTAACATAGGTAAGCAACTTGCGGATAATATCACACCATCACCCACAGTATATCTTAATTCATCCTACACACCAGCTTCATCTTTCGCTCTACTCGACACAGACCCTTGCGAAGTTCATGATACTCTAATGGGCTTAAAAGTAGACAGTGCCGCTGGTTGGGACAACATCCCAGTTCGATTCCTAAAATTTGCTCACAAGCAAATTGTCCCAACCTTAAGTTATTTGACTAACATTTGCTTTGAGCAGGGACATTTTCCGGATGCCCTCAAAGTAGCCCTTATAACACCTGTGTACAAGTGTGGTAATAGCTCAGACCCCTCAAACTACAGACCTATCTCAGTCTTACCCTCCATATCTAAAATAATAGAACGACTCTTAAACACACGCCTAATTAAATATCTTTCAAAATATAACTATCTATCCTCTTCACAGTTTGGATTCAGACAAGGAAGGTCTACTGAAGATGCGGTCTTGTCACTGACATCTACTCTCGTTGAGAAAGTGGATGAAGGTAGTAAATGCCTGGCGGTTTTCCTTGATCTCAAAAAAGCCTTCGACACAGTATCTGTCCCCATACTTCTACATAGGCTCGAACACATTGGTATAAGAGGTCCCCCCCTCGAGCTATTCAAATCCTATCTGACTAACCGCAAGCAAACGGTAAAAATAGGGGAACTTACTAGCACAGAGGAAACAATCTCGTACGGCGTCGGACAGGGGAGTGTGCTAGGTCCGACGTTGTTTCTTATCTACATTAATAACCTTTGCAATATGAACATAGACGGGGGTCACATTTTCTCTTATGCGGATGATACCGCCATAGTCTTCGCTGATAAATCTTGGCCAGAAGTTAAGAGAATAGCTGAATCCGGACTGTTAAAAGTCGCCGATTGGCTCAACAGCAACCTACTTACACTAAACGCCTCCAAGTCCAATTACATTTGCTTCACCAAGTACTCACGCTCTCAACCGCCACTCGATTTCCAAATTAAGATTCACTACTGTACCAACCCTTTAACACGTGACTGCTCCTGTACAATAATAGACAGATTACAGCATACTAAATACCTAGGCATCATGATTGACCAGCGCTTGTCCTGGCACATGCATACTGAACTGATTATGATAAGAGTCAGGAAATTGATATGGACCTTTAAAACATTACGCCACATTGCCTCAAAGAACCTACTGCAGAAAGTCTACTTGTCACTAGCTCAGTCGATACTTACGTACTGTCTCCCATGCTGGGGTGGGACAACAAAAATGAAATTTCTGGAACTGGAAAGGGCGCAACGCTCTCTGCTCAAGGTTATGTGTTTCAAACCTTACAGATTCCCTACCCAAAGCCTTTACTTAACCTCTGACCTTTTGTCTGTTAGAAAACTTTATGTTCTTCATCTCATTTTGAGAAAACATAAATCTCTCTCGTATGATCCCACAAAGACGAGTTTGAGTAGCAGAAGGTGCTACTTGGTCGCTCCTACTGTCCCAGTTAAATCTCTCTTTGCTAAGAGACAGTTCGCAAGGCAATCCTCCCACTTATATAACTTATTGAATAAAGAACTGCACATATATCCCTTGAAACTCCGTGAATGTAAATCAGTTACAAGTGAATGGCTTAAAACTAAATCTTATGACGACATTGAGGCTATACTAACGTCGCTTCCATGATCTGTTTGGCCATGTAAACGTTAGTGGAGGAAGTTACGCTTAATTTCCTCCGATCCCAAGACTTTGTCGCAGGGCTAACCTAAACCTTAAAAAAAAAACAACTCTCATTCAATATACATATTCACATACACTCACCCACACTCACAACACACCCTCACACACTCAAGACCCACTCACACAAATCACTCACTCAAGCGCGCTCCTTTTCGTATTTTTCTTTTTCTTGTTTAGAATTGCATTTGACTTGATTATTGTTAAGCGGAAGAGCGGAGACACCTAACACAAGCATCTTCTTGCTTAAAAGGTGTTCTCCAAACCTTGTAGGTAAATGCCTTATGAAAATGCAATAAACATTTTTATTATTATTTTTATTTATTTTTATTATTTACTTTTACCTCACCTTTGCCTTGCAAATAGAAATAGTCTCGGGACTAATTATTCTCTTGTAATTAACTAACGAGTTTCGAGGTAGTTTTGTGTTTCCATAGGTCCTGAAAGAAGCCTGAAAAGTGGCTTCCATGCCTTCAGCAAACTCTAGATTCACCTACCTACCTATAAGTATAATAAATAATTCTTGATTAAAATAACCTTAATTAAAACTGAATGTCTGTTTTTTTATTGGTTCTTGCAGACACTAAAACTTTTTAATCAATCGTAAAAGGTCTATGGTCTAGAATTTAATTAAAAATACACGGCTGTACTGACTGAGCAAATACTGGCATTTTAAAATCCATTCGGTGTATTTATTTCTCTTTCGCTGAGAGGTGCGTAGTATACAGGGTCGCATAGATATTGACGCTCAAACTGTAATCATGAATATCAAGCACATGAGGCCTATAACCCCTAGCGTAGACATTTTTGGTAGGATGCCAAAGAAAACAATCAATCAATCCAACAAAAAAATCAATTCACATCAAATCAACCAAATTTTGAAATCAAATTTTACCGAGTACCGAGTATTGCTCGGTATTATGTTTACCGAACCAAATACTCTGCCGAGTAAATCGGTTTAGTTTGACGTTAGTATTTGGAACGTACGAAATGCTTCAAGTATTATAGGAATGCAAGTTTTTGGCATTTCTACGAGGAATTAGCATTTAGAGCGCCGATACAGCGTAACGATCTAACTAATATTTTATAAATGTGAAAGTAAGTTTGTTTGTTTGTTACCTTTTCACACATAATCCACTGAACAGATAATCATGAAATTTTGCATAATAATTATACGTTGTCAGGGGTATAGAAAAGGTACCCACTTTATGTATAGAAAAGGACATACGGTGGGGTACCTTTCATCCAAGAAAAAAAAATACTGCTCCCGAGAAAAAAAAAAATCACTTTCGACGGTCACAATTACTTTAGGACGCTAGATGGCGCTACGTCTTCGAATCATGATTGAAATATGACCCGACTTTCTGAGCAGTATTCTAACAAAAAGTACTAGGCTTCCATGAATTCACGATAGTATTCCAATCATTAGTGTTACGCTTTTAATAGGATTTGTATGAAATTTGACACACAGATAGTTTATAACCTGACGTTTCCATGGGATAATTTCCGATCTCCACGCGAGCGAAGCCGCGGGCCAAAGCTAGTTCCCGTATATCATAAGAACGCTCACGTTCTGTCTCAAATTGTTAAAAATACCTCGAATGTCCTTACATTTTCGACAAGTATTTGGCATTGATTGCGACTAGATTTTGAACGTTTTTAATTACGGGAATTGGCCTTCAGGTTATAACTTTATGAGATATTTTCGAGTATTTCGGCAGTCAAAATGTTTTAAAATGTCGGTGCTCAATAACTTTTGTAGAGTCACTAATATTTACAGTATTTTTATTTCACGAAGCGACGTGCGCTTTGTGGTAACCAAATGTACAAACACGCTGGACCCCACGCCCACCAGTCACCCTTGCGACCACGAGACCAGCGTAATTAATAACGTGTAACGTGTAAGTAGCAGCATAGAAAAAGGTTTGAGGTGACTGACCTTTAAATAAAAGCGCTAAAAACAAAATCCATTTATCCAAATCGTACTCTTCTCACTCCTGAATCCTTTTTTTGTTTTTTTTTTCTTTTTTTTTTTCGGATGGGAAATCATCATATGACCCCTCCCGCTCTGGGTGGAGCGAAAGGGAGTGTCAGACTCTTACTGACTAAAACCCACCCATGTTCCTTCCTTTGCCCTTTATGTTCCGGGGTAGCGGTAACCCTTTCGGACAATCCCGCTGATCCGGCAGGCTTCGGCCCTAAGGGGCCCCTCAAATTATGCTGACGACTCTTTGAGGCGCGCGTGGAACACTTACGCGCCGTCCGGCACGGGCCTGGTCCTGATCGGGCGGTGAGCTACCCATTGCTCTCCGCCCGCACTCCTTTATACTTAGAAACTTATTAAAACTAGCTCCGCTCGCCACTAATTTAGCAAACTCTCGTTAACTGGGGGTTAACAGGCGATCAATTACAAACTTTCGGCTGAACCATATGTTTTATATTGACATAGATTGACTTAATTTAAATTCTCTTGTGGTAAAGTTTAGGGAATGTAGCCCGTTTTAAACAACAGACGACATTTTGTCAGTTAACAAAACGTATCATCATTCTCCTGTCCTCATCAAAATTTATTTGAGGTCGTCGGAACATGACGTCTTCTTCCTCCATACTTCTCTATTATTTGTCATCTCGGTAGTCACCCCCTTTTTAGCAATATCATCTGTCACACAGTCCATCTAGCGTTACAGTGGATAGGGCGTCGCTCTTTATGCACGAGCTTGTGGGTTCAGATCCCTGCAACTACCCATGTGACTTTTTCAGTCGACCGGAGCTCAGATTTCAATTGCGTATGCCCGGTCATCTGCGCACTTGATGATCTTATGACTGTATCAGTGAGCGGAGTTCGCACAGATGAATTTTGGACGAAAGATCTTTGAACTTATTGGCATCGATATTGTAGGAATAAGAATTCATATATCTTATAATATGAGTCCATATTGGACATTACTGACATCAGTGGAAGAAAAATATCGTGAGGAAACCTGGGCTATAACTCTGAAATCGTCAATACGGCCTGAGCAAGCGTGGTGATCAATGCTCGTGCCTTCTCTGTATGAGAACCTTTAGCAGCAGTGAGACAGTAACAGATTGGGTTTATTATGGCCTGAACTCAAAGAACCGCAATTACGATTCATTTATCATATTATAAGGCTCGCGAAATTCCAACAATCCGCATAAAGGAATGATTAATGAATTAATTCGACAAATATTTAATAAAAAATCCAATTTGTGTTGTATGTGAAATTACTGGAAGGGAAATGTTTAAAACTTCTAAGTTCGACTTGCGTAAAGCGTCATTGCTTTGTCTATCCAATAGTGCGCTTGTGTATACAGAGTGGCGGGGACATTGTTTTGCAATCTGTTACCATGGATTCGGTACATGATCAGCTGGTCCATAGACCAGCTGAAATAATCAGCAGTTCCATACATTTTGACCGCTTAGATAGTATTGAGACACTGTGGTAAGTTGGACGAGAAGATACCGCGCAGCCTCCCGAACGCCGCCCAGCCGAGTTGGATTCGACGATTGACCTCTTTCTCGAAGTTAGACCGATGACCCGATGACCTGGTGAAGGTTGCGGGAATCCGCTGGATGCGAGTCGCACGGGACCGGTCAATGTGGCGACACTTGGGGGAGGCCTATGTCCAGCAGTGGACGTCTATCGGCTGAAATGATGAGATAGTATTGCACTTTTGTACGTTTTATTCATTCTGTTGCAAAAGGCGCAGCTCATACAGCAATCTCCCTTCCATCATCTGCATATCCTTTTCCCAACTATGCTGGGGTCGGCTTCCACGCTAACCAGCCTAACCTGCTTAACTGACCTCCACAGCTCAGTTACTGGGTAACACGGTACCCTGTAGTAAGACTAACTGTCAAAGATCTACGAATGACAGCCGGGATCAACGCGTAATGGCTTAATGCGCTTTCCGAGGCACGAATGGGTCTCGGTATATAATGGATGGTCACCCATCCATAAATCGACCGCGGCAAGTGTAGCTTAGCCTTCGATCTACCCGTGCGGCTGTTATCATTCAGCCTTCCAAGCTTCATTAAATATTTCGTTCTATTTAGTTATGGGAAACGGTTGAATACTATAACAGGCAACTATATGGGTAGGTTCATTTTTGCTGATACAATTCTGCAATCAACGTTTCTTACTTGGCTGCATTCTGAGTCTAGATCGTGACAAACATACTAACCACTAACTGACTATGTTCATACAGACAAAGTCACAGAATGAACTATTCAGATGATAGAATTGTGAGATTAATACTCATTTTAAGGCAAATCTAATTTGGGGATCTCATTTTCATCAGCATAATTCTTTCTTTTCTTTAAATAAATTATTTGCTTGCTTTGCTTTGCTGTCAAAACGGTGAAGGTAAACATCTTGAGGAAATCAGCATGAACTAGAACTAAAAGTTTGAAGACATGACATCGACCAACCCGCACTGGGTCCGAGTGATGGATTACGGCCCACTCACTCTCACAGAGAGGAGGCCTGTGTTTCTGTAGTGGGAACATTATAGGCTGATCATGTTTGAGCTATACTTCTTTCAATAAACATAACAATCCTTGTGTGTAGGCAAGGTTTTTCCGAAGAGATAAAGAAACCCTTTTTATTTGTCTGACCTCAAAATCGCCGGTTTCCTTACGATGTTTTTCTTTCACCGTTTTGAGAGCAGTGGTGATGAAATTATTTACACAAAGTAAAGCGCCCGTCAGAGTTCGAACCTACGACCTACAACTAGTATTTTGCGGCCGCTTCCACTGAGCCACCACTGCTCATCGTAAAATCGCTAATTATGTCTTTATTAGCGTTGTCTTTAAAACCTACCAGATAAAGTAATCTCCCTAGTGTTAAATATTTTGATATTATTTCGAGATTTTAATGGATCACGTTACATGGCAAAGTAATTTCAAAATTATAAACAAAATTATCAACATTTTCAATGAGACAAAGATCTTATCTTTTCGCTAAATACAAACAAGGGAATAGTGTGAAGGAAATTGCAAGGACAATGTTAATTACTAATTAAAGTAATAATTTAGTTAGTGTTCCATGATAGCCTGGGACTAAAGACTCGCTTTATAAACATCGGATTCCGATTCGAAGTCCAACAAAATACCTAGTACGTTTTCAAAGCGAAATTGGGTTCAATAATTTTAAATCTGAAATATTAAAGAGCAATTGACCTGAGCGGCAATTCCCGTAATTTTAAGAACGTTCACAGTCTGATGTCAGTCTCAATCTGTCAAAAATAACTCTAATTTCTCTACATTTTGACAAGTTTTTGACATTTGTTTGTCGCCGAGATGAGACTGCGACTAGATTTTGGCTTTCTATAGAGCGATATATCGATCGGAAATGAAAATGAAATTCAATATGTTGGCTTTCTATAGAGCGATATATCGGTCGGAAATGAAAATGAAATTAACTTGCATTTCCAAACGAAATACGAAAAAATAAATTGTTTGTCGATGGGTTTTTCTTTCTAGTAAGTATAAGTAAAAGAAATGGAGTATCAATCTTTATCCCAAAACGTAATTATTTTCGGTCGGAATCTAGTTAAGACAAAAAAAAACACTTAATTGCTGAGACAGTTGGCAGGTCATAATTTTCAAATTTCATCCAGAAGAACCAGTATACACCAATTTTCAGTTTTTGTATTTATCATTCAAACCTTACTAATGGCACTTCTATGACAAATCATATTTAGATTGCAAAACCCATATTGCATTAATCAACTATTTTATCATAACGATGCAGAGAAAAAGAGCATTAATTACCACGTTTGCTGTGTTTTAGGGATTTCAGTAAAAATTTATCTTTGCAGTTTTATTGTTAAAGTCCGTGGTATTAATAAAAAAACCGTCATTCATTCATGTTAGGCAGAGAATCCCGCACTGGGCCCGTGGTGGATTACAGCCTATTCCCCCTCACAGAGAGGAGGCCTGTGTCCCAGCAGTGGGAACGTTCTAGGCTAATTATGAGGCGGAGAATCAGCACTTTTCGATCATCCTTTTTCGATACTGAATATCTTTAAACCTAAACATAAAATTGCGCCACAAGATACAATATCATTGATTTGTCTAAAGTATGAGTAATGAGTTTACACACACACGGCATGCCACAACACCTGGTTTCCTACCAACAACATCCAGTCTGTTCAGGCCACCTTTCTAAGCTTATCAGTCCATCGAGATAGATATCGGCTGGTCCACAATCATAATCAAACCAATTCGTATCAGCCCCATAACAACTATTGGCTACCAAGCAAATAAGCACTAAGTATACACACTACAATTTTCTTGAAAGTACTTGGGTACAAGTGCTCCCATACTTTCAACCGCAGTGCAAATTATAGAAATTATTTTTTCCAAACACGCAAACTATACCATGCAATTTGTAAGAAAATGTTGCTTTGAAAAAAGTGAAATTATAATTACGTGCGTTTTGCTAGTGGTCTAGAAATGAACATTATCTGGGATGACAAGAACTAAACACAAATTGTATTTTGTCACGTAGCTCTTATTTAATGAATAGGTGTAGCTTTTTATATGTTAGTAATGCAAAATCCTTTATGGAAACCTAATTGTCCATAGCATAAGTGAGATACATCGAAATGGCCTCCGAAGTAAGTGATATTTTAATTCCTTTTTTTTATCCCCAACCCCTCTCGACCAAGCATGGAATAGGCCTTTGCCCTGCAGTGGGATGGTAATATTATTAACTAGCTGCACCCCGCGGTTTCACCCGCATATGTTTCGATCCCGTAAGAATATCGGGATAAAAATTACCCTATTTGTTAATGCTGGTTATAAACCATCTGTGTGACAAATTTCATCCAAATCTGTTCCGTAGTTTTTGCATGAAAGAGTTACAAACATCCATCCATCCATCCATCCATACAAACTTTCACGTTCATAATATTAGTAGGATTTAATAGTGACATAGAAAGACAGAGTAACATTTATTTGGAAACAGATCGTCAAAAACAAAACACAAATAAAAAAAGTGAAATGTTTTAACACAATAGTGTGTGCCTCACGGCTGCGCCTATAAGGTCCAGATGCTGTCTGACACTGGTTTTCTAATAAACCTTTCCGAAGAAACACACTACATCAGTCACTAACCAAAAAATTGCAGGACAGCCGCCATTTTGTTACACAAAATCCTAATTTCAGATCCAGTCTTTCCATAAAGGATCAAAATCTAATCAAATTACTTTAGTGTCGTTTATACAACATAATTACTATACTTGAGAGATTATGTCAATCTAGTTTCCCAACAGTCTAACATGCTAGTTTTCTTAATTACAAAGAGATTGTGATTTCGCCGCAACCACCGTGAAACTAAACGGAATTTAACTTGTCGCCTGGCGAAACGAGGCATTCAGTAATTATGTGGTGGGTGATGGCAATCACTGCTTTACACGGTGGTAATGCGTCTTTACACGATGGCCCTTGCTGAACTTGGCCTATAGCTCTACTTTGAAACAGAAATGAGACTATTTTTAGCGGATCACCATTATGCACCGTGTTTTTTTTTCAAATATGTGGCCATGTATCTATCTGAATATTGGGAGCTTAACTTTTCTGAACGGAACTTGTGCTAGTTACTTTTCAATTCCGATTTCATTATAATATTAAAAAGAACACACAACACAAAACAGAACACTATCTGTCCACTTCATCATAGTTGTGTATGTATTTATTATTTTGAGTACGTTATGATTATTATCATTCTAGTGATATTTATTTTAGACAAGCAGCGCCCCGCGGTTTCACCCGCATAAGTTTCTATCCCGTGGGAATATCGGGATAAAAAGTATCCTACATGTTAATCCTGGTTATAAACCATCTGTGTGCTTAATTTCATCCAAATCCGAAGAGCGTGAAAGAGTAACAAACATCCATCCATCCAGCCATCCATCCATACAAACTTTCACGTTTATAATATTATTAGTAGAAGTAGGATAGTAGAATAGGATGTATGTATGTATGTTTATTTGTATGTATATTCTCATAATTTTTGTTTAGTTTTATTAAGTGAATTGTTTATGATTTTATGTAAATAGGTATTATATTTTTGTTTCCTTGACTCTTTCACACGCTGTCTACATCCTACATATTGTCCTATCGCAGGAATGCTGGAAGAGATTTCTTATGAAATAAGCTGATGCTTATTTCCTCTGTAGCCATTTTTCTGTTCTGTTTTTTCTTGTCTGTTTATATATGTGTGTACATAAATGGTAAAAAAAATAAGAAGACGAGATCTGATTTTCAGGCTTGACGTTTGGCTACCGTACGTTTACAATGGCGCCGATTCCCTTGTTCACAAACTAAACTAAATTTAAGTTCAGTGCATCTTTTTCTTTCTATTTCATTAAGAAAAGGACAGAAGATAGTTATAAGTTTAGTCCTGTCAAATTAAGATACTCCATAGACAAATTAGACGTGATTAAAAACATGGCTACTAAAAATACGCCAATTTACGTCAGGCGCTGACTAATTTGACAGGACTAAATTAATATTTATATTCTGTCCTTTTCTTAATGAAATAGACAACAAAGATGCACTGAACTTAAATTTAGTTTAGTCTGTGAACAAGGGAATCGGCACCATTGTAACAAACATAGTTAGCGTGTGACAACCGGGACCACCTACTGTCGCTCCCGCTGGTCATAGATCTGTTCCATTAAACGAGTAGACTGCTTAAAGCATAACCTAGATAATGTTTAACACCGTATTCGATCGATCGAATTATTTTAATTTATCCCTTCAAAAAGTTACATATTTTAATCACTTAAGGCTGAACATCCCCTGCCGGGTCAGCGGGATTGTCCGAAAGGGTTGCCGCTACCCCGGAACATAAAGGACAAAGGAAGGAACACGGGTGGGTTTTAGTCAGTAAGAGTCTGACACTCCCTTCCGCTCCACCCAGAGCGAGAGGGGTCGTTTGATGATTTCCCATCCGAAAAAAATAAATAAAAAGGCTGAACTTCTAAAAATATTGCCTCTCCGAATTATCTTCTTCTCGAAGACACAACTTCGCATTTTTAGAAATTGGTTGTTTTCTTACACCCCCATGTACCGATCTATCAAAAACAAAAGAGCAACTGTGATGCCGTGTCAACATTCCAACAAGCCATCGGTCATGCTCCCAGGCCTGCCGGTTATTAGAGCCAATGGTGTGTGCAGATGTCTCATCAATCTATCTATATCAATACATGTATACTATGTGGGGCCTGGTGACCTGTAATACAGGTTTTTTTTCTAAAACCTACTTCAGGCACCAGCTCTCACAATGTGAATTTATATAGTCTAAAAACTGTAAAGTGCCACGAAAACATTGTGAGAGAAATAAATAAATGAAATGAAATGAAAATGTATATATCGGTTTTATGAAAAGTGTATTTTTATAATAAAGTAGATTTATTTAGTTGTATAATAGAAATGTTGTCATTTTTGTGTTTTTATTTTATTTTATGTTGTTTATTAGAGTATAAATGTCCATAGTATAAGTGTTTTGTATTCTTTACTAGAGTATAAGTAGTATATAAGTTAGGTTTTATACCCACGTGTACATTAGGTTCACATTGTAAATATTCGTATGCCGCTAGTAGCGGCGGATGTGTCGAACTTATCCATATGTACCAACCACCTTTGTACCTACCATATCTGACGAATAAATGTCTTTGTCTTTGTCGTTGTATAGATAACTAAATTGACCCATAATTTTAAGGAAATTAGGCAGTTTCTCACACCTCTGCCAAACCCGCCGCGGAAAACAGGCGTCATGATAGGTCTACCTGTAGGAATTTTTATTTTATACTTGATCATAATATTGAGGGGCTCGTGGCTAAGTAATAACAGCCGCACGGTTCGATCGGTCAGGTTAAGCTACGCTATCCGCAGTTGTTCCATGGATGGGTGACCGTCTTAGTATACCAAGAGAGGGGTCTTGGTATGTTAAGATGGTCACCCATCGTGCCTAGTAAAGTACGCTAAGCCGTTGGTCCCGGCTGTCATTCGAAGATCTTTGACAGTCGTTACGGGTCGTCAGAAGCCCGAAAGTCTGACAACTGACAACCCGACGACTGTCAAAGATAAAAGAATGACAGCTGGGACCAACGACTAAACGTGCTTTCCGAGTCACGGAGGGGTTGCGGTATGTTGAGATGGCCACCCATCCACGGACTGACCATGGTAAGCGTAGCTTAACCTGACAGATCGACCCGTGTGGCTGTTATTACTTAGCCACGAGCCCCTCAGCAGTTTGCTAGTATTGTTCAATACGAAGTAATAGCGCAGGTAGGCGATGCGATGCGACGGCAGTGGGTCGGGAGAACAAGAAATTTCACTCGGACGAAGTCGCGGGGAGAAGCTAGTTCTATTGTAAGCCGGATCTGCTCAAGTTTGAATATGGTGTATTTCAAAACGGGGCGCACATAAATTGCGTGATCATATTCGTATGCAGCGTACTCAGGGCTGGCACTTAATGGAAATTTGTTTGAAAGTATTCAATGAAAGTAAAATAAAATGATTTATTTTTGTAAGTAGGTTTGCACAAATACTTTTACACGTCTATCATATTTTAAAAACTAGTTGAGGGATTTCCTATCTGACTAGTCTGAGAAGAAAGGCCGAAACAAACCCAGAGGTCATAGTCTCTTTTAAATTCCAGACATAAATATGAAGACCATGTCCATCGATGTCTGAGATGGCCTTTTGAAGAAAGAACCACATAGATTGACAGTGATTCCAAGTGATCCTACTTATTCTATGGTTTTAACTAATGATTAATTAAATAATTTTGTTTTAATTAATTCTTATTATTGTTATTATTACCATGGATTCAGCATGGATTCACCTCCAACCATAGTTATTTTGCGTCGGTTATCAAATAAAAAGTAAGCAGTTTCATAGGAAAACTGCAATATCTACGCGGTCAAAATATATTGAATAGCTGTTTCTTTTTTATGTCCCACGAAGGATTTCGACGTAGGGAATTCAGAATCATGTACTGAATCCATGGTAACAGGTTGCACGTCGAAATACACGCCATCCTGAATAATAAAGAGATCTCGTTGTGTTGTCAAGTCGTAAATCCTCTCTCTCTACCTAGTTAATAAAATTTCATAATTGGTATTTTCAGCCAATAATGTTCCCACTGCTGGGACACAGCCCTCCTCTCTTCGAGAGGCAGTGGCCCGTAATCTACCTCGCGGGCCCAGTTTGTGCCCAGTTGCTAGATGTCACATGTCTTCGAATTTTTGGTTCTAGGACATGCCTGTTTCCACACGATGTTTTCCTTCATCATTTTTTTTTCGTGAGTGAATCGACACTGGACTGTGTACAATGCCTCGCGTCCAACGCTCGCCTACGGCTTCGCCTTCAGTGAACTCCAGTGTACTGCAAGCAAAGTCAGACTCGGATATACCCGCAGCGGTATTGGACAGCCCAGCCGATAATGTAAACATCGGCCCGCGATTCAAACGTCCTTGCCCAGAATTTTCACCTGGTAATGAACTTCAAGATGTTAAACGGGAAATACTGCAAATGCTGTCGACCTGGAAGAAAGAACAAGAGGAACGTCTTTCAAAATTCTCTGACGATCAAAATACCTCCCTCTCTAAGCTGGTCTCGGAAATAACCGAATTAAAATTGCAAAATTTGGCGATGCAAGAAACAAACGGCAAAATAGAAAAATCTATTTCATTTATCTCTGCGCAGTACGATGACATGGTTAAAAAAATTGATGCACTGCAAAATGAAAACCAGCTACACAAGGACATCATAACCAACTTGGAAACAAAGATTCAGGACATCCAACAACTCTCCAGGTCATCCTGCGTCGAGATCCGCAATGTCCCTGCTATGGAGAATGAGTCAGCGTCAGATTTATCGAGTATAATTAGCAAAGTCGGTACAGCAGTTGACGTTACGCTCAAAACCACCGACCTACGCGATGTATACCGTTTACCCGGGAAACCAGGCACCGTGAGACCTATCATTGCGGAGTTCATAAATGTTCAAATGAAAAACAAAGTCATCGCAAGTGTGCGCGACTTCAATAAAATCCACCCAAACGAGGGTCGACTGAATACAACATGCATTGGTTTACCCGGCGATCAACGTCCAGTATATGTTGCAGAATATCTACCCGCTAGCTCCAGGAAACTCTTTTATGCTGCTAGAGAATTTGCGAAACAAAGAGAGTACAAGTTCTGCTGGACGGCGAATGGCAACATTTTCTTGCGAAAAATTGAGGGTGCAAAACAAATTCTTGTGACCTCCGAGCAAACTCTGCGCAATCTACAACTAAATATAAGTCAATGACTGTATACTACACTTATATACCTAACTGCTAATTACCAATACTATTTTGTGGATGAGTGTAACACTCAAACATTAAAACGTAAGTGCTTAGAATTCTTTACAAATTATATAAATAATTACCCTTTGGTTACTTTCTCACACACAGTATACAATCCTTGGCTATGTGCTATACCAGAACTCGTAACAATTTTACCCTATAAATTATACTCGCATTTTCTTAAGCCCTACATACCTCATTACATAATATATTTACACATCTACTATTTAACTTATTTATACACATATCATTATACACATATATTTATATACATAGCTTTCGTACCTACTCACTGTCCAACTCATACTATAATTATAATCCCATATCAGTACCGAATATACCAAGTTTCTGTTAACTGCCTCCTGCTTGACTCACTGCGTCCTTTTTTAATAAACCTAGTTAAGTTTCCTAATGGCTAATATTGCGCTAGTTACCGATGACATCGACAAAACGACCTTTTCTACAAGCATGAGGCTACATTGTATAGACGACTGTGAGTTGCACCTACGCGACACAGGAGGTCGGTACACGGTGGTGATACAAAATATACGCAGTATAAAAAAGAATTTTGATAATTTCTCTGTTCTTTTATGCCGGCTGAATTTTTCGCCCGATATAATTATATTCACAGAATGTTGGCTTGACGTCACGTATACCTGTCCCGAAATTGATAATTATGATTCCCATTGTTCTAAAAACTGCCTCAATCAAAACGATGGTATAGTCGTATATACCAAATCATCTCTTCAGGCCACTGTCGTGGAACCATCGTGCAGGGACTCGAACTGTTTGGTTGTCAATATCGGAAACGATCTTTCACTGATTGCCGTATATAGATCTCCATCATTTTATAATATTAGTAACTTTTGCGAATCCTTGACAAGACTGATGGAGTCGTGTAAAGCAACCACGTGTGCTATTGTTGGGGATCTAAACATTGATATAAAATCGGATTTCACTGACAAACGCGCCGCTGAGTATCTGGACTTAACTGGCCACTATGGGTTTTTTCCAGGCCACACTTTGCCCACGCGCGGCGGCAGCTGTCTGGATCATGTTATGCTTAAAACTCAGATGTCAGCAACTGTTAGTGTGTGCGACACGGGCATAACAGATCACGAGACGGTTGTCTTAGGCGTTCGTAAAGATTTTGCTAGGGCTAAGGTTCAGAAACGACACGCAAGAATTGACTACATAAAGTTGAAAAAGGATGTTGAAAACGAATCTTGGGACTGGCTTCTTGAAGAGTCCAATGTAACGATTGCATTTCAAAAATTTGTCGAAACTATATCAACCAAAATTAAACAACACACCAGCAACTGTGTCTCCCGTAGCGCAGACAATATTATCAAGCCGTGGATAACTAAACACCTCTTAAGATGCATAAGACGACGCGACCTAATGCACATTAATGCAAAGAAAAAAGAAAATTGCGATAATCTTGTTGTCCAACGAGAATATAAGAAATATCGAAACCACTGCAACAATATACTGACAAATTTGAAACTTGACCACGACCGCAAACTTCTTATGGAAACAAAGGGCGACTGTAAAAAACTTCGGCAAGAAATTAAAAAAATTTGCAATATCAAAAATAAAAAAACCAATAAGATCGAGCTTTTGACAGACACCGCAAATCCTGTGTCCACACTAAATAATGTGAACGAATATTTCTCTACTGTTGGCCAAACCCTTGCAGCGAAAACACTCACACAGCTGGGCTTAACTGAAACTGAATTAGCACATAACAACGACCAATACAGTACTGTCAACCCTGGTTCAAACTCTTTCTTCCTTACACCGACTGACGATGAAGAAATATTTTCTATTATTTCCCATCTGAAAACGGCATCAGCAACTGGTTATGATGGCATTAGTAATACATTCCTAAAGCAATGTTCACATGCTTTAGCCGGTCCAATTGCTTTCTTATGCAACCTAAGCCTAACTACGGGTATAGTGCCTGATTGTGCAAAGGTTGCAAATATATGCCCGATATTTAAAAATGGAGATCCCAAGGTCCCCTCAAATTATCGTCCTATTTCTCTGCTGACAACTCTCTCTAAAATCCTTGAGAAAGTAGTGAACAAGCGACTACTCGCATACCTGGAAAAAAATAGGTTATTATCGGACAACCAATACGGTTTTAGGGTCGGCAGGTCCACGGAGGATGCAGTAACCAACCTGACCGATTTCATATCCCTCAACCTTGGCCAAGGACAGGCATGTACTGGCATCTTCCTGGACCTCGCCAAAGCATTTGACACAATTTCTAGGGAACTTTTGATTAAAAAAATGTCACTTCTGGGAGTTCGTGGCGTTGCTTTGGACTGGTTTACCTCATACCTCAACAATAGAGCCCAAAAAGTCATCTTAGGGGAATATTCTAGCGACTCAACTGTGGCGCATTTTGGTGTGCCACAGGGAAGCGTGCTGGGACCAACCCTATTCATTGTCTACATTAACGGACTATGCGCCATGAAAATCCCCCAAGCTAAAATTTTTACATATGCGGACGACACTGCAATCGTATTTCACGGGAAAACTTGGGATGACGTTCAGCTCTCAGTTGAAACCGGGATCAAAGCTGTGGCGAACTGGCTGCAACATAATCTCCTGACGCTGAATGTAGACAAAACGAAGGCCTTGCCATCTCAAAACGCACGTCTCCAGGAAGTGTTGCTTGTCTACAGCTACACTCCTGCTCTGTCTACTCTAGCCCAGAAAATTGTACTTGTCCATACATCGAGCAAACAGATACGATTAAATATCTTGGAGTCTTTGTCGATCACCGTTTATCATGGTCCACACATCTAACTGCTTTAAGGGGCAGGATTAGAAAGATGCTTCGGATCTTTAAGCAACTGGGCAAGATTGCAGATGACTCAGTACTAAAGATGATTTATTACTCTCTGTGTCAATCGGTGCTTAACTACTGTGTAGTAGCATGGGGCGCGGCTGGTAAAACCTCAATGATTGGGGTAGAAAGAGCTCAGCGAGCTCTGCTCAAAGTTGCCTATAGACGACCGTTCCGGTACCCCACTAATACGCTATACACTGAAGTGGGGGTTCTTAGAGTCAGACAGCTTTATATCCTGTCTGTCACTCTGAGATTCCACCAAACCTCTCTGAGCACTTGCTCTCTGTCAAGTCGAAGGGTTTATTGGGAAAAGGCTCGATGCCGTAAAACAATCGGCAGAAAGTGCTACAGTTTCATGGGACCACACATTTACGCGAAACTCAACGACCAACATAAAATTCTGCACCTAACACGTAACAAATGTAAAATTACTTTAACTAAATGGCTTCTTACACTGGACTATGACTCAACCGAAAGCTTACTATCCTAAAAATGCACGTAACCCACATATACATACAAACATACACAAATACACACCCCCACACACACATTTTATATATCAATAACTTATTAATATATATATGAATATATATATAAATAATAACATATATACATATATTAATTTATATTTATTTGGGCAATTTGGGCAATCTCCTTATTTTGATTTGATTTTGTTACTTTATTTTTTTTATTTTCTTTATTTTTTTGTATTCCTTGTTTTAAGATTACGAGTGCTATCTTTAAATTATTAAAAAAATAATTATTCTTTTTATTTAAGAATTAGTTGTAACAAAAACTTGTAAACGGAGCGAAGGAGCCTGGAACTCACGATACAGGGAATCCTAGTGTGAGTTTCAGGAATCAATGCATTAACTGTATTTTCTTGAACAATAAATTATTCTTTATTCTTTATTCTTTATTCTTTATTTTCGAGAGCAGCGGTGATGAAATTATTTACACAAAGTAAAGTGCTTGCCTAACTGGGTTCGAACCCACGAACTACAACTCGTAAGTCGGGGCCGCTACCACTGGGCCCCCTCTCGAAAATCATAAAATATTTCATAATTTAATTTAAAGTATTTTTTTACGGTCATGCCAGCCCTGACGCAATAACAAAACGGAGCGTCTCAACTCATATTTAGATTGAAATTCAAGTTGTGGATATACCATAATACCGCTGGCGTAATATTAAGCTGAAACACACAGCTTCAATTGCGACGGCTTTAACGATTTCAGTAAGCGTAATCCACAATTATACAAATACTAGCTGCGCTCCGCAGTTTCACCCGCATAAGTTTCGATCTCTTGGGAATATCGGGATAAAAAGTACTATCTGTGTGCAAAATTTCATTCACATCCGTTTAGTAGTTTTTGCGTGAAAGCGTAACAAACATCCGTCCATCCATCCATACAAACTTTCGCATTTATAATATTAGTAGGATAGTAAAGCTGAAGAGTCTGTTTGTTTGAATGCGCAAACCTCTGGAACTATCAGTCGGATTTAATTTTTTTTTTTTTGATTTTGATAGCCCATTTCTTAATGATAATTTAACATCACGCTTTGATTCTTAGGAGCCGGGCCAAAAAATATAATTGTTTTGCCATAATGCGCAAAAAAACGTATTACCCAGGTCAGAGAACCCCACAGCTAACCTTACAATTTATCTTTGTTTATTTCCTAACAATAGTTTTTGAGAACAATGTTACAATTGGGCCTAGTTGCTATAAATAAACAAATATTGAAATTGAAAAGTCAAAAAAACACTAACGCAAAATGAAGTACACGCAGTTAAGCAATAATTTCACGCGGGTAGAAGCTAACCCTTAGATTTCAGACATTCAATGGACGTAAAAAAGAGATTATTTACAAAATCTTCTTTCAAGACATTACTGATTACGAAATGGGTTTAAAATGGATGGATTTTCTTTTAACACATCTGTGATGAAAAGCGTTAAAGTTAATGTTTTTCATTCAATTTTGAATAGAAGCTTTAGAAATATATTACAAAGAAGTTTGGTAAATGAATAATTCGAAAAAAAACATACTTAAAAGGATTGTTACGTGTGAGTATTATGTAGTCGCCAAAGGAGATAAGTAACCAGGGTTCGAATGCAATTTAATTTGATAAATGAACTGTTTGTTTTCTATTAATTAAATTAAATTTTATTCGAAAACATCCATCGATTTCATACAAAACTTCAACTGTATCCGACAGCCCTGGTTACTTGTCTCCTTCGTTGACCGTACATACTATAAAGCTACCAATTACTGGGTACGTCTTTCATTGACTTGAATCATGTGCCCTGGCGGCTGAGAGTATGTCATGTTTACTCTAATGTCTCGCTGATGGTGGCGCATGTGTTATTTAGCTCCCTTCAAAATGGTTGAGCTGAATGAAGTATGGATTGCTAATCCATGCGTCATGTTCGTGAACGGGAGCCGTCAGTAGGGACTGGTCATCTTTTAGCTGCCACGGCTTATTTTTGAACCATATTATTTTGAATTATAAGAGCGAACGTGGTGTTTCTTGCCCGTTCTTCTCTATAGGTACCTACTACGCTTTGGAATGGGCAACTAGCTTCATCTTTCTGACTGACCGACCCCTTGACAATTCCAAAGTGCCTGTAATCGGTTTATTTGAAATAAATGCTTTGAATTTGAGTTTGTTTGCCATCGCTCTATAAGACAGCCTAATCTTTTATTTTTACCTAACGAAAAAAGAAGATGACATCCCTTAAAAATATAAATTTACAAAAAAAACTACTTACTCTTAATTAAAAAAAACACGTAAACACCACAGAATACACAACACTTCACTTTGGCAACAAGAAAAATTAAATAAATAAATAAATATTGATGTCAGTCAGCGTTGCGCGTGCGACGGAAGCCACAAGATCAATGTCAACCGAACGCTCCTGATTCGCTATTTAAATGATCTAGAATCGAAGGTATAATACGATCTGCGCGAATTGAAACCGAATAGCAGGGATGGTAAACCTTTTAATTTATTCTGTAAAATTCTCACCGTGAAAACTTGGGTGAGGTGAGCTACCAATAGTGTCAATCCCTAACATCAGATGGACTGACCGCCCATTTCACCTAAGATTTGACGATGAGATTTTTACAGAATAGACCAGCTATGAGACGGAAAATTATTTTTCTTGATTTCAATAGGTACGTTTTTTCTTTAACTTTATAATAAACTAGCTGCACCCCGCGGTTTCACCCGCATAAGTTTCGATCCCGTGAGAATATTGGATTAAAAAGTATCTTATATGTTAATCCTGGTTATAAACAATCTGTGTGCCAAATTTCATCCAAATCCGTTTAGTAGTTTTTGCGTGAATGAATAACAAACATCGATCCATCCATCCATACAAACTTTCGCGTTTATAATATTATAGTAGAACTAGCAGCGCCCCGTGGCTTCACCCGCATAAGTGTCTATATCCCGTGGGAATATCGGGATAAAAAGTATCCTATTTGTTATTCTGATGTATAAGCTATATTACTGTAAGGTTTCATCAAAATCCGTTCAGTAGTTTTTGCGTGAAAGAGTAACAAACATCCATCCATCCACCCTCACAAATTTTCACGATTATAATATTAGTAGGAAGTAGGATAAGGATTTTGCCTAGTTTCCCTCTGCCATTGCGCGCACGTCTTACACAGCTTTTTAGGGTTTTATACCCAAAAAACGTCATAGGTAGGCAATTGTCATTTACACAGAATACGTGTAACCATGATCTCTATCGAGGAAAATATCTAAAACGGTAAACTGTGCATAGTTTGGCGGCACAGAGACCTCGGTGTTCATATCCCATTGGCACTTATGCTCGGTACAGACGCCAGTACATCCAGCTACTACAATCTGTCAAATTTCTTTAATAGATTTTCAACTTTATCGCTAAAGCTTTAAGGTTCAAGGTTGATTGGGAAAATTTGACAGTTTCGGGTAGCTTGACCTGCTGGAGTCTGTACCTATAAACAAAAACGAATAGTGTTGTTTACCAATGGTATGAATTTTTATTGCCAAACTGGGAATATATTTAAATAGATTGGTAAGCTAGTTTTACCTGTGATATCTACTTCCATATGGGAGGATCTACTATGCAAAGCTATGAGGTCTTTGCTTCATTATTGGTAAAGATACAAGAGCCCTAATTTTAATCAGTAACTGTCCGTAAAATATAGAAATCGGCCATTAGCCGGCCTTTCTTTTTTACTTCGTGAGTATCATCATCATTCTCCTGCCCTTACCCCAATTTATTTGGGGTCGGCGCAACAAGTCTTCGGCTTCCATACTTCTCTATTAGTCGTCATCTCAATAGTCACCTCCTTCCTAACCATATCACGATTCATGCAGTAAGTATATTTTCGTGAAAAGGTTCACCACCCCTGCCGTATTACTTACAGATCTACGGCTCGTGGTTTTACTCACTTTTTCTTTTGATTTTATTGATATTGTGTAATGCTGGAAATTGATGGTTTCCCTTCGGATTGATAGTAAAAGTTAGTTTATAGGGTGTGAAACAGAGCATTTTAGGGCCTATAATGAATGGAGGTTGTGGTTTACCATAATATGATGGGTTTTTTGTTTATACAAGATTTGTTGATTGTTTTGTTCAGTTTTTTGTTGTATAGGATTATGGCTAAATTATAACAACCGCTCGGTTCGATCGATCAGGTTATGCTACGCTTGACGAAGTTGGCCCGTAGATGGATGACCATCTTTACATACCAATATCCCTCCGTGCCTCGGAAAGCACGTTAAGCCATTCGTCCCAGCTGTCATTCGTGGATCTTTGGCAGTCGTTAATGGACGTCAGAAGACCGAAAGTCTGACAACCAGTCTTTCAGTCAGTATCGTATTACCCAGTAACTAGGTTGTGGAGGTCAGATAGGCAGTCGCTTCTTGTAAAATACTGGTACTCAGCTGCATCCGGTTAGACTGGAAGCCAACCCCAACATAGTAGCACGAAGGGGTGGTATGTGAAAATGGTCACACATCCACGGACCAACTGCGGCAAGCGTAGAAAACATTTAAAAAGTATTATATTCAATTCTATATTTTCTAATAGGCTAAAATGTTCAACACATGTGCAAGCGTAAAATACTAGTTTCCATCTTTGAATGAGAAAAGTAGCAACAAGCACATGGGATCCAGCGTTGTTCTAAGTTTTACAACGAATAGGCAATTTCCTTAGTGTTTTTAAAATATGCTTTTGAAATATTGTGGCATAGTACCTAATAATTAAGTGGAATACAACACACGGTAAGTTAAAATGTAAATATAACCTTTTTCAATAAAAAAAGATTTTCTGTCGGCCATTTTTTTTTTTTTTTTTTCAATATGGCAGCCACGCGTGGAACACTACGTGACACATTACGGGGTTTGGTCTTATTATGTTTTCTGTTTGCATTGATGTCAGCTATCGATTTGTATCAAATCAAATCAAAAGACATTTATTAAAATTAGGCTGAGAATCAGCACTTTTCGAACGTCAAAATTACATAAGAGAATCCCCCAAAACGCCCACCCTTCACCACTTCCTAGTGCTTATATTATATAAGTTTCATGAGTGGGCGCCATTTTGAAAAAAAAAAAACAAAATGGCACGACAGTAGTATCAAAATATTCAATCCCCTTTTAGGCTATGTGTTTTTCCATTAATTTTACTCAATAGACAGAAAACTAAGTTAGGGTGACGACCTAACGGAGTCTGTGACGACTGATTCGAGTTGACGGATGGTCCAATTTTGTACGAACAAAGGGATCAATTTCCGGAATGTGGGACAAATTCTGTCTGCTAGATAATTATTTTTGCTTTGTTCTTGAGTGTGGGTGTTTTCATTATAGTTATTTGTGTTTTTAATGCGTTGGTGACACCCATACCTACATACATAACATCACGTCTTTAATTCCCGACCGGTTAAGCAGAGGGGTACCTGTAGTCTCATGTTGTTACATGGGACTAGGCAATAGTAGACTGGGCTATTGCCATACCATACCACACACACATCCACCATACATCTACACCTACCTACATAGAATATATTTTTTGTAGATTTTTATAACGTTCTGGTTGCATTCATTGGGCAAAGGATTAACTAACTGGGTCACTCGTCTCACACTGGAAGGGTAGGTCAAAGTAGGTAGACAGCTGTCAACCTCAATTTAAAAGCCTCAAAATTTAAACCTTGCCTTCTCTGTATATTTATGAGGTAAATATATTTGGTAAAACAAACATGAACCTATATGAAATAGCTTTCAAAATTCAATATAGGCAACTACGTGATAGAAATAAGTTAGAGCTAAAAGTACCATATACAGGTACGGCCTTAATGATGAAAAGCTTTTTTTGTATGGCCCAAAGAATATTTAATAAGTTACCTTGCTCAATAAAAAATCAAAATTTAGTCAATTTCAAGCGTAAATGATATACTATATTAATACAAAAATGATACTATTCTCTCAGCGACTACTTTGATGACAGTTCTTTGACGTAACACATTTGTATACTCGTAACTTGACTATAAAAGCATGACGACTCTCACAGCACTGTGGACAATATCAATTTTAAACATTTTTCTTAGCAATAACCTTGTTGATATCATACCTATTTATTATTGACATTATCGTATTTCATTAAAGATTGACATTACCTGTCATTACCTAATGCATCTTATTAAAGAGAGGGAAAGATGACATGGCTAGAAATAGGCTAACTATCGCGATGATCACTAAAAGAGAATTATGGAAGAAAAAGACATGTTGTGTCGACCCCAAATAAATTAGGATAAGGGCAGGAGAATGATGATGATGGTTTAAAGACTACGTTTCATGATCTACTTTTCGAACAATATTGGGGTCGCCTTCCAGTCTAACGGGATGCATTTGAATATAAATAGTAGTAGTTTTGGTAATGAGAGCAGTGGTGGCCGTAGGTTTGAACCTTTTTTTTTTTTTGGGTGGGAAATCATCATATGATTTCTCCCGCTCTGGGCGGAGCGGGAGGGCGTGTCAGACTTTTACTGACTATAACCCACCCGTGTTCCTTCAGTTGTCTGTGCCAGGGGCCACGGTATCACTTTCGAACAACCCGCAGCCCCGGCAGGCATCGGCCCTAGCAGACCCCGTCAGTTCATGCTGACATCTCTTTGAACCGGCGGGCTGGTCGCCGCCCCAAGGAACGCGCGCACACCGGTGCCCCGTAAAGGGCCATAGACCGCACGACCCCCGCATAGAGCCTCCGTCAGGCATAGAGCCTCTGGCAGGTAGGTTTGAACCTGACAGGCGCATTATTTTGTGTAATTTTTTTCATCACCTCTGAATGAATGATGTACATTTTATCAAAAAAACATAATCACAACAATCTTGGAATTTACTCCAAAGTCACTTTATATAAAGAAGAGATTCATTTTCATCATACTAATATTACTTATGACTTAAACCACTTCTTACATCAAGCCATTCATACTTAAATTACAAAATAAAATATTCTGTTCAAGCTTGTGGGAGATGGGTAGGAAATTGAACAGATTGAGGTTGCTACAAGCTCAACCACGAATATTCTATAATCCGAAATAAACTGGAAATTACAAAACTTTTACTTGCTCACAACTGCAATTTAATCTGTAGATTTTCCCCGTATCATGTTCCGCTTGCATTTTCTACGTAACGCGCACTGAAAGGTCAATGTACGGAGGTCATTGCCAGGCCACAGGGTCAGAGAGTATGAATATAGTATAGAGCTCACTTTTTGGAACTTGCTCTTGTTCGGGAGTTTGTTTTTGGCCGTAACTAGTCAAGTTTACCTCAAGTAAAATGGTTCTGCGATCGAACTTGGTAAAACCTAAGTCAATGTTAGTAATAGTTGAGAATTTTGAAGTAATTGAGAGTAATTGAGAGTTGAGAGCAGTAATGGTCCTGTGGTTTTGGCCCCGACTGACTTGGGACTTACTTTACCAACTATGTTGGGGTCGTCTTCCAGTCTCACCAGATACATTTGAATATAAATAATAGTAGTTTACGTAATGAGAGCAACGGTGGCCCAGTGGTAACCGCTGCGACCTACGAGTCGTAGGTCGTGAGTTCGAACCCAAGCAGGCACTTTGCTTTGTGTATTTAATTTCATCACCACTGCTCTCAAAACGGTGAAGGAAATCATCGTGAGGAAACTGGCAAGTCTTAGAACCAAAAATTCGAAGACATGTGTCACCCGCACTGGGCCCGCGTGGTGGATTACGGGGCTCATTCCCTCTCACAGAGAGGAGTTTTGTGTCACAGCAGTAGGAATATTATAGGCTGATTATGCTTTCGCTAATACACTCCCTGGTCGTTTTTGTGACGTACAGAGAGGAGTTTTGTGTCACAGCAGTAGGAACATGATAGGCTGATTATGCTTTCGCTAATATACTCCCTGGTCGTTTTTGTGACGTACAGAGAGGAGTTTTGTGTCACAGCAGTAGGAACATGATAGGCTGATTATGCTTTCGCTAATATACTCCCTGGTCGTTTTTGTGACGTACAGAGAGGAGTTTTGTGTCACAGCAGTAGGAACATGATAGGCTGATTATGCTTTCGCTAATATACTCCCTGGTCGTCTTTTTGTGACGTGCCCTACCCTTGTAATTGCGACCAACTTACACTAAAAGATCAGTCAGTAAAAAAGGCGTTTATTATTTTTTGTCTCGTTGGTTCGGAAGTGCTACTGTACTACTGTTGAGCATGAGGTCCTAGGTTCGATGCCCAGGTCGGGCAAATTTTATTGGGTCAGGAAATTCTTAGTAGCAGCCCGGAGTTTGAATTTGTGCCCAGTTAGAATAGGCTCGCCGTCTTTTACATGTGACTTAAACATAACTGGCGAAATGTGGGTGTACTATAGGTACAGACGCCAACAGGTCAAGCTACCGGAAACTGTCAAATTTTCCCAATCAACCTTGAACCTTAATGCTTTAGCGATAAAGTTGAAAATCTATTAAAGAAATTTGACAGATTGTAGTAGCTTGATGTGCTGGCGTCCGTACACCTCTGCCTAACCCTTCGGGGATTATAGTCGTGCTGTTACGGTTATTTCATTTTATTCTATTCGGGAAACTTGCAATTAATTTAAACAGTGTTCTTAAACAATATGAAGGTAAAGACTCAAAATAAAAACGAAAACAAAAAAGGTCGGTATGAAAGAAATACCTATAACATAAATGTAAAACAGCTTTTTACTAACAAATGTTTAAGCCGAAAAACACTGGTTTGAAAATATCCTAATCATGTTCACAAGACAGTTTATTCAAACTCAAACTCAAAGACCATACAGGCACTTTTGAATTGGCAAATAGTCGGTCAGTTAGTCAGAAAGTTGAGGCTAGCCCATTCCAAAACCTAGATCTTTATGGAGAAGATCGGACAAGAAACTCCAAGGACACTCTTTTAAATCAAGATATTACAAAATCCTGGGTACCTATAATTATTCTTGTTGCTTCTATATGTCAGAACAATAAAAAAAAAACAAATGAAGAATCAATACTAAATATAAGATCAAAAATAAGCCCTGGCAGTTCAGAGGTGACCAGTCTCAACCGACGGCGCCCGTTCACGAACATGACATACTAAAAAGACGAACATGATTATGTCACACGCTCAGAGGCTAATTCTCGTAATTTTAAGAACGTACACAGTCTGATCTAAGTGTCAATCTGTCAAAAACACCCCTAATTTTCCTACATTTTTGTCAAGTTTTGACATTGATTGTCGCTGAGATGAGATTGCGACTAGATTTTTGGCATTTTTAATTACAGCCTTCAGAAGGCCAATTCTCATAATTAAAATGTCAAACAAATGTCAAAAACTTGTCAAAATGTAGGGAAATTAGACGTATTTTTGACAGATTGAGACTGAGATCAGACTGTGAACGTTGTTAAAATTACGAGAATTGCCCTTCTGATCTTTTCACATTTATACGTTCTTTATCAATACTTAATTGATATACGAAGGTCACATTTAAAGTGGATTGGGTAGAATTGGGAGTCGCTACAATTTTACATAAGTATTGGTCTGAACTAAAATGGAATTGGGTATAGATAGAAATAGCAAAGAGAGTGTATGAGTTTGTTGTCGTTCCGAAAAGTCGTAAAATTGGGTTAGGGCGTAGCTTGGTGGTAGAAAAGTGAGATTATTATTATTTCAGTTACACAATAACACTTAGGAAAACAAATCACTCATTCGTGTAGTTGAAAAGCTTACTAAAAATGCTATAAATAACAATATTAACCTAAAACTCATGCCGAAAAAGAAAATTCATTGATTATGACGCTGAGTTTGTTTACAATAATAATAATTATGTTTAATTAAATATGAATTTTTAATTTGCATTGACAACCATTTAAAAAACAACTTTGAAAAAAGACTGACTTAAAAAAAATGCAACTATAAACTAAATTTAGGTTTGGAAGTTAGGCTTTAGTTTGGTTTTTATTTTGGATATTCCCTAGATTTAAAAAATTAAAAAAGTAGAACTCACTGAGAATTCACTAAAAAAGTAGAGTCTACTTTTTTAAGTCTAGTCTAATCTATTTTACACAAATAAATAAAATTGAAGTGTCTGTTTGTCAAAATAACAGTTTTTTTTCTAAATGCGTATGAAAGTATAAACGGTATTTATAACAAAAAAACAATTTTCAACATTTTTATCTGTCTGTCTGTTTGTTTCGGCTAATCTCCGAAACGGATAGGCAAAGGGAGTTTCACTAGTAGATAGCTGACGTTATGAGGAATAATATATGTATACTACTTTTATTTGAAAATAATTAGGGTACCGCGCAAAAAAATTAAAACCCGCGTGCATGTCGGAGAACAAATTGGATTTCATTCCAATTTGTTTTCCGACACGCACGCGGACGAGAACTCATGGGCACAGCTAGTAGTAAATATAAATTAGTTCATTTCAAACTACATTCCATTCTCATCCTAGCCAAGGTAATTAGATTATCTTGGGGTTCTTAGAAAATTCTTTAAAACATTAATAAAGTATCACGTTTACATTGATACCCACAGTTTTGGTACTATGACGATCTGACATAATGTATATATCTTCTACTCTTCTCCTCTTCTCTTCTTCTTCTTCTTCTTTCTTCTTATCTATCTATCTTTTATATATTTATATTCAATAATTTGTACGGTGTACAATAAAGAGTATTCTATTATATTCTATTCTATTTTATATCTATATACTAATAATAAAGCTGAAGATTTTGTTTGTTTGTTTGAACGCGCTAATCTCTGAAACCAACAGTCGGATAAAAAAAAAATAGTTTTCTTTTGATAGCCCGATTCTTTAGAAAAGATATAAGCTACTTAACATCACGCTAGTACTTTTAAGAGCCGTGCAAATTGTAAGAAAGAACGCAAAGCGAACACGAATCTCCAAATATGTTGGGATCAGCTTCCAGCCTAACCGGATGCAGCTGAATACCAGTATTTTACATGGAGCGACTGCCTATCTGGCCTCCACAACCCAGTTACTGGGTAATACGATACCCCTTGGTAAGACTGGTTGTCAGACTCAGGCTACTGACGACCCGTAACGACTGTCAAAGATTTTTTTTTTTTTATAAACTAGTGCTTGACTGCGATCCCGCCTGATGGAAAGCAGTGATGCAATCGTAGATCCACGAATGACAGCGGGGACCAACGGCTTAACGTGCATTCCAAGGCACGGAGGGGTCTTGGTATATGAAGATGGTCAGCCATCGGCGGACCATCTGCGGCAAGCGTAACTCAACCTGATCGATCGACCCGTGAGCCTGTTATTACTTAGCCACAAGCCCCTCTCTTTCATCATGAACATGAAAGTACATATATCAATCTTACTTAGGACGAGGAAAATATTCTTCTTAGTAAAAGTATAATATCATGTTACTCTTACAAACATAACTTCGGTAGCTACAATTACACAGTTTTCCTTATAACAGTGACGTAAACAATTTTACCAAGAATCAAATTACGAAGAACCATGTTGCCAGGTAATAGATGTTTCCCTTTCCCATATCAAATTACTAAGGGGTTTCGTTGCAAAAAACAGGTTGTGGTGTGGTTCTAGGACATCCTTAATTTCCTTCCGATATTTTTTTTCATAGATACAGAAGGGGCTTGTGGCTAAGTAATAACAGCCGCACGGGTTGATCAATCAGGTTAAGCTACGCTTGCCACGGTTTGTCCATGAATGGGTGACCATCTTTACATACCAAGACCCTTCCGTGCCTCGGAAAGCACGCTAAACCGTTAGTCCCGGCTGTCATTTTTGGATCTTCGACAGTCGTTACGGGTCGTTAGAAGCCCGAAAGTCTGACAACCAGTATCGGGAGTATCATATTACCCACTCACTTGGTTGTGGAGGTCAGATAGGCAGTGGCTCCATGAAAAATACTAGTATTCAGCTGCATCTGGTTAGACTGGAAGCCGACCCCAACATAGCTGGGAAAAAGCCAGGCAGATGATGTGGTATTGAACAGAATATCTTAATTTTGCATTAAAAAAGGTACATAATATATATAATCAGTCTGTAATGTTGCCACTGCTGAGACACAGGCCTCCTCTCGATGGGAGGGAGTGGGCCGTAATCGGAAGTGGACCACGCGGGCCCAGTGCGGGTTGGCTGATGTCACTTATGTCTTCAAATTATTTCTAATTTGGTTATAAGACATGCCGGTTTAATGGTGATGAAATAATTTACACAAAGTGAAGCGCCTGTCTAGGTTTTAACCTAGAACCTACAACTCGTAAGTCGCGGCCGTTACCACTGGGCCACCTCTCTCAATCAAAATGGTACATAAAAGGTCTTAAATGTAAATAAGTACCTATCTTCAATGATGTTGATAAAAAAAAATAATTCGAACACCTACCTGTCATTTTTTCTCGCGACTATTCAACTCTAGTCCTTCTTCTTAGAAATCGGCCAACTGGAAACTAACATCCGAAATCGGACATTCCAAAACCATCTGTGTTTCGTTAAAAAACAAAATAAATGTATTAAATCTTTGATTCAAACTTTCCTAAGAAGCGATTATTTAGTAAAACAACACTAAATAAATCTTTCAGTATCCCATCACTATCTTGCCCCATTTTCCACGTTCGCAAATCAGTTTCAACACTAACCTTGAATTAGAGGTAAACCCAACGGAGTAAACGGTAAACAAAATCTAAATATAATACACGTTTCAGATGGAACAACTCTAAATTATACATTCGGTAATGCGGGTAAGTGAAAAATGTGTGTGAAACGGAAAGAGAGAATTTTAGAGTACAGGTAAACAGTAGGTGGTTGTCGGTTTTGTGATTAATTTATTTATTTCTTTAATTAGATCGGTTTAAAACCAATTACAGAAATTAAAGACACAATTTGTATAGGTATATACACGAAACACAAGATAAAATAAAAGATACACAAAAGATAAAATATAAAATCATCAAGTAAAACAACACTCATATATCCCTCTCACATTACTTCTGACATGCCGACAAAATCTTCGTCCATTCGTCCGCAAACAGATCGTTTGTTGGATTGGGGTCCAAGAGATCATTAAGGGCACACCGAGCTTCTAGCGCTAATCGATTTTAGGTATTCTATGCGCTCCGTGTATGTGTGCGTGAGGCACACCGGCAAGAGAGCGAACGGCTAGACAGATAAGAGCACTGCGCCGTCCGCGCGCCGCTCGCGCCGAGCCGTGCGCCGATCGACTCGCGAGGTGCTACCAATATTTACAAAATTAAACAAAAAAAAACGATTCAAATACTTTTATTGGAAATATACAATTTTTAAAATTTATAATTTACCGTCGTTAGATGAGTATCTATGATCAGATCAATAAAAAAATAATATTAGGTATTTAGTCTAATAATACTTTTATGATAATATTCTAATTTCTAAGTACAAGAGAAACTTAAAAGTGATTTCATTAACGTAAAATAACTTATCAGCCTAAATAAGTAGGGTAAAAATCCCAGTAGTCGACCTTTTATTTCAATTTCAAATTATTTATTTTTCAAAGTAGATTCAGTAAACTACTTTCGTTAGTACGTAAGGTTCGACTTTTAATTCCATTTAGTGACTTGATGGTTAATTTGACAGATTTGAATAAAAAAACAGCTATTTGAGTGGGTGTAAGAATAAACTATATTCAATGAACTTCACAAATGTACTTGTCGGAGAAGGTGTGTCTGTCTCTCGTTAGCATCAGGCATATTTTAATTACTGTGGGCGTACTAAGGGTAGTGTTGGTTATAGCGCAATAGTAAAACGGTTTGCAGTTTAAATCAGATTGCAATTCACGAACAAGTCAGTCACACTAGCGAATCACACACTGTAGGTACCTACACAACTCAACGATACGGAACGCGGCAGTTTCTATGCACATGTTGTTCGTACGATGTCCAATGTGTGTGAAATTTCTTGCAACTGTTCTAATAAATACATAAAATCTACAACTCTATTTCCACTTATTTTGATCTCTTCCAATTTTTCTTCTGGTTCTATTGTGTAATAATCTTCTTCTGAATCTGAATCAGCTGGCGAATGATGTGTAGTCTGCTAAAAGGTGAAAAAATTATGATATTAAATCAAATAAACAAATATCCTATTTTTCTCAATAGGTTCAGGATACGTTGATAAATTCATACCTAATACTACTTACATTGGGATTGTCTTGCGTCCTAGTTGCAGCAGCACGCGTCTGTAATTTCTGTATTTCATCAAACGGAAAACTAAAATGAAAAAAGAAGATTTATGTTAGCATTTATAAAATATAATAGAGGGCGCCCTGTGAGGAGGGAGCAGTGGTAGCCCAGAGGTCACGGCTGCGACTTAAGAATTGCAGGTCGTAGTTTTATTTCATCACCACTGCTGTCAAAAACGGTGAAGGAAACATCGTGACGAAACCGGCACGTCTTAGAACAAAAAATTAGTAGACATATGACATCCACCAACGCACGCAACGCACTGGGCCCGCGTAGTGGATTACGAATCGTAATCCACTACGCGGGCCCAGTGCGTTGCGTGACAGGGCTAGAGAGTCGTAATTTACGACCCTCTAGCCCTGTCACTGAGAGGAGGCCTGTGTCCCAACTGTGGGAACAGCAACCTGTTAAAATTAGGGTACTAGTGATAAAAATATTGCCCAGTATACCTAAATATTATGCACAATGTACACACGGCTACATATCAAGCTATAAATTTCCAGTATAAGCTGACCTCTCATTGTACAGAAATCCTATACAATGCGAGATCAGCTTATACTGGAGTAGTATAACTTGATTTGTAACAATGTGTACACACGCATATAAAAAAATATGAGGACACAAGCAACAATAATAATCAATATCGGACTTGCTTCATGGCAATATTTTCTCTGTGTGAGTAAGTCATGTCACTGTCTATTTCTCCTTCCACTGGAAGACAACAATTTTGTTCCGGTGTAATTGGCATCCTATAATAAAAAAGAACATTTGATTTAATTATAATTTCTATAATTATCAACAAATCCGTTTTGGGATGAAAGTAAGACTTATTTCATAAAAATAATTAGTTTCTGAACTTACAATTCCAGAGTTTGATAAATTTTGGAATCGGTGGCTTCCATGAAATTTACCCTGAAAATTGAAAGTTATAAAGATAATAAATTTATTATAATGTTTTCTTAGACACATCCTATTATTTTTGCGCTTACCTCACCAGTTCATCAGACGACTCTTTGTTTTGTAGTGAGGTGCCAACAACTGGTACATTTACCCTATAAACAGAAAAAGATAAAGAATTTTCCAGCGTAACTATTTCTTAAAATATCGTAAATAGATAGATAAGTGACAACTATGTACTTACTTTTAATAACCGAGTATAATAAGTAGGTAGGAAGATTATACTTACGAAGCCACAGTATTCTGTTTATCCTCAAAATTTTCTATCTGTAGTTGTCTTTCTCTCTCGGCATCAGATGGTTCAAGTTTATTTTGCAGTGAAATGTCAACAACTGGTACATTTACTCTATAAATAGAAAAAAATAATACAGAATGATTCAAATCATAGTAGATTTAATCCGTGATCCGTGATTTGGAAAATATGTTGTCGATCCGTGCATAATCACGGATCGACAACATATTTTCCAAATTTCGAAATTAATAGAAAAAAATTACGAAATTCACAAGGACGGTCATCGAACCTTGATACTGAGCACTTACCGAGTCTTCAGTATGCATTTGGCTGCATGAATTAGTGTCACCAGATACTAGAAAGTAGGTAGGTACTGTACTGAGTATACTTACGAAGCAACAGGAGTATTCTTTTTGTCTTCAACATTCTCAGCCTGTACTTTTCTTGCTCTAAAAGATAAATTCAATTCTTTTTAAAATACCCCATAAAAAAATAACACCACTTGGTAAAGCAATTAGTAAATAAGTAGGTAAGTATACGAGTTTTACTTACTTCATTTCTTCATGCAAGCGTTTAGCATTGGTTTTTCGCCAACCCCTTCTGTCTTGATTTCTTTACTTTGTTCCCCATTTCAAATAAAAATAAATAAATAAATAAATTTCAAATACGCGACAATTAATTTTCACACAATTTTCTTCGTTACGTTATTAAATCCGTGCGTAAGCGCAAGCGACACAAGCTCCCCGTCCGATGGCCGACGGCGGACTAAAGCGGATAAGAGGGCGGCGCGGCGGCTCTGCTTATGATGGGCAAAACTCGCGCGAATTTAGGTATTTCCTTCTTATTGGTAAACAAATACACATTTTGAAAATGTAAATCGTATACGTTATATAAAACATGTAGTTTTGTTATTATTAAAAAACTGATGACCTTCCGCGAAGTATTCACGCCGTACTAAGGCGTTTGTTGTGTTTTTTAGAGATAACTCTGTGAATTTATTCTATCGAGCCAACTTTATCAAATCGTGTTTCCATCCTGTATACTGCCTAGTAAAGATGGCCAATAATACCAATTTATTTCCTGAGATTTTAATTTAATTGTTTACTACTTCAAACAACCGTTATAAAAGCGCGTTTTTGTGTATAAACAGCTCGGTGCCCCGTTAAGTGCGTGCGGTGATGTAGTCGTGGAAGGTGAGCTTTCGGTCGAATGTGACTCCCAGATCTTTCATGGCTTATGTTTTCATGATGGTATTGTTGTTTAAATTATATTCATAATTAACTGGGTGCCACATTTAACCGAATGAAATTGCGAAGCATTTGGTGGGATTAAATTTCATTTTATTGTCAAAGCTCCATCTGTATATCGCGTCTATGTCTTGCTGTAGTGCTAAGCAGTCACGCTCGGAGTTTATTTCGAGGTATAATTTCAAGTCGTCAGCATACAATAGACATTTTGCATGACGGAGAACTCGGAGAAGATCATTAACCATGATTAAAAATAATAAAGATCCCAAAATTGAGCCTTGACATACTCCAGAACGCGTGTGGTATGTGCTTGATTCGTACACACCGAGCCTAACGAACTGCTGACGATCGCGTAGGTAGTCTGCGAAGAAACTAAGGAGAGATGGTGCGAAACCTATTTTGCTAAGTTTCATCAGCAGCGTCTCGTTGTTAACCCTATCAAACGCCTTCCGAAAGTCGAAATAAAGTACGTCTACCTGACGCCCGCGGTCTAAGCTGGAGGAGATATATTCAACCAGTGTCAGGAGATTCATGTCAACTGACCTCTTGCTTCTGAAACCGTGCTGCTCATTACATAAATATTTGTTTACTTGCTCGTATATGGCGTGATGGGATGTGATTGATGTGCAGATAGCGTGCGTTTATTTTCGGATATTTTCAAATGGAAATACAGCTCAATACTGTAGAACGGGACGTGTTTGGCTGTTGGCTGATTATGAATATTTTAGATTAGCCGGGCGTGATAATAAATAAATTAATGTTTCTTTTATTATTTTCAAGATAAATTGTTATTGAAGAATTAAAGAAGAAAATATCGTGACTATTCGATTGCTTTCCTAATCATGAATAGTTACCAAAAATTTCTGTATGACTTTAAAAAACTTTCCAATTTGCTACAATATAACAGGATAGAATAGTCTTGATTATGTACACCATACTAATTTTAATGGGCAGTCTTATCGATAAAATCATTTTTAAAGAAAATCTCTGGATGAATTTAAAGAGAAAAGGATAGAACATACTGCAGATAGACAGTGGTGTACCATTTACAAATACAATTAATACATAGGTATATCCATAAAGTATATCAAACATCTTTTATTTTATAATCCTACTTACAGACATAAAATCATTAATTATCATATACAAGAAGAAGTAACATTTACTATGAAAGTGAAAATAGAGCATAAAATACATATAATTTCCAACTCGTTGTAAAAGTCAACTAGGGAATGGGAACGGAAATAATCACAAAATACATGCTGAGACGTTCGCAGGCAATGTTCCGCTAGAAATAAGAGTTGAAGTAATGTTTAGTCCTGACTCATTACTTAGCTGTGCTCTCATAAAAGTATTTGGTTTTTGAAAATAAAAGCAAATCCCCGTGTTTTCTTTTTGTATTTTATTACAGAAAAGATCGTTAATACTTAATGGAAATGAGAGAAAAATTGCAAACGGGCTAAATAATAAACGTGAAAGTTTGTAAGGATGGATGGATGGATGGATGTTTGTTACTCTTTCACGCCTAAAACGGATTTGGATGAAATTTGGCACAACATAAAAGAGAGTCGGAGAGAGAGAGACAGAGAGAGAGAGAGAGAGAGAGTCGGGGGTCGGAGTCGGAGTCGGTTTTGGAGTCGTCAACGTCGACGTCGTCGTCGTTTGCCTTCGGCATTTTTCTTAACAGCGAGCGTTTGTAAACGGACGACGCCGTTTGTAAAACGCGGAATCATACAATTTTAGGTTAGGTTAGAACTGTGACCACACAACGCACGAGCCGAGCGAGCGAAGCGACCGGTGCCGCGGCAGCGGCAGGCGAGTGCCAGAAACATATTTTTGAATGATAGATATTTAGTCCAATCAGTATTACATAAATATAGTATAAGGATTGCTAAAATTCAAATTCTAACAGCGAGCGTTTGTAAAAGGACGACGTCATTTGTAAAACGCGGAATCATACAATTTGCCTGCGACATCGGAGTTATGTCCGAAAATATATAAAAAAAAACATCCGAATTGAGAAACTCCTCCTTTTTTTGAACTCGGTTAAAATTAAACCTCGCAGTATATTTATTATTACTTGAATATGTAACCATACTAGCTGATCTGGTGAACTTCGTACCGCCTCAGAATCAATAAACACAAAATGTATGAGGAAATAAATTAACTTGAGAAAATATTTTCTTTTTTCGTGGATTTTTCCCATGTTTTAATAATCATACTCGTAGATCATAAATATCGGTCCAGCCGTTCTTGAGTTATAAATGGTGTACCTAACCCGACTTTGTTTTATTTATATTTTTTATTAGGTGATAAAAAATTTCAATGTAATTAATGATCAAACAAAATAAAAATCAACTACTTTTGACTTCTACTATTTACTTATACTACTGTTTAGATTATGGGTGGGTGTACTCAGAATCATAATAAATTAAAAACAAAAACGTTCCTTATTTTATATAGTTGCGCCCTGCGGTTTCACCCGCATAAGTTTCGATCCCGTATGAATATCGGGATAAAAAGTATTCTATATGTTAATCCTGGTTATAAACCATCTGTTTGCCAAATTTCATCGAAATACATTCAGTAGTTTTTGCGCGAAAGTGTAACAAACATCCATCCGTCCATCCACACAAACTTTCACGTTTATACTATTAATAGGATAATTTCGATGCCAATATGTGCTAACCTACACAATATAGTTTACCTACAAACGCAAAACACATTCAATATTCCAATATTCAATTTCTTTGTTCAATTTCCAGCATACCTACCTCTGCAAAATATACGAGTTTCGGATATTAAACAATTTTCTATGCACCGTTTTCGGATACTTTATTGAATAGTTTTCGAATATTAAACTGAGCACATTACTAGCAACTGCATTATCGCGTCAACACGTCATGAGACGAGTGAGGAGTCGTCACGAGATGAATATACGAGAGAGAATTTTGTTATTTTTTTATTGTGGAACTTTTCCATTTGAGAAAACTAGGTAATGCTTTACAGGGTCTCATTCTGTCTCATAACAATAAATTGTGTAGATACGGCGTTCTGAAATGATTTATATTTTCCTTGTTCTAGCTGGTGTCACTATGTTTTGAAATCAGTAAACATAAGGAAGCTGGATTATAGCTAGTTCTAGTGTCATGGCAATACTTGAAAAGGCTAACTTATGAGTATGAGAGATTTTCAATCATGAGTACAAATTATTGAAAATTTCTCAAATATCAAATCAAAATGAAATCGTCATCATCAAATCAGATTTAATTTGATTTGATTAGCAGCAGCCCGGAACTTGGAAGTTGGACAGCACGTTATTGTTAGTCCTGAGAAAATCTCGACCCGGCCCAGTTGGATTGCCGTCACATTTGTGCACTTTAATATACCCCGCGTTGAAGGCCAGTCTCCGCTGAGCAGCCAATGGCCGAAATTCAGCCTAACATAAACATAAAACATAATCAGCCTATAATGTTCCCACTGCTGGGACACAGGCCTCCTCTCGGTGAGAGTGAGTGGGCTGTAATCCACAACGCGGGCCCAATGCGGATTGGTAGATGTCACATGTCTTCGAATTTTCGGTTCTAGGACATGCCGGTTTCCTAACGATGTTTTCCTTCACCGTTTTGAGAGCAGTGGTGATGAATTAATTTACACAAACTAAAGTGCCTGTCTGGGTTCGAACCTACGACTACAGCTCGTAAATCGCGGCCGTTACCACTGGCGCACCACTGCTCTACTGCAAACTTCAGCCTGGAGGACTATTATTGTCACCACTCCTATGAATCAAAAGTTCAGCTGAAAGAAACCGTACATTCTCGATTTTTTTTTTATAATACAGGATTAACTTTAATATTAAGCATTTCCCATATTAAGATAATCACATGGCTTTCTCTTCTTACATAATAGAGAGATTTGATTATATACATCTCATAATAATTAATACAGCATCATGAAGATGAAACTTCTTATAAAGATACTTATCGCCTCCTCATTGTACCTTAATTGTTGTATTGTCTTTCTCATAAATACTATATTAAAGCGACTATCTTTTATCATAATTGTGAACGAGACTTTTTCAATTTATATGTATGTACTTTCTAAGTTAATCTGGGACATCTCTGCCATCGGTGAAGGAAAACGTCGTGAGGAAAACTGGACTTATAGTTAATTAGCTCGGTTTTACCCGCATTTGTGTCGATTTCGTAAGAATATTGAGAGAAATAGTACCCTAAGTCGTCATCTATGTCATTGTCTACCTGTGTGTTAAATTTCATCCAAATCCGTTCAGCCGTTTTAGCGCAAATCGTAACAAAGAAACATAAAAAAATCTATTATTTTCTCTTAGACATAAGTTTCAAATTGCTTCGAAGTTTTTTCTATCCCGGAAACGGGATGTCTGGATTAGTCCTCGACCAATGGTAATACATAGGTTCGATATTACATGGGTTGGAAACATAACTGGCAAAATGTGGAAGTACAGCTCTGCCTTACCCTTCGGAAATAACAAGGGTGATGTTATGTATATTATTAAAAACGAGAAATTATTTTTCGTGAAAACTTATCAACATTTCCAAACATCTGCACATACAAACATTTATCAACGTTGATGCCATTAATTAAAATTTTTGATTACTTAAAGCTAACGAATGTTTTTACAACATGACTGAACTGTTTACAAATATTACTTTTTTCACGTCAACGTCAGCAGAAGCTATGTGGAAATAGTTCATGGTGGCCAGTCAGCTGGATTATGAGTAGATAAACCAGTTAAACCATTTATTCAGTGCACACAAAATATATAGTACAACCCATAAAAAGCTCAATAAAATTATAAAAAATTACATGAATATATAAAAACAAGTTGCCAAGTGCCAACATGCAAAAATTAAAACATACTTAACGAAATTAAGTGACACTATGACATACTTAAAGTCAAAATAACGAACATACAAATCGTGGTGTGCACTTGGAGTTGCTTATACTAGCAACAGCCAGTAAATTTGTTTTTACAAATTGTATATTGACAACAAATTATATATATTATATTTTTTTTACAAATTTCTAGGATGCAAACTACTCTATGTCCTTCTCCAGGTCCCAGGCTACCTTTCTGTCTAATTTCATAACGATCGATTAAGTGGTTTAGACGTGAAAAGGTAACTTTACTTGTGGTTACCAAGTTTGCAAACATGCTGTGAATTTGTGTGTAAGTGCAGGAGCTCTCGGTAAGTACTGTCCGAGACAATGGCGAAGTCGGAAGTGTGTTTGTTTGCGTATGTGTGTTATGTGCTGACAGTACTTGTCTTCATGCACATTCGCAGCGTGTTTTTTGTGTGTTGTGCTTGGTTAGCACAAGTAAAGCGCGCGTCGCTTCGGGAGATAAAAAAACAGTACTTTATTCCTTATGGCCGAATCCTATAAATTACGGTCCGTTATTGGTTAAAATTAAGACTCTTGTATCTTTACCAATAATGAAGCAAAGACCTCATATCTTTGCATAGTAGACCCTCCCATATGGAAGTAGCTATCACAGGTAAAATTTGTTTACGCGTCTATTTATAAGCCAAGTTTGGCAATAAAAAATGCTACCATTAGTAAGCAAAACAATTCGTTTTTGTTTATAGTAACCGAGCATTATTATTGAGCAGTGGTGGCCCAGTGTTCACGGCCCCGGCTTACGAGTTAAAGGTCGTGGATTCATACCGAGACAGGTAGTTTACTTTGTGTAAATAATTTCATCACCACTGTTCTCAAAACTGTGAAGGAAAACATCGTGAGGAAACCGGCATGTCCCAGAACCAAAAATTCGAAGACATGTGGCATCTACCAACCCGCACTGGGCCATGTGGTGGATCACAGCCCGCTCCCTCTCGAAGAGAGAAGGCCTATGTCCCAGCAGTGGGAACATTAAAGGTTGAAAAGAGCATTAGTATTTGAATACTGATTGACATTTTATCATAGGCAATTACACAGTGTCATTACGCACTTTAATATACACAAATTAACGATCTACTTCCCAAGTGCCAAAGGGCATGATAATAGCCAGGGCATGGCATGCAAAACGCGATTAGAACATTAACCGGTTAACCATTTACAGCTGACAGTTAAATATAAAGCTGTGCGTGAAAAATGACCGACATGGTCGCGTGACCTTGCCATAGAAGTAGCAGGTTAATCCGATGATGACCTATTTGATAGGACGAACTTTGGCACGTGGTTTCTGCTTTATGAGGTTTGAAAGGGTATTAAAGGCTTCGCTGTCCGTCCGTGTATCACAGGACTGTCTTTAGAACCAAAATAGAAACACAGAGTGAAACTACTACTTGAAATTTTCGGTGTGTACTCTGCATTCGCGACATATTTGGCAAATGTAAACAAATATGAGTTTATAGAAAAATAACTTTAATTCCTACACAATAAAGTTCAGTTTACGCTATAACTTCAAACATTTTTATGACTTTTTCAATAGTGTTAGTCACTCTGAAATCAACTTAATTGTCATTAAAATAAAGGGGATAACTTGAACGATAACGTCAATTTGAAACATAAATAAACTTTGAATATAGGTATTACTATGACCGTTATAACAAAAAATAAAATACAATGCAGTTAAAAATTAAACGGGGTTCCCAAGACACGTGTTTTTCTCGGTGTTTTATTTAACTAAAGTAGCCATTTAGTAAAATATGTAGTGTTAATACGGTAATACGGAGCCGTTCGTCGCACTTGACCGCTTTTTTAAACAAATATTGGAAAGTCGCTTTTTGCCCATATTTTCTAATTTAGGGAATCATCTGCCTAGCCTTTTCCCAACTATGTTGGGGTCGGCTTCCAGTCAAACCGGATGCAGCTAAATACCAGTATTTTACATGGAGCGACTGTCTATCAGACCTCCACAACCCAGTTACTGGATAACACGATACGCCTTAATAAGACTTGTTGTCAGACTGTCGGGCTTCTGACAACCCGTAACGACTGTCAAAGATCCAAGAATGACAGCCGGGCGGTATACAGTAAAGATGATAACCCATCTACGGGCCGACTGTGGCAAGCGTAGTTTAACCTGATCGATCGACCCGTGCGGCTGTTATTACTGAGTCTCGAGACCCTAAAAATACCCTATAAAACAGATAAAATACATAAATCACACAGACTCATATTTATATCCCGTTTACACTGATTTAGTACTCGTGTGTTATCCCGGGTACAGTAAGCACATTTATTTGAAAAATGTTCTATGTGTTTAACTGAAATAAAGCATATTTTTGTTACAAATGGAAAGGATTTATTGTGAGGAATGAGAAATCTTTTTATTTGTTTAGGACAGTAAAATGATTACAGATTTTGAGTGAAATTGCTGTATCTACAGTGAGATCGAAGGTTAAGTTACGCTAGCTGCGGTTGGTTCGTGGATGGGTTACTATCCATTAAATATCGAAGCATCGGTCCCAGCTGTCATTCGTAGATAATTGTTACGGGGAGTCAGAAGCCTAAAAGTCTGACAACCAGTCTTACCAAAATGTTACCCAGTAACTGGATAGTACAGGTCAGATAGGTAGTCGCTTCATGTAAAGTAGTTGACTAGTATTCAGCTGCATTCGGTTAGACTGGAAGCCTTTTGATTGAATTTTTAAGAAGAAATTACTGAAGAAAATAATCGGAGGACATGTAATATTAGTCCAGTCAATAAAGGAGTTGTAGAGTGCGTGAGGAGGGACAAGCGATTCCTTCAGAAACTTGTTCAGGGTGCTTAGGAAGTGAACATACTAAAAGTCCTGACGCCTAGGAGGTGAGCCGGAGTGGGGGGGACACACAAAGTACCCACTTTTGGGTTTTTCACATAAATATCAAAAACGGTGCATCGTAGGGGAAATATTTTGTATACTAAATGAAAGCTCATAAACTTCACAAAGTGCAGCAGTGAATTAAAATAAGCATACAATTTTGAAGTCGTATTTTTTAAGTGATTACTAAAATAAATGTACTATGGTTGCTTTAGTCTCAAATACAAAAAAAAAAAAAAAAAACATCAGCAAATTAGGAATTAAACGCCCCGCTAAAGATATTCAGACACTTGTCAGCCAATTACGAATAGAATTAAGCAAGTTAACCATAGCTTCCTTTGATCAATAATTGTAACTGCCAATGAGAGCATCAATTTTACTGAATAAGATTTACAGAAGGGACACAGCTTGTCGAAATGGGGGATTACTGTCCTATCCAATACCCAGTGCGAGTATGGTGCCTCTAATCAGACCATGCCCCACATGCTGAAGTGCCCTAAGGGCCCGTTCACTTGCACCTTCGATGACTTAATGAATGCCATTGACGCCACAATTAACGTTGCCACGTACTGGGCTCAAACTAATATAAAATGTCGAAGAAGAGTACTATCGACACGAAAAGGAGAAGAAGTCCTCTTAAGACCTGAGCAAGATTATGTCTGGACTTTAAAAGTGACTGTGACGTCTTGGTCTTTCTTCTCAGAGGCAATCAATCAACACAGCCTATCGCAGTGCACTGCTAAACACATAGGTCTCTCCCAGTTTGCACCATAACACCCTGTCCTCAGCCTTTCGCACCCAGTCCTTTTTTTTTTTTTTTTTTTAACGTGGAGAAATGCTCATGCATTCTGCACTACCACGGGGAGATAGTGCAGATATGTGGGACTCTAACCCACTAAAACTCCACGGTGTCCTCATCTGCCGCTTACGGCGGGAACACGGGCACGCCTTAGCACTCATCCGTGAACCCGCCGCGGCCGTCCTTCACCGGACCCTCCTCTGGGGATTACTCCCCATCACCGGCGCACCAGAACACATGGCACGCCGTGACCACCCCAGGGACCAAACCAGCACATGGGCGCCAGACGACCCCGTGTCTGGGCACCGTTGGTCCCCCTGCGACGGGTCAGGTCATTGGCCCCGCCGCCTGTCAATTTTCGGCCGCAGAGGATAGGGAGAGCGGCCAACGTCATACCAACACTCCTCTTCCCCTGCGGCCCCACCGCGTTCGCCATCAGACGGTGGCGACCCCGTCAAGGCCGCGGAAGGTAGGGAGAGCGGCGCACCGCAATACCGACACTCCTCCCCCGCCGCGGCCTCCAACCCTCAGCCGTGATGCCTCCCATACCACATCACGGCCCGCCTCAGTTGCGATGTCGCCAAGCGGCACCGCAACCTACTTGTTGGCCACTACGTCGTCGGCTTACAGGCAAAGCCCTGACGAGCGGCCCCTCCTCGGGTTCCTCTTAGCTTCACCGTGGTTGTCCAAGCCACGGCTACTGAGCCCCCCCGCCTCGACAATGCGGGAACCCACCGGGGGGGTTCGCACCCAGTCTGTCCCAACCACCTTCTTAAAGCCGTCGTCGGTCCATCTAGTTGACATCGTCTCAGAGTTATCAGCTAGAAAACAACGAACTCATCTAGTTTCAAAACAATTTAATTTTGACGTGACCAATTTATAGAAATAAACATGGTTTATAATTTAATCAGATGATTTAACACAGTAGATACCCAATGATTTCTCCTCGGCAACAAAATCCGGAACAAACATAAAACCTCAAAAACCGCAGGGCACTTAAAAAAAACAACATAGCCCTACTTTAGGTACCGACCTAAGATCGATATAGAAAAGTAATTCATCATAATCCACAGCTTAAAAATTTCTCCCACTTTGCCCATAGCTTTCTTTTGTCTCCAACCAAGACTTGGATTTCATCAAATGGTTGCAGATCACGTATCGCCTGAGATACGTAAACACAGCAATTTTGTTGATAATCGCTTATCTACGTGAGCTGATGGAATGGTTTAGAAAACTATGCGTTTCCATTTCTATGTACGGTTGACATTTTGGTTTATTATTTTAATTTTTATGGTGGATTTGAAAATGTGCGTGTGATTTTGGCTATTGTAAATTCACTCAATAACTAAGCCTTAGAACGTTGAGTAATTGTGTGAAAGAGTGCCAAGTTACAAGGCTAAATGCTAATGTTAATAAAATTACTTACTATTGTATAGAATTGAGGGGCTTGTGGCTAAGTAATAACAGCCGCACGGGTCGATCGATCAGGTTAAGCTATGCTTGCCGCGGTTGTTCCGTGTATGGGTGAACATCTTTACATACCAAGAACCCTCCGAGTTGATCCCGGCTGTCATTCGTGGATCTTTGACAGTCGTTATGGGTTGTCAGAAGCCCGAAAATTTGAGAACCAGTCTTACCAAGGGGTATCGTATTACCCAGTAATTAGGTTGTGGAGGTCAGACAGGCAGTCGCTCCATGTAAAATACTGGTATTCAGCTGCATGCGGTGAGACTGGACGCCGACCCCAACATATTTGGGAAAAGGCTAGGCAGTACAGATGATGTATAGAATCGAGTTATTCTACCTGAACAGGTAACCTGCTGCTGCTGCTTGGGAGTTTGTTAGGCCACTTCTGCTTCCCAGCTAAGCCACTAGAAAGTTGTGAAGGGCGGGCGTTTTTGAAGGACTGTCATATGTAATTTTGACGTTCATACAGTGCGGATTATCAGGTTAGTTTGAGTAAATGACTTTTGATTTAAAAATCATCAGCCGTCCCATACATTTGGATCGAGTATGTATTGAAGTTTTGTATGACAGTTGTTATTTTTTTCGCGATTACGATGATGGGCCCATTAAAAAAGTTGTTCAGTTTGATTGTCTGTACCCACTGACCTATATTATACAAGTACGCTAGACTAAATATACTATACGAAAATACAGTTTGTTTTTGTGCCGATTCAAAGCGCCCTCGAGCGTCTCAGGAATTAAAATTGACACATTGCCGCAAATGGCCGCCGTTTTGTTTTGGTACGCCTCAGATGGTTTAAGTCTAAATCGTGGAATAAGACTTTTTTGTGTATTTTGTGTTTACTACGAGATATTTAGAACATTTTTATCATGAGAGTATGCGCATTTTGTAGAACTCGCTATCAAAAATATTAGTTCCACGGACGCTCACGTTGCTTTCAGCGCCAAAATGGCGAAAATCAAATGTCTTCATTTTGTAATCGGTAGTATGAAGTCCAGCGTACTTGTTTATTATAGGTCAGTATCTGTACCGCACCCTTAAATATGACGACAGCTTTCTGATAAATGTTGTATTATATATTATGCTGATTAGTAATTATCTACTGACAAATAATAAGGGTAAGTTAACAAAAATACCTGAATCGTAGTGACTGGACCGTCCGGCGGTGGATGGGCAGACATTGTTGCCATCGCGGGCAAACCTGGATGAGGCTGGCACAGGAGCGTCGGGATTGGCAAAAGAAGAATGAGAGTAAAGTCAGGCCGAGGATGATGATGATGATGATGCAAAGTTTATACAGGGTGGGCAACTTGGAGGCATAAAACTTTTTTTTGCCGCCATTTTGTTTTGGCGGCAAATATGACAGTTGTTTCATGAAAATTACTTTGTGTACTCTTATTTGCCCAACTTGTAGTTAAGGCATTGACTGCCATCGCGGTCACCGGTGTCCGCCAACAATAGATTTTCTATTGTGCCTGTTGTCTGGAAGTCATAAGTGTTAATTATACGCCTGAAATCGCAAATCCATCAGGAGCAAGCGTAGTGTTTAATGATCCCGCCTTTTCTTTATGACAAGAGGCCTTTGCCCTGCAGGGGGGTAATCATAGGCTGGTATTATTATTATTATGCAAAGTTTGCAGAACGTTTTCTCAGAAGTTGTTTTGTTCAGATTTAATTTGTGAAAAACGTGGGTAGGTGGGTACTAAGTGAAACATTTTCATAAAACGAGAATAGGCATCGCTTATAATAGAATTTTACGTACCTAAAGTATATTCTGGATTGTTATTTTTCGTTTGATTATGAAATATCGTTTCGATATACTTACTGTAGAATTTGATTTAGGACCAGGTTTATTTTATTAAAATAGTAAAGTTTATAGCTTGGAGCTAAGGTGAGTGACATACTGTTTAGCGAAGCTATAGCTAGGTATAAAAATATTATCAAACTAGCTTCTGCCCGCGACTTCGTACGAGTGAAGCAACTTTCTCAAAAAAAAAAACCGTAAGAACCTTCTACAAAATATTAGAAAACTTAAAAAAAAAAGATGAATGAAATCGATAAAGTCGTTCTCAAGTTATGGCGTGACCAAGGGAAATAGGGATTCATTTTTATATATAAACATAGATAAACATTCATTCTTAATGATTAAAGTTTTGAGACCCACTGTAACGTTATTATCTCTGTTAAATTCTCACCGAGAAAACTTAGATGAAGTGAGCTGACAATAGTCAATCCCTAGTCTTCTTCTTCTTTGTGTCCATTGTATTGGTCCAACACTTCACCACTTCCACGGCGTTATTGGTGATAGCGAAGAGGTCGCTTTGGTTGCATGTTTTAGGGCACGTCAGGTGGAATGACAGCTCACTTCACCTAAGTTTTCAATGTTAGATTTATTATAGAATAGACTGGCTAAATTGTGAATAACCTCAAAAACTATTCCAGCCTAAGTAAATAATCGCATTGTAAGGAGGTTCCTCTCTCTGGAACCCTGACCGCCAGTAGCTTAGACCCTGTTCTCGGTACCAATGGACTACTATTTTTTATATGTAATAAAATATTTAAAAATGTTATTTATAAGTATTTGAATAATTAATAGTAACTATTATTATGATGTTTATTTATTTAGTTGTCTTATTATATTACATTTTTAAATATTAGTATAAAAAAAACATTTAAAAATATAAAAAAAATGTGATCCACCGGTGTCGGGAGCAGGGTCCAAGCTACCGGTGGTTAGGGCTCCAGAGACAGAAACCTCCTACAATGCGAGCCGTAGCGAGGAGTACTGCCTTCTGAATCAGGCCCTTGATCCAACCGCCTGACGAGAGCCTCGATAGATGATGATTATTATGATTATCGTTACAAAAGTTTTTTTTTTTTAATACCTTCTCAGTAAAAATCTGCTGTAAAGCTACATAAATCTATCACTCTGCTAATCATTACGCCACAAACCTGAAATTACCTCACCGACAAAAACAAGCACAGTAAAATTTATGTTTCCCTTCGAACAGTTTTCTTTTAGAACTACGGTACTAAGAACATAATCATGTCTGGCTGGGTGGTGGGTAATGTATTAATAATACTTTTGAAAATTATCATATAATTAATTTTTGCACATGGCTTGAACCGCGTGGAGGTCAGAAATTATCCAATGGTAACGTACAGTCGCTTGGCAGCATTATCTGACCCACCCTAAAAACAAACGAATTTGGACCCTCTGCCTGTAACATTAAGGTTTATTCAATTTATATGAGCTTATCAGACGGCGCTCGTGCAACGTTGTCGGAGCCACCGGCATTATACATATATCATTTTGTTAAGCTATTTTAATCATTATCTCGTTGACATTAAAGTTGAAAAGCTTTTAAATCACACTACATAATTAGAACCCAATCTTTAATTTCGCGTATTCCTGACAAGTTCTTGTGGCTTAACGGTTTGATGCTGGATTGGCGACGAACAACATGTGGGTTCGAAAACACGGTCCACCTTTAATCAGTTTCTTTTTTAATTTGTTTTCATTTCTACAATATTGCCTGCATTATTAAAGAACGACCAATATGATTTACGCCTAATAATTTATCTTGTAAACAGGTGGGTAAATTAAAAAACTTTAAGTTCACAGAATTTATATTTACCTACCAAGAATGGTTGGATACGAAGTAAAACATTATATTTGCTTCGTGAGGTAGATAATAAATTCATTTATGTGACAAAAGTTAAACTACGCCTAATAGCAGTGACTGCGCACACACATTTGTAAATCGTTTCACATAACTCGTTAAGTATTTTTAAGCAATTTGGTGTAAAAAAGCATGTCGCAACTTAATGACTACTTATACCAAACAAAAAATCATATTTTTACATGAGCAGAATATTGGAATTAGAGAGATTGGTCGTCGACTTAATATAGCAGTAAGTGTTTTTATACCTATTTTATTTTATTGATTGTGATTAATGAATGCGTAGTTGGCTATTTTACCACTACATTCACTCCTTACAAGTTACATACACGGTTCCAAAAATGTTTTTTTTTTGTTTTAGAGAAATACGGTCAGACTTTGGCTAAAACGTTATGGAGACAATGGAGATATTCAGCGTATTCGTCCAGGAGCAAAAGCCATTAAGTATAGTCCCGAATTCGAAGGCCGCCGGCCCATTCCGCAATAAACCACAATATTTCAGAGGAAACAGTGAGAAGGCATTTATACGCTGCTGAGATAAGGAATTATAAACCAGCACAGAAAATTACATTGACACCTGCTCATCGCGAAGAAAGGGTTCGTTTTGCCCAGGAATATTTAAATGGCAAAGATTTGTGTTGGAATATGGTGCGCGTTATGCGTAGCCGCTTACAGCAAGTTATAGCAGGGGACTACTAATTATGTAATCTAGTAGGTATTTTTAAACACACCATGTAAGTAAATGCTCAATGGATTGATTGTTAAACCATTAAAATGTTGCAGATTATGTGGTGATGTTATTGTTATAAATAGATTTTTTCTATTTAAATATCATGTTTATTCACTACATATAGGCAGCTATAAATCTGTAAAGCATTTCACAGATGAATTCATTTTCTCGATGACAAACTTTTAAGCATAAGCACGCCTTTTTTAATGTTTATAAATGGTTAGATTTGATTATGGCATACTAATATAAAATGTCTATTAATTTGGATATATATGAGCATTTACATACTTTATCTTACCTAAGTGTTTTAATGAAATAATAAACATTTTAAACTTGCAATTGTTTACTTTTATTCCTATACAACCTACCCGTGTAAAAAGACAAGACCCTACGTCGTCCATTAAAGAAATGTTTTTTACATTTCTTTAGTGTAATAAAATAATTAAAAAAAAAACAGCTGAGCAAAAAGATATATTTAGGTTAAACTTGGTTTCGAACGTAGACAACGATAAATACCGCACTACCATAGTGAGTGACCACAAGACCAACTCAACTCTTATAAGGCGCTTTGAAATTTGATCTTAGTTGTAATGCTAGACGCATATTCTAAAGAATTTGAACCATATAGTATACTTCATAAAGTTTATTCTTGCACAGCACAAGCAGCCAACCTTCTCCTGGTGCAAATAGATTATTTTGTATTTTAAATAATCACTCCATTGAGACATGATAATAAAAAAACTACCTATAAAATAGAAAATAAAAAATTGTAAAGAGATGTTGTTTTTGCAATTTAGTAAGGCAAGGTAAAACATGTTTGCGCGTAGTCACTGCATACCCTTAGTTGCTTTTGAATACCTACCAGTTTTATAATGAATACGACTATTTATTTTTCAACTACCCACTTATTACAAGTTATGCGAAAATATTACCATTTTAGAAAGTTTATGTATGAAGATCATCCGTCTATAGTTCTTTACAATAATATATTAAATAGTTTTGGAATACATTCTAAATTGAAAGCAAAATAATATCTTCGTCGCAGGATTTGATCTCGCAAGTTGTTTTTCTCAGTCTTATACACAGACCACGAGACCAGAATTACTTGAACGCAGTTATTAAAATAAGCTATTACACTAATTATATTATAACAAGTAGTTTTAACATATAACCTAATGGTAACGTTATAAAGATCAAATTTGCATGTCTGTGTTATTATTGTAATTCTTGGTTGAGTCTTCGTGCACTTGTCTGATAAGCTCATATAAATTGAATAAACCTTAATGTTTAAAGGCAGAGGGTCCAAATTCGTTTGTTTTTAGGGTGGGTCAGATAATGTTGCCAAGCGACTGTACCACCGGGATATAAAACCTATCCTGTGTCCTCGTGGCCGTTCCATTGAACTATTGCATGACGCAACAGCATACTTGTTTGGCGCCATCACCAGCGTACATCAGTACCTATAACGTGCAGCTGACAGAACACGCAGAACATGATATTAAGTGTCCTATCGTTTGTGGAACAGCACCACATTTATACTCCAAGACGGAGTCGTCAATGAAGTTCCACCTGAACAAGTTTTCCTTGCTTCGGCTAACCTGGGTACGGGGACCATTGACTTAATTTTTTACCATAAGCCCGTAGGAGTGTCTGTACGACGGCCGCGAAGCGGCCAAGCCGAACATTTTGATCAAGATGTAAGGTTTGCAGACTTAGGCCTTGCAGAAATACTGTAGTTATAAACTTATTATTTTGCACGAATAACAACCCCATTTTATGTCCACGCCATCACTGTCCATTCTAAGGTTGCCTGGTAGAGGTCGCAGAAAACGATATGGCCTCCTATTGTACTCATAATAAATACTTTTTCTTTCTGTGTGTATTGTAGTGTTTAAATAATTTTTTGTTATGTATTTTTCTGGTATGCAATAGGGTATTTTTAATTAAATAAATAACACTTTGCCCGACCCGAGAATCAAACCCATTTATTCTTGGTCCCAAATATCTTTCGATAGTATTTTTGTTGTACGAAAACAATTTCGGTTTTGCGGCTCAGTATAAAACTATCAAGTGTTCGTTCCAATACCGATATTTTTTATAGTTCATAATAAAAATATATAGGTACCGAAAATGTATTTTAGGCAAGTCACACGTTACAGCGTCAAGACTCCTGCAGACAGGCGCAACGCGACTCTATTAGAACAATTTTTATCAAAACTTCATAGAAATTGTTCTATCAGAATCGCGTCGCACCCTCGCTTCGCGCCTGCCTGCGGAAGCCTTCACACGTATTCTGTGAAAGAGCCTTTTTTTCGGCGGCCAGTAGCAAACTTTATGAATAATGTAACAAATATGTTGTTTTTGTAGTGTATTTATTTTGGGGTCGGCTTCCAGTCTGACAAGATGCAGCAGAATAATAGTATTTTACATGAAGCGAAGAATGTGTAACACGATACTCATGGCAAGACTGGTTGCCAGACTTTCGGGTTTCTGACTGCCCATAACGACTGCCAAAGATCAACGAATGACAGCCGGAACCCATCCACAAACCGACCGCAGCAAACGTAGCTTAACTTTCAATCGACCGGTGCAAGAACAGCCATGCTTGTTAAGCCAGGAGCCCTTTTTAACAACTACTATTATATGACTGTTGTGAAAAGATACAACCACTAGTGACAGGCAGACGGATAGATAGAGAGATAGTCAGCGTAAACTTGTAGTAATAATGGTGCCATTTTCACCTTTTCTTAACAATCAATCAATCATCTCAGCCTATCGCAATCCACTGCTGGACATAGGCCTCTCCCAGGCTGCGCCACACCACCCTGTCCTCCGTCTTCCCCATCCAATCTGTCCCAGCCACCTTCGTAAGGTCGACAGTCCAGCTAGCTGGGGGGTCCCACACTACGCTTGCCTATATGCGGTCTCATGCCTTTTGGTACGAGTATGGCAGCTTGATGTACATTTTTGATGTCCCATTTTTTTTCACCAACCTTTTCATTTTTCCTAGGTCTTGTCTTCGGTATCTCCATACTACTACATGGCATTGAAGCTAAGTACAGGAAGGAGGTCATCAATTACCCTCAAGATACACAGTTCTTTGCAACAGACTTCTTCGTGAAAGGATGCAAAAACTTCTTAGATCGATGTCCTAAGGCTTACAAGTACGTTGCTTTATTTATTTTTTCTATCTACTGCACAACTCTTTTTTTTTTTTCTGATGGGAAATCATCAAATGACCCCTCCCGCTCTGGGTGGAGCGGAAGGGAGTGTCAGACTCTTACTGACTAAAACCCACCCATGTTCCTTCCTTTGCCCTGTATGTTCCGGGGTAGCGGTAACCCTTTCGGAAAATCCCGCTGAACTGCATACCTCTAACGTTCCATTGTGGGACACAGGCCTCCTCGTTGTAAGAAAGAGTGGGCCATAATCCATCACTCAAGAACAGTGCGGGTTGATGTACAGACGCCAGCACATTAAGCTACTACAATTTGTCACATTTCTTTAATAGATTATCAACTTTATCGCTAAAGCATTAAGGTTCAAGATTGATTGGGAAAATTTGACAGTTTCGGGTAGCTTGACCTGCTGGCGTCTGTACGTCGCATTATATCTTCAAAATTTTTGGCATGCCGTTTCCTCACGATGTTTTTCTCAACGTTTTGAGAGTAGTGGTGGTGAAATAAATTACAAAAACTAAAGTGCGTGACCTACATGTAAATCGGGGCTAAATAATCAGCCAAAAATTGTCCCACTACCTGGACACAGCCTCTTCTCTGTGAGAGGGAGATGGTCGTAATCCACTACGGATAGACAGTGCGTGTTTGTGGATTTCGTATATTTTCAAATGTTTGGTTTTAGGACATGCCTCACGACGTTTTCCGTCAACATTTTGAAAGCAGTAGTGGTGAAATAAATTCACCTAAATAAATATCTACTGTTTTATTTTTTACAGAGAACAACTAATATGTGCCCGCGGTTATGATGGGGACTTTAAAAATTTCGGTAATTACTGTGAGATGCAATACGAGAATTGTAACACTTGGAAAAGTAAGTTTCTAAATAATTTATTATACAATAGGTACCTATAAATTATATCCACACTCATAGTACGTACCTACAGTACCTACAGTAAAGCGCCCTTCGAAGGATGTGACTGTCAGGTTAAGCGGCACTGGCTGCGGTCATTATGAAGATGGGTGACCGTTTTCGCCTATTGAGTATGATTAAAATGAATAACAGTGATTACAAGTACCCTCATTCTTCTACCTCATTTTTAAGTCGGTTATAAAGTATTTTTTATATCCCAAAAACATCATCAATCCTTATGAAAAAAACCCCATCGAGGCCACGCCATTTTCCCAGATAATGAAAATAAAAATAATTTCCCATTTATAACAATGATAAACCTTTCAAATAAATGTGAATTTACTTGAAATTGGAGCAGTAAGCAAACATTAACATGGATTTACACAGTGCGGTTCGAGAACGATACGACATTGCGAGGTGTACAGTCGTTATGTGTAAATAGGCTTTTTGTTGGCATGCAATGGGAAGTCACGTAGAAATATAATCACTTCTGGAACCACAGGATCCCACCTCCGCCGTGAATAGTCCTCGAAATATTTTAGAAGCTCACCAAGACTAAGAGCTTATCACCCGCCTGCACTGGGCCCGCGTGGTGGATGATGATAGCCCACTCCCTCTCACAAAGAGGAGGCATGTATCCCTGCAATGGGATTATTATTAGGCTGATTATGTCTATTTTTTAGTCACATACATGTGTTTCATCAAACCCTAGCCGCGGGATCTAGTGGAAATATCTATAACATGCATCTAGAACATACTACATAGAAAAAAAAAAAAATCGTGTTTATATTTCTGCTTAATTCTTCTAAACAGCACAGTGGATTTTGATGCAGTTTTCATCATAATTTAGGTTTATGTGTGAAAATATTAATAAATAATAAACTTCGGTACTAAATGAGCCCTTCAAGGTACCAGGAGGAATCAAACAACGTTACGATTTCTTTCGACTAAACTAGTGCTGTCTCTTCCTAAACAAAAAAAACCTAATAAAATATTTGACACACCGTTCTAAACTTGCTGGAATGTTTGAATGGAACCCGCGCTAAATTATAGCCAGCCTGCATGACTTAAGAATGACTTTAGTGAACAACCTTTACAGTATCTTATATTATATATTAAAGTTTGTTTGACGGAATACTCTTGACATGTTATACAGAATAAAAAAGATTTTCTACTGAGTTATTCCAGATGGAAAAACCCAAAAACACTTTTTCCGACCCGGGAATTGAACCCCCATGCTCAGTGACCACTACACCGACGACGAGGCAGTCAGTGAATTCATAAGACATAAATTAAGTTGGCAGACGAATATGACGAAAGTGACAATACAGTTATTTTAATAGTCATAACAATAAAATGTAATGGTCCAGTCTAGACGAAAATGGACAATAGTGCGGAATAATGACCTTATATTGCATATAAAAGGACGATAAAAATTATTGAAGACTGTGCTAGTGTGAACTGGTTACGACTGGTTTGGTTCAGTAGTTACGATAATTAACGTACGTAACTTGTTTAACGTATTTTCTTTCTTTCTTTTTCTTTTATAATCTTCTCCTAGGCGGTTATCACACAGCACCGGGCATCGCTCCAGTGTGCGGTGCTGCGATTTTTAACTTTGACTGTAGAATCGTGATTTATATACAAAAGCCGCAGGGTATAACACACTGACAACGCATCTCCGTGCGGTCACTGCCAGCCGGATTTTTATGTACTGCATCCTTACTCATACAGTAGATAAAAATCCGACTGGCTTACTGGCTGACTAAACATTTTTTTTTCATTTTTATAAGATGTGTGAATGCAGACCAAAATTTATCATAAAGTTACGGTTAGTCTCTTAGACCGTTTTCCTGTAGCTACAACGGTTATGGTACCCTGCCCTTACTGCCCCATCTCAAAAATCCACCCTGAATTAATAAAACCAGTTGAACGTGATAATCTGACCTCAAATACAGAACTACATTAAAAAATGTTATAACTCTCAACACAATATTTGATAGCAATGCAATCCTACTAATATTATAAACGCGAAAGTTTGTGAGGATGGATGGACAGATGTTTATTACTCTTTCACGCAAAATCTATGCACGGATTTAGATGAAATTTCGCAAACAGATAGTTTATAACCAGGGTTAACACATAGGATACTTTTTATCCAGATATTCCCACGGGATCGAAACTTTTGCGGGTGAAACCGCGGGCTAGCACCCCGCGGTTTCACCTAGTAATAAATAAATAATATGTATGATAAAGTCATGTAAAATAATGTACATTTCAGTATACTTTCAATTTATTTAAATGAGGCTATTGCCTCGGGCGGCCATGTTTTTCATAAATTGGCTTTCATTGCACTTTGTAACTGTTGTTTATAATAACAATATTTATTGACAACCAATTAGTGGAAGAAAGTGGTTTCAAAAGGTAGGATGCTTGCCCTGAAACAATACTTTAATAAACTTTTAGGGTCGCCAGCACGTATCAGAATACCAGTGGTATTCATTTTTTTAAATATCGCACCAATATGCTGAGATAGTAGCCTTTTTGGCCTCGCACAGGTTTTTTTTTTGATATTTTTAAATTAAATTTGTTAGTTTTAAATGCTCCATTTTTACTATTTGTATCTTCTGTGTGTCCCAAATAAAATATTTTTCTTAATTTCTTTCAACTAAGAAAAAGATGGTCACTTTTATTACCTACTATTCTATAGTTACTACCATAATATTTTTTTTAAACAAGTCTGTCCCCCACTTTACCAGGTTGGACTTACATCTTCCCACTTGTGTGTCCGGAGACGGTTCAGAGACTTCCAAGTGGACCACGGAAGGTTACATCCTGTAGGGAGTTGCTCCTTTGGTGGTAGATAGTAAGTAGGAGGGGGAAACTCTTCCCCCCCCTACTTACTATCTACCACCAAAGGACCGGCCGACGCCCGTTTGAAACTATGGCAGGATACTCATCCTGCCATAGTTTCAAACGGGCGTCGGCCGGGCTTCCTGACAGAGATGCTGTCGATTTCAAGAAGCTGTGCCTGCTTTTTAGCCGTTGCGTTGCCTGGTAAAGTGGGGCTACCTTGACGGAACGGCAGTAGGGTGTGACTGTGGAGCTATGTCGCAAACCAGGCTCGGCCTCCTATTCTGTCCTCTGTGTCCCAAAACACGCAGTCAAAGTGACCTCTGCGTTGCCACTGACGACGCCGTGGAAGTGGCAAAGTTTTGGGCCAAAAAACTTTGCCACTTCCACGGCGTCGTCAAAATTCAGTCGTGCCATCGACACGAAGAAGAAGAACATGTCAGTTTAGTAGATAGTAAAAGAAAGAAGAGTTAGTCTTTCTGACGACTCTTGCCAAGTTACATTCGACTGAACGACTACTACGATTATTAATTATTTTATTTATCTTTACATTATATAAGCTAACATTTAAAATAATAATATATACGTGTGAAAAAATCATATACAAGCAAAAGAATCATATCAAATCAAATCAAATCAAATCAAATCATTTATTTGCCAGAATATAGGTCTACAATGTATGATCTTAAAGCTATAATGGCCCCTTTACATTCTACCATTACATATGGTGTGCAAATATTTAATTTTAACCTGCACAATGTTATTAATATAAGTACATTCATAAAAAATAAAATCAAAATAGACAGGAATCAGAATAGACATTGGGCATCAAAAAATTCGTCCGCATCGGTGTCAACAGGAACAGTGCCCAAAAGGCTGGCAGCATTGCTACGTTGTATGGCGACGCTAATTCTTTGGCCAAGAAACAGGCCAGCCATCTGGTCCCAACCGCTAACTTGCTTCTGGCAATGCTCATTTCCAAAACCAAAACTCGAACTTTGCTCTTGGTAACGATCGTTGCCAAAAAATATTTTTTATCAATCGACTCTAAACTCTATTTTAAAGTCTGTAAAGTCCTTTCAAAACGCCTTTAAACCATATAATAATAGATTGTTTAACATTTAGACGCAAGTTTGCAACATCGGCCGACGAATTTTTTTTAAGTGAAGTTTGAGTCCGACATTTTGTGTTTCTCTAACCGCTTGGCGATATCTCGAAAAAAAAGTGGGCACTCGGATCCAAGTGTTTCAACCCCAAACCAGGGTACGATTTAAATCAAACATACAAAATAAAAAAAAATCTAAAGTCATTTATTTAAACTAGGCTGAAATTTTGCAGAATTTGAACGTCTCCCGGGACGCCCTCCCTTCATCATTTCCTAGTGCCATATAACATGCATGCTTAACTTTACCAAATCCTGTTTCAACTTAATTATAAGAATGTGGTATGTTTATGTTGGTATATAACAGGTTACTGTTAGCCTGCATCATCCTACTTCTGGGCAAAGCCCTCTCCCCACGTAGGTATGTTAATAAGTCTAATACAAAAGTTTACTTCGAGATAATTTCTATGGTACTATTTAAATTGACTGAGGAGATGAAAGGGTTTTATATCTGTAAATAGGAATACAGTACCGTTTTCCTTATTCATTACAAAGCCTGAAGGCATGTACCTACCACTCTAATACAGCGTGCCGGTTTATGGTGACATTAATAAAAATATATATAATAAAAATAAAAAACGAAAACGCGAAACCGTATACGTGTGTTAACACGAACATATTTTAATTTCAATAAACGTTATTACTTACAATTTACTTACAATTTTCTGCGTGGTCGAATCAGAAATGAAGAGATCCGCAGGAGAACCAATGTAACCGACGTAGCCCGAAGAATTGCCAAACTTAAGTGGCAGATGGCCGATGGGACCGAAAGGTTCTGGAGTGGCAACCGTGCACCGGAAGACTTAGCGTTGGAAGACCTCCCAAAAGGTGGACCGACGACCTTGTGAAGGCCGCAGGAACCCGTTGGATTTGAGAAGCACAGAAACGGTCGAAATGGAGGTGCTTGGGGGCGGCCTATGTCCAGCAGTGGACGTCTTTCGGCCGAAATGATGATGATGAAATTTCTAAAATGGCATCTTGGAGCATCCTGTACTTAAAACACTTTAACGCAGGGTTCATTTAGGGTCACGGATTATAACATCGCATCAATTAAATTAAAACGAAAAACCTGCAAAGATTAGGCAAATGAAAGAGAGAGTGCTTTATGTCTGCCAAGTTTAAATGTCGAAGCATCATGCTGAAATAGGAGCCTTTTGGCCTCGTATACGACTTTCTGTTTCATTTTTCTTTTTGTTACTTTTTTTTTTATATAATTTGTTTACTTTTTATTTTTGATGTGTTTAGTTTAGTTTTATATTTTTTTTTATTTTTATTTATTTAATGATATTAAAAATACAGAGGTGTAACTTAAATCTAAACTCGCCAAACTTTTACGTTTGATGGCGAGAGGCGCTCTTTTACATACAATGTACCACCATAATACATACCTAACTAACTAACCCTAACTACCTGTGTAACTATGTTATACATGGTTTAATCTAAGGTTATCCTTTAATTGGTTTAATCTTATACAATGTAACCTGCAATCGTAATCTTCCTGTGCGAGTCGCAATAAATACTTTTTCTTTCTTTCTTTTCAAGCTCAAAGTGCGGTTGGTTGCGAAAATTCTAGAGCGTTCGTTTCACGTCGCTACTCGCAAGGTGACTCGCCAGGCTCTATGCGCTAAGCTCAGTGCTTCCGTAGCCTAAGTTTAAACAAAAGTTAAGTAAGACGTATGCGGTCCCGTAAAGTTTTCCCGACTACTGATGCCTGCATTCGACTTTAAAACAAACAGGAAATCGGATAAAAATCGAACTTTATGAAAAAAAGAGTTTCACATTTTACATAAAAGGGCTGATTTTTCAATAGTTAGATAACTTTTATAATTCTGTTGTTTTGACAGATTTTATGAAGAAAATATTCGTAAGATATTTATCTGACCAGGTATTAAAAAAATTAGCCCTAAGCCTTGAAAATCCCCAAGGCAATTGCATTTTTTAATTTAAATAATTATGTAGAATGAACGGAATATGTGCAATAGCAAATTGGAAAAAAAAACTCGATTCGCAACTAAAGTGAATGCTGCGCTGGCTGAGAGCCAGAAAAATGTTAGGATTAACCTAACAGTTATAATTTTATAGCATAGGGTGGCAGTGTTTCAGCCTACCTTTCAGCCTGGCTGAACGCCAAAGAATGTTAGGTAGAATAAAATAGCACTATGTTTTTTCTCTCTTTGTTAGCAATCGAAAGAGGTTTATCTTCATTTCTGTCTCTCACATTTTCTCAATTACCGTATCATATACTAGCAGCAACCCGCGATTTCACCCGCATAAGTCTCGATCCCGTGAGTATATTGGGATAAAAAGTATCTTATGTGTTAATACTGATTATAAACTATCTGTGTGCCAAATTTCATCCAAATCCGCTATGTAGTTTTTGCGTGAAAGAGTAACAAACATCCATCGATCCATCCTCACAAACTTTCGCGTTTATAATATTAGTAGGAAGACGGATAAGTAGGAATTAAGATGAATATCGGACATTAGAACATCAATGTTAGGAAACTTACATTTACAGGCATGAGACATTTCAAATGAGTTGACCACCATTCAATTTAAATAATAATATTTTGATTTAATAAAATCACCAAATTATAATTTTTTTCATCATGTTTAGACATTGGGTTGTGGAGATCAGATAGGCAGTCGCTCCATGTAAAATACTGGTATTCAGCTGTATCCGGTTAGACTGGAAGCTGACCCCAACTTAGTTGGGAAAAGGTTATGAAAGAAAGAAAGAAAGAAAAAGTATTTATTGCGACTCGTACATGAAGATTATAAAACTAAACAGGCAGACGATGATGATGTTTAGACATTGATGCCCATTACGTTAGCGGAGTTTAGGTAGCTAATTTAATTTGATCCTAAGGGGCTTGTGGCTAACTAATAACCGCCGCACGGGTCGATCGATCAGGTTAAGCTACGCTTGTCGCGGTTGGTCCGTCCGTCCGTCTTCACATATCAAGACCCCTCCGTGCCTCGGAAAGCACGTTAAGCCGTTGGTCCCGGCTGTCATTCGTGGATCTTTGACAGTCGTTACGGGTCGTCAGTAGCCCGAAAGTCTGACAACCAGTTAAGACTGGTTGTCAGTCTTTCGGGCTACCCAGTTACCAGCCAGCAGCCCAGCTACCAGTTACCCAGTAACTGGGTTGTGGAGGTCAGATAGGCAGTCGCTCCATGTAAAATACTAGTATTCAGCTGCATCCGGTTAGACTGGAAGCCGACCCCAACATAGTTGGGAAAAGGCTAGGCAGATGATGAAATAAACCTATAAAAGACTGGCTGGTACCAGCAAAAGACAGAATTGTGTCGAAAAGGGAGAGGGAAGCCTTTGCCCAGCAGTGGGACAATTCAGCGAGGTAATTGCATAACACACTATCAGTAGCGGCTTTCAATTTGGCAGTTCAACAACATTCATTGCGTTATTTATGTTGTTGAACAGACAATTTTTTCGAACATAAGAAGCAATGGATTAGCAATATCCTTTAAAATGGTTCAGGTTGTAGTTGATAGTGTGTTATTCAATTAGGGTGCAGGCTACTTAGATTAGATCTATACTATACTAATATTTGAAGAGGTAAAATTTGTTTGTTTGTTTGTATGTATGTAGGGGGTAATATCGGAACTACCAATCATATTTAAAAAAAATGTTATTGCATTTGATAGACCAATTCTTGAGGAAGGTTATAGGCTATCTAACATCACGCTTCGACCCTTAGGAGCCGAGCAAAATGAATAAAATTCAGAAAGGACACCGATGGGCCGCGATGCGATGCGCCAAAATTTCACGCGGACAAAGTCGCAGGCAAAAGCTAGTTAGATATAAATCTATAACTTCACCTAAATAATGTTTTTCTTTTACAGACTGGCACGTGTTCAAACGAGAAAGGTGTTAATTAAACGAAGAAATAAAATTAGAACGAAACTGCATTGATAACTTGTGTTTTATTCCCGAGAAATTTCTGTTTGTTCTTCAGTTGAAATATAGTGCTAATTATACAGGGTGGTCAATGTCCCTGACATTGACACACAACCTGTTACCATGGATTTAGTACACTTAACACAAAACTTGTCAAAAATCCTATCCTACTTTTCTACTTCCTACTGATATTATAAACGTGAAAGTTTGTGTGGATGGATTTTTGTTACTCTTTCACGCAAAAACTACTGAACGGATTCGGATGAAATTTGGCACACAGATGTTTATAACCAGGATTAACATATAGGATATTTTTTTGTCCCAAAATTCCCACAGGATCAAAACTTATGTGAGTGAAACCGCGGGCGCAGCCAGTAAAATATACAAATAAAATTATGTTTATTTATCTCCACAATTTACATTGTTATATATATTAAGTTGACAGGTATTTCGACAAAATTTTGTAATTTTTGGGAGATCTGGAGTCTTAACTAAGCCTAGGCCTGTATTTTAGAACTCCAGGCCCCCCATTATATCACATAGTAAAGGTTGTTAACGTGGTACAATTACAAGTGACCGATGGTGTGTGTGTGTGTGTGTATGCTTACATTTATTGTACATACAATATTTTATAAAAATATTTATAATATAATTAATTATGATAATGTGCATAGAAAAATTAAATATAAACATTATATTATACGTAAGGAAATAAAAGGTATTTTTGACAGATGGAGACTGAGATCAGAGGGGCAATTCTCGTAATTTTAAAAACGTTCACAGTCTGATCTCAGTCTCAATCCGTCAAAAATACCCCTAAAGTTTTGACATTGATTGTTGTTGAGATGAGATTGCGACTAGATTTTGAACGTTTTTATATTGAAGCTGTTGAAACAATATTACGATGTCCACTTCTGGTAAAGACTTCCTACGCAGTTACATAAAACAATAAATGGTTACTCGCCTCTATACGTTCCATGGAAAGATGATATAACTGTTATTGGGAACAACACGCAAAACCCCTAACATAATGAAATCAGAATTGTTCGCTGCAACCGCGTTAATAAAAACCTTTACCCAAAAAGCTATTTTGGGAGCTAGACACAATAGTCACTCGTTTAAAAACCGCGCATTTCTGACAAAAATGAACCCCATTCTTTGCTCAAACCTATACTATGTGCATACGAGTATATAAACTAAAACTGAAGAATTTGTTTTTTTGTTTGAAAGCCTTCATATCAGAGGGGCAATTCTCGTAATTTTAAGAACGTTCACCGTCTGATCTCAGTCTCAATCTGTCAAAAATTCCTCTAATTTCCCTACATTTTCACAAGTACGGTATTTGACATTTGTTGGTCGACGAGAATAGACTGCGACTAGATTTTGAACGTTTTAAATTACGAGAAGTGGCCTTCTGGAACTAGCATTTGTGGAATTAGAAAAAATATTTTTGTATTTGATATCCCAATTCTTATAGGCTATTTATCACCACGCTACGAACCATAGGAGTCGATCAAAAAGAAGAAAAAATCAGAAAGTACGCTAAGCGAAAATTAAGTGATACCGAGGGCGGGTGATGGGGCCCGCTAGGCATGGCGGGCTGACACCAGTCGGGGGTACGGCGAATGTACAAGTATCTCCCGGGCCCCCGACTCATGGTACTAGAAGGAACAGTGGGGTTTTAGTCGGTAGGATTCCGCCATAACCCTCCGTTCTTCCCAGACTGAGGAAATCCATGAGGAATCCATTCACAACGAAAAAAATGGCGAGTGATGGGATGTGACGCGGTGGATCGTTTTAGTATATTGTGGTGTCTTACGTCTTCTACGCGAACTAAGTCGCAGGCAGAAGTAAAGAAATATCTCGCTCAAACACGTGCTGATAATAAATTCCAAGCATGTGCAGTTTTTGGATGCGAACGCTTGCATACCCGTCACGTAGTGACGGCGACGCGTTCTTTATTGGTGTCGTTTGTGGTTTTAGGAAGCTTTTACATTCGTCAGTCCGGTTATTTTGCCGGATTCCGAAACCGTTTTGAAAATTTACTATAGGTTATGTGTGACCGGTCACCTAACCGCCTGTACCCTGATTGCGTAACACACTATCAGTCTCAATCCGAATCATTCTGAAGGATATTACTAATCCATTGCTTCATAATATTCGAAAAATGTGTCTGCTCAACAACGTAAATAACGCAATGAATGTTGTTGAACTGTCAAAATGAAATCTATTGCCAATGATAGTGTGTTACGCAATTACCCCGCTGGTCAGACCAAGTAAGCGCCCCCACTGGATTCTCTGTTACGACTGCCCTGAGAAATCCGAGAACCGAACGAAGTGAAAGAATCGTACGTAAAGCCACAGGGCTGCCGTGGAACCATGTAAGCGACTTTCAGTAATGAATTACGCAACAAAAAAGACAAAGAGAATAGACGTGTGATTACTTTATTAATCCTAATAATTATTATTATATTAATTAATATTATATTAATATATTAATTTATAATATTATAAACGTGAAAGTTTGTATGGATAGATGGATGGATAGATAGATGGATGGATGGATGGATGTTTGTTACTCTTTCACGCAAAAATTTATAACCAGAATTAACATATAAGATACTTTTTATCCCGATATTTCCACAGGATTGAAACTTATGCGGGTGAAACCGCGGGGCGCAGCTAGTATAATAATAAAACAACGGAGTAAATATTAACGACACAATTTGACTAGGCAACACAGAGAGAGTTTAACACAAGGGATTTGACATTGACATATTAACAAATGACATTAACGTAGAAAGTTGCCAATAAAATAATAGAAAATATTGCATTCATTAACGCGGAATTCAATTGAGAATCAAGAAAATACATATCTGGAATTGTCTGAAACCAATTCAAGTAAGTAGAAAGTTAACCTTTAGGAGAGTTTCTTAACTTTAGTGATACTCCTGATTTACCTGAATTAACTAAAAATGGTTTGTGTTGTTGCCAGCTTTCCGCGTAATCAGTGTTTGTTGTTGTTCAAAGTTTGAAAATAATTAGAGACTACGCAGATAAGCTATTAATTTCGATTAAAACTTTGCAAAATAAATCAAACGTCAAAATGGGTATCATTTTATATTCATCTAACACTTTTATCATTAATCGCATTGTTGCTATATCTGAGCAGTGGTGCAGTGGTGGCTCAATGGTAACGGCCGCGATTTTCGACTTGTAGGTCTTAGTTTCGAACCCAGGCAGGCGCTTTACTGTAGATAATTTCTTCACCACTGCTCTCGAAACGGTGAAGGAAAACATCGTGAGGAAACCGGCATGTCCTACAATCAAAGATTCGAAGAAATGTGACGTCTACCAACCCGCACTAGGCCCGCGTGGTGGATTACAACTCCTTCTTGAAGAGAGGGGGCCCGTGTCCCATTAGTGAGAATATTACAGGCTGATTTTGCTTTGTTACCGTCTCTAATGGAAAACTGAAGCCGAACGGACTACGAAAACAACTGAACAAAAACCACACTGTAAATAAAAACCGAATGGATAAGGTATACGAGTCTTAAAATTTTCAAGCGGGTTCTGGTATGAAACAAAATATGCATAGGTACACTGTTCAATGGCTGCAGGTAGGAAACAAAACAAATATGGAAAGTTTATTTCTGAACGGTATGAACTATAGTTTATAAGGTCATTCATCGTCGTCATCGTTCATGGTCGTCATTACAAAAAAAAAAAAAACTAATTCCGATACAGGCTGTCCTTTGCTGCCCTCTCCCACCAACGCCACAGATTACTGAATAGTTACTACGTCCAACGCCCTAAGCCGAGGTCCATACTCCACAGGGGGTGCTTTTAGCATGTAGTTGCTTAGTTTTTAAGTTTTTTAATGTGGCTGGAGGCAGCCACTGGCAAGTCCAGTTAAGCAGACGAAACCCTCATAGTTTGAACTGCGAGACGCCAATCCCAAAAGAAAAAAAATATTCAGCATGATGGCACCGGGTATTCCTGCCTACGGAGCCCCGGACGTATATTTCACCAATCGTATATTTTAATAATCGTTTATTCACTGTAATTAAAAACAAAAATTTGACGACACAGTTGGCGCAGTGGCTGAGCGATCGATTGCCGCGCTGCGTGTCGCGGGTTCGATTCCCGCACGGAACAAATATTTGTATTGCCTACAGGTAGTTGTCCCGGGTCTGGCTGTTTGTTGTGAGGTTAAATGTTTGTAAACGCACCCACGATACAGGAGTAATCCCTAGAGTGGGGAACCGTTTAAATTAATAAAAAAGTTACTAAAATATACGATTGGTTCAGAGAAACAGCTTTTACCAAAGTTTTTGTGGGAATGGTGGCGCAGAAAACACATAATTTCCTATTTGACTTGATCGAGACGTATGCGGGTGAAACTGCGGGGCGCTACTTGTAATAAAATAATTTTCTTTCATAAATTCTCCCAGAATTCGACGGCGATAAATTTGAAAAATTCCTTCCAACATGAATGCCATTTTTTCCATACATATTCAGTTCTTAACACACATTCTTAGATTTTCTTCTTCGATAATGTCTTGGCCTTTAGCAAAGTTAACTTCACATAAGTGGTAACATTGACAGCGTCTTTATGTTGTAGTAGTAAGGGCGATTTTTGCAGTGCAAGTATTACCACTGACTGTAAGTATCTATTTCAGGCTGACATGACAAATATCCCAGACTAGCGATTTCAAGTACATTCTGCAGGACGATCCATGTATGTAGATTGATCGATTTATGTCAGAGGTACACATGAAGACACATCAAGCTATAAATTTCCAGTTTTACCTGACTCGCTGCGCGGTGGCTCGTACTGTGTAGGTTTTTCGCACAGACGCCAGCACATCAAGCTACTACAATCTGTCAAATTTCTTTAATAGATTTTCAACTTTATCTCTAAATCTTTAAGGTTCAAAGTTGATTGGGAAAATTTGACAGTTTCGGGTAGCTTGACCTGCTGGCGTCTGTACAATGAGATGTCAGCTTGTACCACAGAATAACTGAAAATGTATTTCTTAATATGTCGTCGTGCGCAGTCGTAGGTACGTCTTGTAATATTAAACTACCTAAGTACATTTTGGATGGATGGATAAAGCTGGCACAGGAGCGTGGGGTACGTGGGGTTGGGCACAAGAAAAGAGAGGCGTATGCCCAGCTGTGGGTAAAGTCGGGTTGTGGGTGATAACGTAGTAACGTACCCGGTTTTTAAAAACTTATCTGATCATTCATTACTTGAAGTAGGACAAAATATGTGATAGGAAAATACGTAATAAAAATGAAGATATATATATAAATTATAAAACATACATAGCAATTAAGTAATATTATATAATATTAAAATGGATTCTAACCTAACATAACGTTTTGGTAGCAGTTCGTTTTTCGTTCATCGTTCGTAACCATAAATTTGACTTGTTTCAAACAATTTCAAGCACATAAACTTACAAAGATACGCAAATGACATCAAATAAAAGTGCATTTTTTTATTATATCATTAGGTACTCTAATAGTACCTAGGCACATTTTCATTTGGTCAAATTTAAAAAAATTGGCCAAATGAAAATGTGCGTACTAAAATCATTCCAAATATTGCATTGGTATAAAAAAGGTTGCTAAAATTTGTTTGCAGATTTTCATTTGGCCAAATTTAAAAAAATTGGCCAAATGAAAATGTGCGTACTAAAATCATTCCAAATATTGCATTGGTATAAAAAAAGTTGCTAAAATTTGTTTGGATAATGAAATTTTGTCAATTTTTTTTTTTGGCAAAACGGCAGGCCTTCCTGAAGAATTCGGGTTTTTTTTCATCAGACTGGTAGTTCCAGAGATTAGCGCGTTTAAATAAACAAACAAACTCTTCAGCTTTATTATTAGTACATATATGTATGTATGGATGTAGATATGAGTAACATTGATAATTATGTTCAAATCAAAAATCGTTTGATTTTCCTAACGTTTACTCCGCATGGTTATTAGTCCCTTTTTTTTCCGGATGGGATATCATCAAATGATCCCTCCCGCTCTGGGTGGAGCGGAAGGGAGTGTCAGACTCTTACCTACTGACTAAAACCCACCCATGTTCCTTCCTTTGCCCTTTATGTTCCGGGGTAGCGTTAACCCTTTCGGACGATCCCGCTGAGTGTTAGTCCCTCAAGTGTTGTTCTATGATGTTTTAAGCAAAATAAAAACACGGAATTTCAATGCTTTTAAAAACGACCTTTCGCCCTCTACCAAAAATAGACATTGACCACGAACAACAGTGCCAAAACCGTGGGCAGGCGACAGAACATCAATTTTCACTTAACGTTGTACATAGTAACATAATACTTTCACAAACATACACTCAATCACTAAGAGCAGACGGATATTTTATGACTGCCAACCCTCTTATATCAAGAGGCGTGAACCAGCAGACAAGAGCATAAAACTTTTGTGTTAGGACCAAAATTAAATAAAAATGTTTTCAGCGACATGTGCATAAGCAAATCGATCAGTCTGGAGTTCTATGGTAAGTTCGAAATAGTATAATTTGTTCGCAAGTTAGTTTCCAAATATGTAAACAAATAGGTATATAGGAGCATAATCAGGTCTATAATGTTCCCACTGCTGGGACACAGGCTTCCTCTCGGTGAGAGGGACTGGGCCGTAATCCACCAAGATCACATGTCTTCGAATTTTTGGTTCCAGGACATGCCGGTTTCCTCAAGATGTTTTCCTTCACCATTTTCAGAGCAGTGATGGTGAAAAAAATTACGCAAATAATGCGCCTGTCTGGGTTCGAACCTACAACTCGTAAGTCACGGCCACAAATTCAGAAAGACAAATCTCATATTTGTACGAGCTCGTACGGTTGGCAACGTTGAAGTTATTTTTATAATGCCTATTAACTATCCTCTTTACTTATTATATCTGTTTCTCACTCTTACTTACGGAAATATTTGTCTGGTACCGGTACAGTACCGATACTGATTAGAAATACCTATTGTAAAGATACTATAACACTGGTACAGGTATCACAACAACGCCAATGGTATCGGTTCCCAATAACAATAATAATAATAGCCTCCCGACCGATTTCGGTGTCGGTGGCCAATCTCAACGGAGATTATCCAGGTTCGCAGGAGATATTATAGTGCACAAGTGTGTGCGCAAATATAGGTGCACTCTCTGTCCCTTTACTCTCATATTCCGATGAGACGGCAATCCGACACGACCGGGGAGAGATCTGGCGCAGGACCAACGGCTTTACGTGCTTTCCGAGCCACGGGGGTATTAAACCGCTAACTTCCAAACTTCGGACTGTTATTAAGAAATTCCTAATGGAACATCCAATAACACTTTGCCCGACCCGGGAATCGAAACCAGGACCCCACGTTCAGCAGTCGCGCTTGGAAACACGAGACCAACGGGGCAGTCAAAAAACCCAGTAATACCGGTATTTTAAGCCCTGCGTGCAAGTGCTATTCAACCTTAGGGTCATAAAACAACTAGGTACGGGGTAGACTATAATATGTTGAAGTTTTTCCCGAAATACCCTACCTAGATAAAACCACAAAACCAAAAATTCGAAGACTATTGTGACATCTACGAACCCGCACTGGGCCCGCGTGGTGACTTACGGCCCACTCTCTCTCACAAAGAGGAGGCCTGTGTCCCAGCAGTGGGAACATTATAGGCTGATTATGTATGTATGTATCTATATTAAATCTAACTGCTAGTTTCTAACAAGACCTAATGTTTTGGAGCTTTCCTTCAAATGTTCCAATAATGCGATGTTATGAAAAATTAAAGCAATAAAGATATTGAGTATTGTGTATTGGCAATTATTTCTAGTGCTCCAGGTATTTCCTAAGTAAAAAACCGAAAACACTTTTTGCTTAAATTAAATCTTAGATTCTCACCAAAACAAACTTTACTAAAACTACGCCAACACCTTTTCTTCGTAAAAGGCGTTGGCGAAGAAGAAATTTCCAGGAAAACAAACAAACCCACAAGAAAAGCGAGTGCAAAATAAATCTAATTTTGCCCAAAACGGAGGACGGTGGTCCAGTTGTAAAAAAAAAAGTTTTTCATTAAACCTTTGTAGGGTAGGACAGCGTGCAAAAAAATAAAAAACAAAAGATCAATGGTACAATGGAAAAAGTTTTTCGACCAAAAAGGTTACAGGCATGAGCGATAAGATGCAAAAGGAACTACTTTGTTGTATTCACCAAATTAAGGGGTGACATCTTTTTTGTAGTCTAAGCCGGTCCCACAAGGTGGACCGAGGACCTTGTGAATGCCGCAGGAACCCGTTGGATGCGAGAAGCACAGAACTGGTCGAAGTGGAGGTGCTTGGGGGACCAGCAGTGGACGTCTTTCGGCTGAAATGATGATGACGGAAAAAAGGTGCGAGTGTACAGTTCGTTCACAGTTATTTTATCTCTGACAGCAGCAACCAAACAGCAACCATATTGCAACAAGAATAAAGATCACAATGATTTTGACAGACGTGTCAGTGGCAGCAACCCAACAGCAACCTTATTTGAATAAAAATAAAAATCACTGCGATTTGGACAGTGTCGCAAAATCAGAGGTTCGTGTCCGTACGATGACCACTGATTTCCACATAATTTCAGTCACCGAAGTTGACCGAAGCCACTTTCACACATACACTTCCTCATACATACTCATTTCTTTTTACTATATTTTTTTATTACCCGTTAATGTCCCACTGCTGGGCAAAGGCCTAGTCTCTTTCCACCTCTCTCTATACTATAGATCTGCCAAGGAACAATCTTTATGAAAGGAGTCCAGCTCATCCCGCCATCTCCGTCTGGGCCTGCCTCGATGTCGTTTTGACTATTTATGGGGGTAATTTCTGAGCACTGTTTGAACTGAACCCTCTGTGTCCGTTTACATTGCAGTTCAATAAAACAGGCCTAAGTCAGTGCGTCGTAAACCCATCTAATCACAGCTTCCTGTTATCACTTTGTGGGTATATTAAGTATTTACTGGATTTTACTAACCTAGGTACTGTGTTGAGTATTATGTTCAGTTCTTGGACTCGTATAATATTCTAACTGCTCCAAACACCTCCACTTCGTCTAAAACCATATAAGTTCATACAATCCTATTGAATGACTATTTTATTAACATATCATTCAATAGGATTATATGAACTAAGACGGTTTTATTGATGATATTACCTACTGATTATAATTCTGTAAATACATACTTGTTACGGTCGCGAATTATATTTTGTTCAGAATTCAACCTGACACTGACCAGAAGGGAAATTCTCGTAATATAAAACGTTCCAAATCTAGTCCCAGTTTCATCTCGGTGACAAACGTCAAAAATGTAGGGTAATTAGAGGTATTTTTGACAGACTGAGACTGCGATCAGACTGTGAACGTTCTTAAAATTACGAGAAGTGCCCCTCAGAAAATTGCAAAAAACGTAAAAACATTTGAATTTCGCGGGCTGCCCTGGTGCTTCCCCCTTAACGGAATTCACTCTTATTTTCTTACGTCTTCAAATCACGGTACCAGGAGATAGTCTTGTAGAAAAGCTATAATTATAGCAGTATCCGCTATGTCCAGGACGAGCAAGTATTCTGAGAACAATGTGGAATAGATTGCAGTTTTACTAAAGAAAGGGAAGGCTTTAGAAACATTTTTTCTTATTATTTACTAGCTGTGCCCCGCGGTTTCACCCGCATAAGTTTCAATTCCGTGGTAATATTGAGATAAAAAGTATTCTATGTGTTAATCCTAGTTATAAACCATCTGTGTGCCAAATTTCATCCAAATTCGTTCAGTAGTTTTTGCGTGAAAGAGTAACAAACCTCCATCCATCCATCCATACAAACTTTCACATTTACAATATTAGTAGTATAGTAGGATTCTCAAGATAGCTGCAGCTGCATTCAAAGGAAATAGCTGGCAGGTAGCAACAGACGGTGCCAAAGAAAAATTAGATTAATTTAGTACACACAATAGCTTTAAATTTGACAGTTCAACAATATTCAATGCGATATTTACGTTGTAGAACAGACAAATTTTTCCAACATATGAAGCAATGGATTAGCTATATCCTTTAAAATTATTCAAATTCTGATCAATAGTGTGTTACGCAATTAGGATGCTGATTTGATGCAAACAAATGAAATCATTCATGATTATTCGTTAATATTTTTTTCTTTAATTAATCTAGGTAATTAGGCTAGGCCGAAAATCAGCAATAATTGAACGTCACAACTAGATGAGACAGTCTCCCAAACCACCCGCCCTTCACCACACTGCCTAGTGTTTTATCTGGGAAGAAGAAGTGGCGCAACAAACTCCCCAGCAGAACAGCTGTCTGTACAGTTAGAAGAACTAAGAATGGAAGTAATGAGCATTACGAAACAAAACACATTAAATTAAATTATTTGCCATTAGATTCTACCCCCTGAAACCCACCCTTTCGCATCGCATCGCCTGTCCGCGTTAGTACTTTGTTTTCTCTTGGCGTTCTTCTGATTTTTTTTGCTTGACCCCTTAGGATCCTAGCTCGATGTTATATAGCCTATATCCTTCCTCAAGAATTAGGCTATTAAATGCAAAATATTTTTTTCAAATCCGACTGCTAGTATTACCCCCTACATACAAACAAATGTTACCTCGTTATAATATTAGTATAGATATTTCAGCTAGCACACGAGCCAGTCTCCGATACGTCACGGATAATTTGTAATCTGGCTTAGTAACCATTAAATCCATTACCGATTGGTCGATTAACTTCGCAAACAACATTGGCACAATCTGCGGGAACCATTAAGCCGAGACTACCATTAAATAGTTTACAAGATTGATTAAACGTCAGCTCCTTGCATTAATGGTTTCGTCTTTATCAGGCGAACGTAAATAACTAACTCAGGTATGATAAATATTATCACTTGTTATGTTTAATTTATCACTAGTCATTTGTGACAGATCACTTACTCATCGTATATCTTTAGACACTCTCCTTGTAACCAAGACTTGCTAATTACTTGCCCAGACGTAGTAGACCCCGTAAAATGTCCCTCGAAAAGCACGTTAAGCCGTTCGTCCCGGCTGTCATTTGTGGATCTTTGACAGTCGTTACGGGTAGTCAGAAGACCGAAAGTCTGACAACCAGTCTTAGCAAGGGGTATCGTATTACCCAGTAACTGGGTTGTGACGGTCAGATAGGCAGTCGCTCCATGTAAAATACTGGTATTCAGCTGCATCGGGTTAGACTGAAAGCCAACCCCAACGTAGTTGGGGAAAGGCTAGGCAGATGATGATATAAAGTAGTTTAATTATCATTCTCAGTATGTACAACCCAAACGGCTACAATGTTGGCACAATCTGCGGCCACTATTTTGCTGAGACTACAACAATAAACACAACTGATTAATTAAACGTCAGCTCTGAACATGTTTATGTGTTACAAATGTTTTTATTGCACCGCTCAACCCGTTTTATTGTTGAGTCTATTATCACGACTATGGTTAGCCAAGAGTATAGTTGTGAATATGATATAGTTGTATCTCTTTAAGAGCGAATCCGATGAAATTTTTGTACTTGCTGGTCGCCAAGATACAGGTGCTGCCTAGTTTGGGGACCGCCGTAAAGATCCAAATGATGATCGCTAAAAGCTACAGACCGACGGTAAGTTAAGTTAATTATAAGTCAATAATTGTAAAATTGGTTCAATAAATGTATTATTATTATTACTTAGTACACCAGCAGTGGCAGAGCAGTGGTGGCCCAGTGGTAACAGCCGCGACTTACGAGTTGTAGGTCGTAGGTTCGAACCCAGACAGGCGCTTTACTTTGTGTAAATTATTTCATCACCACTACTCACTCAACGGTGAAGGAAAACATCGTGAAGAAACCGGCATGTCCTAGAACCAAAAAATTCGAAGACATTTGACATCTACCAACCTGCACTGGGCCTGCATGGTGGATTAAGGCCCACTGCCTCTCACAGAGAGGAGGCCTGTGTATCAGCAGTGGAAATATTAATGGCTGATTATGTATAACTTAGTATAATATGTCATCGCCGACGAAGCTTCTCGAAAGTAATGTGTTACAAACTCAAATCACCAATGAGTAGCCAAAATCACACAGCATAGCTTATCGAACTTTCACTCTAGTTTAACGCGCAATAAAAATAGTCTTTCCATTTAAAACCTGCCAGATATCATTCAAGTGTCAAACATTTTATACCTAAAAATTAAAGTATTTGAGATTGAAAATGCCAAAAATCATATTTCTGTAACAAGTGTTTCCAGCACAATATTTAAAAAAAAAAACGACTTTTAATTGAATATAACGTCCCGAACATGTTCTAACTACATATTACAACACACGAGTAGATCTACAATTAACCCACTGGCTGTTGTTTGAGTTTGAAAGTACTTACCATGACATCATTATGTGAATTTCATCTCTTGCAAAACTCATGTAGGTACCTACCATACCAAACACATCGTATGAGAGCAGCAATTTAACCGATGGTCCGCTTATCTTCCATGTTTGGGGATCTTATATTCAATTAAAAGTTTGTATTTTTTAAATATTATGCTTAAAACACTTGTTATATATTTTTTTTTGCATTGTCTATCTAAAATTGCAGCCAAGCGGTTAATTGTAGGTTTCTGATGTAACAGTAAAAATGCTCATGATGGTTGCGATGTTATCGTTATGGCCGGCATTTTAATTTTTGGGTATGAATTGAATGATGTCCTTTAGTCCAATCTTTGGTAAAATCAGCTCTTAGTTGAGAAACTTCGCCTTCTGCAGTTTTGTTCCTGGATAATTATGTAGGTAGGCACATACCATACCATCTACATACCAATTCTTGCAGTAGGTACGAGTAGATCCTGATTTTATACTATCAAAAATTTTCAAGGATAGCGCTACGGTACAAGCTCGGGTACCTACCTCCTCTATTGGCCAATTATTTGGCACCATTACCACCTCCTTGCTTCTCTTTATGAGTTTATTTGGTACGTTACAGACATCGACGATGTGAAAAATATCGTGAAGAAACCTGTATAACATTAGTTTACAGTCTGAAATTACCAACCTGTCTTGAGAAAGCGTGGTGATTAATGCTCGTGCCTTCTCTGTATTAGATGTCTTTGCTCTGCAGTGCGACAGTAAAAGTCTGATTATCTGCCTATATGACCCCCACAACCCAGTCACTGGGTAATAGGATAAGACCTTGGTAAGACTGGTAAGACTTTCGAGCTTCGGACGACATATAATGACTGCCGGGCTCAACGGCTTAACGTGCTTTCTGAGTCGCGGAGCGTCTTGATATGTAAAGACGGTCACCTATCCACGGACCAACCACAGCAAGCGTAGCTTAATTTGATTGACCGACCCATGCGTCAATTATTACTTAGCCAGAAGCCCCTCACACTCTCAAAACGGTGAAGGAAAACATCGTGAGACAACCGACATGTCCTAGAACCAAAAATTCGAAGACATGCGACATCTACCAACCGGCACTGGACCCGCGTGTTGGATGACAGCCCACTCCCTCTTGAAGAGAGGAGGCCTGTGTCCCAGCAGTGGGAACAATGCTAAGCCCCTCACTTAGCCTAAAGAGACATACGAGTAAGTATTAACCTTTATAACAGCGAAAGGTGAAAAAAATAACAATTGAAACGATGCTGTAAAACTGATTACGTTTAACGTTTAAAAGTAAGTAGGTACACACTTGAAAGCTTTAAGTGGTAATAAAATGTAATAGGAACACGTCTAAGAGTTATTTTCTACTCAGATTCGGGCATTAAGAATACAGACAACTCTATTATGAGTGAAATCTGTGTGTTGTCAAATGGCTATTACTTTGAGCAAAAGTATTATACAAACACATGTCACACACAGTACCTACTTTCCATAATAGCACAAAAGAAATTTATAATATAACAGAATAATTAACTAAAACAAAAATACCAAGTAGGCATGCAAAATACTATCGCCGAAAGCCAATTCTAAACATTATTTAAGTACTAGCTGCACCCCGCGGTTTTACCCGCATAAGTTTCGATCCCGTGGAAATATCGCAATAAAAAGTATCCTATGTGTTAATTCTGGTTATAACCTATCTGTGTGCCATATTTCATCTAAATCCGTTTAGTAGTTTTTACGTGAAAGAGTAACAAACATCCATCCATCTATACAAACTTTCGCATTTATTACATTACTAGCTGCGTCCCGCGGTTGAACCCGCATAAATTTTGATCCCGTAGGAATATTGGAATAAATAGTATCCTATATGTTAATTCTGGTTATAACCTATCTGTGTGCCATGTTTCATCCAAATCCGTTTAGTAGTTTTTACGCGAAAGAGTAACAGTCATCCATCCTCACAAAATTTCACGTTTATGTTAGTAGACGTAACATAACATCACGCCTCTATTCCCCGAAGGATTATGCAGAGGTGTACCTTTTAGTACACTCATATTTCGCCAGTTGTGTTTAAGTTCTGCTTGCCTTTTGCCATCAACCGGGCACAAATCCAGACTCCGACCTGCTACGGAGAAATTCCAGATGGAAAAATGAACGCAAGTAGATTTATCGGCACAACTAGCCTAGACGACATCAATCTTTGGGTAGCTTCTCAAATCTGAAAAGACTTTTTTTATAGAATAGTGCTAATAGTAGGCTTGCTTTTTATTCAAAAACATACAAAATCCCTTCAGGCACCTGTGGACGTCACCTCATTGCATTCGTTTTTTAGGGTTCTGTACTCAAAGTTTGCAAACCGGACCCTTTTACAAAACCTCCACTATCCGTCCGTTCATCTGTCTCTCAAAATCAAAAGTCATTTATTTAAATTAGGCTGACAATCAGCACTTTTCGAACGTCAAAATTACAAAAGACAGTCCCCCAAAACGCCCGCCCTTCACCCCTAGTGCCCTAGTGCCTTCGCTGGGAAGAAGTGGCGCAACAAAGTCTCAGCGGGCTGTATTTCACAAACCGTACTAGGTAGATAATTGAAATGTTCACAGTGAGTATTTCTATTGTCGCTATAATAACTAAACAAAATAAAGTTAAAAATTAAAAGGCGGTCTTCACACAAGAAACGTGATTTTTTTTCACTTAGCCGGTCTTTTGTTATTTATGTGTACTCGTGGTACCGCCAATCTATTACCTCGTGTAAACCGCTTTTTCCGTTCAGCTTTTAAGCCTATTTTTTCACCGCTATCACATCAACACCAAAATTATTTAAATGACGTACGTCAATCTCGCGAGGGAACTAATGGTATTACTCACGTTGCGTAGGTATACTGTGTTTATTTATTCAGTGAATAGCGAGTTCAGAACGTATTAAAATTTATGGTTGTGTATTATGTTTTATAGTTGTGGTTAGAATTTTATGACGAGCTTTGATTTTGAAAATTCTGGATGGGTAGGAGTGAGCATTGTATGAGCGGTTTCGACTTGGGACAAAAGAAAGAACAAAAATTTGTTTCTATGCGGTAATGTATTCGTATAAGGAAAAAAACAAACGCATGAAAAAACAAGTTGGGGGGCGAAAATATGCTTCATATACAAAACGAATAATGTTGTGAGTCTGTGACCCTATACAAGACAGCCACAGCGCTGGTTCTCAGCGACCCGGTGTTGCCGTGATGACGTTAACCAGTGCAGCATAAAATGACTTCCAAAATAAGTAATAAAAAACAAAATAAATACAGAAAACAAGCGTGATGGATCCTAATTCAATGTCCAATTGGGCAATGTACTGTTTGGTATTTCAGTCGCTGAAATGTCCCTTGTGTCACACTCATAACCTTCAAATTAGTACTCAGTAATGCTGGTAGGCAACAGAAATATGGTATGTTAGTAGGTATCTTTTTGTGGAGCTTGTGGCTAAGTAATACCAGTTGCACGGATCGATCGATCAGGTTAAGCTATGCTTGCCGCGGTTGGTACGGGGATGGGTGACCATCTTCACATACCAAGACCCCTCCGTGCTTCGGAAAGCACGTCAAACCGTTGGTCCCGGCTGTCATTCTTTGACAGTCGTTACAGGTCGTCAGTAGCCCGAAAGTCTGACAACCAGTCTTGTCAATCGTATTACCTAGTAACTGGGTTGTGGAGGTCAGATAGGCAGTCTCTCCATGTAAAATACTGGTATTCAACTGCATCTGGTTAAACTGGAGCCGACCCCAACATAGTTGGGAAAAGGCAGGCAGGTGATGAGTAGATATCTGCAACAGACACACAATTCTAAAGAACGAGCTGACCTTCACAAGGAGCTTTAACAAAATTGTTGCACATAATCTTCGTTTCAAAGTAAAAACAATCAATCATTTAACGACGTAGAAATATCATAACTATCCAAAAAAGAACAATTTTTTTTTAAAGAATTGTTTAATTTGTAGCACGTTACTGCCGCATATCTGATTGCGGCTATGGCTTTTCTCAAACAATGCGCGGACTTAAGTAAACTTAGGTAAATTAATTTTAATTTCCAGAATCAATGACGAACAACGATAACTTTCACGCATAACAGAAACAAATGAAAATATTGATGTTCATTTGTTTGTTTTTTACTTTAAAACTCTATTTGCAAGCCAAATCGATATTTAAATAAAATCTTTAAAAAGGAACTTCCTTGGTTGCCATATGTCGAATTAAATGTTTGTTCCAGTTTTAAAATACAAGACAGATATGAGTTTTCATACTAACGTTGCCAGCCGCCTGCTCGCATTTATTTGACCAGCACAGCATTTTCGATTTATCTCGAAGAAGGTTGTCAAAATAATACTCGAATTTCCAAGCATGCTCGAGAAAATGGTCTTTCATAAATGTCTTTCGGAAGAAAAACACAGCTATCTAATACTTCACAGTGAAATATAAATGATTTCACAGGAATCGTTAAAATAAATGGAAACCAGGTTTGCGCAGTACTTCTTCAATTTCCTAAAACAATGTTTGGAACACTTGATTTCGTTTCTTCGGAAGAAATGGTGATGAAAATTCAATTTAGCCTTTTCAGAAGGTCAATTCCCGGAATTAAAATCCCTCAAAATCTAGTCCTAAGAAAGAAAGAAAGAAAGAAAGAAAGAAAAAAGTCAAAGACAAAAATGTAGGGAAACTATAGGTTTTTGGCAAATTGAGACTAAGATCAGACTGTATAGTACAGTCAGCCTATAATGCGGGTTGGCGGAAGTCACATGTCTTTGAATTTTTAGTTCTAGGACATGCCAGTTTCCTCACGATGTTTTCCTTCGCCGTCTTGAGAGCAGTGGTGATGAAATAATTTACACAAAGTAAAGTGCCTGCTTGGGTTCGAACCCTGGACCACCCCTGATCAGGCTGTGAATGTTCTTAAAATTACGAGAACTGCTCCCCTGGTCCTTAGCAGCTTTAAGCAGAAAGAAGTGGAAAAAGAGTATGGAGGCCTTTGCCCTGCAGTGAGACTAAAGTGACTGTGACTTTTAATAATAATAATAAAAACTGTTCCAATCTGATTTTTTCCAGTCAATAACTGTACTACCTATTACGTCACTCCGGTATTTATAAATCCTATATCTTTATATGAGAGTATTTTCGGCTTATCGTGCTATCGTGATTTAAAGATTAAATATGAACAATGGCCGAAAATAATATTGAAAAGGCTAAAGGTATATAAAGTGTAAGGCCACAGGGAAAGTCCTGCGATGTTTGTATAAAGGTAAGATCCCTAAAAGATAAACATTTCACGGATTCGGCGACCCGTTTTCACGGATATAATAAAATTAATTACCAACTTTTTGGCCATTCCACGGAAAAAAGGTTTTTAGCGGTGTGGAATTTGGATTCATCATCATCATTCATCATTTCAGCCGAAAGATATCCGCTGTTGGATATAGGCCTCCCCCAAGCACCGGTACTACGACAGGTTCTGTGCTTCAGTGGCTGAAGGTTTGGTTTCCGCACTTAGTACTTCAGGTGGACCATTGTGCGTGGGCCAGGGCGGCCGTCAGTGGCAACTCCAACCAGCCCACCACCCCTCAGAAGTTAATTATATTTCCTCGTCTGTTGTTCTATATGTCTGCCCCGAGGGTTTCTGTCCTAATCTGGGTGATGCGTGTGCATATATATCGTTTTTGACTCATTTATTTTTAGGCAGAACTATAACCAACATTACTCAAGACTAATATATCCATTTACACCACATTCTCTATTACGACCATCTATAACAAACTAATCAGATTTTACAACCCACAAGAATTGGATCGTGCCAAGACTATGCTCGCCTGGACAACCACTACAGACACTTGACCTTTTCACTACAGCTGTTTGCATAATATCCAGCAGTTTAGTACCTAGTATATCGTTAATTTAGATTGTATGTGGAGTAGACACTGTGTCTACAGAACTGACATAATTTCGATATACCTCCAACGGCCGAACCCAATTACCTATCAATCACCAGTTTTGGCAAACTGGAGGTAGATAAACCTATCCATCTCTGGTTTTAACGTCCCAATAATCTATATCAGTAGAGATATGTATGATTATATATTATACTGACATTTATAATTTGTACTGACTACCATCAGTAGCTATCTGTCAATAGGTTATTGGGTTCGGCCACTAGTCCGTCAACGAAGATACGGGCCCGTCCGAAAAAAGTTGATTCGTCGGAAAAAGAAGCAAATTTAATTTTTCGGACGGGCAAATACACGTCGGGATTAAAGACAACTGTAAAATCGTGTTGTAATTCATTCTTAGTTCGGGTTCTGGTGAATTTTATGCCTGGAAGTGACACGGAGAAGGTATACCCGTAACTTCGGGCGAAACTATTGATTAATTAGTAGACTGTTTAGTACGGTAGGCCGCACGGCATGGATGTATATAACTTTGACCATGAGCTGGGCTTAGCCATAGTACAGAATATGATGCCAGCCTGTACTGGTTTTGTTAACACATGTGCTGCCTACTGTACCTAGTATATCATTAATTTAGATTGAGTATGGACTAGACCTCCACCCTGATAAAAAATCGACCATTTTCCAAAAAAGTCAGACAATCAATCTTTCTGTCCAGCACTCAATTGTTTCTTAAAAGGAATCTCCTGTTGTCGTAAAGTGCGGACAAATGATCTAAGGGGCAATTCTCGTTGGGCACGCCACAATTGCGGCGATAATTCCCCTCTTTGAGGAGTGGCTGGAGAGGCCACCGTAGGCGCAGGCTTGCGGGCGGCGAGCAATGGGCAGCTCGCCGCCCGTTCACGAGCGCCTCAAAGAAATGTCAGCACGAACTGACAGGGTCCGCTAGGGCCGATCCCTGCCAGGGCCGCGGGTTGTTCGAAAGAGATATCGTGGCCCCTGGCACAGGCAACTGAAGGAACACGGGTTGGTTTTAGTCAGTAAAACGCACCGGTAGTATGTTTGCCGCAAAAAGACGTATTTTCTTTGTAAGACTGGTTGTTAGACTTTGTGGCTTCAGACAAACCGTGACGACTGTCAAAGTTCCACGAATGATAGCCGGGACCTAGGTCGCCTAAAAACAGCAATCTTTATGCCAAATGCTTGAAAAAAAAAATCAGCTATGAACACGACAAATAGACGTAGAGTGTACATTTTTTCTTAACAAATCATTTCCCTGAATGCACCTACCATTATGATGATGATACCTACTCAATATATTCAAAATATACTTCCAAATCTGTTAACATTATATTTTAATTAATGGGCTTATGAAATCCCGACTTCAAACAAGTTCACTCACACAATCCGCTAATCAGCGCTCTTGGTCTAGAGCCCGCCATGTTGTTACAGCTGTGAGGATTATCGTAAATATAGGACGTGGAGCGAAGAAGATAAGGGGATAAAATTTAACTTCAAACCAAAGGGGCAGTTGCGGGGCGGGGTGTACTATTGTACACCCCGCCCCGCAACTGCCTCTTTGGTTTCGTGGTCGCAAGCGCGACTGCTGTGCACGTGTCCTGGGTTCAATTCCCAGGTTAGGCAAAGTGTTATTGGGTTTTTCTATTAGGAATTTCTTTGTAACAGCCCGGAGTTTGGAAGTTGGTGGTGTGATACCGTCATGCCTCGGAAAGCACGTAAAGCCGTTGATCCTGCGCCTGATCTCTCCCCGGTCGTGTCGGATTGCCGTCCCATCGGACTATGAGAGTAAAGGAACAGGGAGTGCACCTGTATTGCGCACACACTTGTCAACTGTAATATCTCCTGCGAACCTGAGATTGGCCACCGTGACCGAAATCCGTCAGGAGGATAATTTTTCATATACTAGCAGCGGCCCGCGGTTTCACCCGCTTAAGTGTCGATCCCGTGGGAATATCGGGATAAAAATTATCCTATGTGTTATTCTGATATATAATATATATAAGCAAAAACGGATTTTGAAACTTTACAGTAATCTAGTTACTGCAAAGTGTCATCAAAATCCGTTCTGTAGTTTTTGCGTGAAAGAGTAACAAACATCCATCCATCCATCCTCACAAACATTCACGTTTATAATATTAGTAGGATAGGAAAGTAGGACTGTACAGACGCCAGCACATCAAGCTACTACAATCTGTCAAATCTCTTTAATAGATTTTCAACTTTATCGCTAAAGCATTAAGGTTCAAGGTTGATTGGGAAAGTTTGACAGTTTCGGGTAGTTTGACCTGCTGGTGTCCGTACATCACAAAAAAAAGAAAAAACGAACTAATAGAATAATTATCGCTTTCTATGATCTCTTCCAGGCAACCATGGAATGGACAGTGATTTGCCTGGACATGAAATGGGGTTGTCGTTGGTCCAATAATTAATTTACAATATACTAAAAAGGATACACAAATATATTCATATCCTAAATAATAGATAGGTACATAAATACATACGTACTAAATATTATAAGCAACGAAATAAATGAATGATCTTGTTCTTTTACGAGTGTTTTAAATACAAATAAGGAGTGCGCGCGTTTTATCTCAACTGAATAATGCATAATGTTTTGATGAGTAATATTTTCAGTAGTAGCTCATTGGAAACGGCTGCGACTTACGAACTGTAGGTCGTAGGTTCAAACCCAGACAGGCACCTTACTTAGTTAAAATTATTTCATTTGCACTGTTCTCAAAACGGTGAAGGAAAATATCGTGAGGAAACCGATAATGTCCTAGAACCAAAAAAACTCGAAGACATGGACATCCACCAACCCGCTTAATATCATGTCCTACGTGCCCTGCAAGCTGCGCGTTACAGGAAATGATGGACGTTAGTGATGGCGCCAAAACGTAGCGGAATTCTGGGATGAGTCCACTCAGATTGTCATCTGCACGCTAAGAAGAAGCGCAAAAATAAGGGCAGAGTGGAACCAACAGCATTTTTCATATTTATGCTCGTTTTGTTACGTGCGGAGAGTTCCACTCCTTGTTGACTTCAAGATACGACCATTGATTCCCCATCCATAATTTCGTACCTCCATAACATCAGACGCTATAATATTATGTTTATGTACGGACGTCGCTCGGTCTGTTTTGTATTCCTCACAATTTGAACACAACATGGCTGGATACACATTGATCTTGGTTTTCTGTATAGGACTAAAGTGTTATGAGCATGTTTGAAGGTTTCTATTTGAAGAATTATGAATTAGTTTTCTTGATTATTGACCTTGGATATATGTGTATAATGCTTGTTTTTCTCCGAAGGGAACACGTTGGTATTTTAGTAGGTACACCCACGTTCTGCCAGTTTTGTTGTTCATCCTATGTTATTAATTTGGACAGAATAGCCATTCAATAGACCATATATCCAGACTCCGAAAATACAAACAAATCCAGGTTTCTGAGAATTTCCTAATTGAACATAGGATTCTACCACAGAATATTTTTCGTTCAATCACGGACAATAGATAATTGAAAAATAACATATGTACAGCCTGAATAAAATCCAACTTTGCCGACTACTATGCCCCGTCTATTAGGTAAACCGTTTTTTTGACAGATGGAACTAGTGATTGCAGCAATACATTTATTGATACACGTACGGTATTATAATATCTGTTAGAAGCCTAAAATAAGATAATTCAATAAGATAAGGCAGTTTATATATTTATTTTATTACGCATTTTAAAGTTAACTTTTACGTAATCTGGAATATGTACGTTCTAAGACAGCTGTCAAAAAACGGTTAACGTAATGGACAGGGTATGATTGATTTTCATAAGTTCATCATGTTATGTGTAATCGCTATGCCGATGCGACTTCATTCGCGTACATATTGGATATCATGGGTTTTCTAGTTATTTTTCCTAAGTAGGTAATAGTAGTCTAAGTTACTCCTTGTAACATCAGTTATCTGCCAGTAAAAGTCCAGTAACAATCGGTCCAGCCGTTTCGGAGATTAACCGGAACAAACAGACAGACAGAAGAACAGACAGGCAAAAATTTGAATAACTGTTTTTATAAGTACCCCAGATATCCTACTAATATTATAAACGCGAAAGTTTGTATGGATGGATGGATGGATGTTTGTTACTCTTTCACGCAAAAGCTACAGAACGGATTTGAATGAAATTTGGCAGACACATAGTTTATAACCAGGATTTACACACATATACTTTTTACCCTGATATTCAAACGGGATAGAAACTCATGCGAGTGAAACCGCGGGGCGCTGCTAGTACTTTCATATGCGTTTAGTAAAAAGCTGTTATTTTACATTACAAACAAACACTTCAATTTTGTTTATTTTTATTGAAGATATGGATATAGATGTACCTATAGAAGATTATACGAGCGACCCATACCTGCTTTGCACGATTTTTACAACTTAAGAAAACATCGAAATTTCCTTATTATACGTATGATTAATTTTAATGTATTACTCACCATCACACACCACCACCACCATCACCACACCACCACAATTACCACACCACCACCACCACCACCACACCACCACTACCACCACACCACCACCACCACCACACCACCACCACCATCACCATACCACCACCATCACCACACCACCACCACCACCACCACCACCACACCACCACCATCACCACACCACCACCACCACCACACCACCAAGTTGGTTTCCAGTCTAACCTAATGTAGCAGAATACCAGTATTTTTTATCTAGCGACTATCTGACCTCCACAACCCAGTACTGGGTAAAACGATACCCCTTGGTAAAACTGTTGTCAGACTTTCGGGCTACTGACGACCCGAAACGACTGTGAAAGATCCATGAATGACAGCCGGGACCAACGGCTTAACATGCTTTCCGAGACACGGAGGGGTCTTGGTATGTGAAGATTGTCACCTATCCACGGATCAACCGCGGCAAGCGTAGCTTAACCTGATCGATCGACCCGTGCGGCTGTTATTACTTAGCCACAAGCCACGACACAGACACGAATAGCGACTTCAATTTTACAATAATGTTGGTATAAAATATGGATTCTTTGAAAGGAAAAACACACCTGTATCGTAGGCGATGTTATTTTTAATCCAGAATCTGGAAAAGATTATTTTCGAGTTCATCGTTCAATTCACAAACAGGCATAGCTATATCGTAGCATAGCAAAGAGTAAAAACTGTTTAGAAAATATATCTAAAAACAGTTCCCAGATCTTTTTGGTAGTAATTAAATCTACTTATTCGAGAAATGAAGAAAAACATACGAAGAGTGTAACGACTGTTTCACCTTCAATAATTGGTCATCCTAACTAATATTATAAATGCGAAAGTAAGTTTGTTTGTTACCTTTTCACGCCTAATCCACAAAACCGATAATCATGAAATTTTGCATATACGTTATCAGGGGTATAGAAAAGGACATGGGGTACCTTTCATCCAGAAGAAAATACTTTTCCCGAGGAAAATAACAATAACTTACGACGGTCACAATTACTTTAGGACGCTAGATGGCGCTACGTGTCTATATGACCCGACTTTCTGAGCAGTATTCTAACTAAAAGTACTAGGCTTGCATGAATTCATGATAGTATTTCAATCATTAATATTATGCTTTTAATAGGATTTGGATGAAACTTGGCACCACATAACCCGGATTAACACATAGGATATTTTTTATCCCGGTATTTCGTTTCCGTGGAATAATTTCCGAAGGCCACGTGGGCGAAGCCGTGGGCAAAAGCTGGTGTTTTAATAAAGAGTCATTAGGATATTTGTGTCAGGAGAGTCATCTTCTGTAGTCGAATGCATGAGATACTTATATACCAAGAAAGCATTACTCTTTTTCAGGGGCAGTTGGGTCAACACAGACACTATTACCACTATATTAGCTAAAACGTTTTGGTACAAATTAAATATAAATTGCTTACTGTTACTGCTAGCCTGCATCATTCTACTGCTGGGCAAAAGCCTCTCCCCATGACTTCGAGCTCTTTCAATCTAGGGCTATTGTGGACCACAGGTCGTTTGTGTACTCCAGCTCGTCCCGCCATTTATTCAGTAGTATGCCGTTTCTTATGTCGTGCTCAACAGATTGTTAGGCAACAAGGTTGGTAGGTTGACTGCGAGGGTGCGAATGACGCATTTTTAAGCCCCTACTTCTTGTTACGGTTCTGTTGCCTCCTTTTCTTGCGTCTTCGTCACGGTGTACCTCTACCCAACCATTCGGGGCAACAAGGCGTGATTTTATATGTGTAAATATCAGAGGGCGTGGGAAGTGACATTCTATCAGCGATAATAATGATGGAAAAGGCAAAAATATATTATTGGATTGACATAAGCTACTGAAAACATTCTGTCAATCCTGTTTAATGTCGTTGTAATAATAAGGAACGCTTTAATAGCGATTGGAACTTGTCTAGGCCCTCAGGATGATAATGAAATGAAAGTAATGAGTTAGTTTCATTTGATTTTTAAGTCTGATCATCCTCCCTTATCCCAATTTATTTGGGGGTAGACGCAGTATGTCTTCTTCCAGTCATCTCCAAAGTTACACAGTCTAATATAATGCGGTATTAAAAGAGACCAGCTTCTGCCTGCGATTACATCTGCGTGAAATTTCGGCCCCCGACCCACCGCGTCGCATCCTGTCGCCCGCGCTATTATTTCGTTTTATGATTGTTTGCTCAACCTAAGGATCGTAGCCGGATGTTATTATATAACTATAACCTTAATCAAGACTTGGCAAAAATAATCCGACGGAATATTCCAGAGATTAGCGCGTACAAACAACAAACTATTCAGCATTATTATTAGTATAAGTAGGTACATCGAGCTGATGTGCTGTCGCACCACTGAGGGTCGACATATCGTACTGTCGCCCTAACATTTGTCGCGTATTTGTTTGTCGCTACTTTGATACGGAGTGATATATTTTTGGTAAAAAATCTGTCTGTCTTGAGCCCACTTGAGCCAATAACCGACACGCACATATCCGTATTCCCACCTTGAGTTGAATGTTTCCATCAAACTATACCTACTCAGTTATTAGTTGAAGTTCAATTGGTTCTAAAATAACAAACGCGCGTGTTTTTTTCTTCGTTATCTCCCGTTCCCGAGAATACTATTAAATATACAAACATCATGTTTCCGTTTTTTCAGTGTGCATAAATTTGTTAGACACGGTTTAAAAAGACAGCCGATCGATTCTGTAAAAAATCTCACCGTGAAAAGTTAGGTGAAGTGAGCTAAGAGTGAGCTGTCAATAGTGTCAATCCCTTAGCATTAGTTGGAATGATAGGTCACTCCACGCTCACTTCACCAAAGTTTTCACGGTGAGATGGTTACAGAATCGCACTGCAGGTGAATATGTTTAAAGCTGTGGCCACACTAAAGCCTGAACCCTAATTGCGTAACACACTATCAATCACAATCTGAATAATTTTGAAGGATATTGCTAACCCATTGCTTCATAATATGTTCGAAAGTTTGTCTACTTAACAACGTAAATAACGCAATGAATGTTGTTGAACTGTCAAAATTAAGAAGTATTGCTGCTGTTCTAGTGTGTAACGGTACACAGTGCGCTTCAATTGTTTTACAAATTTGGATGTCAGGCGACTATTTACGCCAGTGTAAACCCCTTCTTACAACTTACCCTGAGTCCTAACCGTCGTCGCGCAGAATACTCGATTATGCGGTTCCATCAATTTGCATAGCCTTTTCCCATCTATATTGGGGTCGGCTTCCAGTCCAACAGGACGCAGCTGTAAACCAGTATTTTGCATGGAGCGACTGCCTATATGACCTCCATAATCCAGTTACTGGTTAGCACGGTACCCCTTTGTAAGACTGATTGTCAGACTTTTGAGCCTCTGACTACCAACAACTGTCGAAATCGAAGAGCTACGTATTTGTTTACCTGAATTTTGACGAACCAACGCGACTTGATTGATTGTACGAATATGTCATATTCATACCAGTTGGGCAAATAAGAGGTACGGTATACACTTTATTTAAAAAAAAAAATTCTATGAAATATAAAAATTATTAAGTATTTTTATTTAAATAATATAGTATGTATTTAGGGCCGGAAATTCAGTATGGAAAATAATCTCAGACAAATGTCCACCTCTAACAGCATGATAGATGTGAACCCTTTTCACTGTGTTTTTCATGAAATTTTCCCACATTTTCTGCGTTATTTCAGTGACTGTGTCTCAGATATTTGGTTAAGATAGCCCCACAAAAAAAAGTCAGGAGCTGTTAAATCTGGGGATCTTGAGGGCCAATCAATGTCACCGTTTCTCGAAATTAATCGACCCCGAAACGTTCTTTTAAATGTCTCGATTGTAGCTCGTGCCGTATGACATGTGGCCCCGTCTTGTTGGATCCACATGTTTCCTAAGCCCAACTGATTCACTTGATGTAAGAAAATTGCTTTATCTGTTACAATGCCATGCTGCTCTTTAATCACTAAACAAGTTATTGTGAGCCGCGAAGGCTTACCTTCACGGCTCACAATAAGAAAATGCGGAAACTCTAAGAAAATTGCGGCTAATTTTTGTTAAAAAATCACTTATGATTTTTACCAAAAATTGATCGCAATTTTCTTAGAGTTTCTGCAATACATGATTGGGTCGAGTAGAATGTCTTAATAATTAAAACACTTTGTTCAGTCGTAAAACGCTCCATAACAAATTTGCTGTATCTACACAAAATAATGTTCATGAAACAACTGTCATATTTGCCGCAAAAACAAAATGGCGGAAAAAAAATGTTGTATACCTCCAAGTGGCCCAACCTGTATAATCAGGCAAAAATATCGCGTATACGCGCGACCTTCGCTTACAGTTCGAACGCGGCCTTAGTCGACACAATCGCGCTTCAGTGTGGCCAGAGTTTCACATATATTTGTGTTAAAAAGTTTTATAAATAGTGAGTGGTACCTGTTTTTTCATTCACTCTGCTATATTTTCCTAGTTTTGAGAGCTTTGCTTGGAGTTTTAATGGTACGCTGGAAACTAATTTTTGTGAGGCCGGTTATGAATATAAGTTTTTGACATTGATTGTCGCCGAGATGACATTGCGGCTAGATTTTGAACGTTTTTAATTACGGGAATTGGCCTTCTGATATTACCCTAATGTTTTGGACAATCTGTGAGTGTCATTAATTATCCTTTATTAAGCGGGTATTTGAATGTATTTTAATTTTAAGTTATTTTAATTTGGATTTATTTTAATTGTATCTTTCTTTATTTTTTATTTTAATGGATTTTGATTTTGGTGTTAATTTATTTTATTTTTAATACTGATTCTAATGTTTGTGTATTTCTGATGTTAATTTAAATGATAATTAATTTTATTTTTATTTCTAATTTAATTAGGACTGTATGGATTAAGGTACCTGATTTTTTTTTTTTTTAATTTTTAATTAATATAAAAGTATCCAATTAGGGTTACTTGGACCACATTATCACAATGTCTATTTTCTTGGTTGGAGTTAAGTGGCTGCATCTGCCTAATCTGCATTCGCGATTTATTTGCCAAAAATGTAAACAAATATGATTTTATGGAAAAACAACTTTAATTCCTACACAATAAAATTCAGTGTATGCTACAACTTCAAACATTTTTATAACCTTTTCAATAGTGCTAGTCACTCTGAAATCAACTTAATTACTATTAAAATAAAGTTGATATTTGTTCAACTTGAAATTGCTGGAGTATAGCTAAAACAAATCGACCCTTCTATGGATGTAAATGGAAACAACATGTATAACAAACTTTACTTATGTTTTTTAAAATTCTCTATGCAATAAGAAGTATTCAGAGTGTCAGGGACATTGACGCACAAACGATATCATGAATAAATCACATGATTCTAGCGTAAAAATTCGACAACTAGCGACGAAAAATTTCAACGCAGAGGGTTCAAAATCATGTACTGAATCCATGCTAACAGGTTGCGTTTGGATGTCCCTGTCACCCTGTATTTGTGCGGACTGATTTCCTCAAATATTCGTTTCTGTCAATCAAAATATGCTGACAAAGAAATCACCTACTTTTTAGGTGCATTATATTTCAGACATAATGAAGAACAGAATAAAAACAAATATGTACTTACCTACTAATTTATAAAAAAAAATAACAAGGTGAAATTAATTTTGGCGTAATATGCAAACACATAAATGTATTAGAATATTACTTAAAAAATAATAAAGACATCATAAAAAACATGCTTTGCATACAATTAAAATAAACATAGCGATCACGTACGTTGAAAATGAAATCGAATTAGCAGACGTAAATTTTTACAAAAAATTATTAAAGTACCCGATTAAAATATTCCAAGCGTCGACTCAATTTACAGTCAACGACTGAAAGATTTTAATTGCATTTATACGAGTAAACTTAACATTGTTGAAATATTAAGTGGAAAATATTTTCATTTTCACTGCAACTTTCCAGCTTCGTGGCTTACGTGCCAGATTTCATTGTGGTTGCAAAAGTTTTGTTTTCGGTATTTAATTTTATAGGCTGTTTTAAGTGGTTCGTTAAAATTTATTTCTAATTAATAGTGGAGTAACAAGTTAAATAATTGGATCGAGAATGTTGCCAAAATTATTCGGGCTACCAATAATATATTTATTTATTTTATTTTACCATTTATGTACACACATATATAAACAGACAAGAAAAACAGAACAGAAAAAATAGGTACAGAGGTGATGCTTATTTCACAAGAAATCTCTTCCAGCACACCCGAGACAAGACAATAAATAAATAAATAAATCCCTGGACATTTCACACAGCACCATTTGTCCCAAGCTAAGCAACCTAATGCTTGTGTTATGGTAACAAGATAGAGAGATGTAGACGCCGTGTGAAATAGTAAAGGAGACAAAAACAATAATACATACAATCAAAAACAATTCACTTAAAAACTAAACAAAAATTACGAGAATATACTAACATACATTCAAATAAACATACATACATACAAACATACATACTTCTAAAATAAATATCACTAGAATGATAATAATTATATCATACTCAAAATAATAAATACATACACAACTATGATGAAGTGGACAGTTAGTGTTCTTTTTTTAGTGTTCTTTAGTGTTTTTTATCTGTGTTCTATAGCGTAAAAAGGTCACCTTACCGTAATCAGAGTATAAAGTTCCCACTACTGAGAGTCAGGCCTACTCTCGGTCAGAAGGAGTGGGCTGTAATCCACCACACAGGCCCAGTTGGTAGATGTCACATGTCATCGAATTTTTGGTTCTAGGACATGCCGATGCCTCACGATGTTTTCCTTCACTGTTTTGAGAGCAGTATAAATAATTTACGCAAAGTAAAACGCCTGTCTGGGTTCGAACCTACCGCCAACTACACGTAAGTTGCGCACGGTACCACTGGGTGACCACTGCTCTCAAAAAGAAGCGCCTTAAACTCATGATAAAAACGTGATAAAATATCGTACGACCGTGAAAATCGACGCAACTAAGCGCCCGGAGTAACTCAAATCAAGCGTAGTATAGTAGCGCGATTGAAACGCGTGCATTTGATCGAAAGGTATGGGGATGGTAGAAGTACTCGGAAGCAATGGTCACCCAGTGGTAACGTCAGCAACTTATGATTTGTAGGTCGTGGGTTCGACCCAGAGAAGCACTCTGTGCAAATTATTTCATCACCACTGCAAAATGGTGATGGAATACATCTTTTTACTTACCAATAAGGTTATTATACTTTCACCGCTTGAGGTTTTCCGCAGTCGCAGCAGCAACGCCAGCACAGCACGCCGAGCCAGCAAGATGGAATGGCGCAAGAGTATTACGTTGCGTCCCACACTAAAGTACGTAGCTACGTTTCTTAGTACAATAAACTTTTTATTTATTTCCTTTCTCGGCTTTCAAGAGGTTCTCATCATGCGGGACGGTTATGTCAACAATCATTACGCGCCGCTCTGATCGATCTATTACCACTATATCAGGCTTATCGGCAACCTTAGTCCTGTCAGTGATGATGGATCGACAATGTGATATTTCCATTTTCGAGAACTGGGTCGGGCACATAGCTGTAGTACGGCACCTCCGATTCCACAAGGCTGTATTTCAGAGCAAGTTGCTGATGGATTATCCTGGCGACAAGGTTATGTCTATGCAAGTACTCTCCGTTAGCTAGAGGAGAACACCCGGAGATAATAAGCCTAATTGAATCCCCCGGCCGTTGACATGCCCGACAGATGCAAACCGTGCCGTCTTTCACTTATTGATTTTATTATTATCCTAAGGGCTGATTTTTCAATCATCTGATACATTTATTCGAGGAATAATTTTGAAATTTTGACAGTTATTTCATACAAAAGCTGTCAAACGTCAATTTTATTCCTCGAATAAAAGTTATCTGGCGATGGAAAAATCAGCCGTAAGTTATTAAATTCATTTAACGACCCATATTCAACGTTGCGAGTGTTCACCTCAAACACCATGTCAAAATATTTATGTCAATGGGATCCCATTTTCAGGACAATGGCTCCCTTAATTTGACACCTCGGCCGGCCATTACGTTTCTACTTATCTTCACGTTCGTTCCTTTATGGGATGAACAGGGACTAATGTGATATTTTAGCAAAAAATTGAGGATTTTGTCCCTAAGTGAACTGTTAATAAAAGGGAAGCTTTGATTTGAAAAAAGTTCGTGAGGTTAATGAACTATTTACTAATACAATCAGCCTATAGTGTTCTCACTGCTAGGACACAGATCTCTTCTCGGTGAGAGTAAACCGCCAGGCGGGCCCTGTGCGAGTTGGTAGATTTCACATGTCTTTTTATGTTCTTGTTGTTTCCCTACGATGTATTTCTTCACCGTTTTGAGAGCAGTGGTGTTGAAATAATTTACACAAAGTAAACGCGCCTATCAGGGTTCGAACCTACGACTTACAACTCCTAAGTTTCGGCTACTGGGCCACCAGTGCTCACTTTCTACTTGCTATATTTTAATTTTAAAATCTATGTTTTTCTGTGTAAACAACAGTCCATTTTCGGGGAGGTGACGCTATGTCACCTGCCTGAAAATAGACGGGGTGGGTCGGGGGAACAAGAAATGTCACATAGACGCAGTCGCGGGCACAAGCTAGTCTAACTATAATTTGTTAAATCGAAAACAAGGCTAATCCTTTAGCCCCTATTTCAGGTCAACGCTCACAAAAGGCAATTTTCCATTAAGTTAATACAGTGGGTATCATTTAACGATAAATCTGACAGTTAAAGTTTTGTCACTGTTTAGTATTTCGAACCTTGGGTATTTAACAATACAGTTGAATTTAATAATTTATAATATAATGATGGCCAGAAACTCAACTCTGTATCTGTCTGTCTGTCTGTAATGTTGTAAAAGTCAAACTCTGATGGATAAACCCGGACAAAACAATCGGAGTCATTTTGAAGGACATGGGTAATAGAAAACATAGAGCGTATGCATAGAGCTGATGATTGACAGCACCTTTATGTTGTAGCAGTGAAGTTTTTCAAAGTTCAAGTGTCGCCACTGACGTGCAGTTGACTGTATAGTCTGTTTCAAAAAGTGTAAACAAACCCTGTCCAGGTTAAATTCTTACGCAATCGCTCAGTAAATAGAATCAGTAACACATTCACACTTGTATTTAGAAGGTTACTTAATCCCCCCACTTAAAAAAAAATGGTTTTTAATCATCATCTGCCTAGCTATTTTCCAACTATGTTGGGGTCGGCTTCCAGTCTAACCGGATGCAGCTGAGTACCAGTATTTTACATGGAGCTACTGCCTATCTAACCTCCACAAACCGGTTACTGGGTAATATGATATCCCTTGGTAAGACTGGTTGTGAGACTTTCGGTCTAGTGACGACCCGTAACGACCGTCAAAGATCCACGAATAACAGCCGGGACCAACGGCTTAACGTGCTTTCCGAGGCGCGGAGGGGTCTTGGTATGTGAATATGGTCACCCATCCGTGGACCAACCGCGGCAAGCGTAGCTTAACCTGATCGATCGACCCGTGCGCCCGTTATTACTTAACCACAAGCTCTTATATGTCATATATGTCCAACTATTATTTTTTGTTATAGCAGCCATAGTAATTAGTACACAAAAAATTGTAAAAATAAAATAAAGTTAAAAATTAAATGGAGAGAGAAAATACATACACACTCGTATAATGTGAAAAAAAGAAGATGAGCATAGAAGTATGTATGTATGTATGTTTATTTGTATGTATGTTAGTATATTCTCGCAATTTTTGTTTAGTTTTTAAGTGAAATGTTTTTGATTGTATGTATTATTTTTTGTCTCCTTTATAATTTCACACGCTGTCTACATCTCTGTATCTATTGTCCTGTCTCGGGTGTGCTAGAAGAGATTTCTTGTGAAATAAGCATCACCTCTGTACTTATTTTTTCTGTTCTGTTTTTCTTGTCTGTTTATATATGTGTGTACATAAATGGTAAAATAAATAAATAAAAAATGTAGTGTTCAATATTTTACGCGGTGTTACAGAACCCTTTTCTACTCCGCCATGTTTAAAACCATCTGGAACTATGTAAGAGCTCATGAGCTACAAATTCTTCTTTTGTTTTTTCTTTCAACCCGGCCGTGATTACCAGCCAGACAGCCAGTATTCAAGTTGGGGAACAAACATTCATTTTATATTAAAAGAGCTTGAAATATTTTGAATTCAAAACATTCCATTTTAGATTTGGGTTCTTGTGGAGTGAAACAATTTGTTTTTCACCTTTTTTTGGTGCAGACTAATAATTTGTTTTAACGTGCTTTGTATTTGTTATTAAAGCGAGGATTATTTTAATCTACACATGACATCAGGCCTGTTTTCCCCGAAGGATTAGGCACACTCCACTCACCAACCAGTTACTGGGTATTACCTAGTAACTGGGTTGTGGAGGTCAGATAGGCAATCGCTCCATGTAAAATACTGGTATTCAGCTGCATCCGGTTAGACTGGAAGCTGACCCCAAAATAGTTGGGAAAAGGCTAGGCAGATGGAGATGACGATTAGGCACACTCACATTTAGCCAGTTGTGTTTAAGTCTCATGTAATAGGGCCTATGGATGAGGCTGGCACAGGAGCGAGGGTATATGCTCAGCAGTAGGGTGTCTGTGTGTAGGTATGTGTCATCTACCAACCCTCACTAAGCCCGCGTGGTAGATGATAGCCAACTCCCTCTCACAGAGAGGAGCCCTGTGTCCCAGCAGTGGGAACATCACAGGCTAATTATTCCGTGGGAATACCGGGATGAAAAGTATAATTTGTCCTAATCCATGTCATGGACCACCCATGTGTCAAATTTTGTCCAATTTCGTTCAGTCGTTTTAACGAGAAAGCGTAACAAACAAATATAGAAGAAATAAAATCTTTTCTCTTTTTTATATAAGTATAGATGAGTGATTTAATTCCATCAAAGGAAGCATTTCAAATACCTAGCTTGAAAAATTCCCATGTGCTCCAGACAGTGAAATGCCTGATGACATTACCAATAAAATAATAGTGTATGTAAAAATAACTTGGTATTTTCGTAAAAAAAATCATGCTGTCCGTAATTTTTTTGTAGAAAGCCCACTCTCACTGCACAGCTTTCTGCTAAAAATGTAAAATATGTAACAAGGAACGCGGTAGATACAAAATGACACAACATAATGCGTTTTTATTACAATAATTTATATAAACAAAGGTGAAGCTTTTAACTTTCCTTTTAATAGCTGTGTCCCCAACGTAACAATATAATACTCTTTTTTTTTCCTCAATTAAGACCAGCTGATGCACTTTTCCGCCATTTTAATTTTTCTTGTTATTACGAGTATGTTCATAGTAAGCTCACATTATAATAATGTAGTACTATGAACACAGCCTGCAGCTGTACTTTATACTTTATAAGTACTGTCAGGCTTATTTATTTAATAAAGAGGTATTTTTATTTTACTCTTATTTTATTCTTAACTGTTCACATTAAGGAATCTAGAGCAGTGGTGGCCCAGTCGTACTTACGAGTTGCAGGGGTACTTACGAGCAAAGTAAAGCGCCTGCCTGCGTCGTGTGTTCGAACCCAGGCAGGCGCTTTACTTTGTGTGAATAATTTCATCAACACTGCTTTCACAAAGGCAAAAGAAAATATCGTGAGGAAACATATTTGGTAGAAGTATTTTACAAGTTTTGTTGAAAACAAGTATTACAACTTGTATGAGGAATGTGTGCGAAAACGTGACGTCAGAGACGTTTAGAATACTTATTCAGACAAACACAACTATTACACTGCCTAACTTCATTTCTGATTTTATCCATAAAATTAACTCCGAGCCAGTGGTAGCGACCCCGACTTATCTGTGTAGTACGGTCGTGCGTTCGAATCCAGGCAGGCGTTTACTTTGTGTAATTTATTTCATCACCACTGCTCTCAAAACGGTGAAGGAAAACATCGTGAGGAAACCGGCATGTCCTAGAACCAAAAATTCGAAGACATGTGAAAACTACCAATCCGCACTGGGCTCGTGTGAGGGATTACGGTCCACTCCTTTCCACAGAGAGGAGGCCTGTGTCCCACCAATGGGAACATTATAGGCCGAGTATGTAAAAAAACTAAACTTTTGAAACATAATAAAACTAATGACCCACTAATTGTTTATCAACGTCAATTTACTACGTCAATTTACGGCAATGACAGTCGTAATTTGAATATAATAATAAGGACGGTTTAAGTTGGTAGTAAATTTGATAAATAATAAATTTCCCTGAATGTACCTTAGCGCAATTCGCAACCTTTTACAAATCTGCTGGATTTCTCAAAGATTCTACTCACTTTTTATTTTTACGTATTTGCTTGCAACACTGAGGAATATTACAGGTTGAAACTAGACTGAAGGCATTGACCTCGGTTACCATCTTGTTTATTTCTGTACTTACTTATTTTAGTAGATATCGTACATAAAACTGGTAGGGCGTTATTGACATCCCACAGATTAAATGGATTCTTATGTATGGAAAATAGGACTATCCTCAAGGGATATTTTTGTCACAGTCATTTGTTTTGTTACCAGGAAAGTTTTTCGGGAGTTTTGAAAATGGGTAATTTATAGATTTCGATGCTTGAAAGAGCACCTTTCCGAATTTCAACTTTGCCACCTTGTATATTTGCCGCTCGCACCGCCATATTGGAAAAATGGCGCCTAATTACAGTTTTTTGACAATATTTCCTTTCTGACTATATTTCTGATTGTCTCCTATATTCCCAAAAATACACTTAGTATATGCCTTAGGCGGATCACACACTCCAACGCGCCACACGCGGGGGCGCAGACAGCGCGCGAGTGGTTATTTACATACAATTTCAATAAAAACGCGCTTCCACGCTTTTTCGCTCTTTCCATTTGGCTCCGTTTCCCGCGTCCCGTCACGTGGCGCGTTGTAGTGTGTGATCCACCTTTATTAGGCATAAGGGCCTCGGGCAATGTGACTTTCGTCAAACGACACGTGCCCGCGTCATCTGTTTCCATCCTTCCTGGGTTCGGTTCCCAGGACGGGCAACGTGTTATTGGGTTTTTCAATTTGATCTTTCTCGGTAACAGCCTTGAGTTTAGAAGTTGGTGGTGTGATACCGTTGCCAGTTTCCACCGTAAGCCGTTGACCCTGCGCCTGGTCTCTCTCCGGTCATATTGGATTGAAAAATAAGTTTTGGTCATTGTCATTGTCATACTTATAACTAACTCAATCGATACTCTAAGTGGGGTGTGTGTCTTTGACAGTCGCTACGGGTCGTCAGAAGCCCAAAAGTCTGACAACCAGTCTTACCAAGGGGTATCGTATTACCCAGTAACTGGGTTGTGGAGGTCAGATAGGCAGTTGCTCCATGTAAACTACTGGTATTTAGCTGCATCCGGTTAGAATGGAAGCCGACCTCATTATAGTTGGGAAAATGCTAGGCAGATGATTGTATAATATCTCTCACGTAGGCTAATTTCCATTGAGAATGCTTGCCATGGCCCAAATTCGGTCTGGAGAGCTATTATTTACTGACTCAGTCTAATTATACAGTCCCACTGCAGAACTAGGTTTACAAAGTGTTTGTTTTTCAGTCAATCAAAGATCATAAGCTTACAGACTTAAAACACTGAACGTACAAACACTTTGCAGTATTTCGCATAAATTCATCATGTCTGCCTGCAAACGATCACCGTCAAACATGGGCACGTGCATAACCACAGATTTATAAACTAAAGGGAGATACGCCAAGGGGGCGTGGCGCGTGCGAACAATGTATGCACAAAACAGAAACAAACGTGGGCGCCGTTGATTTGTCAATAAGAATTGTCAATGTAGTTGTGTGTCTCAACGTTGCGATCTGCGTTACGCGATTGGCTCGCGTTGAGTGTGGTGACTGTTATATATGTAGTTGAAGGTGACAGCCGGAATCAAACAGGTGGGCAGCCACACCATATCTCCCTTTAATTTATAAACCTGTTTGCATAACCTATAAACGACTCTCGGAAAACAGCAATAATCACTACCTACCCTTGGAAAAACAATTGAGGATCGTAGTATATCGAAGACTAGCTTCTACACTCGTTCAATCATAGACCTCATCCATCGCTTTCCATTAGGCGTTCGAGGTCAAGAGGCCCATTCAGCAATAATAAAATAAATAGCCTTCGTTCGCGTTAAAGGACGATGGGCAAAATACTATAGCCAAATAATTTAATATTAAACTTGAAACATAACATATCATAACACGTCTTGTAATCGCCTAATGAAAGGGTAGAGATAAGAGACTTCTACTTTTCGCAAATTAGGTATTTAATGATGTCCTACATAGACGTGGAATTCATAACATAACACCAGTGTTTCTCGAAGGGGTAGGCAGCGTCAGCGGGATTGTCCGAAAGGGTTACCGCTACCCCGGAACATAAAGGGCAAAGGAAGGAACATGGGTGGGTTTTAGTCAGTAAGGGTCAGTTCACACCGAGACCCGAGGCGACGCGACGCTGCGCGCACACTTTAAAACGACCTACTGCACCGCGCAACGTATTCTGAACTCTCACAATGCAATGTGTACCTTTTCGTGTGGAAAATAAAGTATATTTTGAGTCACTCTTTTAAAGTGTGCGCGCAGCGTCGCGTCGCGTCGCGTCTCGGTGTGAACTGACCCTAAGAGTCTGAAACTCCCTTCCGCTCCACGCAGAGCGGGAGGGGTCATTTGATGATTTCCCATCCGAAAAAAAAAAGGGGGTAGGCAGCATTATTCGATTTTCAATTTTAAGGTCAAACTTATTGTCTAGTACAAAATATAACCACATTTTATTGTTTTCCCTTATAACCCCATACTTAAGACGGTCACCTTAGTAAAACGATCAGTACGCCAAGACCTTTTAAATGAGATACGTCTCAAGTCAGTTGACTAAGTTTCAATTTTGTGGAGGTTAAGATCCATCGTCTTTTCTTGTTCCATCAACCCACCGCGTCGCACGCATCGCCCGCCCACTCTTTAACTTTATTTTTGCTTAACTTTTTTTTCTGAATTTCTTTATGCTCGGCTCTAAAGGATTGAAGCGTTACTAAATAACCTTCCGCAAGAATTGGGCTATCAAATCCAAAAATAGTTTTTCAAATCCGACTGAGAATTCCAGAGATTAGTGCGTTTAAACACTAACTCTTTTGCTTTATACAAGTGTTGTATAGATTAGCTGAATGCCTTATGAGATAGCGATAGCCTTTGACAGCCACTTATAAACTGGTACTATGTTATGTAATCGTGTAATACTTTCCAAAGAAATCGTACCGTGACAACTGGTGACAGCTGAAGGCCAATTCCCGTAATTAAAAACGTTCAAAATCTAGTCACAATCTCATCTCAGCGATAATCAATGTCAAAAACTTGTCAGAAATGTAGGGATTTAGAGGTATATTTGACAGATTGAGACTGAGATCAGACTGTGAACGTTTTTAAAATTACGAGAATTGCCCCTCTGATGTGAATGTGTGACTGAAATAACTCCAGTTAGTCAAATTGCGCGACGAGAGAGAATTGCCCCTCTGTTGTTTGTTGAGTTGCCATAGTATAAGCTGATTAATTAGCAGCATATAATTTCCCCATTGCTGAGATAAAGGTATCCTTTCTTCGAGAGGGAGTGGGCTATAACTGACAGGCCCAGTGCGGGTAGGTAGATGTTACATGTCTGTCTTAGCTAACAACTTGTACCAGACAAAAAGTTTGCATACGCGAAGGAGATTAAGAGATTAATTTTAAGATTTTTGCTTTTGTGTTTTGTTTTTTTATAAAAAAAACTTTTACTTTGTTGGCTACAAAAATATTATACATGGTTGTTGCGATACTCAAATAGGGAGTTGGAACTGTCTCTCCTAAATACAGATTACTCAGTAATCTAGTTAGGAGAGCAGCGATTCACCCAACAATTCGTTGTACCTACACCATGTAATTAATAATGCATACTTTCTAGGTCCCTCGTGTACTACAAAACCTTTATGTACCTTAATAAAAATATACCTATGATTATATCATAGATATACAGAATATATTGCTATCTCGTTTACTCTTACTACTCGATCTAATGGGTTTACACTTGTTTCAGGAATAACATATAGGGTACTTTTTATCCCGATCGCACGGGATCGAAACTTATGTGGGTCAACGCGCGGGGCGCTGCTAGTAGTTGTCTATTTCTTTTGTTGTTAACATCATTCTCAAATACTGGGGTATTCTGGGGTATAATTGTGGGCAGTTATTAAACTAATGACCGGAATATATAAATTCTTCCCACACACACCTTCGGTCCACAATGGCCGACCGTGCTCACACTTCGCCATCCATTAATGTATTACTTCCTACTTTGCCGCTGTACCGGTATACAAATGAACCAATGAATACCGTCAGCCTATTGTGTGCTGAGCCATTATACCTGAGGGTTATTGCTTGTTGAATGTACCTTTTATAGCGTCATTAAGATGGTCGTGTGAATTTCTGGTATGTACTACCTATTGTTATCCAGCATATTTCTTACGAAGGATGTCGTAAGGGACTACCTACTGTAGGATTATATCTAACATCTTTTTGACCGACTTCTACTGAAAAATGTAGGATTGTTACCTATGCATATTTGGAGCGAAGTTCTTTAACGCAGCTTACAGTAGGAGAAAACTGGTAGAATGCAACGAAAAAGCGTTATGTATATTTTTCTTTCTCTGTGTCTGAAGAGACAGAGTGAGAGAGACAGTTTACGTAGTTTTCAAGGGTGCTAAAACCAATAGTGAGGTCAAAATGAACAACAAGATGGCTGCGAATAATTTTCATCATGGGTGTAGTTTTCATGGTTTTCGAGGTGGGCTGAAGCCAATTTATAGTGAAGTCAAAATGAAAATCCAAGATGGCAACCACTTACTACTATATGTTAATCCTTGTTATAAACCATCTGTGTGCCAAATTTCATCCAAATCCGTTTAGTAGTTTTTGCGTGAAAGAGTAACAAACATCCATTCATCCATCCATCCATCCATCTACCCATCCAACCATCCATCCATCCATCCATCCATCCATCCATCCATCCATACAAACTTTCACGTTTATAATATTAGTAGGAAGTAAAATGTACCGCCACCTGATATTAGGATTGGAAAAACATTATCCTCATTCTGCTAGTCGGGTAAGAAGGGATAGAAAGAGAGAGAGTTAATTGCCGTTAAATGCTGAGTAAAATGCCAACGACTTAAAAGGCTTATAGGTCGTAGGGTCGAACCCAAACAGGTGCTTTACTTCGTGTAAATTATTTCATCACTACTGCTCTCGGACCAGTGAAGGAAAACATCATGAGGAAACCGACATGTCCTAGAACCAAAAATTCGAAGACATGTGACTTCTACCAACCCGCATTGGGGCCGCGTGGTGGATTACTGACCACTCCCTCTTACGAGAGGAGGCCTGTGTCCCAGCAGTGGGAACATTATAGGCTGATTATGCGCAGTAAAATAAAATTTTGGATTTGTTAAAGAATATATATTATTTTGTAAATATTTGAAACATTTCATATTTTTACCGGAACTATAAATTCGGACCGATTGAAAAGAGCACGGAATTTTTCATTGCTTATTCTGTGAATTATTCGGGGAATCCCCTTTCTTTGAATGATTTTTTGTTTAAAAGTTTCTTTAAAAAAAAACTTATATTTAAAATCTAACCTGTAGGTATAATGCAAAATAATGATGACCGTTCTTGCCGAAAAGTTCTCTAGAATTAATGTATATAATGTATAGTATACATTAAATTGAAATACCTAATTTAAATAGACAATTTTGCCGCCCTAAGAGGGCGGCAAAATTGTCTTCCGCCCCGTGCAGCCGATACCCACGCTACGCCACTGACGTAACATAAAAAACAAAAGAACATTCCGGTCAAATAAGTCATGTAAACCTATGTCCAAAGTCAAAACAACACTCCAAAACATTTAGATAACCTAAAATAACAATCTAATACAATACATAATTCAAATAAGTAATCCTATTCTGAAACAATAACAAATTACCAACACAGAAAATACAAACGAAGGTACTCCTTACAATATCAGCAGTCAATCCACAGAACCGTAAAAACAGAGATAACACAGTAAATAAAAACAGAATATTCTCTAAGGGACAAGCAAGATAAATTACACAAATATTTCAACACATCTCAACAACCAAAAACATGAACAAAAAATATTTTATTTTACTAAAATTCAATCAGCTATTTCACTGTATCAATCACAAAAATCTATAAAAAAAAAGTATTTGTACATCAGTCATAACAAAAAATAAATAAACGATAGACAACCAGTTGGATTGTTTTTATATATTGTGAACGTATTCTACTCAGTCGCTGATAATTTTCAGGTTGGCTCCGTCGTTTCAGTATCGTTTCAGCAGCCGTAGCGAGCTCACGTTCATTCAGAGCGCCAACCTTACGAAACTTTCAGTTTGTAACTCTACTACCTTCGTCTTTTCCAAGTACTAACTAAATAAACTTTTAAAAAATCCGTTCGAATTTTAACTGTCAAAATTTAATTTCGAAGTAATTAAAACCTGATATTTTACTTTTTGAATTTTTAGTACAGTTTTGTTGGTTGTTTTTTTTCGTGTGTTGCAAATATAAGTGCAGTGTTTTTTTCAATGTTTGTGGTGATATGTTAATCGGTCAAAATAGGTGAGAAACATGGTTTTGGGCCTGAGCAGCCTCTGTGCGGTGGATTGGAAGTGAACTGGACGTTATGTTATTACCATATCAAGCGCATACTAACTATCCTGATGCCTTTTTATGATGACATAGTAAGTAGACTTTTTGTATTTATAATTTTAGTCAATTTTTTGTTGGTTTTACTGCATTGATAAAGTTTTTTAAAATATTTTTGTTAGGTAAAATTGACGTTTTTGGAATAATTTTCTGGAATATCAATTTGATATTTAATAGAATTATATTTAAATAATGAGCATCGTTATCAAGTTTTAAAAGCAAGTTTTATATTAGTAGATTTCACTACTGCATTAATTTTATTTAATTATGTAATACTTCAAGAACAGAAATGCTCCTACAGAAGTAGACTTACGTACATTTTATTTTATTCATCGTATTTAATGAGCAAAATTATTGCTCTCGTATCTTCCTGAAAGCGCTCTTTAATTTCCTTTAAGCATTACAATTTTATTATTTAATGAAAGGCCCTATCGCTGTTCAAAAAATTATGGAGGTGTCTTTAAAATGTGACTTTATTCTCTGTACCACGAAATAGTGATAGCATTCGATGATAATATTAATTTATTTGGTTACTGGTTACTGTTAGTCTGCATCATCTCACGGTTGGGCAAAGGCTCTCCCATGACTTCCATAAACCCTGGCTCGAAAGAGCTGAAATTTTACAAGCATATATTTGTTTTCAGTCGTCATTGAATAATGTTGCTTTCTATTCAGGTCTAAGTATGAACATGAACAATCTTTCGTATTATTTTTGGTTGAACTAGATTATTTTTATTCACCAAAAAATACATCGATAGAAATAAAAGGTAAAGTAGGATAAGAGTGCCACTGGTCTAATAGTTGCGTTGTGGAGATTTTTGAGCGAAGCCTATGTACATCATTAGACGTATTTTCGCTGAGAAATATAATAAAAGTCGTCATAATTATAACAACTTCGTGAACAAAGACTCCTGGAAGCCCTACAGCCTCGCAGACTACTTTCATCAGTCGGTATTTCTTCTCAGAGTAGTTTTAAAACACATAATTCAATTTTGTTTTATAAAAGTGTTTTTTTTTTTTTAACCAATTTGCAGAAATAAATATAATTTACCGTTTCTTAGCCTCGTGTCTAGGAAAAAGTGGTCTTCACAAAAATAGCTTTCTTGACGAAGACTCCAGGCTTCTCTTAAGGAATTACTAGGAAATACCACCCACGCGCAATATTGATAACTAACGCACGTAGCCCCCGGATTTAGCATACAAATGGCTCAACGACACTATGAATAATAAATAAATATGAATAATAAATATAATATTATGTCTATCACGAAAATTATTAATACATTCTATATAAAACATAAATATTATATTACATTCCCGTCTATATTTAATGAAATCATTTCTTAGGGTGTATACAAAACAAATTGGACAAAGGACTACGTTAGTAAAGATATTTCGTAAAAAATATTTCTATACAGTTGGAGATTAAATTTTTTGGTTTTTTGCCCAGTGTCGCTTCCTACGACTTTGACAAACTCAAACTCAAAGCATTCATTTCAAATAAACCATTTACAGATACTTTTGAATAGTTAAGGAGTCAGTCAGTTAGAAAGATGAAGCTAGTTGCGCATTCCAAAGCGTAGTAGGTACCTATGGAGAAGAACGGACAAGAAACTCCACGGACTTTTAAATCATAAAATTGTTACAAAATATTGGTTACATCATTCATGTTGAAATTATACATGTGAAAGTGATGGTAGTTTTGTTTATCCATAGTTTTTGTCTTTATAATATTTTTGATTCCATAAAGCGAGTGCAGGTACAAAGAAGGTATGGAAAATTGATATTCAAACGGTCATTTAAAAATTCTCGCTCAATCCGCTCTTCCATCGCTTTTTCATTTTTCTATTTTTCTTTATAGCAAGGGTTTGGAAAAATAATATCCCATATATATCCCACATAAGTGTTCCGAAGTCGTATTTTATAATTTTTTAAATATTCGATTTATGTATGTCGTTGGAATTATTACAGAAGGAAGAAATTAGTTCAATATTCCTTGGAAATTAGTTCAATTGTTGTTTATCACGGTAAAGCGATACCATTCCTTACGAGGGTTTCTGGCGAAATATTTCCGCATTTAAGAAAAATATAATTATGTATTATGGTTAACTTTTATTTTCTTTAGGTCGTACAACATTCTAAGGGTAGACGTAGAATTAACAAAACTACTCTTGTCCCAAACATACATAATTATAGTCTACTGACTCAATATTCCTTAATGGTCGAACTTCGAAATCCGTTTGACTAACCGATTTGTTTGTTTGTCTGTGCGCCTCCGGTTTGGGTAGTTAGGCACTGTGACAACGCAAACAGTCATTTTGACACTGGTCAACTATTCTGTGGGTTTGAATTGAGGGTCAAATGGATTCGTGTAGCTGTACATCTTATTTGTTCAGGGTTTGGTGATGATTAATTATCCGCATACCATTTACGAGTACATATCTGGCGTAATGTTAAGGTAGGCGTAAGGCGTGGTGTTATATTTTGTGTCTTCAACCGCCTTGATTTTCCCCAACTATGTTGGGATCGGCCTCCAGTCTAACAGGATGCAGTTAAATATGTATACAGTATTTTACATGGAGCGTCTGCCTATCTGACCTCCACAACCTAGTTACTGTGTGACACGATACGAAAGGGTTTAGTTCTGATTAATGATCTTTATTCAAAAGTTTTGTAATGGCAAGCCATTGAAAACTTGCTTTACGCTAAGTCTAAAATTGTGTCGATGGCTGGAATTCGAAACTTGGCAATTTTCAATGTCACTTTCAAAACTATCTCCTATTAATCATATTTTTAAACGTTTTTTCGGAACGTCATGTAAAGGAAAAATATATCAACACTTTTTTACTTTAAATTAAATTCCCTGTTCAAAAATCAAATCCCCGATGTGTAATGTCGTAAAATAATATGAAAATAATTACTATAATATCTTGATGCGTGAGACGTTTTGGTACGACTTTTGGTCATACTCTTTTTCTGTCACTGCAACTTTCATAAAATAGTTTTGAATTCTTTGGCCTTATTTTTCAATCGATAGATAAGTTTTATTCGTGGAATAAAATTGACGTCTGACAGATTTTGTATAATAGAAGAACTGTCAAAAATTCAAAATTATTCCTCCGATAAAATTATCAGGCGTTGGAAAAATCAGCCCTTAAACAAATATGTTTCTGTAGTTTTATAATTATATGAATACGTAGTAATTAACTGCACGTGCGTTATCATTGACATAAGTCAAATACCCAGTTTGATTTCATATTTTTACATGGTTGATAAAACCCAGTTTGCCAAGTGAAACAAAATTAATTAAGCGCTTGCAATCAGCACTGATTACAATTAATCTGTTTACGTGTAGTCAACATTATTTTTAATTTTGAACAATTTTGACTGTCTGGTTGGTCTATAACAGGTGCGGAAAATGACGCGAGGAAAGTTTTATTGTCGACGGCTATAAGAGTAGGGGAAGACCAAAGAAACGATGGATGGACTGCGTGAGTGATATGGTCAGAAAAGGGGCGATTGTCGAGATGGCAGCTAATAGAGAAGTATGGAAGAAAAGACATGTTGCGCCGACCGCAAATAAATTGGGATAAGGGCAGGAGAATGATGATGGTTGGTCTACTAGTTGCATGCGCAACTTCTGAACATTCTAAGAATTAATTTCTCATTTCGAGCAGAATGTTATTGCTTTTTATCCTTCAGGAATCTCTCAGACCTAGATCTTTAGACGTTACTGAGCACGTACTTTGTTGGGCTAAGCATTATACCTGTTACTGTCAGACAACTGTCAGACTACATGTTTAAGATAGAGATGGGAAAATGAGTAACTAAGTTAAAGCACGTGTCCAGTAACGTTTATAGATTTCGGCCTTAGCAAAGTTTTCCCGGAGTTTGGATTTGTGCCCGGTTGATGGCAATAAGCTCGCCCCTATTACATGGGACTTAAACAATAACTGGCGAAATCGGGTGTAGCTACCTATACCCCTGCCTACCTTTGCAGAACCAATTTGTGTCCTTGACTTAGCCACATACACTAATGTGATGAGGAGAAATAAGGAAAATGTCGTGAGGACGCACAATGGTCCACTTGAAGGACTAGGTGCGGAAACCAAACCCATAACTTAGAATGTTGTGAGGAAAGTTTTTAGTATGAGTGTAGAAGGCTATAATAATAATAACTCATTTAATTCAGATTCATCCTAAGATTACATCCATATTTGTTAGTAAAATTGCGAGCTTACAAACTAATGTTAGTAAAATAATGGCAAATAGAAAAAAAAAAATAGTGAAAATAGTGGCAGGTCCGGGTGGACTTCCCGATGATGGTGGCAAATCACTAAACGACTGCGTGCAGCCGTAACCAGCGAGCCAGTATCGGAGAGTCCCACCGGTCCGCCAGCGCGCGCAGGATGGTGTTGGGACTGTCGCGCGTGCGGCGCATGATAGATGCGCACCGTTTGCGCATGATGACCGCAAAGCCGTCTGTATCAGCCGCCACGAACATCGCGGAGGCGCTGCAGTAGCGCGGCAGCCCCATCAGCACCCGGAACGCGTTATTGTATTGAACGCGCAGATCGCTGTATGTCCGCTGTGTATAGTTAACCCACAGGCTGCAGGTGTAAAAGGACTGACAGTACGCTTTAAAAAGCGCAACTTTGACAGTCCCCGTGCACCGTGAAAACCTGCGGGCCAACATGTTGCATCGGACAGACAGCGGTCTGCGCTCCCTTTCGATATCCACACTGTCCTTAAGGTCCTCGGTGACCCAGTAGCCGAAATACTTAAATTGCTCGACTTTGTTTAGAGCTGTACCACTTAGAGTGAAATTCGGAACGAATGTGTATAGCTTGTTGTCCGGTCTGAAAATCATTATTTCACTCTTTTTCGCGTTGTATTTGAGCCCATGAGCCACCGCGTAGGACTCACAAATTTTCAGGAGCTTTCGTAAGGCATCAATCGACGGGCTCAGCAGCACCATATCGTCTGCGTAGCTGATGTTATTCACGCACACTCCATCTATATGACACCCTATCCCGGTGCTGCTGAGCTCATCGATCAGTCGGTTGACGTACAGGCTGAAAAGCGTAGGAGGAGGAGGAGGAGAGGTCAGCCCCCCCTGCCTCACCCCGCATTCCAACCCATACTCCCCCGATAAAGAGCCTGCCCATCTTACAAAATTCTTTTGATTGTTATACCAATGCATAAATAATAGAACAAATTCCCTAGGTAGACAAGTTTCATCCCTTAATTTACCCCATAGAATATCGTACGATACAAGATCGAACGCTTTTGATAAATCGAGGTAGCATGCATAGACTGGGGTCTTCCTACTCGTGTAATACTGTACAGTCTGCTTGAGGCACAGGATAGCACTCTCGGTGGAAAGCCTGGGTCTGAAACCGAACTGCGCGTCGTTTAGCGAGACGTGTTTATTCAGGTGCTGACCAAGCAGACTGTCCAGCACTTTGGCGACCACTGAGGCTAGAGGGTCTATAGTTGTTTACATCTGATGTATCACCAGTTTTATTTTTGATAATTGGTACAACTATAGTACGCATTAGATCATCGGGCAGATGTGAGTGGCCTAAACACAGGGTAAAAAACATAGCAAGCACTCTGGGTAGGTGAACACCTGCGTGCTGCAGGTGCTCGATGCTAAGGTGGTCGTGACCCGGGGATTTACCCCTCAGCATGCCCTTGATCACCGCACGCACTTCCTTTGTAGTAAACTGAACACTATGCTCACTACCTTCCTTAGCATCGGGCACCTGCCGCGCTGGCCCCAGAAGCGAGTCCACCCTGAAATGGTGGGAGAACATAGTGGCTATCTCACTAGGGTCGTGCACTCCCGCCACGCTGACGGGGCTATAAGAGTAGGAAAGATCAAAGAAACGAGGGATGGACTGTGTGAAAGATGATAATTTGTATTTTTTTATTTATCCATTTATTTCAGGCATCAAGGTCCATATAAACACATACAATACAATATTGATATAACTTAAAAGTACTATAAATACATACAACATTATAATTACACTAAAAAACTAACTAACGCACACGAAGTGTCTGCGTCGTGTTTCACTGACTGGTGTCATGTAGCCGAATATAAAACCGGCGGTACACAACACCCTGCGGCCAGAACTCTTTCTTGACGAAATTCTCGAGATGATGTATCTGAACACGCACCACGAACGACTTGAAGTTCGAGTTGTGACGTGACTCCAACTTCTCGACCCTCAAAGTCCAGTTGGTCTTCACACGCATGTACTCCAAGATTATTTATTTTTGCATTGTTGTCCCCACCTTGTATAAATGTTAATTATTCTAGTTACAGTAAGCATACACATAATTATTTTTATATTTTTTTTTGTAACGATGGACTAAAAAAATATTTTTATTCTTAACTAATAGTACAATGGCCACAAACTCAAAATCAAAGCATTAATTTCAAATAAACCAATTATTATTGGCCCTTTTGAATTGTCAAGGGGTCAGTCTGTCAGAAAGTTTGCCCATTCCAAAGAGTAATTGGTACCTATGGAGAAGAACGGGCAAGAAACTCGACGGACAACCTTTTAAAATAATAATCATACCTTTCAACTAAGAATTCCGAGTAAATTCATTGTTATTCAACTATAAGTAGTGTACTTGGCACTCCATCTATCTACGTTACTGGTCAAGATAAACGTTACAAGTGCCAGTTATCTGAATGCTCTGGGAATTTGATATGCAAGGTATATTAAAATTCATGTTTCCTATTCAGGTTAAACAAATATCAACTTTAATGTGCTAGAAATTAAGTTGATTTCAGAATGACTAGTACTATTGAAAATGTCATAAAAATGTTTAAAGTTGTAAACTGAACTTTATTGTGTAGAAATTAAAGTGACTTTTCCAAAAACTTATATTTGTTTACATGTTTGGCATCAAATCGCGAACGCAGTACATTTTGAACGTACGCTATGTACGCTCTTGAAACGGTGAAGGAAAACATCATCGTGAGGAAACCCTAGAACAAAAATTCGAAGTCATTGTGACATCTACTAACCCGCACTGGGCCCGCGTGGTAGATTATAGCCCACTCCCTCTCTAAGAGAGAAGCCCTGTGTCCCAGCAGTGGGAACATTAGAGGCTGATTATGTTATGTACGATTCATGTTATTTTGTGTTGAATTAAAAACGGAACCACAAAAAACGTGGTCGTAGTTTTAACACCCCATTGGTCTGTAAGATCGACAAAATACTCTTTTGTGATTTTTTCTTTTTCATAAATGCTGACATTTTATTTTTCCTGTTAGCTACCTGATTCGTCGCTGTTCCGCAAAGTGCGTTCGTGGGAGAAGCACGTGTGGCCGTATTTGACGACAATGACAATAGGTTTGTGGGACCGACGCGGGATTAGGATTAAGGGTTTATTTTCGGTGATTTTCTAATGTCACTTCTACCTTAAATGTGTTGTATTATGTTTAATGTTCCTCATGAGGTTTTAGATTTGCAAGTTTGATTTTGTCTGTTAGAGGAAAGCATATATGTTTGCTAATATTTTGTAAACTCTTTCGAAAATATTAGGTACTATTTCGGAGACTGAAATAAAAGACTTTTACTCAGTTTTATTTATTAAATATTACATGCGCAAAATTGTGGAATTGAATCCCAAGGCATCGTAGAGAGCAAATTACAAACTAAAAACATATTTATAAGTAGGTTAGGTAAAATAAAATTAAAAAGAAAAAATCTAATCGCAAGAAAACAACACAATTAACAAACAAAATGCAATACAAGAATAGTTGTAAAATAAACAAATTGTTGTCATTTACCAAATCTAAATTCTTCCTCGTGGATCGCGAGTCCTCGTGGCGGCGATCGGCGGCGGCGATCTCTCGGGTCCGGCCCTGGTCCAGGCCATGGTACGGAGCGAGAGTGCATGGGAAGCCGTCACCTCCTTCTGCGAAGCAGTAATGCTCGCAAAGGAGGAGGCGGAGCGCGTGAGGGAGAGGCAATCTCTGCGCCCTCACGCCTCTAGTCGCCGCAGGAGACGCCCTGGACGTCGGGAGTCACCAGCCGAATCCCGGCCACCGTAGGCGCGAGCTTGCGGGCGGCGAGCAATGGGCAGCTCGCCGCCCGGCAAGGACCAGGCCCGAGTCGATGGCGCGTTGTGTTCCACGCACGCCTCAAAGAGATGCACAAACTGACGGGGTCCGCTAGGGCCGATGCCTGCCAGGGTCGCGGGTTGTTCTAAAGAGATACCATGGTCCCTGGCATAGGCAACTGAGGGAACACGGGTGGGTTTTAGTCAGTAAAAGTCTGACACGCCCTCCTACTCCGCCCAGAGCGGGGAGAGAAGTCATATGATGATTTCCCAACCTGAAAAAAAGGGGTATACAGAGAAAAGAAAAGGACACTATACCTTTCATTCAGAAAAACATACTATTCCCGAGGAAAAAAGCAATAATTTTCGACGGTCACAGTTGCTTTAGGACGCTAGATGGCGCTACGTGTCTTCGACTTTCTGAGCAGTATTCTAACAAAAAGTACTAGGCTTGCATGAATTCACGATAGTATTTCAATCATTAGTCTGCTTTTAATAGGATTTGGATGAAATTTGCCACACAGATAGTTTATTGTAACCTGGATTAACACAGGATACTTTTTATCCCGTAAATACGTTTCCGTGGGATAATTTCCAATCTCCACGCAGGCGAAGCTGCGGGCAAGAGCTAGTAAAACAATAACATAACAACAGATAAAATCAACAACAATAATGTATCTGTGATAGGTACTGCGGTGGGTGAAGATTACAGATGTCATCAGAATAAAGAAACTACAACTAGTCGAAAAAACAATAACCTTGAGTGTCTATCTGTCTATAAATAGCAAATTTGAAAATATGTGACCGCTATTAACAGTGGATTAGAGGACATAATTACCAGCTGTATCTAATGTCTTAAAATTATGAGATTAATACATTTTTTTACTCATCACGCCTGAAATTAAATCATCAGGCGAAACTTCACGTTTCACCAGCTAATTTCATCATCATCTGCCTACCCTTTTGCCAACTATGTTGAGATCGGCTTCCAGTCTAACCAGATGCAGCTGAATACCAGTATTTTACATGGAGCGACTGCCTATCTAACCTCCACAACCCAGTTACTGGGTAATACGATACCCCTTGGTAAGACTGGTTGTCAGACTTTCGGACTTCTGACGACCCTTAACGACCGTCAAAGATCCACGATTGACAGCCGGGAGCAACAGCTTAACGTGCTTTCCGAGGCACAGAGGGGTCTTGGTATGTGAAGATGGTCACCCATCCACGGACCAACCGCGGCAAGCGTAGCTTAACCTGATCGATCGACCCGTGCGGCTATTATTACTAAGCCACAAGCCATAATTTCGCCAGCTAACTTAATTTCACATTATACAGAGGGTGTCCTTGTGCCTGCCTGCCTTGGGCTTGTGCCTTATTAGACCAGTTATATTGTAGGTATAGTCGACCGCCCGCCGCGCGCCGGTAGAAACACTTTGACCTTGTACGCAGGGTCAGCTCAAGGTCAAGGTGTCTTATTCAATTGAGACTCTGTAGAATTTCCATACAATAATAGACCAGCTTATACTGAAATTGTTATCTCTGACGTGCGTCTGCGTATCTGACCTCTAAGCCCCGGTTACAGGATAACACGATAACCCTTTTTTTTTTTTTCTGTTGGGAAATCATCAAATGACCGCTCCCGCTCTGGGTGGAGCGGAAGGGAGTGTCAGACTCTTACTGACTAAAACCCACCCATGTTCCTTCCTTCGCCCTTTATGTTCCGGGGTAGCGGTAACCCTTTCGGACAATCCCGCTGAACACGATAACCCTTGATAAGACCGGTTGTCAGACTTTCGGACTTCTGAATACCCGTAACGACTGTCAAAGATCTACAAATGACAGCCGGCACCAACAGCTTAACGTGCTTTTGAGGCGCGGGGTCTCGATATGTAAGATGGTCACCCATACACCGACCGCGGCAAGCGCTGTGATCCGTGCGGCTGTTATTATTTACCCACGAGCCTAATTCATACTAAAAATACAGCTGAAGAGTTTGTTTACTAGTTCTAAATACTTTATATCCTATTGTTTTATTACATTAGTTTTTTGTTTGTTTGAACGCGCTAATCTCTAAAGGCACATAGACCGTTTTGAAATTTTTTTTTGCATTTGACAGCCCAATTCTTAAGAAACCTTATATACGCTTTGTAACATCACGCTAGAACCGGTTCTAGCATACTTCGCTTTTTGCTCGGCTCCGGAGTCGAGCAAAAAGCGAAGTAAGAGCCTAGGCGGGCGATGCGATACAACGAGGTGGGTCGGGGAGCAAGAAATTTCACGCGGATGAAGTCGCAGGCAGAACCTCTTATAAATATCAGCAATACAGGATATTCAATAATTTTCAAGGACCACAAATATCTCCTACAATTATCTTTAACGAACTATTCATTCAGGATTATCTTCGGAATACTTGCCCTACTTATTCCATTTTATGCGATAACAAGTCTAAATATTATGACTGGCTTGTTCCAAATCTTGTTATTTACAATTTATTGGTTGAATAATATTTTGTAGCATTATCTTGTAGTCATCATTCTTTTGCCTTTATCCCAATTTATTTGGGGTCGGCGCAACATGTCTTTTTCTTCCATACTCCTCTATTAGCCGCCATCTCGACAGTCACCCCCTTTCTAACCATATCATCATTCACACAGTCCATCCATCGTTTCTTTGGTCTTCCCCTACTCTTATAGCCACCGACATTCATACTCAAAACTCTCCTCACGACATTTTCCTCATTCCTCCGTAACACATGCCCATACCATGACAACCGGATTCCACACAACTTTTCAGTTACCGGTGCCACTTTCAGACTTCCTCTTATATACTCATTATCTTGAAATGTTCTTGGTTTATTTCTGTCTTAGATTGAGAAACATTACATTTTATCTATGTATAATAATATAACAAAGAAAAAAAATTTGTAAGTTTGTATGTAAAGGGTAATCTTCAGGACTACTGATCCGATTCCAAAAATTCTTTCAATAATGGAAAGCTGCAGTATTGCCAAGTGTCATAGGATACCATCATGTGACCTCTACCAACCCGCACGGGGCCCGCGAGGTAGATTATAGCCCACTCCCTCTCCATTCCCTCTTTAAGACAGGAGGCCTGTGTCCCAGCAGTGGGAACATTATAGGCTGATTATGTGCAGATAGCATAGTTTATGGTAAAACAAGAAATTTCAGGCGTACGAAGTCGTGGGCAGATCCTTATTTTATTATTAGTTGTTATATGGGCAATAGAAATACGACACTTTGCGATTAGAAATGAAATTTACAACCATCTATCAATTACGGTTCATGAGATACGGCCGGCTGACAGATAGACGGATGGACGGACTGCGGAGGTTTAGTCATAGGGTTCCGTTGGTACCCGTACGGAGCCCTAAAAAGGTGGTGGCCAAATGTGGTGGTGGAACACCACCCTACGGCCAAGCAAGGGTTGAGTTTTGTTCACAAACGAATTTAAGTCAACGCATGCAAGAACAAACCTTTTCAAAATTAACACACGTCCCAACATTCTACTTTTTACCCGATCCCTGCGACCTCATACCTTATCTTATCATCATACCTTAGTTTTAATAACGTTACTGTACCCCTGATTTGGGTCGGACAGTCACATGCCACTTCTGCGACACTTTTAGTGCCAACTGTCGCCACGATTAAAGGTACACAGGAGATAGGAGGATTGTGCTTAGAAATTGTCTTAGAAAAAAGGCAGGGTAATAGTTGTGTTTGTCTCAAAAACGGTTACGTCAACATACATGTTGTAATACTTGTTTTCAACAAAACTTGTAAAATAGACATTTCATAACCTTTACAAGTATCACACATGTATTGACATTGTATCAGAAATGTTTTGTTAGCTATTTTGCAAAAAAAAATAACATTTGTGACAGTTATCTACGATTATTGGATACACATAGTCTTCACATAGGTGTAAACGATAAACAAAAACAGTAAACACAACATGTAGAATATTCAAACTCAAACTCAAACTCAAACTCAAAGTATTTATTTCAATTAAACCAATTACAGGTACTTTTGAATTGTCAAGGGGTCGGTCAGTCAGAGAAATGAAGCTAGTTGCCCATTCCAAAGCGTAGTAGGTACCTATGGAGAAGAACGGGCAAGAAACTCCATGGACACTCTTTTAGGTTTTTTACTCAGGTGTAAAAGCGTGGTTAGAAGAGCTGTTCATGTGAAGCCTGGGGGTTTACTACGAAGTGCAAAGTGCGAATGTTCGGATCGGACCGACACATGGCCGCACCGAATGTGATTGAAAAATGCGAAAAAAGTTCGGATCGGCGCAGTTGGGTCGGGACCATAGTCAATATTCGAAAGAGTGTAGGAGTGTAGGATCGGGACCGACCGAACCAAATAGTAACTTCGTAGCAGGAAACGGCCGAACACTCGGCCAATACCACTTCGGAGTAAACCCTCTGATCTCTCTCCGGTCGTGTCGGATTTCCATCCCATCAGACTATGAGAGTGTAGTAAGAGAAAGTGCAACTGTGCACAGATGTTCTTAACAGACCAGGAGACCTAATAAGCTTCTGGAGGGAGGTGGGCTGGTTGGAACAACCACCGACGGCCGCCATGGCCCACGTACAATGGTCCACCTGAAGGACTAAGTGCGTAAAACAATCCCATAACATAGAACATAGAAGTGCAACTGTGTCTACGCACACACTTGGCCACTATAAATATCTCCCGCGCCGAAGACTTGTCTCTTTTAAAATTGGCCGTTATGGCCGAAATACGGTCTGGAGGACTATTATTATGTGAAGAGCAGACTCTTATTTGGCTGACTCTTTAAAGGCTATTTATATTGCCAACCTAATATTACTATTTTAAGTTCTTATTAATTATGAACGATATGAACTACAAGCAAACTGTACCTATGGCCCTAAGTTAATCATTATACGGCCAGTAAGTTCAATTCGGTCAATTTATTCGGCGAATTATAAGATCAATCAGGTGTCAATTGCACGAAGGTCACGAATTGAAATAATGACAGATTGAAGGTCTAATAATCATTCTAGAAACGACATGTCATTGGCCCGCAACTTATTGATTATGCAGATTAACAGATTAACAGTAGCAATGGCTTTCATTTTGACAGTTCAACAACATTCATTGCTTTATTTACGTTGCTGGGCAGACAATTTTTTCGAACATATGAAGCAATGGATTAGCAATATCAGTAGTATTTTACTTCTTCATCGGGTAATTGTTAACACAACTATCCCTTAATTTGCGTTTTCTTACCTTCCTACTTCTTTCTTTCACTATAAACACGACTTCAAGGTACCTAATCATACAAATAAACACTGTCGGCACTCATTCATAATAATTATCATTAATTCACTCAATAGTAGTAATAAGAACAATCTATTTAAACCAGAGTCTACGTAATAGTTACAACAATAATGACGCATCATTATAAAATAGAAATATAATATTTATCTTTATTGTAACAGTATCCATTTATTGCCTTGATAAGTTCCTAGATATATACGTGGCATGCTGGTTATACAATGGACATTATGCTTTCGACAAAGTAGGAACAATTTCGTCCCAATTCAGTCCGCAAACAGGCAAATACCTCTTCGAGCATGCATCATCACGTTTGCTTATCGCATGTTAGCTATAATAGGGTATTTATGGGAAATGCGTTTGGCGTTCATTCCGTACAAACATGTTCCTCTGTTTTCTCCCTGGGTACACAAAACGTATAGCAGTACGGCATATAGGATTGGTATGGTCGGTTCGAATTTCTAATAAAAATGTAAGCATACCCTGGCCAGGTTAAATTGTTACGCAAAAAGAGAATTAGTAACACACAATCATACTTAGCAAAATCGCTCTATAATTTTCCCACTGCTGGGACACAGGCCTCCTCTCTTCGAGAGAGGGGGCAGTAATCTGAAACGCGGGCCCAGTGCGGGTTGCTAGATGTCACATGTCTTCGATTTTTGGTTCTAGGACATGCCGGTTTCCTCACGATGTTTTTCTTCACCGTTTTCAGAGCGGTGATTTCAAAGTAAAGTGCCTGACTGGGTTCGATCCCACGACTTACAACAGCCCGTAAGGCCGTTACTAGTGGGCCACCACTGCTCTTAGTAACACATTCATCTGTATTTAGCAGGTTTCACTTTTATATCTCACCAGTTTTTTCATCAATTATTGTTTGATCATAAATTGTAATTGAAAAATCATCGACGACAATTGAGGTTATAAAATTAACCACAATATTGTGAAATGAAACACATCTCAAATAATCAAATTGAAGCAATCAATTTGTAAGTGACACTATACATTCCTTTGGTACGTTTTATAATCCATTTATTTATATTTTCGTCAGATACATTTGAAACAGACTATAGAGATAAATTTTATCGTAAAAAATATTTACTTTGGTGTCATTCCACTACGGGTCTCTCCTGTGGGTTCCCACTAGGCTTAACTTCAGGGTAAGCCATTGGTAAAAGTAATCCTCGTTCTTAGCGTGTCGATGACAATCTAAATGGACACGGCACAGGGGTCTAGTACGATGTGCAAAGTGCGAATGTTCGGATCGGATCGGATCGACACATGGCCGAACCGAATATTATTGAAAAATGCGAAAAAAGTTCGGATCGGCTCAGTTCGGTCGGGACCATAGTCAATATTCGGAAGAGTGTAGGATTGGGTCCGACCGAACCAAATAGTAACTTCGTAGCAGGAAACGGCCGAAGATTCGGCCGATACCACTTCGGAGTAGACCCCCTGGTTTCGACTACGTATTTGGCGCGATCCCTAGCGTCCATCAGTTCCTGTAACGTGCAGCTGACAGGACACGATATGATATTAAGTGTCCCATCGTTTGTCGAAGTGCACCGCATTTTTAATTACCAAAATAAATTAGCAAAATTTAAAAAAAGACAAACACTGACAAAATCTATTTTAAAATCCCTTAGTAGGTGTTATATTGATTGACTGAAACAGTAACAGCTAATCAAAGCACTTGACAGCACATTAAATTAAATTAGCTTTCTGAAACCGGAGGATCACAAAAACGATGAAAAAAAGGAACATAGCTCACACGGGACTCATTAAAACGAGATTAGATGGCTTTTTCCCAACTGAACCTAATTACCAAGCACAAATGACTCATAAAATGTAACAAAGCAATGTTTAGTTGGTACGAGACATTTTCTGGAGTCAAAAAGATTTCAATTATTCGTAACAAACTTTTCCTTTTTAAGTTTTTTTATAGAATACTTACCTACTTACACAGATAAATTGTATCGTAAAAAATATTCACTCTGGACCCCAATTCTGTATTACCTATTCCCCGCGAAATCTTACCACGTGCAAACCACGTCAATATCGTGTCTTGTTATTAGCAAGGAATCGAAATATCAACCGTACGGACAACATGTATTTTGTCATTTTGATTTTGATATATTACATTTCTATGATTTTGACAGTAATAACCACGCCATTGTGTCATAGAAAATACGTTAATAGCAGGGGGCAATCCTCATAATTTTAAGAACGTTCACGGTCTGATCTGTCTCAATCTGTCAAAAATACCCCTAATTTCCCTACATTTTTGACAAGTTTTTGACATTGATTTTCGCTAAGATGAGATTACAACCAGATTTTGAACGTTTCTATTTACGGGAATTGGCTTCTGATGTCGTGATAAACTAAGGAATTGACGGAGTTTCGAAGCAAGGAATCGTTAAGTGGTCATAGTGAATTAGGGCCCTGGTGTCATTAAACTTTTTCTTCTCCTTTTCGCATCTATGGTAGTCTTCCTCGTAGTTTTTTTTTTTTAAATATAGTTTGAGCGCAGTAGGTGGCTATGTTGATTGTATCAGCGGCATTATTTAGATTATCTGAGGTGCAGGTCAACGGGCACTTCGGACACTCCAGCAAATGGGGCATGGTCTAGTCATTAAACTAAAATTAGGAGACACAAACTGGCAAAACCTATTTCAAATCCTTTAATATTGGTTGACCGAAAAATCAACAGTCAATCGAAGCACTTGTCAACACATTCAATTAACTTTCTGAAACCAAGGGGTCCTAAAAACGTTGAAATAGAAGAACATAGCTCACACGGGACTCATTAAAACGAGATTAGATGGCCCATTCCCGACTGAGAGTCTAATTTCACTGAAAGTACTTGTAATACAATATACTTGATGTTTGTGGTTTGTATTATGTATATTTATTATTGACATAATATGCACGTAAATGCCTCTCAGTGAAAGAGGAGGCCTGTATCCCAGCAATGGGAACATTATAAGCTATGACGTTTAGTGTGTAGGTACTTAAATAACAACTAATACACTATTATATATTATGTTCAGTGCTAATACCTAAATACTAGCCTAACGTTCTGTTAGAATTTAAAATACTAGCGGTCCCCCGACGCGAGAACATTTAATCAAAAAATTTCAAACGTACTTCCGTAGGGTCATAATTTTAAGGTTATTTTTTCTTTTTATAGGGTTTCACGGTTATACCTTTTTTGTTCTATGTATTTGTGGCTATTGTTTCATAGTTTTTTTAACTTGTATTGTGTCGGGGTTTTTTTTAAATTTTGTATTAAATTTTTTATTTTATGCTTTTTGTGGGACTCCTTAATTATTTTATTTCATTTCTTTTATTTTCTTGCGTTTTAAGATTCTGGTAATTTGGTACCTATTTAATTCGCAATTTTGTGGTGGCGGCCATCTTGGATTTGAAATTTGTCATAGTGTATAGTATTCTGCTAGTCAAGCCCTTTCATTTGATACTCATATTGAGGGAGTTGTGAAAAAATATGTAATTTTATCGCGGCGGCCATCTTGGACCGATTTTCATCACACACAAGCTAAGAACACTCTCGACTAATTCAACTTTCAAACAAAAAAAACAAAATAAAAATCGGTTTATCCGTTCGGGAGCTACGATGCCACAGACAGACACACACACACAGACACGTCAAACTTATAACACCACGTCGTTTTTGCGTCGGGGGTTAAACAACATTAAATCCTAACTTAACTAAAACTATGCATAAACTAAAATATGGCGTCGAAAAATTCTTCATCAACTTCATATACATTTGTAGGAGGCTCTTTACCAACTCAGCCTTTAGCAGTCCATTGCTGGACATAGGCCTCTCCCAGGTTGCGCCACAACACCCTGTCTGACCCTCACCCTCTTCCGCCTTCCGCATCTAGTCTGTCCCGGCCATCTTTGAAAGCTCGTCGGTCCATCTAGCCGATTCGTGTTCTCCAATCCAGAACTCGTCTTCTTTCCAGCCACTAGCTATCGGTCCTTTGACAAACATAGCCAGCTCACATGCCACTTCAGCTTGCTTACAAGCCTTGTCGATAATTCCAGTTCTTTTCCGAATATCTTGATTTCTGATTTTATCCTACAAATAAATTTCGAGCATAGCTCCATAGCGCGCTGAGCGACCTAGCTATCCACAGTCATTCATACCCAAAGCTTTCCTCACGACACCTTTATTACAAGTGTTTTACAAGTTTTGTTGAAAACAAGTATTACAACTTGTATGAGGAATGTGTGCGAAAACGTGACGTCAGAGACGTTTAGAATACTTATTCAGACAAACACAATTATTACTCTGCCTAACTTCATTTCTGATTTTATCCTAAAAATTAACTCCGAGCATAACATCAACGGCAAGGGGTAGTGGTGGCCCAGTGGTAGCGACTCCGACTTACAAGTGTAGTACGGTCGTGAGTTCGAATCCAGGCAGGCGTTTACTTTGTGTAATTTATTTCATCACCATTGCTCTCAAAAAGGTGAAGGAAAAGATCGTGAGGAAACCGGCATGTCCTAGAACCAAAAAATTCGTAGACATGCGACATCTACCAACCCGCACTGGGCCCGCGTGGTGGATTCTGGCCCACTCCCTCTCACAGAGAGGAGGTCTGTGTCCCAGCAGTGGGAACGTCATAGGCTGATTATGTATAGGCTGATTAGCCTGCTGTATAGCGCGCTGAGCGACCTTGAATTTGTGGACCAGCCCGACTATTAGTTTCCGCGGTCCAAGCTCTCAATTAGCATGCTCAAATAGGATTAAAATCAGACAAATTACCAATAAAGATAATACTAAAATGTTGTACTAAACATTGTTGTGTTATCTTTATGGGTAATTTACGGTACGAGATATTTCCTGAAGTCAAAAGTCTTAAATTTTTCGTAACAAACTTCTTTTTCATACGAAACGACTACTACACGAAAGGACTTGAGAAAATAAATGAATAGGTACATTTATTTAATTGCATTTTCCACAGAACAGATAAAAGTATCTGTTCTGTGGCATTTTCTGTTCCTTTTTATTCGTATATAGGGTTAAATTAAATTAGCTAGCGAAACTCCGCACACGGGTTCGGTTTTGATATCAAAACACAACAAAAAAAAAAGAAAATAGTTTTCTCAACTCATACAAAAGTAAGTAACGAAACTACCAGCGGTAGCTGATAATGACCATGACCATAATTAAAAACAAAACCGTCAAAAACTTGTCAAAATGTAGGGAAATTATAGGTATTTTTGACAGATTGAGACTAAGATCAGACTGTAAACGTTCTTAAAATTACGAGAATTGCACATAATATATGAGAAGAAAAAAAAACCGCAAAAAAAAAACACGTCTGTTGTATGGGAGCCCCGCTTAAATATTTATTTTATTCTGTTTTTAGTATTTTTTTGTTATAGCGGCAACAGAAATACGTCAACTGTGAAAATTTCAACTGTCTAGCTATCACGGTTCATGAGATACAGAGCCTTGTGACAGACAGACGGACAGTGGAGTCTTAGTAATAGGGTCCCGTTTTTCGTTTTTATCCTTTGGGTACGGAACCCTAACAAACCTCATATCATTTTTTTATCATGTTTAGCTATCGATACTTACCTACCACATCTGCAGAGTTTCGCTGGCTAATTTACTTTGACCCTTCATATTATGCATTTCCTTTTTTCCGCGATGACGAAGAATGTCTGCAGAACGTGGGGTATTTTCAAGCCAATGAAGTGCTTCAAAATATGCTGACTAAAGATTTTTCTATAAAAATGTCAGAGACGGCAGACGATAATAGATAAAGTTTGACGGGAACTAAACGATGTAATTTCTAATTTATGCCTTTTTTCTAAAGTCTATTTTTGTGTGACTTATTTACTTACATTAAATGTTGTTTAGAAATGTTTTCAATAATTTTTGCGTTTCCCGTATATTATAATGCATTCCAATAATAAGCATTCATCATCGGCCTGGCCTTTTCCCAACTATGTTGGTGTCGGCTTCCAATTTAACCAGATGTACCTGAATACCAGTATTTTACATGGAGCGACTCCCTATCTGACCTCCACAACCCAGTTACCGGGTAATACCATACCCTTTGGTAAGACTGGTTGTCAGAATTTCGGCCTTCTGACTACCCGTAACAACTGCCAAAGATCCACGGATGACAGCCAGCCCCAAAGGTTTAACGTGCTTTCCGAAGCACGGAGAGGTCTCGGTATGTAAAGATGGTCACCCATCCACAGACCGACCCCGGCAAGCGTAGCTTAACCCGATCGATCGAACTGTGTAGCTGTTATTATTTAGCCACGGGCCCCTCAATAATAAGCATTATCAAAACAGAATAGACCCAGAACTGTTATTAGAAATGATGAAAGAAGAGACTTTCATAAAATAAACAAAACAATATCTAACACTCGTATTAATCTAGGGAATTGCCGGTAAACGATAAGATAAGTTGCTTACATAATAAATGCAGTCAATTTGGGAATTTCTAATACAGTAGTATCTTGATATAAAATCTTCGAGCAACACGCGTTTACAAACACGCTGTGAATGTTTGCGTGACGACGAGTTTGTCAGCACTTAACACACACACGCTTCCGACTTCGCCTTTGACATAATCACAACGTATTTGTACAATTGGTTACCACAAGTAGAACACGTCGCTTCGTGAAATAAAAGTAACATAATTCGACTGGCTCCATAACAAAGCAATACTGCTTGACGGCAGTTTAAAAATGTTGCTCATGAGAGCACTTTGCGAACAAAATATTTACACCAAAAGTAACGTCACATCGTTTTATGGATGCGGAAAGATGAATGTTAAGGGTGGGCTTTCATCTCTATCCAAATGGCTTCAGAATCTGTCATGGCGGATTACTGTACAAAAAACAAAAGGAAAATTTTACGCAATTTTTCCTTATGGAGGGAAATATTGAAATGGGAACATTATGATAAAAAGCCAGCTTCTAATAAATTGTCTCGCGGCATTGTAAAGGCAGATTTTTTATGAAAGAAAGAAAAAGTATTTATTGCGACTCGTACAGGAAGATCATAAACTAAACTAAATCAAAAATAAAAAAACTAAATTATATTAAAAACTACAGGCTGGACTTAATGGCATTTCCTACCAGTCAACCTATGTGTGCACAACAAACAGTGGTAGGTGCAATCATGAAAATTGAGGAATCAATATTTTGAATATAAAGATACGGAAACCTACCTATTAAAACTATAAATATAATATATACCTAATTACATATAAATATAAGCACAAATAAATATACAAATAAATACATGAACAAACTAAAAATAAATAAGATAAACAATGAGAAAATATTACCGTGTCATCTTCTTCGTCATGCCTCTTTTATCGACATACATGTCTCATCATACTCTAGTGATTCCCTATAGCATAGAGAATATACAAGGTATCGTTTTGACATGGAAAGAGCGACTGTCGCAACCCAGCGCAGGGCACGCCGCGATAGCGGCGATAAGACCCCTCTTTGAGGAGTGGCTAGAGAGGCGCCACGGCGCCCTCACCTACCGCCTGACGCAGGTCCTCACCGGACACGGAAGTTTCGGGAGGTTCCTGCACATCATCAGGCGGGAGGAAACGCCCGGGTGTCACCATTGCCAGGATCGCCCAGAGGACACGGTGGAGCACACGGTGGAGGTCTGCCCCGCTTGGGCGGAGCACCGCCGTGTCCTCGTAGAGGCGATCGGCAGCGGCGGCGGCCTCTCGCGCCCGGCCCTGGTGCAAGCCATGGTCCGGAGCGAGAGGGAGTGGGAGGCAGTCGCCTCCTTCTGCGAAGCAGTCATGCTAGCGAAGGAGGTGGCGGGACGGATGAGGGAGAGAGCCTCCCGTCCCAGCCGCCGCGGGAGACGCCCCGGGCGTCGGGAGTCGAGTGAAGACTACCGGCCACCGTAGGCGCGGGCCTGCGGGCGGAGAGCAATGGGTAGCTCACCGCCCGATCAGGACCAGGCCCGTGCCGGACGGCGCGTAAGTGTTTCACGCGCGCCTCAAAGAGATGTCAGCATAACGAGGGTCCCCTCAGGGCCGAAGCCTGCCGGGGCAGCGGGATTGTCCGAAAGGGTTACCGCTACCCCGGAACATAAAGGGCGAAGGAAGGAACATGGGTGGGTTTTAGTCAGTAAGAGTCTGACACTCCCTTCCGCTCCACCCAGAGCGGGAGGGGTCATTTGATGACTTCCCACCCCGAAAAAAAAAAAAAAAAAGGTATCGTTTTGCATCCTCTTCAAATTCAAGGAGGTAACTATACTACTGATTCTCGACACAAATCAATAATAAAATAAGTAGGTACATAATAAATCAGCATGTGTGGGACTCGCATTTTAAAACGCAGCCTGTGTGAGACCGCACTGTAACTGCCCTTTTACACACACATAAAAACGCGGCCGCTTATACGATACCATAACGGGATTCTGTTCTTTGAAAGTGGTGTATTATGAAATACTGTAAAACTTAAATAACTAAAAAAACAAGTATGTACCTATTCATTATTTACATAATGATTATGATCATAATTTTATTTGATTATTGATGTCTTTCATAACAGCCTCCTGAAATTTGACGAGGATGCAATACAACAGCTTGTATCCGTAGATACAGACACAGTAGGTATCCTAAAGATACACAAAACCACTAACTACTAGCACAATTAATTAAAATGTCACAATTGCCTATGGAGCTGTGCCAACAGTTCAAGTAAAAGTTGATTCATTAAAACCGTTGGCTTCAACGTTTCAACTAACATGCTGACAACGAGGAACAAAGCTTGAGTTTTATTATCAAAATTGGCTAAATATTTGTTTGTTTTTTAGGACTTGATTTTTCTGTAAGAATTTTTATTATTTTTAACAACTTATTGGGCGTCATATATTAGTTTGTTAATAGTTTTAGTTAGGTCAGGTTTTTTTTTTTAATAGTTTGATAGTTTATTGGGTACTAGCTGCGCCCGCGCATAAGTTTCGATCCCGTGGAAATATCAGGATAAGAAGTATCCTATATGTTAATTCTGGTTATAGATAATATGTGTACCAAATTTCATCCAAATCCGTCAAGTAGTTTTTGCGTGAAAGAGTAACAAACATCCATCCATAAAAACTTTCACGCTTAAAATACAAAAAAAAAATAAGATTACTATTGATTATTGAGACTGTGCAAAATATTTAAGTTAACTTGCATTTTCACTTGATTCATCAAAGGTAACGAAGATAATTCAATTCCAAAAAAGAAAAATACAAATAAGAGATGGAAAGTTCCAAAACAAAGTTTCAAAATTCTGGTAATCAGAACTGTAAAGCAAATTATGGTAAATTACAGGGTTGAACAACCCTTGTAATCAAAAACAAGACTATTACGAAGCAGCCAGTTTATATTATGTCAGCCAAAAACAAAATAATTTATGGAAGCTTCGAACGGGCGAATCGTCACTTTTAAAACTATATTATTTTTTCTATAGGCCACTCGTACGAAGTAAATTTACTTACACCGAAAACGTCGTGGAAGTGGCAAAGTTTAGGGAAAACAAGATTTAACATAAAGTCGTGCCAGCGACATGAAGAAGAAGGCGAGTAAATTCGTGCGAGTCGACTAACAAGCCGTATAGTCAAGGGCAAAAAATATGTGTACAGACTAGCACATCAAGCTACTACAATCTATCAAATGTATTTAATAAATTTTCAACTTTATCGCCAAACCATTAAGGTTCAAGGTTGATTGGGAAAATTTGACAGTTTCGGGTGGCTTGGCCTGCTGGCGTCTGTACCTACATTTTGCGAATTTCTGAACTCTTGTTTTCTGCTAAACAGTCTAACTCTCAGTCTAATTGAAACATATGGTTTTGTTTAATGTGACGTAACTTTGGCGAGTTTTAAGTCGAAAATAAAAATACAACACACTCATCCAAATTAGGCAGAGTTTCAGTAGGTACTTTTTAAACTTCAAAACCAAAGATTAAGGGCCGGCACGGCACGGCAAGGGATTTTATGTGACGAATAGAAAAAGTAACTTAGGGCTGATTTTTCAATCACTAGATAAATTTATTCGAGGAATAATTTTGAAATTTTGATAGTTATTTCATACAAAAACTGTCAAATGTCAATATTATTCCTCGAATAAAAGTTATCTGGCGATGGAACAATCAGCCCTTAATTAATTAGAAATTAAGCGAGTACTAGCATTCACCTCAAACGTGTTCCATGTAATACAGGGTAAAATTTCTAATTTTACAATACTACAGTTAATTCAGTTGTGCGTACTAGACGTGTATGTGAGCAGGCAGCGGCCGCGGCTGCTAGTGGTGCTGACCGTACGCACCAATCTGCTTCAGAGTGCACCAATAAGGCGTGCGCTGTGCAGGCCTAACGCGGTTGCCGATAGAATAGATTGTTATCATGAACACTGAACGACTTGACTCTGGCGACCTAGGGTATAATATAACTGTTATACCCTAGGGTATAACATAACTGTTATACCCTAGGGTATAAGTCGCCAGGTTTAAATTTAGGTGCTATGTTAGTTTATTCTATTGTTAATATAGTTTAATAATAGTATATTTGTACTCGTGGCTAAGTAATAACAGCCGCACAGGTCGAAGGGTCAGGTTAAGCTACGCTTACCACGGTTGGTCTGTGGATGGGTGACCATCTTTACATACCAAGACCCCTCCGTGCCTCGGAAGCCCCGGCTGTCATTCGTGGATCTTTGGCAGTCGTTTCGGATCGTCAGAAGCCCAAAAATCTGACAACCAGTCTTATCAAGGGGTTTCGTATTACCCAGTAATTGGGTTGTGGAGGTCAGATAGGCAGTCGCTCCATCTAAAATACTGGTAATCAGCTGCAACCGTTTGGACTGGAAGCCGACCCCATTATTATATGAAAGTAAAGAACTGTTTATTTGCACTAGTAAAACGCCAAAATCCGAATAATCGACAAATAAATAAAACAAAACAGAAATTAAAAAGTTTTAAGTTTCACAGTGTTATTTTGATAAAACCACTGCACTCACAAACGTCAATTAACGATGACAACTTATTATACCTACCAATATAACTATGTCCTACAAGTGTTCAGCATCCTTATTGCGTAACACTATCAACCTCAATCTGAATCATTTTGAAGGATATAGCTAATCCATTGCTTCATTGTTCGAAAAATGTGTCTGCTCAACAACGTAAATAACGCAATGAATGTTGTTGAACTGTCAAAATGAAACCCATTGCTACTGATAGTGTGTTACGCAATTACCCCGCTGTAAATGTTAGAACCTATTTACATTCGGACTGGCCACCAAAATTTGTAAGTACTGCAATAAAAACCTGTTTCGTGCTTTTCACCAATTTACTCGTATAACCCAATAGTTTCATCTATTATTATAATCTCGAAGCTCAAATTAAGATCCTATAATAAAAATATAAAGTGCGGCGATTAGGAGTATTTCATTATGGCTACCCGAATTATCTTTATAGTCACGAATTTCACTAAATTAATCACGATATTTCAAAGTGGCACCCTTACCCTCACAGGGACGGGCTATTAAATTATAATGTCAACCCATAATTCTAGCATTGCGTGTTCGTAATTTGTAGCTAAATACTCGTATTAATAAAAGGTCGCTTGGGTAAGCTGACATCTGATTTAGGCGACATTGGGGCTTGTGGTTAAGTAATAACCGCCGCACGGGTCGATCGATCAGGTTAAGCTACGCTTGCCGCGGTTGGTCCGTGGATGGGTGACCATCTTCACATATCAAAACCCCTCCGTGCCTCGGAAAGCACGTTAAGCCGTTGGTCCCGGCTGTCATTCGTGGATCTTTGACAGTCGTTACGGGTCGTCAGTAGCCCGAAAGTCTGACAACCGGTCTTACCAAGGAATATCATAAAACCGTAAATCTATCTTTATAGGTTAGTCTAATGCGGTAGTTAAGTACAAATATACTCATCATCTGCCGAGCCTTTTCCCAAATATGTTGGGGTCGGCTTTCAGTCTAACCGTATGCAGCTGAATACCAGTATTTTACATGGAGCGACTGCCGATCTGGCCTCCACAACCCAGTTACTGCGTAATACGATACTCCTTGGTAAAACTGGTTGTCAGATTTTTGGGCTTCTGACGACCCGAAACGACTGCCAAAGATCCACAAATGACAGTCGTGACCAACGTGTTAACGTGCTTTCCGAGGCACGGAGGGATCTTGGTATTTAAAGATGGTCACCCATCCATAGACCAACCGCGGTAAGCGTAGCTTAACCTGATTAATCGACCCGTGCGGCTGTTAGAACATAACCACAATCATCAAAAGAAATTTTTTGCCACCACAACCGTTAAACCTTGAGCATCTATTATCTTTAAGAAAAACCTACCAAAATCCAACATCTACTAATATATCTTTTAACACCAAAAAACTATGTTAGTAAACAAACTCAACCTTTGAAATACGCCGCTCTGAAATCAGAATTGAATTCTTCCACAAATTATGTCAAAATGTTTACGTTAACATTTCAAACATGCAAACGTAAACATTATTCTAAACGTTAATATTTCAATATTAAAGATAATAGCGTTACCTGCCTGTTTACAGCATATTGTTGGTTTAATATCCATCGTGGGTGACCAGTCTTTATGAAGAAAATTCAGTAATCTTCTCAGCTTAGAAGATTAAAAATAAATTAATGAACTTTAAAAATGGGTTAAGCTTCCTAACTCCTCAGTCAATCCCTTCACTGTTTATACTTTTTCATAATTGACATGAGCAGTATCTAGTATTTATCCATATTTTAGTTCGTTGTTAGTAGGTAATAATCTTACAGCAATGTATACAGGGTGACAGGGAAACTCACCTAAAAGGTCATTAGCAACAAATTCAGTCGCGATAACTAGGGTTCAAACTAAGAGAGAACATACCTCTACGTAATTTCTAAAATTGTCTGTCTCCGAACTCTCACATTGTGACGATAATTACAAGTTTGTCTGTTACAGACACATGCCCGCCGCAAGTTGTACTCGTATTGTTATTATGTAACAGATTGTTTTGGCTTTCTCGCTAAATAATAACGTCTATCAGACGTTATTTAGCCAGGATATAAGTTATTAAGCATCTTGGTTAACAGATTTTTAGTGAAGAAGAGTAAGTTCGTTATAATTAAATTCTCAGTTTGCAGCAGGGGTGGCTCAGTGGTCGCGGCCTCTACCTACGCGCTTACTTTGTAAAAGTAATTTGATTACCACTGCTCTAAAAGCGGCTTTACCGCTAAAAGCGGTAAAGAAAGACATCGTGAAGAAACCATGTTTTTTGTTCTAGAAAAAATACGAAGACGTTTGACATATACTAACCCACACTGGGCCCGTGTGGATTGCAGCTGACTTCCTCTGACAGAGAGGCCTGTGTCCCAGCAGTGGAAACATTACAGGCTGATTATTCTACTGTCACAATAAGAAGTGACCCAAACAAATATGTTCTTAGAAGCTATAAAACATCGAACAGAAAAATCAAGTTCAAAATTATCCGTGGTTAAGATTACAGCCTACTCCCCTCTTGAAGAGAGGAGGCTTGTGTCCCAGCATTAGGCTTGTCTCCCTTGATTTTGTATATATATATATATATATATTATAAGTATATATTATAGTAACGGTATCTATGTGTATATAACCTATTTATGTATTTGTTTACCTAGTTATAAGAGTTTTTTTTATCATTGTCCCTCTTAACCAAAGCACCTGCCATCCAATCTCTGCACCACCCTTGGTTGACTGGTAGAGAATGCCTAAGGCATTAAGTCCGCCTTTGTACCTTTTTGTGCGAGAAGATTAAATAAATAAATAAATAAATACATTAGGAATATGATAGAATATTTTGATAACAGCCCGTGTTGGTACGGGCTGTTATCAAAATATTCTATCATATTCCTGTCTAAACATTGTATCATTCTCTGGAGTTGCGCAACGTAAATCAGTGACCTTTTACATTGGACCGGCAATAACAGTTGGTGACACGTATAGTACACCTCTGCCATCCCTTTCGGACAAAAAGGCGTGAAGCTATGTAAAGTACATCAGCAACCGTGTATTATAAAAGCAAAGATCTCTAATTAAAATTCAGTACAAGTTTAACATCAAAATGGTTCCCGTCAACTGTGTCAGAGGGCGCTGTAGGCAATTTGTGAGTTTTACATATACAGGGTTATTGGTAAAACACCAACAACCTCTTAAGAGGTCATTGTACTCATCATTATGAACAACTTTACTATGGGACCAAACCAGAAATCGCGAAAAAAAATCAGCTGTTCCCTACATTTTGACGAGTTAGACGAACATAAATGTAGGGAACAGCTGTTTTTTTTTTCGCGATTTCTGGTTTGGTCCCATAGTAAAAGTTGTTCTTAATGATGAGTAAAATGACCTCTTAAGAGGTTGTTGGTGTTTTGCCTATAACCCTGTATACGAAAAGATCTTTGTGATATTTTTTTGTGCTGCTAAAAGGTAGGCATAAAATAAAAGGATATCGCTGTTTCTTCAATTTTGTTGTAGGTAAATAGGGAAAGGTACCTAATTTTATCTTTAAAATGGAAATTGAGACGGGTGCATCTAATAACGATCTACTAAAATCACAACGAGACATTTTCAACGTTTTTTGTACTTAGTTTAAGACACCTGTCTTAAACTAATAGATTCCTGTCATGACCATGCATCGATAACATGATTGATGTATGGTCAAGGCAAGCATTTACTACTCTGAATTACTGAATAATGGATAAAATATTTGGATAAAACGGTCTGGAATCACTAATATGCAAAGCGAAAATACGGTGAAACATGGTGGGGAAACATGGCATTTCCTAGAACCGAATATTCAAAGACATGTGACATCTACCAACCCACACTGGGCCCGCGAGGTGAATTATGGCCCGCTCCCTCTCACAAAGGGAAGGCCTGAGTCCCACCAGTGGGAACATTATAGGCTGATTATGTATGTGTTATCTTCTCTTCTTCTTCTTAGCATGTCGATAGCAATATAAATGGACTCGGCCCAGAATTTGGCTACTTGTTTGGCGCCATCACCAGCATCCATCAGTTCCTGTAACGTGCAACTGACAGGACACACAGGAAACGATATTAAGTGTCCCATCGTTTATGGAACAGTACCACACTGTTTGTGTTACGTAAATGCGCTAATCAATGATGGTTCGTTTCATATGCGAGAAAAAGGCAGCTTTTCTCTGGTAGAATTTAATACAGATTGAAATATTTATGACGAAATTTTTGCTCGTTCCATTATTTAGTATTACAATACGGATCACGGTCTGAAGCAATCCTACAGCTCACATAACATCAACTTTTGTCAACAAGGACCTCTTTTTAAGAGGACCTCTACGCACGGATGAATATCATTCTCATTGTTCTTTGTACAGTACAAGTTAAATAAAAACCTTTTACAGCCTTTGTGCGGCTTAAAACGGTTTTATATAACATCGCCTTTGCTAAGAATATAAAAGATGTGTTCTCCAATATGTGGGTTAGGAAATTGTGGAGGAATTCAATGAGGTTGGATGAGATAAGCCTGTTTACTGTGAAGTGGGTGAAATTGAATTCAGGGCTATAACATTTCAGAGGGAATTGTTGTAAGTAAAGTTTTAATATGGATGGTTATAAGAGCAGGGGAAGGTTTGATGGATGAATTGTGTACAGGATTATTTATTTATTTAATAAATGAATACCAACAGCATATACATTCAAACTCAAACTCAAATAATTTATTTCAATTAAACCTTTACAGGCACTTTTTAATTGTCAAAATTAAATAGTCGGTCAGTTAGTTAGAAAGTTGAAGCTAGTTGCCCATTCCAAAACGTAGATCTCTATGGACAAGAACGGACAAGAAACTCCTCGGACACTCTTTTAAATCAAGATATTATTACAGAATCCTAGGTATATTATTCTTATTGCTTCTATATGTGAGAACAATGTAAAAAAAAACAAATAAAGAAACAATTTAAAATATAACATTAAAAATAAGCCCTGGTAGTTAAGAGATGGCCAGTCTCGACGGCGCCCGTTCGCGAACATGACGCGTGGATCAGCGCCATCCAGCTCAACCATTTTGTAGGGAACCGAAAGATCCAACACACGTGCCACCACCAGTGAGACGTTTAAGTGAGCATGACATATTTTCAACTGCCATGCTCTTTCAAGTCAATTCATCATTGGTTTTGTATTTAAGAATGGTAATTGTTCCTAAATTATCTTTAAAAGGGTAACCGTGGCGTTTTTTACCGGCTCTTCTCCATAGGGAAAGACCAATTGGAACCGTGCACCTAGCTTCTGACGTTTCATAAGTGCCCATGTAGGTTTGTGTGAAATAAATATTTTGATTTTGAATATATGCACTGTACACAGGTACCTCATCAGGTGGAGTCAGGAATCTTGTTAGCAACAATCCAAACAGAACGTCTTTTTTATATGGGAATGTGTACAGACGCGAGCAGGTCGAGCTACCCGAAACTGTTATATTTTCCCAATCAACCTTGAACCTTAATGCTTTAGCGATAAAGTTGAAAACCTATTAAAGAAATTTGACAGATTGTAGTAGCTTGATGTGCTGGCGTCTGTACAAACTCAATACCTTTTGATAGGATAACGACTTTCGGGTCAGCTAGTTAGTATAATGTAATCTAAGTACCAGTAACATTTTATTTCAAAATAACATGTTGCATCTGTTTTAATTCCTCAATTTACCTAGCCAATTTCAAACTTTACTCCTCTCAAAACATCGCTACGAAACCAAAATTAAACAAAACAACAACAAAACCCTCGTAACCAGAATCTAGATAGTTTCAGTTCAAAGCTAGGTATCCAATAAAGCCGGCTCAAGTTGTAAAACAAACCAATAAAGTTAGTAGCAGATCAACAGAAGCTGCTCGTGGCTGAATTATGTACATATCTATCTGTTGACATAACGTGGCACGTGGCAAATTCTAAGTTGAGTAACATCAAGGTTTCTGAAGAGAGATAAAAAAAGAAAAATAGAAAGAAAAGTTATTTATTCTTCAGAAACAAAACGCACATGACAAAATAAATATTACATAAAGTACACACCTACAAAGTAGCCAAAAGCCTCGTACTCAAAGTCAAAGTCAAAGTTTTTATTTGTAAAACATAGGTGTAAAAATAGGTGTTTAAAATAGAAAAGGTACAGAGATATCTATGTTTTGCCGTTAACGGCGGCGAAATATCAAGGAGGGAAATTACGTAAAAGCATGCAAATTTATAATTAAATAATAAAATTTTTGTTACAAATTAAATGACATGCTACGAGTAACAGAGTTAACCATCCTCTATCAAACTTAACAATATTGCATACAAAATTTGTTTAGAACATTTACAATGTTAGAAACAATAATAGTTCATATGTATTAAGTACTATTATCTATGTTTGTATGTATGTATGGTACTATCAAGCAATAAAAGGATGACAACTTTGTCCATTGCTTGATGTCAGGTCCAGGGACCAAAGACAATCTGTATTACGACACTGGCAAATTACAACAAATAAAACAAAAACAAAATGCCGATTGCAGTGTTGAAAAATAACTACTGTAATCCCCTTGTACCATGGCCTGAGGCCCTACTGTCCGGCCGTTGAGAGAATACTCTCTTGACACCTGTCAGTTTCGTACAAATGAATACGTCTTGTGCAAATTTGGTCTTTATCAGTTATTAGAATTTTCGCACTGACAGGTGTCAGAAACGCATTCCCTCGACGCCCGCTTTGAACCTCTGCTGAACTGTCAAAGACCAGAAGTCCATTTCCCGTTACCTATTAAAAACGTCCAAAATATAGTCGCAATCTCATCTCAGCGACAATCAATGTCAAAAACTTGTCAAAAATGTAGGGAAATTAGAGGTATTTTTGACAGATTGAGACTGAGATCAGACTGTGAACGTTCTTAAAATTACGAGAATTGCCCCTCTGGTTTAAGCGCTGTATGTGGAGTTAGGGAGTGTGCACATGTCCATTAATTTGCGTTTATGCCAAAGTAATAGCTCTCCTTTCTTCCTTTTAATACCAACACTGCTGTATCTATGGAGATAACGTGGCAAGTTCTAGGTCGGGTAACATTGAAGCCCATTTGTTTCTTGGAACTTAGGTAAATAAGCCCTTGTTCTAGGCATTACATAAATGAACAACAATAACAACACAGTGTTTAATGAGAGTAGCTAGGAGCTCGGAAAATAATTATGCTCGTTTCTTCGAGACTTCTCTTCTTAGAAGAAAGAAGAGAAGTCTCGAGATTTCCCTGCAAATGGCAGCTCTTTTGTCGTGCCACATATTATACTAAGCTGAAGCTTATATTATTACTAGCTGCGCCCCGCGGTTTCACCCGCGTAAGTTTCGATCCCGTGGGAATATCGGGATAAAAAGTATTATTTATGTTAATCTTGGGTATAAACTACTATGTGTGCCAAATTTCATTCAAATCTTTTCAGTAGTTTCGGCGTGAAAGAGTATCCATCCATCCATCCATCCATTAATACAAACTTTCGCATTTATAATATTATTTATTTATTTATTTACCATTTATGTACACACATATATAAACAGACAAGAAAAACAGAACAGAAAAAAATAGGTACAGAGGTATGTATAGTAGGATTATCTAAACTAATCTATGTCGTTGGGTGACAAACTTTACATACCGAGACCTCTCCTTGCCTCTGAAAGCACGTTAAACCGTTGGTCCCGGCTGTCAGTCGTGGATCTTTGACTGACGTAACGGGTCGTCAGATGCCCGAAAGTCCGACAACCAGTTTTATCAAGGGGTATCGTATTACCCAGTAACTGGATTGTGGAGGTCAGATAGGCAGTCGCTCCATGTAAAATACTGGTATTCAGCTGCATCCGGTTAGACTGGAAGCCGACCCCAAAATAGTTGGGAAAAGGCTAGGCAGATAGATAGATTTGCTTAATGTTTTTATTACAAAAAGGCGACTATGACTAAAATTGTTATTCAACAAATTATAAGAAATCTATAAACAAAATCTTAACTAAGTTACGAACTTGTCTAATTGGTTTCGAAAGTCAAGTTTACAAGATAAAAATTGTGAAGAAATGTTTTGTTCTTAGAGAAATTTTTGGATAACTTTATGAGAAATCGTATTTTTTTTTCGTTCGATTTGTAATAACTTATAACTTTAAAATGAGATTATGTAAAGATATTAATATTATCATTTCGCAATTCTACTTTAGGATCTTCTTGTAAGTTTTGAAGAAAATATAAAAATAAATTTATTATTTGATACAATTTTGAAGTCATCTCCGTTCATTTAGCACTGCAGTTGGTTGACACTGAGATTCTCAGACAAAATGTCTAATAACAAGTTGCCCCTGGGGGGTTAATCTCTAAGTTCGTCAATGAAGATACGGGCCTCCCCATAGAAATACGTATGGGCATCCCCGAAAGTAGTAGATTCGTCAAAACAACTGTCTAATTAAATTTTTCGGACGGGTAACTACATACTCGTAATTATCGGAAGTAGGGACAACTGTCAAATTGTATCGTCATTCATTTTTAGTTTGGGCCCCGAAATAATCAAGTATCTGCAAGTGAGACGAAGAAGGAATTGCCCGTATTTAGATATTGATGAATTACCCATATTTTTAGATAATATATCGATATTTATCACGTCCGCGGAGTTTCGCTAGCTAATTTAATTTAATCCTTTAGATGACCGGCCCTATTGTTTTGTAACTAGACAACAACAAAGCAATTCTAGCATGTCAAATAATTTGACAACCCTGCCAGCCGCATCTAAACTTAGCCCCAAGCAATAGCTCCAGGAATCGGATGAAACATAGACAATGTAAATTAGTATTTACGTTTGAACTTTACGTAAAGACGTAAAGATCAAATGGTTTTGTTTTTGCCCAAGCTATTAGAGCAGGCTAAATTAACAAGACAATAAGATCGGAATGGGATACAAATTCGACGATTGATATTAGATTTGGGATGGGATTACTAAAATTATTATTTAGTTTTGTTATACAAACTTTTAGTTGAAAAATTGGATGATTTGTTCGTTTTGGAAAAGGTTTTAGTATCCTGAATTGGTTTGGCTTCAATCAACTCATGCTATCGCAGTCCACTCCTGGACGCCTCTCTCAGGCTGCACCACAACACTGTCCTCCGCCTTCCGCATCTAATCTGTCTCAGCCGCCTCGGCGCCGTAAAAAGGTGGCTGGGACATCAAGAGGCCAATTGTCGTAATCTAAAACGCTCAAAATCTAGTTAAGTCGCAGTCTCATCTCGGCGACAAACAAAAGTCAAAAACTTGTCAAAATGTAGGGAAGTTAGACGTATTTTTGACAGATTGAGACTGAGATCAGACTGTGAACGTTCTTAAAATTACGAGAATTACCCCTCTGGTTGCCAATACGCGCATTTTTCTCTAAGGTTGTAATGCATTGGAAAATCTATTAGTGTTTCAAGTGTCTACATAATGAAGATTCAAAACCAGTGTGGTTTAGAATTTGCAACAATTTTTGTTGTTATGAAGAACAAAAGATAACGTCACTTATTTTGAGTTGACATAAACAAACATAAATATCTGGACCCCGACAGCAGATAAAAATGACTGATATTTTTATCAATATACTTGTAAATATGCGTATAATGGTTATGAGTACATTTTGACGACCTCTGAAGGGGTCAGTGAACAACATAACGCCAGTATTACCCATGAAGGGCAGGCAGAAGCTTTAATTAATACAAAGGAGAAGGGAATGACTCGATACATTCCTGGGTCCAGGTGTTAACTGAATCAAACTAGCCTTATTTGTAAGAGGATATACTAACAAGGCCTCACTTAAAATTTTGTGAAATTTGGCTATCCAGGAATCAAGTTATATGAAGTATAGTAAAAGTGAGGTTATATTATAACATTGCACACAGCGATCCATGTCGTCAATATCCGATCGATAGGCGTAAACAGTTGTCCAAAATAGAGAGCCAGGTAATTTAGAGTAGCAAGATCCGTCAAAAGGCCTATGCAAAGCCGAGGTCGTGGGGTTAAACAATAAAACTTGGAAAATACCGAAAATACGTACGCACTCAGAACGAAAGACAACGAACGAGTGTCATCTGTCAGTCGCCGACTGACAGATGACACTCGTTCGTTGTCTTTGAGTCAGTGATGTCAGGTCAGGCAGGTGTTGCCACAAGAAAAATTAAAGGAACTCTATTCGCTATGAATCGATTCCACGAAAAAACACTTGTCACTCGATTTTCATACATAATTCTGAGATTTTACAGAGTTACTAATATTATTATTTAGTTTAATAACTTAATTTAAGTTTTCTCGCTTCCTAGATAGAAATATGGTACCATATTTTGTGATTTTGTCTAGAAAAATATAACGGTTTTTTTAATACGCATTTCAACTAGTTAACTACAAAACAAACTGCTGGGCCCAGAAGTCCCCTTCTCCTTTTGACAGTTATATATCCCATATAGTGGACGAGCCTAAAGCATAATCAACCTATAATGTTCTCACTGCTAGGACACAGGCCTGCTCTCAACGGGCTGCAATCCACCACATGGGCCCAGTGCGCGGTGGTAGATATCATATGTCTTCGAACTATTCGTTTATTTATTTGCATAAAACATGGTACACAAAGGTATTACGTGAGTTAAGGATGAGACCAACATGTTTTGCTTAAGACTAAAGCATGCAAAATGATTAACACAACTTATGTTCAAAGTATTCTTTAATGCTATAAAAATTATTATCATTTAGCCATTTAAACAAGTGAATTTTAAATAGTCTGCTATTTAGTCATTAAAGTTTACATGGTTATTTATACAGGGTTATTGGTAAAACACTAACAACCTTGCAAAGCTGCATTACTAACATCATAAACAACAATTTTTATTCTATGACTTTTTACAAAACATGAAACATTTACCAAAAACAAACCTAACATTTCATTGTTCTATCTAAACTCCGCTCCCCTTCGTTGAATTTGTACTAGACACGGCAGTTTTTTTACCTAACTAACGCGTTCTTTTGCTTCATGTAGAGTTCGTAAAAGAAAGTCGAATATTTCAATTCAAACGGTTTAAGACATTTATTTCTCAAAAAGAATACAATTCACTCAATATGAAATACAAGGTAATCTTAAAACTAAATATAAGATTCGTTGAATTTAAATATTTTTATTTTTTTGTATGAGAGTCTGATGAATTAATAAATGTCAAATCACCAATAACCCTGTATATACGTTGTTTCTAGGTCATGCCGATTTGCTCACGGTGTTTCGTTCACCATTTTGAGAGCAATTACGTAATACTACGTCTTGTTTCTTATTACAAGGGTTGTTCAACCCTGTAATTTTACCATAATTTACTTTGGAGTTCTGATTACGAAAATTACTAGTTTGTTTTGGGTCTTTTCATCTCTTATTTGTAACTTTCTTAATTAGATGTCACACGTCTCCAAACTTTTTGGTTCTAGGACATGCCGGTTTCCTCGCGATTTTTTCCTTCACCGTTTAGAGAGCAGTGGTGATGAAATTAGATACACAAAGTAAAACGCCTGCCTGGATTCGAACTCACGACCGACAACACGTAAGTCGGGGTCGATACCACTGCTCCACATGCATTTGAACATACAAGTGAATTTAGAATGAGCTTTCAAATTATTTCTAGTAGGTTTTTTTGATTTTATGGTTCCGAACACAAAGGATGCCAACGGGACCCTATTACACCGGCTCTGCTGTCAATCCGTCCGTCTGTCACAGGGCTGTATCCTTTGAACCGTAATCGGTAGACACTTGACATTTTGACAGCGTGTACTACAATGACCGCTATAACAACAAATAATGAAAATAAAGTTAAAACAGATTATTACGGGAGGAAAAAAAAAATGTTATTTTAAATATTGTAAGGTTACGGAACCCTTTGTGTTCAAGTCCGACTTCCACTTGGCCGCTTTTAAAACAGCCCAAATTAAAAAAAAGTGGCCGCATTCGTTACAAACTAAGACTGGTGTAGTCATTTAACACAATGCAAGCAACCTAGAATCATAATTATAATAAAACAGTTTTGAATAGGAATTTCTCGCCGGCTGATCGACACTTCATGTGACCAGATGGCTGGGTCGTTTTTGGGCGAAAAGAATTAGCATTGCCATTCGACGTGGCAATGCTACCAGTCTTCTGGGCACGTTTCCGGATGACAACGATGCGGACGGGTACTTCGAAGCCTAAATGTGTGTTTTTGTATTTATTTATATAGGTAGTTAGTCTTTTAATTTAGTACCTAGTGTAAATAGTTAGTTAAGATATTATGAAAATAAAAGTGTTTTTAGTACGACAATAGGTAGGTACTATCAAACCAAAAATTTTCAATTTCACTCATTTTTCATTGTAAAAAAAAAACTTATGCAATCCAGCGCAATATCCAACCAATCGGGTTTTCTGATCTTTTTAATAAGTCTTACATCGATTTCAGCAGATTAAGTGAGATGAAAACCACTCATAGGGCTTGGAAACTAATTATCGGTGCCTTCGCCATCTCTCTCGATTGAGGCTTTCGATAGATGAAACTCTGGCCACACTGATGCGAACCTCGTGTGTCCGGGCCGAGGCTGCACACGTCAACATTGTTTTAATGATTAGGAAGTCAAGTAACAGAAGGCCAATTCCCGTAATTAAAAACGTTCAAAATCTATAGGCCGACCGCTTAACTGAAACGTTGCCTGAGGTAGCTCTGCGCGGTGCGGGAGGGGTAATAGTTGTCACAAGTTGACAAATCACTGAGCTCTCGCATCACGTCACCACACCTCCCGCACCGCGCTTCTACCTCAGGCAACGTCTCAGTTAAGCGGTTGGCCTATTATACTCGTAATCTCATCTATCTCAGCAACAAGCAATGTCAAAAACTTGTCAAAAATCTAGGGAAATTACAGGTATTTTTGACAGATTGAGACTGAGATCAGACTGTGAACGTTCTTAAAATTATGAGAATTATTCGCAACAGTTTAAACACCCCCATACCAATTGGCTGACATATTCTGTGCGAGCGAATCTTGCACCGCAAATTTACATTTTATGTTCAGAAAATAGCAACTGGATTTTGTGAGCATGTTTAAGTATAGAGCAGGAATTCGTATATTATCATATACTTAATCAAAATAGCATAATCAGCCCATTGTCCCCACTTCTGGGACACAGGCCTCCTGTCGTAATCCACCAAGCGGGCCCAGTCCAGGTTGGTAGATGTCGCATGTCTTCGAATTTTTGGATCTAGAACAGCCGATCGATTCTGTAAAATTCTCACCGTGAAAAGTTAAGCGAAGTGAGCTTAGAGTGAGTGTGACAATCTCTAGCATTAGTTGGAATGACAGCTCACTCCACGCTCACTTCACCTAAGTTTTCACGGTGAGATGGTTACAGAATCGCACTGCAGGCCGGTTTCCTCACGAAGTATGTATTCCTTCACCGTTTTAAGAGCAGTGGTGGTCCAGATGTAACGACCGCGACTTAGGAGTTGTAGGTCGTAGGTTCGAACCCAGACAGGCGTTTTACGTTCTGTAAATTGTATAACCACAAAGCGTGTTTTTTTTGTCATTTGAGCTTTTTTGTTTTAAATCTCTCTCCTAAATTTTAAAATCACATTGATAAAATTATATTTTTTCTTTTATTTTCAGCCCCAGAACAAGATGGATAATAATTCCTTTGAGGCATGGGTCAGTACTCTTTTTTATTTGTAATTAACTCGTAATTCAATAAACTAACTTGCACATAACATTAGCTGACAACATGTGTAAATATGCACACGCACAGTGGTCCACTTGAAGGACTAAGTTCGAAGATCAAACCCTGTAACATAGACCATAGAATATGCACTAACATGTATTGAGGGGGAAGCACTAGGGTAGTCGTAAAATTCAAATTTTCTTATGTCGTTTGCATCCTGTTGAATGACTCTTTCTAGAAATATCAATTAATAGGGTTATGGGTTCAAAGCGGACCGACATCCTTAAGAAGGACGCAGGAATTTCCCTTCTGGTCAGTGTCAGGTTGAATTCTGAACAAAATATGATTAAGACCGTAACAAGTATGTAATTATTTACAGATTTATAATCATTACAACTGTCTTAGTTATATAATCCTATTGAATGATATATTAGTAAAATAGTAATTCGATACGTAGGATTGTATGAACTTATATCGTTTTATTCGAAGTGGAGGTGCTTGGGGGAGGCTATATCCAGCTGGGGATGTCTTTCTGAAATGATGATGATGATATGGTTTTATTCATGATTTTAATGATTATAATTCTGTAAAGTTATACTTGTTACGGTCGCGAATCATATACATCACCAACGTACAACCTGACCCTGACCTGCAAGCTGCAGGCCGCAGGAATCCGGTTGGATACGAGAAGCACAGAACCGGTCGAAGGGGAGGTGCTTGGTGGAGGCCTATGTCCAGCAGTGGACGTCTTCCGGCTGAAATGATGATGATGATGAGGGTTATATGAACTTAGAGGGTTTTATTGATGATTTTAATGATTTTAATTCTGTAAATACATACTGACGGCACGGTTGGCGCAGTGGTTATGCGATTGACTGCCGCGCTGCGTGCCGCGGGTTCGATTCCCGCACGGAACACATATTTGTATGACCTACAAGTAGTTGCTCCGGGTCTGGCTGTTTGTGTATGTGAGTTTAAATGTTTGTAAGCGCACCCACGATACAGGAGAAATTCCTAGTGTTGGGCAACGTTTTTAAAAAAAAAAAAAAAAAACTTGTTACGGTCGTGAATCATATTTTGTTCAACATACAACCTGGCCCTTATTTTTTTTCTGGTTGGGGAATCATCATATGACTTCTCCCGCTCTGGGCGGAGCAGGAGGGCGTGTCACACTTTTACTGACTAAAACCCACCCGCGTTCCTTCAGTTGCCTATGCCAGGGACCACGGTATCTCTTTCGAACAACCCGCGGCCCTGGCAGGCTTCGGCCCTAGCGGACCCCGTCAGTTCGTGCTGACATCTCTTTGAGGCGCGCATGGAACACAACGCGCCGCCGACCCGGGCCTGGTCCTTGCCGGGCGGCGAGCAACCTGGCCCTGACCTGCAAATTCCAAAAATAAAACGTAAGAAAATTTGAATTACCCCTTAAAATATTTATATTACAGTCAAATAATAAAACCAGTTAAAACACCGGACTGCTAACGAGACAGCTTTAGTACACATCATGCTCCTTGTACTATTGATTGACATAAACCCACTCCATTGCTTAACACTTTATAGCGTAGTAACCTGCCTTCGTACTTTAAGAGCTCTTGCGAGCTCTCCGTACCGGGATGAGTAAATTATGGATTTACACTAGATTGATTTTCGCCGTGCGGCTGGTCGCTTACCAAATCGCCTTACAAGCCGAATCACCACCCCATTTACACAGGTCGATAAAAATCGCAGGTGACTCATTCGAGTTCATATTGCATCTTCATGGGGCGGGCGTTCGCCAGCGACGGAGCATTTTCACGGTTGATTTAAATTAGTCGCCGCATGCGACCTGTCGCCGTACGACAAAAGTCGGAACCTACTCCACTTTGGAACTTACTATTTTACTCACGTGCAGCCTAACCGACTTGCCATTTAGACGTGCTTCTACATATATAGTCGCCTGTGTAAAGCCGAATTAAATGACAGGTTTGTTATATAATTTTGATAATTATTTCTAGGATCTATTTACATTATTATATTTTTTTCTACTTCTGTCGTCCCGCTTGCAAGTTTCTATATCCTAATCTTAATTGATAAATGTTTGTCCCGCGTACGCATTTGTGCCATCTATTTATAACGTTCTCGCGGAGACTGTATTGCTTACATACAAACTCCGCCTCTACATCACCTACGCTATCATTATTGGATAATATCTGCCATTTTTCACACCTTATTAGGCATTCGTCGAACGTATATGCCACGACACGCTATCACAGTGCATGTCCATATTTATCCAGCGTCATCAAATACGCTCAGTAAGACGATTTTTGTAAGGTTTAAAATTAATGCTAGCAAAGTGAATTCCACATTGCCAGTCGAACAAAGAGAGAGTAAAGATGCTTATACAATACGCCACGTCAACGCGACATATTTTTGATAATTATAATTACGAATATACCACGCTAACTGAGCGCATGGTTTAACTGGAGGGTGAATCTATTCATTCACAAACGTTGTAATGATGTCGCCTTTGTACATTTTTTACAGATTTTGTATGGCAAATCTTGTCGTTTGCTCAATCTGAAGACATTTTGAAAAGATTTAAAAATAATACTAGTTAAGGCAATCAATGTTCAGCGAGATTGTCCGAAATCAGCGGGATTGTCCGACATCAGCGGGATTGTCCGAAAGGGTTACCGCTACCCCGGAACATAAAGGGCGAAGGAAGGAACATGGGTGGGTTTTAGTCAGTAAGAGTCTGACACTCCCTTCCGTTCCACCCAGAGCGGGAGGGATCATTTGATGATTTCCCAACAGGAAAAAAAATAAAAAAAAGGCAATCAATGTTCCTAGCGTTTTTCCCAACTATGTTTAATTTGGCTTCCAGCCATACCGGATCCGCCTGAATACCAGTATTTTACATGAAGCGACTGCCTATCTGACTTCCACAACCCAGTTACAGGGTAACACGATACTTCTTGGTACTGGTTATCAGATTTTTTGGCTTCTGACTACCCGTAACGACTGTCAAAGATCTACGAATAACAGCCGGGACCAACGGCTTAACTACGGCAAACAAGGATTTTGTATGGAATGCGTTTCCATACAAAATCGTTGTTTTCTATGGACAAAAGCTGAACTGAGCTGAATAAGTGTGGTTAGTCCCATAACGTGCGTCCCGATGCACGGAGGGGTCTCGTTATTTAATGAATGGTTAATCCACGAACCAATCGAGGCAAGTATAGACCTTCAATCGACCCGTGCGGCTGTAATTATTTAGCCACGAGCCCCGAGTTAAATACGACCCACAATAAATTGCTAAAGATGATAATGCTGGCTGGCAAGAGTCACCTCATAAACAAAAACAAATACTTTTATCATTTCAAGTGCGAGTACAAACGCCAGCACATCAAGCTACTACAATCTGTCAAATTTCTTTAATTGATTTTCAACTATATCGCTAAAGCATTAAGGTTTAAGGTTGATTGGGAAAATTTGACAGTTTCGGGTAGCTTGATGTCTGGCGTCTGTACAATATGCGGCACGCGGCGCCACTTATAAATTCTTACTCTGTCTTCTGAAGTGTTAAGATTATTATCTTCAAGTGACACTTACGTAAACGATAATGTACGACGATAACGACCTATACGTCTTTTTGAATTTCTTTCTTTCTTTTCTTCTTTTCTTACCTACTACGCTTTGGAGTTAAAGAAAGAAAAAAAAGTATTTATTGCGACTCGTACAGGAAGATCATAAACTAAACTAAACACAGTCAAAACAAAAAAATCAAGTTAGATGTATAAAAAAAAAAGTAATAAAAAAAAATGAAACAGAAAGCCCTAGGAGGCCAAAAGGCTCCTATCTCAGCATGATGCTGCGACATTTAAAAAATGGCAATGGGCAACTAGCTTCATATTTCTGACTGACCGACCCCATAAGAGTTCAAAAGTGCCTGTAATTGGTTTATTTGAAATAAATGCTTTGAGTTTGAGTTCTGAACGACCTATATTTTAAATAATTTGCATGCTTTTGTGTTATGGCCACGAAGGAAGTGTTCTGCACTAAGATAATTATCTGTAACATGCTTTGTATAACAAGTCTCACCAGCAAGCCATGGTCCGGAGCGAGAGGGAGTGGGAGGCAGTCGCCTCCTTCTGCGAAGCAGTCATGCTAGCGAAGGAGGTGGCGGGACGGATGAGGGAGAGAGCCTCCCGTCCCAGCCGCCGCGGGAGACGCCCCGGGCGTCGGGAGTCGAGCGACGACTACCGGCCACCGTAGGCGCGGGCCTGCGGGCGGAGAGCAATGGGTAGCTCACCGCCCGATCAGGACCAGGCCCGTGCCGGACGGCGCGTAAGTGTTCCACGCGCGCCTCAAAGAGATGTCAGCATAATCAGAGGGGCCCCTTAGGGCCGAAGCCTGCCGGGTCAGCGGGATTGTCCGAAAGGGTTACCGCTGCCCCGGAACATAAAGGGCGAAGGAAGGAACATGGGTGGGTTTTAGTCAGTAAGAGTCTGACACTCCCTTCCGCTCCACCCAGAGCGGGAGGGGTCATTTGATGATTACCCATCCCAAAAAAAAAAAAAAAAGGGGTATCGTGTTACTCTGTAACTGGGCTGTGGAAGTCAGGTAGGCAGTCGCTCCATGTAAAATACTGGTATTCAACTGCATCTGGTTAGACTGAAAGCCAACTCAAACATAATTGAGACAAGGCTAGGCAGATTGATATATTTATCACAATTTTATGCAAATAAAGATACTTATTATCATGATCGTCATCATCTGCCTCGTCATCATCTGCCTCGTCATCATCTGCCTCGTCATCATCTGCCTCGTCATCATATGGAGTGACTGCCTATCAGACCTCCACAACTCAGTAAACTGGGTTACACGGTACCCCTTGGTAAGACTGCTTATCTTAACGTCTTTTGGGCTTCTGACTACCCTTAAGAAGAAAACAAACGACTGTGATTCTCAATATCAATATTTAGATTCCTCATAATAATATTATCAAATAATACTAAAGTTGGTTACAGTATTATCAATTCCATGTTCAATAATTATGTACTAATTGGAACTCCGCTCGTAAATCGAATTGATACTCGTTTGTACTCGTACGTAACTTTGGTATGAATATCGGTATTGTGTATTAACCTGACCTTCATAACTTTACTGTAAACCATAATCCTCGGAGAGAATAGAATGCTAACTGCACTTACATGCGGTCGTGAATAGTCATAATTGGCCAATCCGTCTATATGGCCAGTCCGTCTATATTCTTTACAATACCGTGTGGCGGCATCTACATCGCCACATGTGGACTACGCATCACACTATCGTCAAGAAAAATCTGGCATCGGAATTTATTTCGGAACTCCATCATCTCATCATCTGCCTAGCCTTTTCCCAACTATGTTGGGGTCGGCTTCCAGTCTAACCGGATGCAGCTGAATACCAGTATTTTACATGGAGCGACTGCCTATCTGACCTCCACAACTCAGTTACTGAGTAATACGATACCCCTTGGTAAGACTGGTTGTCAGTTTCGGGCTACTGACGACCCGTAACGACTGTCAAAGGTCCACGAATGACAGCCGGGACCAACAGCTTAACGTGCTTTCCGAGGCACGGAGGGGTCTTGATATGTGAAGATGGTCACCCATCCACGGTCCAACCGCGGCAAGCGTAGCTTAACCTGATCGATCGACCCGCGCGGCGCTTATTACTTAGCCACAAGCCCCTCGAATTTATTTCGGAACTGACAGACAAAAATTTTTAAACTTTGTTTTTTGTTTATAAGTACGGTATACTTTCGTATATGCATTTAGTAAAAAGACACTTCAATTTTATAGATTACTAGCAGCGGCCTGCGGTTTCAACCGCATAAGTATGGATCCCGTATGAATATCGGGATAAAAAGTATCTTATGTGTTATTCTATTGTATAAGATATATTAGTGTAAAGCTTCATTAATATCCGTTCAGTAGTTTTTGCGTGAAAGAGTAACAAACATCCATCCATCCTCACAAAATTTCGCGTTTTTTATATTAGTATGATTGTCAATTTCAAACTCTAATGTAGTACCAAAAATACTATTGTTACAACATTAAAATTGCATCTATATTTTACAATATTAAGTGCTATAGTGCCTTAATATTTTTAACAAAAGGAGTTTTGCATTTAAACTTCAACGTGTTTTTGAGTAGCATTTTCTGAGGTAACGTGTTTTTGAATTGCTGAAATGGCGTCTTAACTTCCGTGCAAGTTTTAGTTCGGCTGCAAGTGACAGCTCAAGCTTTCCACATTCTCATTTCTCTGTGGTAAAATATGGCATGAATCGGTAAACACGCTACGACAAATCCTACTTCCTATTAATATTATAAATGCGAAAGTTTGAAAGGATGGATAGATGGATGGATGGATGTTTGTTACTTTTTCACGCAAAATGTACTGAACGGATTTGGCTGAAATTTGGCACACAGATAGGATACTTTTTATCTCGTTATTCCCACGGGATCGAAACTTATGCAGGAGAAACCGCGGGGCGCAGCTAGTTGGACCATAAAAATCTTCAGCCCTTTTGCTTATTTCGCACATAATCTTCAAGTTCCGCCCCTTCCACTTCAAATATACATGAGATAGGCCCTTTCCGAATCTTCACTCACCTTTTCACGTGACTGACTTTCTGAGGGTAATCTTTATATCTCTTGTCAGTACAATAATATGTATCATAATGCTACGACCTATTTTGGGACTGTATATTACTTCTTTGAAGTATTAGGTATTAAATGAAAACGGACAGCATTCGATAGATTTGAAAAATAATAATAATAGAGCCGAAACCGAACATCTTTTGTCGGATGCCAGAAGTACTATGAGAGGCATCTATGAAAGTGTTGTGTGTTTGTGTGTTGTGTTGTTGTGTGTGTTGTGTTGTATTGTGTGTGTGTTTGTGTATAGTGTTGTCTTTTTACTTCCTGATTTTATATTTTATGTGTATTACACAAACTGTGTCTTTAATTTCTGTTATTGGTTTTAAACCGTTTTAATCAAAAAAATAAATAAATAAAATCGTTCGATAGGTTCACGTCAAAAACAAAACGTTCGTTCAATTCATTTTTCATTTCTGATTCTTTCTGTGTTTGTGTTCAGACGATTCACTTCAAGTGTCTGATATCTGCTGTACTAAAGGTAGTGAAATATGTTTCACAGCTGTAAAAATATTTTAGTGCCTACTTCACGTAGGAGATACTTTGATTAATAAATTAATGAGCCGACCATTGAGAGTTTATCTATTATTAACGCCTTACCCTCTACGTGATACATTCGGAAATCCTTTGTCCTTTGTGTGTATAATTAACAAGAACATTAACATTATTGGTACGGGAACAACAGGAAATCGATCGTTTGAATCCGAATAATGTAGGATTATTAGGCCCTTTGGACGTACTCGTTTTTCTTGCCGTGAAACACAACGGTTTATTCGCCGTGTAGGCACGGTTCGTCAGTGATGTATGAAAGAAAGAAAGAAAAAGTATTTATTGCGACTCGTACAGGAAGATCACAAACTAAACTAAATCAAAAATAAAAAAATAAACTAAAGTATATATTTTTTTTAAAGCAAAAAAAGAAAAATGGAACAGAAAGTCAACGTAAACATTGTTTTAAAAAAACCCTTTGAATACACGAAAATAAATAGCTTAATTTGGGGTTTGATTTAGTTACACTTTTGGGTAAATACTATTGGCAGACACAACGATAATGGAGATGGTAGAGGTTCAGCGATCGGGACGAGACTGACTCGCTGCGGAGTGGGAGGCAGTGCTGCCCTTAGATGACGACAAGAAAGTTTCCATGAAATTGATATATTATTATTTATTATGAGCCTGTGTTGTCCCACTGCAGGGCAAAGGCCTCCCTTCCCTCCTTCCCCTTTTCCCGGTCTACTGCGATTGTGGGCCAATCCTTTAAGAAGGAATCCAGCTCATCCCGCCATCTCTTTTTGAGCCTGCCGCACGGTCGTTTCCTACCATTTGGGATCCACTGTGTGGAGGCTTTTGCATATTGCAGCTCCGACATGCGACAAATATGCCCATCAGCTGTGCGGCCAGCGTCCGCTATTTGTGTTTTGGAACGAAGTATAGATTTCTCAATGAGGTCCGCATTAAATCTATGTAATAAATTATTATTGATCTTTAAGGATATTCCATAGCATTGGGAAACCGTAATAGAACGAAGTCGCGGGCAGAAACCAGTATACAAATATATTGGTTGCACTCCAAACACTTTTGCTAACGGTACTTTAGCGTCATCTCAGAGCCATCGGCCATCTTTTAGCTTTATGTTCGTCATAACAATATATGTTCATAATGTCTTAACATTTGAGGATCCTGAACAACCTACTTTCTGTTATAGTCACTTCGGGAAGCACATTATGAGTCCAGTCAACAAACAAAGATACAGATTATGGTCCATAAACCAGCAGTATTTCAATAACGACATACTTCAGGTGATAACTGAATGATAATGGAGATACGGAAGTATTGGTAAAAATATAACTGCCACCGCACCCTGGTTGGTCATCTGTAGATAAGCCTTTATTTTGTCTTTTTGTTTTCGGAGTGAGTCCTTCAAAAAGCACCCGACGGATTTGGGGCACCCCGACTCGGACAGATTACGATAGAAGGGGATGACGGGAGCTCAAGTGAGCGAGCAAAGCGACCGAACGAGCCCCCGTCATCTCCTTCGTGTTAGGTTCCTTTAAACCCTGTAGACAGAAATAGGACCCGTCACGTGATCTTCCCCACCCTAAATACTCGCACTATGCACCAATCCCGCCATTTTTCAAGGAAGTTATTCCATCGAAAAAGACACAAGACATAACATACGCATGAAAATGATGGCAGTGTGATTAGGTACTGACTTTACGGTGTCAAAAAGAAAAACGCGAACCGTTACTCACCGTACGTTTCATTGACGTCATTAGCAGGTACATTGCTGACGCTTTGTTTCGGTCACCATATTGTAGGTAATTGCTGTAAATTTGTTGTTGTTATTTTTCTTTTATTATCTATAAAAGTGTGGTTCAAACAGTGCATTTCCAGTTTTAAACGCGATCCATTCCTAAGCTATTGTTGCTTTTGCCTTTCAATGGAAAGCTGACTTTAAAATTAATTGCGTCTGTTTGTATTAAACATAGGTAAATAAGATTGAATAATAAATTGTCTTAATTTATTCTTCTTTCAATAAAACTTTGTATTTATCTTGTCAATGGTCTACCTGAGTTAGATTGAGATTTATTTGTAAAAGTACGAAGTTCTGTGATTAGCGTGGCGTGTGGTCGCCTCATTTGGTCCTAAGCCGAACTTGCCAGTGATTATAATGCCTGTTTTCACACTAGGTGACCAAACTTGGATTTCCAACCCTCGAGTCAGCGCCGACAGTTGAAAATCCAACAGCTTGATTTTATCTAGGTATTCATTTGGTCATCGCTTAGTGTTGCCCTTTGATCGACATAAGCCTCGCTTTGAAACAAATTCGAAATACAAAAGTTTTCTAGAACGTGGCTTCGAATTTCGAATCTGATTAGAAGGTAATTTTGTTTTAAAACCAGACTGTATTGAATGGCGAATTCGATATTTTTATACACATTTTTATTTGAAATTGAAATGATATCGACCTCTGAAGGCCAATTCCCGTAGGTAATTCAAAACGGAGTAATAGTAGTTGTTGAAATATAATATAATATTATTCTTGTTAGGGCTCATTTTTCAGTAACTTAATATAAATTATAAATTAAGTATTTTATTTTGAAATTTTGACAGTTATTTCATACAAAAACTGTCAGACGTCAATTTTATTCCACGAATAAAAGTTATCTGGCGATGGAAAAACCAGCCCTTAGTATACCTTTTTTTTTTTTTTTTTGGGATGGGAAATCATCAAATGACCCCTCCCGCTCTGGGTGGAGCGGAAGGGAGTGTCAGGCTCTTACTGACTAAAACCCACCCATGTTCCTTCCTTCGCCCTTTATGTTCCGGGGTAGCGGTAACCCTTTCGGACAATCCCGCTGCCCCGGCAGGCTTCGGCCCTGAGGGGCCCCTCGTTATGCTGACATCTCTTTGAGGCGCGCGTGGAACACTTACGCGCCGTCCGGCACGGGCCTGGTCCTGATCGGGCGGTGAGCTACCCATTGCTCTCCGCCCGCAGGCCCGCGCCTACGGTGGCCGGTAGTCGTCGCTCGACTCCCGACGCCCGGGGCGTCTCCCGCGGCGGCTGGGATGGGAGGCTCTCTCCCTCATCCGTCCCGCCACCTCCTTCGCTAGCATGACTGCTTCGCAGAAGGAGGCGACTGCCTCCCACTCCCTCTCGCTCCGGACAATGGCTTGCACCAGGTCCGGGCGCGAGAGGCCGCCGCCGCTGCCGATCGCCTCTACGAGGACACGGCGGTGCTCCGCCCAAGCGGGGCAGACCTCCACCGTGTGCTCCACCGTGTCCTCTGGGCGATCCTGGCAATGGTGACACCCGGGCGTTTCCTCCCGCCTGATGATGTGCAGGAACCTCCCGAAACTTCCGTGTCCGGTGAGGACCTGCGTCAGGCGGTAGGTGAGGGTGCCGTGGCGCCTCTCTAGCCACTCCTCAAAGAGGGGTCTTATCGCCGCTATCGCGGCGTGCCCTGCGCTGGGTTGCGACAGTCGCTCTTTCCATGTCGCCATGAGATCAAGCCGGAGGTCCGTCCGCTCCGCAGCAATTTGCCGCGGGAGCGGACTTTCCCCCCGGCGTAGTGCCTCCGCGCGCCACTCATACAGGCGCGCGAGGACTATCGCCTCCAGATCCCATGGCGGCAGTCCGGCAAGGAGGCTTGCCGCCTCGCGCGAGATCGTGCGGTAGCCCCGGATTAGCCTTACGGCTACCACCTTCTGGGGCGCGTTCAGGTAGTGGGCGGCTCGCCGCCGCAGTGAACGCGCCCACACCGGGGCCCCGTATATGGCCATGGACCGCACGACCCCCGCGTAAAGCCTCCGGCAGGAGGCGTTTGGCCCCCCCAGGTTGGGCAAGAGCCGCTTGAAGGCGGCCCCAGCCCGTTCCAGTTTGGGGGCCAAACGTCGGAAGTGCTCGACGAAGTTCCACCGGCTGTGCCCTTAGTATACTTACTTACAATTAACAATATTTTATTTATCATTTCAATACCTCCTTCTATTCATAATAGGCATTTTTGCACCAGTTCAAAACTTTCCGTTCATTGCTACAATCAAGTTTTATAAATAATTACAAAATTACCAAGCATAACTAATGACGTAGACATAGCCAAGTATGATAGTCGGACAAGTATGGTATGGTATGGTACGTATGGCCTTTGCTATTTTGATCAGAAGTGAGAACGGTAACAAGCTATCTCTAAGGGCTCCCGAGACCAGCTCGCCGCCCGGCAAGGACCAGGCCCGAGTCGACGGCGAGTTGTGTTCCACGCGCGCCTCAAAGAGATGTCAGCACGAAGTGACGGGGTCCGCTAGGGCCGATGCCTGCCAGGGCCGCGGGTTGTTCGAAAGAGATACCGTGGTCCCTGGCATAGGCAACTGAAGGAACACGGGTGGGTTTTAATCAGTAAAAGTCTGACACGCCCTCCTGCTCCGCCCAGAGCGGGAGAAGTCATATGATGATTTCCCAACCAGAAAAAAAAGGGCTCCCGAGACTCTAATAGAACAATTTCTATGAAAACATAATGGAAATTTCTCTAGCAGAATCGCGTCACACCATTACACCGCGCTTGTCTACTGAAACTTTACCCCTTGTCCGACTACGTGATCGTCGCGTTCATATATCACTTTACGTTCGGTGAACCTAAACACGTGGTTGCGCGTGGTTGGCGTCTTTTATGGGATAAAGTATTTATTTCAGAAAAGAAGTCAAATCTATTTATTCGTTTATTTCAGTCTGTTATTGATGACATTCGATAGCGCGCAACTAATAACGTTTCTTGGCACTCTTTATTTTTGTGACAAGGGACTATAAAGTTTAAAATAAAAACTTTTTTATTTTACAACCATTATTTTTCACTGCCGGGCAAAATCCTCTCTACTCTCTTTTCACCACTATCTGTCCAGAGCTGCCAAGGACAAATCTTAATAAGAATGTACAGCTCTTCCCGCCATCTCTGTCTCGGCCTACCAGGATGTCTTTTGCGGGACCCACTGGGTTGTAAGTTTAGCCCATAGATCGTCTGACTTGCAGTAGATGTGTCCAGCCCAATTGGCAGCTTTCCGAGTGACATCAGAGGCGCAATTTTCGTAATTTAAACAACGTTCACAGTCTTATCTCAGTCACAATTTATCAAAAATACCTCTAATTTCCCTATATTTTTGACAAGTTTTTGACATTGATGAAGAACTGATTCTTTTCAGTCGATTTTTCTATGAAACATTTTGTTAGTAAGAATAACGGTTTTAAAATCACCTTTAGTAATATAATAACATGAATTTGTTGAAAAATTTTATTTGTTTTTTCTTTGAACGGATATTTTTAGGAAAAACATGTGTATTTTGTTTTATTTTCAGTATAAATCTTTTCAGTTAAATATGTGTTGGGTAAGTAAATATTTTTTTCACGATACATTCGTGAATTTTAAAGGTATATTTGCTTCACCTGACCTCCACCTGTTCCACAACAACTTCTCAACTCAACAACAACAACAACTCAACTCAAGAACTCTCAACTCAACTCAACTCAACTTCAACATCTTCACTCAAATTCTCTTCTTCTTCTTCTTTCTTTTCTATTTTGTTTTTCTCAAACAATATATCTATTTCATTCCATCTTATGTCATCATCATCTGCTTAACCTTTTCCCAACTATGTTGTCTGGGTCGGCTTCTAGTCTAACCGGATACAGCTGAATACCAGTATTTTATTACTGCCTATCCGAACTCCACAGCTTAGTTAGTAGTCAGACTGTTGGCCTAATCGCATCTATTTTCTACAAAGTTATAGTTTATTTTAAACATAAATGTATTTTTCTTTCTTTCTTTTCTTTTATACAGATCGCTACTGATATAGATTATTGGGATTTTAAAACCAAAGGTATATAGGGTTATCTACCTCCAGTATACCAAAACTGGTGATAGATAAGTAATTGGATTCGGCCGTAATACCCACTGTTCCTTCTAGTACACACGGCGACACAACAAGTTAAATATTTCCAGTTTTAGATGACCCGCATTGTATAGGTTTTTCTTACAATGAAAAATCAGCTTATGCTGGTTTGTATATAGGTTGATGTGTAGCCGTGCGTACCATGAGTAAAAAAAAACATAGTTACATACTTTATTCTATTCAAAACTTTGTTTACAAGAGAGAACCAATAAATCACGTTCGCTAATTTAGTATTCACACTAAAATTCACTAAATATTTAGTGCTGTGTATTTTTATAGACACTAAAATTTAGGTATCGCACACAAATCTTTTCTGCTACCAATACTTTCAAAGTTTAATGTTCACATTAATATAGACTTTGTAACGACGGGAACATTTTTTTTCCATTAGGAATTTCTCAGTAACAGCCTGGAGTCTAAAATTTTCTGCTACCACTACTTTTACTGTTTAATGTTCACATTAATATAAAATTTGTAACGACGGGAACATTTTTTTTCCATTAGGAATTTCTCAATAGCAGCCTGGAGTCTGGATTTGTTCCCGGTTGATGGCAATAGGCTCATCCCCTATTATATGGGACTTAGGGCTGATTTTTCCAATGCTAGAAAATTTTATCCGAGGAATAATTAAAAAATTTTGACAGTTCTTCCATACAAAATATGTCAGACGTCAATTTTATTCCACGAATAAAATAATAATTATCATAATTAAATGTTGTCGCGCATCGGCAAGCGTAGTGTGGGACGCCCCCCAGATAGATGGACGGACGACATAAAGAAGGTTGCTGGGACGGACTGGATGCGGAAGGCGGAGGACAGGGTGTTGTGGCGCAGCCTGGGAGAGGCCTATGTCCAGCAGTGGACTGCGATAGGCTGAGTTGATTAATTGGTTGATTGATGTTATATTATTTATATAGGCTCTCCCTATAAGTATACCCTTTCACACAAAAGAAGAATTTGTCAAATTGGTTTATAAATGGCGGAGTTTTGAGACAACAAACATAAAAAAGTACAACCGAATTGAGAACCTCGTTCTTTTTTTGTTTTTTTTTTTAAACAGCAGACTGGACTAAACGTAAAGTTACATTAGAGTATTCAGGCGTTAGTATGTATTTAAAACAACAACTTTGTTATAAAAACACTGGATAAAGTTTAATCGTATGTGGGAAAATGTTTACATAATCTAGTTACTTTACACCGCACAGTTTGTTTTAACTTGATTTTATTGACTTAACTAGCTTTTGTAACTAAAGCTTTATAAACTTTGTTTTAAATCGTTCTGCATTTATGGCATTTTTGGGAGAAATCCCCAAAATTTGTTTTTCCATTTGCAATTTTGGGATTATTTATTGAACGTATTAGAAAATGTATCCATGGAGTTTCATGCCCGTGATTATTATTAAGAACCTACTACGTTTGGGAATGTGCTACTACTAGCTTCAGCTTTCTGACTAACCGACTCCTTTAGAAAATCAAAAATGCCTTTGAGAGATGATTGTATTTGAGAAAGAAGAGAAGTTTGAGTTTGGCTGCGAAACTCGCAGGGGCCGAATTTTAATCACAGCATATTCAACTTATATCTTTACCACTGCTGGGACACAGGCCACCTCTTTATTATAGGGAATGGGGTGTAAACGACCACGCGGGCGCAGTTTGGGTTGGCCACAATACATAATATGTATTGTGGCCAACCCGAACTGCGCCCGCGGTCCTAGAACCAAAAATTCGAAGATATTATCTTCGAATTTTTGGTTCTAGGACATGCCGGTTCCCTCACAATGTTTTTCTTTACCGGCTTTGAGAGCAATGGTGATAGTGTGGGAAGGTTACTTTGTAAAATAATAAATTTTAAACACTTTTTTTTTTAAGTTATTTTGAACACGTTAGTTTAAAATTCAGGGCTTACAATAAGTCGTCACATCCATATTCCATACCTCATCATCTGCCTAACTTTTTCCCAACTGTTTTTGGCTTGGGGTCAGTTTCCAGTCTAACCGGATGCAGCTGAATACCAGTATTTTATGTGGAGCGACTGCCTATTCGACCTCCACAACCCAGGGGGTCTACTCCGAAGTGGTATCGGCCGAATGTTCGGCCGTTTCCTGCTACGAAGTTACTATTTGGTTCGGTCGGTCCCTATCCTACACTCCTACAATCTTTCGAATATTGACTATGGTCCCGACCCATCTGAGCGAATCCGAGCTGTTTTCGCATTTTTCAATAATATTCGGTTAGCCATGTGTCGGTCATTCGCACTTTGCACTTCGTAGTAGACCCCCAGTTACTGGGTAATACGATACCCCTTGGTAAGACTGGTTGTGAGACTTTCGGGCTTCTGAGAACCTGTAACAACTGTCAAAGATCTACGAATGATAGCCGGGAGCAACGGCTTAACGTGCTTTCCGAGGCATGGAGGGGTCTTGGTATGTGAAGATGGTCGTAGCTTAACCTGATTGATCGAACCGTGCGGCTGTTATTTCTTAGCCTCAAGACCGACCCACCAGAAAAAAATATTTGAACCAAAAAACGTTATTGATTAATTTTTTTATTTATTATTTATTTTGCTTACCAACATTTACCACTCAGTCAGTTTTCAATTTAACTAGAAACATCTACGTTCCTAGAAACTTATTGTTGTAAAACCACTCAAGCACGAATCCAATCTTTCTTTCATTTGAATTCAAACATTATGCTCAAAGATATTATTTTCTCCTTCCCAAGCATTTTCAGTAACACTAAGCGATACCTAAATAAATGCTGTGTTGCATTTTGAACTTTCTGCATTAAGCCGAGCGTTGACAATCCAACAGCACGATTTTATTCAGGCATTCATTTAGATATCCCCTAATGCTCTTGTTAGTAAGAAACATTAATATCTCAAGATGCCAACACTTAGCTCACTCAAGACAACATAAGACTTTATTTTCCTAATTTGTTTTTGTTACAAGAACGAGATTTAATTTGTTTTCCATTGTCTAAGCATCTGTGATAAGCATCTGTCTACTCTGGACAGTAAATTACAATGGGCTCTTAGGAATAATGAGAGAGGAATATGAATTACGGAGGGATGGTGAAATTATAACGAAGAGAGCAAAATCTACAAAGTGTTTGATAAATACGTGTTTGGCAAATTGCTTTTAGATTTGAAGATAATATTTGTTTTAACGTGATTTAGGAATGATAGTGATTCGATGATTCGATTTGTTGGCCATTTTATATTTTGTTAAGTACCTAGTACTAGGTAGAGTAGTGGTGGCCCAGTGGTAATGGCTCCAACTTACGAGTTGTAGGTCGTGGGTTCGAACCCAAGCAGGCGCTATACTTTGTGTAAATCATTTCATTACCACTGCTCTCAAAACGGTGAAGGAAAGCATCGTGAGGAAACCGACATGTCCTAGAACCTAAAATTCGAAGATATATGACATCTACCAACCCGCAGCCTATACGGTTCCCACTGCTGGGACACAGGCCTCCTCTCGTTGAAAGGGGTCGTAATCCACCACGCGGGGCCAGAGCGGGTCGGTAGACGTCAAATGGTTACGAATTTTTGGTTCTAGGACATGCCGGTTTCATCACGATGTTTTCCTTCACTGTTTTGAGAGCAGTTTTACTATGCTTGAATTACCTTTAATCCCTGAATGGCTTCTATATACAGAAAACGACAATTACACTTTATTTTAACATTCTTTTTCAACATTTACCGCACAAATATCCAAGTCTCGAATCGAAACCTCATTCCGTAGTTTGCATCAAATATTCAAAACGTATTCACTAGGGGTTGGGAAGTACCGAGTGACACTAAAAGGAGATAGAGTTGTTAAATTTAACGTGGCACACATAACTGTCGGGTTAAACCACCGTTAAAGTTGAACTGAACTCGTGTTAACGTACGTGAGTAGGTACTTCGTGTGGATGTTCAGCATAGAATTCTGATTATTTATTTTTTTATATATACTTTATTGTACACCACAAAAATACATAGCATAAAAAATACATTAAACACTACAAAATATACAATGGGCGGCCTTATCGCAATACTGCGATCTCTACCAGGCAACCTTAGAATGGACAGTGATTTTCCTGGACATAAAATGGGACTGTCGTTGGTGGAAATATTATGTATACAATACATTAAAATAGATACACAAATATATACATATCCAAAATTATAGATACATAAATACATATATCCTACTTCCTACTAATATTATAAATGCGAAAGTTTGTATGGATGGATGGATGGATGTTTGTTACTCTTTCACGCAAAAACTACTGATTGGATTTGGATGAAATTTGGCACACAGATGGTTTATAACCAGGATTAACATATAGGATACTTTTTATGCGGGTGAAACCGCGGGGCGCAGCTAGTACTATATATATAAGCAACGAAAAATAAAAGAACTGTAGATGATTGTGTGTGAGTCAAACTGTTTACCGCAAATAAACGTATTTACTTTCCTTCTTTCTTTTAAAGTTGTCATACACTGGGCGATGAAGTGCGCATCTAATAAATAGTTGCTACAGAAAATGTGAAAAGTCAGTTTATTTAGGGATGAAAGACTTGTGATCTGTCAAGCAGCCTGTTAGTTAGTCAAGCAATCTGGCTGTTTATTGCACAAGCGTAAACTTGTACAAAAACCGGCCAAATGTGAGTCAGACTTGCACACACGAAGGGTTTCGTACCACAAGGCAAAAACGCCAAAAACACCTGTTCTTGTATGGAGATCCCCTTAAATTTGTAACTTTCTTTTTGTTTATTAGTTGCTGTTATAGCGACAATAGAAATGTCTGTGAAAATTTCAACTGACTACATTACGGTTCATGAGATACAGCCCGCTGACAGACAAACGGACGGACGGAGGGACAGCGGAGGCTTAGTAATAGGGACCTTTTGGCACCCTTTGGGTACGGAACCCTAAAAACTATAAATTTCCAATGTTTTCTATAGATTCATAAGCAGAGGCAGTGTAGCTTTATTGTCGGCGCAACGCCACAGGCCACAGTTGCTGGCAACTATTTAATTATTGTAATAATATAAGTTTATTTTGAGGCCTCTATGAGTTTGCTTTGGCCCCTGGTACGCCTTTCAAAGGTCCGGGTCCCCAGGGCCATATGTAAAATATATAAGTTTATTCAGTAATTGTTTGCAACGATACACATATCTTATGGGCTATATTTTCTTGTTACAAATGAATTAGACGTCTGTAGCCGAACTAGGCGAAAGTCTGTATTTCAGCTATCAGCGCACAAACCCAAATAAAACACTTAAAAATAGCCAACTAGTAGAGATGTTGACATTGTAAGATTAAAAAAAAATCTGATGTTAAACTATTTTTTAAGCTGGTAGTCGCCGATTCTAGTCTTGATCACCGATTCTAATCTAATTTGAGATGGTTAAGTGATTGATACTAAGGGCTGATTTTCCAATCATCTGATAACTTTAATTTATGGAAAAATCAGCCCTAAGTCAAATGAAACAATTCTCAATTTCAATTTCAAATTGCCTTTAGTGGCTTAATCTTGATTTGATTAAAGGATTAGACATCAGAAATCGGGGACTTTTAAAGTCCGGACATAATCTTGTCTTCACATGATCTGACCAAGATTGTGTCTGGACTTTAAAAGAGACTGACCCTTGAGTTTGTTTCGCCATTTCTTCTCAGGGGTAGTCAAATAGGAAATATAGAATCCATCTACCTTATTTTTTTGTAATATTATGACGTGTAAATGTGATTCCGATATCCTTTTTACAGATCAAACTATTTCATTTAATTTCATATCCCCAGATTACTCTTTAAAATAGGCCTCCCCCAGGTTTTCCAATAGGACACGGTCGTAAGTTTTTTAATAAACAATAAAAACACCTTCTATTAGTGGAAGGCGCAGCACTGGCTGCTCCACCACAAACGCCATTTGTCATGGAACGAATTCACTCATGATCCGACAGCCGATTGCAAATGGAATAAAAAAAAAGAAAAAAAAAGAACACTTATACATTCAGATTCTCACTGAGCTACGCAATACTACTCCCGGAAAACCCCAAAAATTAGACTATCATGAAATATTTTGCTGTGTAAGAATTTCCAGAACCACCTTCTTTATTGGAACATTCACTCGCATCATAAACCAAATAGACATTTTCCTATATCCTACCTACACAGGCAGAAAACCGTTTCCAGCTTACCGAAAAAAGATTACCCATTACCCAGTTACCTGTTATATTTGCTGACAAGACTAACGGCGCGTTTTTCGCGCAAATACCAAATATTGTATAAGACATGCTTTCATTTGAGCCGACGACGTGTCGCAATTTGAAAAATTGATAGTGTATTCGGGCGTGGGATGTTTTATGAATAAAATTCGCTGTTTCTTGGGATATATCGTTCTGTTTTTTTCTTAAGAGTGTAGTTTTAGGAAAATTCTTTCATACAGATTTTTTTCGTGGTATTTAAACCAACAGTGCCGCCAGTGTCGGTAAAGCTCAGAGACTAAGCAAGCTGAAGTGGCAATCAGCCGGCTATATAGCCGTAGAACCAATGACCATTGGGTTCGACGTGTTCTTGAGTGGAGACCGCGAATCGGCAAACTTAAGATAGGACGCCCTCAGGTTCGGGGGCGACGATCTTAGCAGGGTGGCTGGTAGAAGCTGAGAAGCTGGATGAGAGTAACCGAGAATCGAGTAGAATGTCGTGCGACTGGAGAGGCCTATATTCAGCAGTGGTCTGCTGAAGGCTGATGATGATGTGACGCAACAATGCAATGCTCTGATGTGGACACGACTTTTGCTGCTTGTTATAATATAATATTTATTTGCATAATACATGGTACTACATAAAGTTGTTTTAAAAATACATTATAGAGCATACATGTTTTGCTTATATATGGCATGCAAATTATAAAAAAAAAAAAAAAATTATTCAAGTATAAAGTAAAGTAAAACTATGATTTTCGAGGAAAGTTAAATTCTAACTGTAATGTAGACCTGCCTGATCTAGGTTTATGAAAAACCTGTGTTTCAGGCCATCAATTTACATCAAACATTTAAAAAGAAGACAGCAATAAACGTATTAGAAGCTAAATTGAAAAGAAGGTATAATATTTTCAATGACTTAACCAGTTACTATTTGCATATAAAACTAGAAAACTATATTATATATTAAAACTAGGTTATGTAAGATATACAATAATGTTTAAATAAATTAACGAATAATATTAAAGTAGATAAAGTGGAGATTATTATTTATTAGGTAAAGGAAGAGGCTTATATTAGAGTAGGTAGATAGATTTTATTTTAAAATTTCTAGTAGTTTTTCCGTGTCTGCATAATTGAGTTTTGCCAAATATTCCTGTACTAGCAAATTACACCTATTATAACTTAAACTATAAATCTTTAGCACTCTGTTAAATTGGTTATACAAATAGGGTCCTAAAAATAAATAAAATCGATTATATAAGTTACATCACAAAATGTTTCTCGACGCGCCGTTTAATTTTTTCAAACCATTTTTTAAGTCTTCTGCGATCAATTTCCTACGGTATACCCAAATCTTGTAACGAAATATAATGAGAAATTAATTGAAGGCTAAAAATATCTTTTGCCATAGGCCTTTCAGTTTCGGCCATTAATGGAAAGATTTTAATACCAGAGACACCTAAAATGAAAGAGAATAATTCCACCGTAGGTTATGCAATATGGACGGATTTGTGATAGGTATGGTAAGGTATGTACCGCAGCTGAAGTGGAAAAATATCAACTAACTTTTGGAGGGTACCTTAGGTATGTAAAATAGTGTCCTCCAAAAGTTATTTAATATTTTATGTATGTAAAATACTTACGGATTACGTGTAACGAGTTTCAGCAGCGCGATGTTAACGTGTAATTTGTAAATACATAACGAAGGCACTGTATTTTTTATTCAGGATTTGAACTGAAATATATACTGTCTTTTATCTTATGCTTTCATTGAATTTGAATAAAAATACACTCTGTATGAAGTAAATATGGTACGCATTTTAAAAACTGAAAAAAATGTCCCGGCTGTCATTTTTCGATCTTTGACAGTCGCTATGGTATGTAGTCTGTAGCCTGAAAGTCTGACAACCAGCCTTACCGGGTATCGTGTTATCTAGCAACTGAAATATGGAGAAAATATTGGTAAAAAAAAAGAAAGAAAAATTTTTTTTCACAGACTAACGTCACACAACACAATATATACTACAAGTAAAAAAAAAGAAATATTAAAAAGAAAACAAAGGTACTCAGCTGCATCAAGTTAGACTGGAAGCTGACCACAAGATAGTTGGGAAAAGACTAGACAGATGATAATGATGAGCCCGTAATATATGTGACCACTTATTTTTAAGTTCCCATATGTTGAACCCAGATCCCCAAGCTCAGAAGTCGTTCTTATGTGACTGGAACAACCTCAAGGCAGTAAAAAAATATACCATGAATCCATAATATACGCTCCAAGACAGGTATCGCCGATGTTGGCGATAAGTCTACGAGGCTGAAGTGGGACTGAGCGGGTCACACCTATAGAATGCATTCAGACAGATGGGTCAAAATCGTCACACAGTGGGTGCCTGAAGACGTTCCTAACTGATTGAACGGAGAAGGTACAGGACAAAGAAAAGTGGAAAAATATGGGGTAGACCTTTGCCCAGCGGTGAGACAATACAGGTTGAGAAAAAAAATTGTGGTGAAAATGTTGCATAATAATTGGGTCAACGTTTTCAAATGCTAAGTATGACGGCTTGAAAGTCTAACCTAGTTATTAAAAAGCTGTCTAAACTTCGTACTCTAGACCACTTAAATCATGTCTTTTAATTACATTTGAGATCGATTTTAAGCTTGAGTCTGGCATTAAAATGGCGCTAGGGGTTCTAAAGAGAGCTTAAACGTGGTTGTGTAGTAATAAAATGTTATAATGGAATGATTAAATATGCTCTAAGAAAATGATAAACCTTGTGAAATGGTTTGTTAAATGTGAAATACGTGAAGTTAGCAAATAAATGGAGGTAGAAAAACGGGAATATTTAACTGATCCTCTAAAAAACTTAATGGCCTTCTAATGAAGCACCCTTTTTTAAATTAATGATCCTCTTAAAACTTTTCGGGCCTCAATGATGCACACAAACAAATGAGCTTTTACAAATAAATTAGCGTCGTTTAACTTTCTCGTTTTCCAGCGCCATCTAGTTTTAAAATATTGACCAACAAAATATTGACGTGTAAAAGTGTCTTAAAAGATATACTTACATAATTAAACATTTCGTTTCATTTCATTTTCGCCAGAATCCAGATTTTGTTTTTCGCCAGAGACCACGAAATTCTGGACGATTTAATAAATCCCCAATGAGACTTTGAGAGACCGGGACGTGACAAAAACATCCCAATTTTACAAATTACAGATTACTTCAAACGAAGATAGATAGAAGGCCAAACCAATCAAAATATCAGAATAGACATAATAAATAGCGAAGTTGATGAGCTTTTGGAGAAAAACAAAGTTTATTTATACCTTTTAAATAGCTTTTATTTCTATAAAGATGTCAACTGGCTAGTCGGTTTTTATTTTTGAACTAATTCATGTCAATTCATACATATTGCTTCAGTCTTTAAACGTATTTTTACTAATAATAAGGCTGAAGAGTTTGTTTGTTTTTTTTTGTTTGTTTGAACGCGCTAATATCTGAGGGGCAATTCTAGTAAATTTAAGAAAGTTCACAGTCTGATCTCAGTCTCAATCCGTCAAAAATACGTCAAATTTCCCTACATTTTAACAAGTTTTAGACATTTGTTTGTCGCCGAGATGAGACTGCGACTAGATTTTGATCGTTTTAAATTACGAGGATTGGTCTTCTGGAATCAGTCGGATTTGAGAAAATCTTTTTGCATCTGGTAGTCCAATTCTTTAAGAAGGCTATATGCTAGAAGCCTTTAACATCACGCCACGGCCAAAATTTTCACAATGCCGATGAGATTTTTACAGAACTACCGGTCTTTATTCTAAATTGTTATTTGGTATGTGGGTATTGAGAAAACAAATGATTTTTATTGTTAATTCCATCATTAGATAAACTGTTAACGAATATAAAAAATCTAGCAAAAAAGGACTTAAAGCCAAAACACGCTGAAATAAAACGTACGTTACACAAAGTCGTTTTGTCCACTATAAAGTTTGTTCCGTAACTGCCACTCAATCAAGCCTTTACAACTAAAAATCACGAAAAACTCCAAACGTCCTCAATCACACCGATTTAGTACAGTCGTTTGAATTAAAACGCAGTCATAAACTAACAACGCTGTATACCTACTGTAACTTTTAGACATAGCGCACACTATGCGACATGCGACTTGACAGCATGGCAACTAGACGCAACGACAGGTTGTGGCACAAATTTTCAATTATATTTTGTTAAAAGCTCCGCACACTTGGCGTTGAGTAGCAGAATCGCAGCGACAGGCCAGGGAGAGAGTCATACTTTCTCGCTGCTTGTCGCAGCGTCTAGACGATATATATGCACATCCTACGACAGTCACCTGCGACAGTTCAGTGTCTTGTCGTTGAGTTGTCGCAGTTGCATGTCGCATATTGTGCGAGCTGGTTTAGAACATAGGTAGTATAGGTATATAGTAGTATGCTTTTTGAGGCGTTGTGTAGTTTCTGCCTATATGTACCCCAGGCAGCAACAACAGAACACCATGTGTGCATGTAACATATTTTGTTTTTATTTCGAATGCTCTAATTAATTCATGCAATAAACTATCTACTACTATAAAGCTGGAGTTGATTAATTTTAATTTCAGAACCTTGTAAAGGCCTAGATTATTAACGCCAGGCACTCGAAAAATACCAATAGAACTTGATATTAGTACCGTAAAATGAAGCAAAATGAAATCCATGTAATTGCACCAAAATTGGTGCATTTAATTCATCAGTAAGTTTTGTAAAAGGTGTCGAAAAGAGAAAGCACGAGCAGTGTACTTTCTGAGTTTATCTAGGACATTATTGACAATGTCGACACATGTCGACAACCTCGTGAGCCAAGTCAAGATACTTGATTTGTTTATCTTTCTCGGCTTTCACAAGGTTCTCATCATGCGGGACGGTTTTATCAACAATCATTGCGCGCCGCTCTGATTGATCCACCACCACTATATCAGGCTTATTGGCAACAATAGTCCTGTCAGTGATGATGGATCGATCCCAGTACAACGTGATATTTCCATTTTCGAGAACTGGGTCGGGTACATACCTAGTACGGCACCTCAGATTCCACAAGGCTGTATTTCAGAGCAAGTTGCTGATGGATTATCCTGGCTACAAGGTTATGTCTATGCAAGTATTCTCCGTTAGCTAAACGAGAACACCCGGAGATAATATGCCTGATTGATTCTCCCGGCCGGTGGCATGCCAGACAGGTGTTAACCGTGCCGTCTTTCACAATAAATCTCCGGTAATTGTTCGTCATCATAACTTCGTCCATAATTGCACAGACAAAACCTTCGGTTTCTTCAAAGAGGTCACCGAAACGTAGCCAAGGTACGGATGCTAGTAGATCTACATCGGGCCCATGTAGGGCCCGGTAAAAACGTCCGTGAAGCTCCTTACTCTGCCATACCTCCAAGCGATCATTAGTGTCAAGCACTACTGGGGGTCTACTACGAAGTGCAAAGTGCGAATGATCGGATCGGACCGACACATGGCCGAACCGAATATTATTGAAAAATGCGAAAAAAGTTAGAATCGGCTCAGTTGGGTCGGGACTATAGTCAATATTCGAAAGAGTGTAGGAGTGTAGGATCGGGACCGACCGAACCAAATAGTAACTTCGTAGCAGGAAACGGCGAAACATTCGGCCGATACCACTTCGGAGTAGACCCCCTGGCTTGCGCCAGTTCTCTTTAGCCAATGAGAGCAGGGTGAGACCCTATATTATTATTATACATATAATAGAATCTCTTATCGAAGTTTCAACACAGTGTTGTTCTACCTGTTGGCAAAGTCCTTTAGTCTCAACAGAACAACATTCCAACTTATAGGCCTCATAACCATAAGCTCGACCCCTATTCTATGGGACCATAGCGAACAGCGGGTGCAATTTATACCCTCCCCAATCCATTGGGAATCACAGGCCTTACTGCTGTAAAATAGGTACAGAACCATTTTACGTGCAATACGTCTACAACTAATAAATTTAAAGTTCCGAATGTTCTTTTGACATTACGATACGGTGTGATAGGCTGATTTATGTGTCGGTACTCGCACATGCCGGTTTTTATGTACTATGTTCTTTTATATTTTGTTATCGTGTGGTCGATGTGGTATAAAATATTTTTATATTATACCGCTGGAAATAACCGCTGTATGGCGTGGTTACAACAGATAGAGACAATCGATGAGCGTGTAGCGGTATCTGCAACGCCACATGCGAACAACGCGTCATACTGACGTCACGCAAATCCTGCATCTCGCAAGCAGAGTTTACCGCGCAATTAGCATAGATACAATTTCCCAACATCAATCGTTGGGCAATTGCCCGCCAGACTCAATACCCGTCTGGTTGGAGGATCCGCCCTTTTCTATGGAGGATGAGTGAACTTTACACCCTGTTCCTCATACCTCTATAAGCGTAAAACTATTCTGTACCTAACACCCTGCTGACTATTCTATAAGTATAGAAAATTTGGGTCTAAAAACTTATAGAGTGATTTATAGGCCAACCGCTTAACTGAGACGTTGCCTGAGGTAGCAGTGCTTATTTCAATTTAATTTTTATTTAGTCCATTTTAAATTATTTATTTTCATTTTATTTTTTTATTTATTTCAATTTCATCTAACAAACAACAACAACAAACACAAAAATCAAACAAAAACAGAAACAAAAACACAAACAACACAGAAACAGAAACAGTATTTTATAAATATAAACATTATTTTAATGGTAATTGAGTTGATTTTATCTAATTTATTTATTTTTAATTATTAATTTAAATATGATTTTAATTTTAGATTTTTATGTACTAACATAGTTTTAAGATATCTAATGTTATGTAATTCTAACAAAATATGGACATTTAAATAGTCTGAATTAAACGAATTTGATTTTACCTATTTTATTTATTTTTATAACATTACTAGCTGCACCCCGCGTTTTCAACCGCATAATTTTCGATCCCGTGGGAATATCAGGATAAAAAGTACACTATATGTTAACCCTGGTTATAAACCATCTGTGTGCCAAATTTCATCCAAATCCGTTCAGTAGTTTTTGCGTGAAAGAGTAACAAACATCCATTCATCCATACAAACTTTCACGTTTATACCTTATATTAGTAGGATTTATTAAACCAATAAAACGATGGTCGGGCTGGGTAAATGTTCGGAATTTCGTACGTATTGGTATTTCACGTGACTTTATGAAAAAACTAATCATAATATTTTGATACACAACAGATGCCCGGTGTTTTAGTAAAACTTGTCGTAATTTATTATTAATTACTCTGTTATAATACATTCTTGATTAAGTAGACGTGTCTGAAACTATTTGTTGATAATCCAAGTCTTGATAGATGGCTGACAAAATGTTTTTGAGGTTATGTTCAAGTTTTGATTCGAATTTTTACGTAAATGGCTTTAAGATTAGAAAATCACGAGGGTTTTTCGTTTTATGCATAATTTATTAGAACGGCTTCCATATTTTGATCTACAATTTATCGTGTTTCGATACCGACATCAATTACGTCTGTGAAGTTTGAACAAACAAAAAAAAACATTAAACTGATATTTTAATAAGTGAATAAGATTTTTTACATGACATACATACTCAGCTTATAATGTTCCCACTGCTGGGACACAGGCTTCCTCTCTGTAAGAGGGAGTGGGTAATCCACCACGCGGGCCCAGTGCGAGCTAGTAGATGTCACATTTCTTCGAATTTTTGGTTCTAGGACATGCCGGTTTCCTCACGATGTTTTCCTTCACCGTTTTGAAAACAGTGGTGATGATATAATTTTCACACGGTGAAGTGGCTGAAGTGACTGGGTTCGAACCTACGACCTACAACTCGTTTGTCGCGGCCGTGACCACTGGGCCGCCACTGCTCTTATTATTTTATCGTGATTCGATTCCGATATCAATTACGTTTTTGAAGCCAAAAAAGAAACAATTTTTTTAAATTGATATTTTAATATTTGAATAAGATACTTACACTAAAAAGGTATCCAATTAAAAAAAAAACAAAATAATTTCTGTTTTGTTTTATCATGTTTAGATAATGATACCCATCACGTCTACTGAGTTTCGCTAGCTAATTTATTTTGACCCTGTATTTAATACTAACTTCGCCCCGCGGTTTCATCCGCTTAAGTTTTGATCCCATGGTAATATCGGGATGAAAAGTATCCTACGTATCCTATATGTATAATCTAGGTTAAGAACCACCCGTGTACCAAATTTCATCCAAATCCGTTCAGTAGTTTTTACGTGAAAGAGTAACAATCATCCATCCGTCCATACAAACTTTCACGTTTTTAATATTAGTAGCATTACGCTAAACAAAATCCTATTTTAAACTTACGATCTTTCCCCGTATTACTTCACAACTTCCCGGAAAAACAGTTGATCCCGTTTCCCGGACGGGACTCGATTAAAACCGTTATCTCCGTTGCATCGGTTAAGTAAGGGTCGAATAAACGGGATTACCAGAACGGGCGGAACCCTTGTTTGTACAAATAACATCAGGCTTGCCATCTTCTGGGAAAATGCGTGGCGGTAGCTATATTGGTGTGGTGTATAATATAAATAATAATAGGCTTTATTTAACAATCTTTCATGAAATTAACCTTTAAGAGAAAAGAAAAAATGCAATTTAACTATATGTAAGCATAGGCCTGAGGGGCTTGTGGCTAAGTAATAACAGCCGCACGGGTCGATCGATCAGGTTAAGCTACGCTTGCCGCGGTTGGTCCGTAGATGGGTGACCATCTTCACATACCAAGACCCCTCCGTGCCTCGGAAAGCACGTTAAGCCGTTGGTCCCGGCTGTCATTCGTAAATCTTTGACGGTCGTTACGGGTCGTCAGTATCCCGAAAGTCTGACAACCAGTCTTACCAAGGGGTATCGTATTACCCAGTAACTGGGTTGTGGAGGTCAGATAGGTAGTCGCTCCATGTAAAATACTGGTATTCAGCTGCATCCGGTTAGACTGGAAGCCGACCCCAACATAGTTGGGAAAAGGCTAGGCAGATGATGTAAGCATAGGCCTCCCCTAGAGCTCAAAATCTCACGTTTACACAACGGTTTTGCTATCGCTAGCGAAAAAGCGGCTGCCAAAATCTATTTGTGAGATTTTGGAACAGCTGCTTACCAAGCAAATCAAATATACATAAGACAGTGCCCGAAAACGCCCGCCCTTCACCACTTCCTAGTGCTTTCGCTGGGAAGAAGAACTGGCGCATCAAACTCCCCAGCAGCACAGCTGTCTGTACAGTTAGAAAATAAAAAACTTGCTTCTTTTATACAATAGTAGGTATGCAAAGTAGTTATTATTGTGAGACACAGAACATTAAATTAAACTATTTGCCATATGTCAGCCAGCCACGTGAATATAGCAATAAATAGGATACCATAATCCAGCAAAAAAATTAAATCAATCGATGTCTTCAAAATCATTACAATCTATCATTATACATATATATATTACATTACAATCTATGTAAAAATGGACCTTTTTCCTACATCATCCCGCTGTCATCCGCAAAATCATCAAGTATGCAAAGATTTGCCTATTACAAACGCTTCTCAAAGGAGTCTCAAGTGTTCTGGACCCAAAAAGTATTTACTATGTCCATGCATATTTACATTCTACCAATTTTTTACTATAGAAAACATTATCAGTGGAAATTGAATTTACTTGTAAAAGGGTTAAAGGACATCGGAGTCTGGAATATAAATGGGTTTAAGAAATAGAATTTCGAAATATTTATTCAGGACTAAGTCTACTATACATACTGACAAATTGCTGTGACGTAAGGGGATTTTCAATACAACTCGTATTGAATCGAAAATGATCGAAAAATTGTTTTTTTTTGTTTCAATTTTATTTCATATGTAGCGATGGATCTGTGGAGGCATCTAAATTGTCACATACTGACCTTATTTTACATTTATACATCCATAATCACTAGTTTCATCTGTCAAAAAACGGTTTACCTAATGGACAGGGTATAGTTACATTATAAAAACATTAACGCTTACCCACAAACCATTAAGATCGTCAAAACCAACCTTTATTTACGTAAATAGAAAATAAAAAGCGCTTTAAGTGACAGGATGCATGTGTCGTCTTTGACGCAAAACGGAAACTTATGTAGGTCACAGTAATGATCAATTTCCTCTGACTGACAGTTCAGGGCAACTTTGAAACGTGTCGTTTTATAGTAAATATTGCTTGTGCGTTAGTAGATTTTCACCCCTTTCTTGAATTTGTAAGGGTGTGTGTTAAATCTTTGTTTGGAATTACGAATTCAATATTTGTGGTTGGATAAGGGATCCTGGGAGCAGTGTTGGCCCAGTGGTAACGACCCCGACTTATGAGTTGTAGGCCGTGGGTTCGAACCCAGGCAGGCGCTTTACTTTATGTAAATCATTTTCATCACCACTGCTCTCAAAACGGTGAAGGAAAACATCGTGAGGAAGCCGGCATATCCTAGAACCAAAAATTAGAAGACATGTGACATCTACCAACCCGCACTGGGCCCACGTGGTAGATTACGAGTACGCCCTACTCCCTCTCACAAGAGAGGAGGCCTGTGTCCCAGCAGTGGGAAGGTTATAGGCTGATTATGTATGTTATGTAGTAGATCCTAAGACCCTACCTTTTTAGCGGGATTGTCCGAAAGGGTTACCGCTACCCCGGAACATAAAGGGCAAAGGAAGGAACATGGGTGGGTTTTAGTCAGTAAGAGTCTGACACTCCCTTCCGCTCCACCCAGAGCGGGAGGGGTCATATGATGATTTCCCATCAGAAAAAAAAAGACCCTACCTTTTTCTTGCCGTGAAAAACTACGATTTATCCGCCGTGTGTAGGCATGGTCTTCAGTGTTTTGTGGATCACTATGGAAGCTTGTTGACGGACACGCTTTTTCTACGATTTATACGTCGTACCTTAAATAAACCGTGCCGTTTACAAAGGGCCTGACCGTTTTGTGGTTTTATCTTATACTTGGCAAGTAACGACTTTAGATGACCTTTGTTAAAACATTGTTGTGTGGTACTTGTGTGGTACGTAATGGCTTTGAAAGGAAATATTTTATCATGTAGGTTATGTAGGTAGGTTGTTTCTACCTGCGCAATTCGAAAGATTAAATAACATTTTCGGTCAGCTTCCAGTCTAACCCAGTTACTGGGTAATAACGATACCCCTTGGTAAGACTGGTTGTCAGACTTTCGGGCTTCTGACGACCCGTCCGAACTGTCAAAGATCCAGGAATGATAGCCAAGACCAACAGCTTAATGTACTTTCCGAAGCACGGAGGGGTCTTGGTATGTAAAGATGGTCACCCATCCTCGGAACAACCGCGGCAAGCGTAGCTTAACCTAGCCTATTAACCCGTTCGGCTGTTATTACTCAGTGACAGTCCCAGGCAGCAAAATAGTTATTCTAGTCATTTTAGCTTGTTATTATCCCTACACCAATATTTTATCTGAAATACGTAATATGTTTCAACTTGTAAATTATTAGGTGTCGACATTGCAGTGTCCGATAAGATACGGGATTTGAATGACATTTCCATTGAAGAATTGATAACAATGTCTGCCATTGGCACCAATCCTTGCCATGTTTGGCGCGGACTAAACAAACAAGGTAGAAGTACATTTTTAAAATCATGCCCTTATTTGCCTAAGGGGTTGACAGAGGCCCACCTCCCTTTTTTTTGGATAACTGACGAAAACATACTACGCTAGTCATCATGTGCTGAATTCATTTTTACAGTTTGCAGAGGGGCCCGTGGCTAAATAATAACAGCCGCACAGGTCGATCGTTCAGGTTAAGCTACGCTTGCCGCGGTTGGTCTGTCGTTGGGTAACCACCTTTACATACACTTTATTTACTCGGAAATCACGCTAAACCGTTGGTCCCGGCTGTCATTCGTGGATCTTTGACAGTCGTTACGGGTAGTCGGAAGCCCGAAAGTCTGACAACCTGTCTTACCAAGGGCTATCGTGTTAGCCAGTAACTGGGTCGTGGAGGTCAGATAGGCAGTCGCTCCATGTAAAATACTGGTATTCAGCTGCATCCGGTTAGACTGGAAGACGACCCCAACATAGTTGGGAAAAGGCTCGGCAGTGATAAAATGAAAGATACTTCCCACAATACACAGAAATAACGTTAACTCTATGAGTGATTATCGGATCTAAAGTAAAAGTAATTCCCAGAAAACAAAAAAAAAACATAAATTATCTGATGTTGTTCGCACGCTTTGTTAGTCATATCTAATAGTAATCTTAAGATTTCCGGTATCTTGAAATTGAGCCGTTGTGGATTGCATGCACAAATATTGTTGTGGATTGCAGCTGAAAGTCATCGTTAGGTAGTACATCTTTTTTTTTGGGTGGGAAATCGTCAAATAAATTTACCCGCTCTCAGACTTTTACTGACTAAAACCCACCGCTGTTCCTTCAGTTGCCTGTGCCAGGGGCCACGGTATCTCGAACAACCCACGGCCCTGGCAGGCATCGGCCCTAGCGGACCCCATCAGTTAGTGCTGATATCTCTTTGAGGCGCGCGTGGAACAGAATGCGCCGTTGACCCGGGCCTGGTGGTACACCTTGTGTTGTCATCCGACATTATGCTGAGCTTAGGCCCTTTTGGCCCTTGGCTTTAGTCCGTTTAGTCTTTTGGATCTTTGTTTTCTGATTTTATAGTTTTAGGGTCTATTTATTTTGCTGTAATGCCAATAAACGCATTTTTCTTTCTTTCTTTTCTTTCTCTGTCTACGGACTTTGTAGATCAAGTAAATGAAAAAAAAAATCTGTACAAAAGGCTCACCCCTTTTTACATGCGATTTGAAACATAATGGACGAATTCTGGGTGTAGGTACTGGTTCAACTGCTTTCTGGGCTCATTTCTATGTTATCGCTCTGCTGTGTTAAATGTAGCTGCAACCAGTCACCAGAAAAAGACACATTTCCCAAATAACAAATTTTACCGCTTGCAAATATTTTCCTTTCGCACCTCAATAAATATTCTGAACTCACCAAATTTTTTGAATGAAGTGGCCTGTATAGGACTCGTAACGGGTAAGCTCTCATTTGGAGGGCCACTGACCCAGTTCGGGAGGACGCCTGTAAGTAACGAAAGTACTTGTGTTCTCTTTATAACTTATTCTTTTGGTCATTGGAGGGTAGGGCAAAGTGTGCTACGGATTTGAGGCCGATTTTCAATTGAAGAAAGATTTTTGTCAACGACTGCCAACTTCACTTCAACTTTGAGTTGAAGTGTTGGCTCTCTCTCCATGTAAAATTCTGCAGGGTATTTGCGTGACACACTAACAGTAGGAATGGCTTCCATTTTGACAGTTCAACAACATTCATTGCGTTATTTACGTTGTTGAGCAGACAAATCTTTCGAACATATGAAGCAATGGATTCGATAGATTTGAAGTTGCAAATGTTACAAGTCAATAAAAGTTCAGGGCAACTTTTTCTCATCTTAATGTCCAGAGCTCTCTGACACTGGCAAGTTAAAAGAAAGTCGTGGACTCGACTGATAATGCAGAACTCACAGAGTTAAAACTAAGTTCTATTTGGCACAAATAAAGATTGCCTTAGAATAAGAACTGTTTTCCCGTTAAAGGTGAATTCGTCGAGGTGAGGTCGTGAATTTTAATTTGCTGCCATTTCGTATCAACACGAATCTTACTCCCACGAACACTTTAACATGGAAAAGATTATGTATTTTTGTAGGTATTTCTGAAATATTATTTTTCAAGTGTAACTCGAAACTGGGGCCGGTAGCACTTAGCCGCGGTGCTGACCTTTTTCTGATGTTCGGAAGCAAGAACTAAGGTCCCGTGGAAATGGCCCCGACCTCCTGTCTATACAGACGACTGCATTTCAACTGCGCGCTAACTACAAAAATGCAGTTTCGATGCAGTCCTATTGCAGTCGACAGAACTGCATCTAAACTGCCAACTAACTGTCCAGACTGCTAGCAGTCGGAGTCAGTTCTAAGGCAGTGTGCCGTTGTGTCAACTGCACAAGATCTATTAGTACTTGCAACCAGCGTGCGTGTATCACCAGATGTATGAACGTAAATGAAGCAAAAAGAGTATGTTATTGTATATGCCGTCATGACCTGTTCGCACTACCGCTATCTAGATCTGTTGCTAGAGCCGAATCGCCAGTATGTCGAACCCTAAGGATGCTAAACGGCCTCCTGACTGCCGACCCTGAATGTGATGTGTTTGCTGATGAATGGAAGAAAATAATGCGTGCTTGTCTGGTGTTTTGTGAGAGACGATATGCGAGGGTGTCCACCGTTACATGTTAGTTTATGATGTATTTAATTTATTTAACCATTTACTTAAACAAATATTAGTCATTTTATCCACGAATTGTATACCTTTGAATTTGAATTTAATTTTTGTATTGTATGTTATTTGAATGCTTATTTTATTCTATTTTTTTTATAATTCTACGTTAATTAATGTAATTGGACCTGTGCCGTTATAATTAACTATAAATAAAATCATCATCTGCCTAGCCTTTTCCCAACTATATTGGGGTCGGCTTTCAGTCTAACCGGATGCAGCTGAATACCAGTATTTTACATGGAGCGACTGCCTATCTGACCTCCACAAACTAGTAACTGGGTAATACGATACCCCTTGGTAAGAAGGCGTGAGTTTATGTATGAATGTACAGACGCCAGCACATCAAGCTACTACAATCTGTCAAATTTCATTAAGAGATTTTCAACTTTATCACTAAAGCATTAAGGTTCAAGGTTGATTGGGAAATTTTACAGTTTCGGATAGCTTGACCTGTTGACGTCTGTACTTCAAACTCACAAAAACATTTTCCTACCTTTTTCCTGTCACAAACATTAAACTCAATGACTATTAAGCATCATAATATTAACAAAGGAAGGTTTTATTCACTCTTTTCTTGCAGTTAGAATCGTTGACCGCCTGCTCTTCAAGTGAGGGTCGATTGACCTATTTCCTAAGTGTCTGGGCCATAAGACTGATGTTGGAAAGATGCGGAGGCCTACTTAAGCGGTTAAATTAAAAAGTAAGGGGCTTACACGGAAGTGAGACAGATGTGTCGACATTCGTTTTAGCTAGGTTGTTTTTTTGTGCAAAATACTTAAGTCGTCGGTTGCACGTATTGCTCAAAATAAGGATTTATGAAAGAGGTTTTTATTGCTTAAAATAGAGACGTTTTTTTTTAAAGAAAAAGTACACTGATTAATTACTATTTTTACAAGCTAACACTAAAATATATATATATATATATATTGTATATACAGCGTGTAACGGAAAGGGTGTATACATACCAAGGGCACGGCTTCTTTCGATGATAACAAACGATATTGGAAGGGTTTCAACTCAAAATAAAATACTTTAAAAATTGATACCAAATTTTCGGTATCTTGGGTTTCTTAAATTCAAATCATAACAAACGTATCACCGCACTACGTAGGTCAATGACTTCCACGTTAATGGCCAATATTACGAAAAATCTCTTCCGTAATTCTGCGCGCCTAGTATCTATCGTCTACCGCATTCTTTGTCGGCCTAAACTGCCGAAATAAAATATGCCGCCGGCGCCGCCAAAGGGCGCGAATTCTGCGCGTCTTATCTTATTAGCCTACTGCAAGCGGCGGCGGAGTTCTTTGTCGGCGCCGGCCGTGACGACATCGCGCGCGCGCGCAGTAAACCATACATACCTACTTTACCGTGATGTAAAAGTTAATGCGTAATTATCGATTTACAGTTTACTCGTTAATATCAAGCCAGAAATTGCACGTAAAAACTGAGATAACAAAACTTACGTAAAAATCGAAACAAAGTTTAGGTAGGTTAACTAGTTTCATCCCTTATTATTACTTATTACCGAGTAAACAGTAAAATCTTAAAGCTTTGCTTAATTTAGTAAATTGACTTACATTTTTAAAGATGGGGTTCGGTGTACACACGTAAGTACCAAAACCGCTCGCTTGTTCAAGGACACCTAAACATTGCGTTGCATGTCTGGTGTTAATGTCGTTATGGCGGCCTCAATCCGCACTTTCATTAGGTCCACAATGGACCTAACTGCACCACTACCACTGCACTGCACTACCTGCGTTTTTAAACACCCACAAAAAAAAGTCTAACGGGGTTAGGTCTGGGGATCGCGGAGGTCAAGCCACGCTTCTACTACCACGCCCAACCCACTGAGATGATTACCATCTTCTGCTCCGACACATATCAACATTTCGTAATATTCGCTATTACTTAACGACACTTTGCAAACACAACAAAAAAGTCAATTAGGTGTAGCCGCACTGAACTGATGCGCGTATCACAGGGATAGAAACAAGCGCACTAGAAGCGGGTCAGGAGTCGACTGACGAGCAAAACAATAACAATAAAACTCCTATTCCCTGCTAGCCTGGTACCTATTTTGTTTACACACATTATGATGCTTCGTTGTGTGTGTAACGACGTAATTAGGGTTCTGTACGACACAATTTTCAATTCGGCAATAACAATTCCTGTTACTCTTGCGGTCCTAGTACTTTATTAATTTTTTTCCACAGTTAGATGTAGTTTTGCGACATTTTTTATTGACTTCGTTTGAATTAGACTAAAGGACTAGACGTGCTCAAACCAATAAAACCCATGTACCACTCAAACTGCACCGACAGACCGTGAACTTCCGATGATTCTTTCGGTTAGTCCTACAGACAAAAATTATGCGTGCGTGCTATTATTTTGTAATTAAAAAACTTACCGTCTTACGAATTTTCGATCAGGTCACGTGTCCTGACGCGAGTTTAACATTTTTTACCCATTACAAAAAAAGTGTTCAACGCCGCTAAAGAAGTTTTCACTTCAAAAAACTATTAACTTGTTAATAGTTTTCATCATAATTATTTAAAAAAGTGACCTTCTTTTAAAAATTATGAACGGAACCCACTGTGATTTTATTTGTACTAGGAGAAGAATAAGTTGCGAAGAGGTGAATTGAAATGAAGTTTTGGGTTCAGTTGGACATAAATTGTTACTACTAAATCCTTTTTCTATTCTAAGTTCTAATGGCCAATAATAATGTTTATTCAAGCAATTAATTCCTGGATGCACGTAAGGATTCGATTTTTATGATCAATTCAATGATACGAGCTGACGATTTTTCGAAACAACTCCTGGATCGTATGTGTAAAAAATATTATGATAAGGGCACACAATAGTTGAAGTTCATATTTTAGTGATTTTAACCGACTACATCTGTACCATCTGAATGAAAGTCGTAGAATTACGCCGGAAAGGTTATCAATTATTATTTATTAAAAGTTTAGACGTACCTACCTGAGTGGCAACTGTAAACAAAATAAAGGTGTGTTAAATGGGGAATAAAATTTTTTTGTTTACGATTTTTGAATGAATATTTAGAAGATCGATTCAAGAGCACCGGATTCGATCTGTGAATCGAATAAAACATCGATTTAAAGCAAAACATCGTTCATCATTATGGCCACCAAAACAAAAGGTTAAGAATAACGTTAGGAAATTTACAGGAATATTGTTTTTGAATTAGGTATTTACTGTGTTGTAGGTACGATGGTAAGGTGGGTGGAAGATTACTATGTAGATAATAATTATCTAAAAAGTAATCTTCTACAAAAGGGCAACTAAGGAAAAATCCAACAAGTGTGTAAATGATACGTGACAATGCAAGCAGGTATCTAAATATTATTTCGTTAAATTTTGATACTAATTTAATATAATTAATTGTATTGTAGCTAGTTCACAAACATAATCAAAGTTTAGGAAAAGTCAGTAATAATATTTTGTAAACAAAAAATAAACATGCGGAACCTTTTATTCAGAATTACCAGGAGTAAGAGGTTTATTTTTACTTACAAATAGTTCGATGACGCCGATCAGCTGACTTAGTGCTAGTGATGTGCTTATTTCAATTTTAAAAGTTTGGTTTCTGGTATCAATGTATTAAAAAATCTCGTAACTTCCGAACATGTAGAGATAGGATTAAAATACCCTTCCAATAATCGTTTGATGTCGTCCAAAGAAGCCGTGTCCTTGGTATGTATATACCCTTTCCGTTACAGTCTGTATATATATATTGTATAACGGTATGCACATAATAAAAGAATAAAGAAAAAGGGAGGAGCTAGGAAAGAAAGCGAGAAATGGAGGGAGGAAGCATCAAAAAAGAAAAGAAATAGTGATAATAGTTGGATACTCATATTTTGTCTTTATTTGCCAATCCCATTTTTCGCATAAATTATGGCCTTAGAGAAAATTTTACCAAACTTACCTAGAATAAGTTTTATCTGAATTTTTGACAGTTTTTCCATATTAGAACTGTCAGACGTCAATTTTATTCAACGGATAAAATATATCTGGCTTTGGTGAAATTAGCCCCTAATCAAATAAAATACGCATAAGTTTTAACCGGTCCAACTAAGTGAAATTTAGTTACCAAAATTATCCAAAAACAAGTTCAGGGTTCTTCGAACGAAAAACGAGATACGAGTATTTGGAACGAAACCGGTCCAACTTTGTTTTTCCGACGGCGCAACGACCATGCTCTCATCCTGGAAACTCAATTTTAAACTCCGCACCAAACTTTCTACATGAAAAAGTAAAACAACCCCGAAACGCATGGCTGACTAAAACAGTTGAGGTGTTATAGCAAGTTGCCTGTACCGAAGTTTTTTATTATAAATTGAAATTTATGGGCACTCTGGGGACACCAGAAAAAAACTTAATTCAGGTGAGAAACTCTTTTAATAAAATGTAACTGAGCATAAAACAACTCTTTAAAAAATTAAATAAAGTCCTACTGACTGAACTTCGGCCGTGGCGACCAATCACAGCGGAGACCAGTTTCGGCGCGGGAGACATTATAGTGCACAAGTGTGTGCGCAAACACAGATGGACTCTCTCTTCCTTCAATCTCATCATCCGATGGGACCGAAGAGAGATCAGGCACAGGACCAACGGCTTAACGTGTTTTCTGCGACACGAGGGTGACACTGCCAAGTTCCAAACTCTGGGCTGTTACAAAGAAATTCCCAATGGAAAAACCCAATAACACTTTGTCTGGCCCGGGAATCAAACCCAGTATCACACGCTCAGCAGTCACACTTACAACCACGAGACCAACGGGGGCAGCCAAAAGATAAAATACGGTAGGTACTCGTAAAGCTTGTTAACCGCCATGACTCTTTTTTTACGTATCAAAAGTGTGATGATAGTCAAAATGTGCACTAAGACACCGTTAAGTGTGCATTGTAATTTCGTGCGATAAGGAACCTTGTTCTAAAAATGGGTAGGAAGCATAATCAGCCTATAATGTTCCTACTGCTGGGACACAGGCCTCCTCTCTGTGAAAGGGAGTGAGCAATAATCCACCACGCGGTCCCAGTTCTGATTGGTAGACGCCACATGTCTTCGAATTTTTGGTTCTAGGACATGCCGGTTTCCTCACAATGTTTTCCTTCACCATTTGGAGAGCAGTTGTGATGAAATTGATTACACAAAAAAGGTCCTGTCTGGGTTCGAACTCACTCACGACCTAGTAAGGCGGAGCTAATACCAGTGGGCTACCACTACACATGTGGTCCTGCTGCACAAATGCTGATGATCTGCGAAAGTTTGCTGTAATGACAAACAAGCAACATTGTGAAATATATTTTGAGCTAAACTTTTTGGTCGAACTTTTTAAATGAGCGTTTGGGAACGGTTGGTAACTTCAGGAGTTGACCAATTTTTTAGAATCCCCGCGGGAGGTTTTTCTACCCTTATTAAAGATTGCTTATGTCGGATTTTATGTATGGTTGTGTTGAAAGTTGACTGAGGGCTTCGTGGCTAAATAATAACAGCCATACGGGTCGTTCTTCAAGGTCAAGCAACGCTTGCCGAAGTCGGTCCATGGATGGATTAACCATCCATAACATACTGAGACCCCTCCGTGCCTCGGAAAACACGTTAAGCCGTTGTTCCCGGCTGTCGATCGTAAAAAAGTCTGGGAACCAGTCTTACCAAAGGGTATCGTATCAGTAACTGGGTTGTGGATATCAGAGAGGCAGTCGCTCCTTGTAAAATATTGGTATTCATCAGGTTAGACTGAAAGCCAACGCTCACATAGTTGGAAAAAGGCTAGGCAGATTGATTGGAAGTTGACTGTAAGAATCTCGATTTTTACGAAAACCCTTTGTTAAAAGGACACTCACAATTTTGTCATCATAATATGATGGTAAGTAGGTTTGTACACACACTTTTACACGTCAATCATATTTCTTTTACTAGATGAGTTCGGCGTTTCCTTTCCAAAGAGAGGCCGAAACAAACTCAGAGGTCAGAGGTATAAAAACTATATGTCGACTTAAAAGCCTCCAAAGTTAGTCAATAATGTATGGTGAAGCGATGTTAGGGTATGTGCTGTAAGCGGGTAGACTTTCAACGTCTGTTTCTCGAAATCCTTGTGTGAACGTCAGTACGTTCACATAAGGATTTCGAGAAGCAGCAAGCTTCTGAGTGTTGAACCAGTGTTCAACACTCAGAAGTGAGGATTTTGGATATTTTAACACTGTAAAAATTTTAGAGATCAGCTTTATTACTAGATATAGTTACAGCAATACAGTTTGATTAAGGGCCTTTTTTTAATAAGTGACTAGCACCGATGTCGAAGCACGAATGCCGGCCGAGCATAGCGGGCATTATCACTAAAATGCCCGCTGACTACTTTTTTAATTCCCGCCGTTTTAGTTGCTTATGATTGGTCGTCGATAACTGTCAAATTCTCGGCCAATTACATGAAGTCAATACCACTACTTTTGATCATACAATACAAGTTCATAGAATTTATTGTAATTAATCAACAAACAAATAATTATAGGCATAATTTACATATCTATAACACTTGTGTCCTTGTATTGTACCCGTATAAAGTAAACGTTTTTAAGGTTAGTCTCTCATGCTTTTAATTACTTAGTACCGAATCCGATTCCTTGTTTAGGTTGCAATGATTACTGTCACAAAGCACCTTTCTTGTCAAAGTAGCCGCACGTGCAAACGTGCCACATGGAAAAAGCCTTGGGCTTTTTCCATTCGCATTTAGTTTTCTACCCGACACACCGGTTTTAGTCCCAAGGGACGTAATACCTTACCAAATATACAGCAGAATATCATTACGTAGAGAGCAATGTCGTCATTTTCCGTCATGTCTAAACTTGCGACGAAATTGCATACTTAATTGTGATATTTTAACTTAATTTTGAGTGACAGGAAACGCGAATATTATTCTCTTTGTAAAATGTTATGAAAAGCCAATTAGCTTCTTTTAATTTACCTACTTCTAATAAAAATAATATTTTTTTTTACAGGCTCAAATTAAATTAGCTAGTGAAACTCCGCAGACGTGATAGGTATCGATATTTAAACACGAGAAAACAAAAAAGTAATTAAGTTTTTTTGTGGAGACCAATGGAGTTTCGAAATCTAAACACCACAAAACAAAAAAAAAAAAAACAGATTTTCCCAACTCAAACTTCATGTAACAAAACTTATTATTATTAATAACCAACTTTATATTAACAGTTTGCACCACACATACAAGTTATTAGTCAATATCAGTAATTAAACACATGTCATGCAATCATAAAAACTAGGTAAAATCACATAATAGATAAAACTGGACAAAATTAGGCGTGATGGGTTTATCGATACCAATCGTGTCTGTAGAGTTTCGCTAACTAATTTAATTTAATCCTGTACATCAAGTTTGATTTGACGGCGCAAGCCAATTTAAACAGATCTAACAGCCTGTTTCTTATCTAAACAAATCTTCAAAAAATGAACAGATTGGATAAGGAAAATCGTCCTCAGATCTTCGTTCCAAATATTATTAGGATTTTTTTATTTACCGACAAACGGTCATATAGGAAAATACCTCTGATTTTTGCGAGATCTTTTTCCGCCGATCATGTGGGCTAAAGAATGAAATGTCATAACATCGTCTGGTTTTACATGTAAACAATCTGATGGCGATTTATTGTTAGTTTGCATTATATCTCGGCTAGACAGACTACCTTAATACATATTCTATTTAGGTGTATAAACAGCGTTTCATAAAAAAATTAAAGCTATGTGTAATGGTAAAATCCGACTCGGCTGGGCAGCGTTTGGGAAGCTACGCAATACCTTTTCGTCCCACATACCACAGTGTCTCATGACGAAAGTCTTTTACCAGCGCGTGTTGCCAGTGATGACCTATGGCACTGAAACGTCGTCGCTCACAATGGGCCTTATTATAAGGCTTAAAGTCACCCAAAGAGCAATTGAGAGGGCTATGCTTGGATTTTCCCTGCGTGATCGAATCAGAACTGAAGAGATCCGCAGGAGAACCAAGGTAACCGACATAGCCCGAAGAATTCCTAAACTTAAGTGGCAGTGGGCAGGGCACATTGCTCGCAGAACAGATGGCCGATGGGGCCGAAAGGTTCTGGAGTGGCGACCGCGTACCGGAAGACGTAGCGTTGGAAGGCCTCCCACAAGGTGAACCAACGACCTTGTTAAAGCCGCAGGAACCGTGGATGATCAGAGTGAGAGAGAGATAGTTTTCATGGTTTTCGAGGATGCTGAAGCTGAAAGTGAAGTCAAATTGAAAACCCAAGATGGCGGTTGTTAAAATTTTCAAATATTTCTTCGTTGGTGTCGTTTTCGTGGTTTTCGAAGATGCTGAAGTCGATAGTGAGGTCAAAACGAAAATCCAAGATGGCGGCTGCGAATATTTTCAAATGTTTGCAGCTGCCAGCTTGATTTTCATTTCGAACTTCGTTCCTGCCGTTTTTTTTTAATATTGTGGTTGCCTAATGAAAAATAAATTAGACCGCCGCGAGCACTGTATGTGTACAGGGATAAAATGTTTTAAAACCTTTAATTTAGAACCAAAGTAAAGAATAATTAATAAGTAACTACACTTTAAAACTGTAATTTGAAAATTATGCTAGATGAACTTTTTTGCTCCGGAAACAAGCTCACAACTTTTTTGTTATTTGGAAGCAAAACAGAGAAACATTCTTCTTCTTACATTTCATTTTATTTCTTTGATTTATCAACAAAATTGTGTGTTATTTTCTTAATCATTATCTTGACTTAAGTCTGTGATCTTCGCATCAAAACACAGGGGTACCAAAAAACCTTTTTGCCTTCATAAATGAGAAACATCACACGTTACCGCACACAACATGTACTTATTATTACAAAGCCCTGTGATTTCATGCTCTTTGTAGTTAGACCTTGGGCCCATTACGTTATTACATTTATTATCTTTTGTAAGGACGCGGAATTAAATTATTACAAACATGCCTGGAACCCATGCGAGGTATAACACAAGCGTTGTGGACCATTGTTGACATACTAAGGTTAGTTTTTGTGTGGTACATACACATTATCACGCCTGTGGTCCTCGAAGGGATGGTACCGATGGTAGGTGTAGTGATAAAGAAAGAATCACTGTATATTCTGCACAAATAAGACAAAAACGGTCGCCACCGGACAACCGGCACTTCATCTTCCAGTCCTTGGACGCCACTTGGGTACTGCTTTACTCCACCTGCTATCACTGTCGCCTTGTGAGGTGTCCTGCCCAACTCCATTTGACTTCCATAACTCGTTTTTCAATATCAAAAACCCTTCGTAGGTCTTCGGATCTCGGCGCTTGGAACTCGGTCTATAAGCCTTATGCCAAGCATGAAACGCGTTCCAAGATGATGATACGAGTGTAGTTATAAATACAAATTGTAATTAAATAGCCCTTTTAGGCCTGAAAAGTTCCCCCTTCAGGTCTAAAAGGCCCATTTCGAAAATGGCCACTTAGTAAAATATCAATTTCCTTAAAAGGATCGTTTCCTGAACGGTCTACATCCCATAAAAATCTCTCTCCTAAGGGTCACTTTATAAAATGGATCGATTACAAAATATTAGAACATTATCTTATTCTCAGCTACCTCTATAGAGAAAGATTCATAGGGATTTTTCTTAAGTATTTGTTGTTAAAGAATCTTTATTATTCAAATAAAAATACTTACATACTTTGTTTCCTAGGAAAGTATAACTTAATCAGATTATAATGTTCCCACTGCTGGGACATAGGCAATACTCCACCACGCGAGCCCAGTGCGGGTTGGCGGATGTCACATGTCGTCGAATTTTTGGTTCTAGGACATGTCGGTTTCCTCACGATGTTTTCCTTCACCATTGTGAGAGCAGTGGTGATGAAATTAAATACACAATGTAAAGTAGGGACTTTAATCGGAAAATGGCCAAGATCCCGCGACGATCAGACCTTATCTGATCGTTGCGGGATCTTGGCCATTTTATTTTATTTTATTTTACAGTTTTTGGAAAACTTACAGCTAAAAACTTTTACACGATTGAGAGTAACAAAAATAAAGGCCAATTACAAGTTTTCACAGATAGAAGAGAGAATATAAACAAAATATCATAAGTACAAAAGCGTTTCAAACAGCGTAAATTGTTATTAATTGGGTTACGTGATCAAAAAAGAAATCACAAACAGTCTTTTTTAATTTTGAAATACTGGTACCGAAAACATCGATGTCGACGTCCCGGTAGACCGCATTATACGTATGACTGTATGAATTTCGTCTGTAACTCGTTCCTACTATAGGAGTATGCAACGCATGAGGATTGCGCAGAAAAGCAGAAGGAACCCGCAGTCCGATTTTGTTCAGCAATTCGGGAAGCTCGGTTGAACCGTTAGCGATTCTAAATAAATAACAATAGTCATGATTAAATCAATCATGACTTAATTAGTTGTGACTAAATTAGTCATGACTAATCTTTTGATTGAAAAAATTAGTTGATTGACCCAACACACGTGATCCCTTCAGTCCTTGAGTCCTTGATTGATAACCCGAATTACCTTTAATTCATTACTCAGACTAAAACAATATATCTGGATTATTTCGGGCTCTGCAATCATTCAATTCCATATAACATTAATAAATGTTGATGTTTCTCAAAGGTTCCCATCCAGTTTTGTTAATTGATTCAATAATTCTAGTATTATTTTTCCTTCATGCCTCGGAAAGTATGTTAAGCCGTTGGTCCCAGATGTCATTCCTTGATATTCGACAGTCGTTACGCGTAAGCAACGCGCGACCACGTGCGGTGCGCCGCTCTCCCTATCTTCAGCAGCCTTGACGGGGTCGCCACCGTCTGATGGCGGACGCGGTGGGGCCGCAGGGGAGGAGGAGTGTTGGTATGACTTTGGCCGCTCTCCCTATCCTCTGCGGCTGAAAATTGGCAGGCTGCGGGGCCAATGACCTGACCCGTCGCAGGGGGACCAAGGATGCCCAGGCGCCCATATGCTGGTTTGGTCCCTGGGGGGTCACGGCGTGCTATATATTCTGGTGCGCCGGTGATGAGGAGTACTCCTCAGAGAAGGGTCCGGTGACGGATAGCCGTGGTGGGTTCACGGATGAGTGCTAATGCATACCCGTGTTCCCGTCGTAAGTGCTCCTCTGCGGACACCGTGGAGTTAGAGTCCCACATAACTGCACTATTTCTCCGTGGTAGTGCAGAATGCATGAGCATTTCTCCACGATAAAAAAGGACCCCACTGCAGCCTTGAGTCAAGCGTGATCCCCAAGAAAAATGTATTTTCGACGAATTCAAGTATCTCCCTATTCAATACAATGTGACATTCACTAGTTCTAACATTCAGTAAAGCGAGCTTTTAGTTTTTTCTCATTTAGTACTAAATTATATTTCCAGGAAACCAATTATGGACCATAAGCATAGCGTTATTTACGTCGTCAAGCTGTACGTCTGCCTACTTTAAAAATCAGTGATGTGTCATCCGCAAATAACACCATTTGTGGTCGGGTTTTTAGTAAATGCGGTAAATCATTTATATATACTAAAAATAGGAACGGCCCCAATATTGAGCCTTGCGATACACCCATTTTGACTTTTGAACCCAATGAATTCACACCGTTTATTTGAACTTGCTGAATTCTCTCATTTAAATATGATTTTATGAAGCTAAGAGCTAGTTTACCCAGTTCGTAATGCTCAAGTTTCAAGAGCAGTGTTTCGTAATTCACGCAGTCAAATGCCTTGGTCGCAAAAGATGCCTATTGCATCTTGTGCCTCTTCCCATGCGTTAAAGATGTGTTTTAATAAGGTGACACCAGCGTCAGTTGTACAACGTCCTTTGGTGAAACCATACTGTTGATCGTGTAGGATGTTGTTACGATTAAAATGATTGAGCATTTGATTTAACATTACTTTTTCAAACACCTTGCTGAAAACCGGCAAAACCGATACGTGTCTATAATTATTAGTGTCTTTGCTGTCCCCAGATTTGAAAAGTGGAATAACTTTACTGAACTTCATTAAATCCGGGAATACCCCTTGATCTACACAAAAATTAAATATTAAAGCTAAATAAGGTGCAATTGTCTCAATAATGGATTAACAAACTTTAGTAGACATGCCCCACAGATCTTCGGTAATTTTGATCTTAAGTTGCTTAAATGCCCAGTCATAATCAGCCTATAATGTTCCCACTGCTGGGACACAGGCCTCCTCTCTGTAGGGAGTGGCCCATAATCCACCACGCGGGCCCAGTGCGGGTTGGTGGATGTCACATGTCTTCAAATTTGTTGTTCTAGGACATGCCGGTTTCCACACGATGTTTTCCTTCACCGTTTTGAGAGCAGTGGTGATGAAATAATTTACACAAAGTAAAGTGCCTGCCTGGGTTCGAGCTCACGACCTACAACTCGTAAGTCGGGTCAAAACGACTGGACCACCACTTCTCACCAATGCCCAGTCGTTCCATGTAAAATACTGGGATGCAACATCCAGTTAAATTGAAAGCCGTACTAAACATAGTTCGCAAAAAGCTTAACAGATGTACCTATGACTTTTGAGCCGTTATAATTAATCGATATTACCCGCAAGAATAGGTTTCAGTGTTAAGTGTGAAAGCATATTTTATTTTGAGCGCCGAAGTGTGTCTTACTCGTGATCGTGACTTTAAGTGAATCCTGGGCACTTAGTGCTGATGCCACTTAGACCTCTTACGCTCTGTAGGGAGAAGTATCGAGTTCCCGCTACTTAATGGGTGAATTTGGTGTCCTGTTTAAAAGTGATTTCGGCGTCCCTTTTATAAGTTATCTGCGCTTTTGCTACCTCGAAATTGGACACATCGCTACAGCCAAAACTTTCTTTTGGTAGTTATGTTCAAATCTGTAGAACGAAGTGTTGATTTGATTTGTCACTAAGACCCACACACTATTGTCTACATTTCTTTTTCACTTCTCCATTCGCAGGTCTGCTGGAAGAAATTTCTTAAGAAATAAGCAGTACTTTTGTACTCAAATTAAATATAATTATTATGTCATATCCCTATGTATTTTAATATGTGTACATAAATAATAAAATAAATAAATAAGAATTAAATAAATCTTTTCTTCCAGTTTTAGAATTTTACATTTATAACATGATAAATTTCGTCATATAAATTGTAGGTTCACACAGAGTTATAAATCTCTGATACTCCAGCTAAGATTAAACTTGTGTTATAGGTGCCAGGGCTCTCTAGTTAACACGTAATTTCACAGTCACCATCTGCCGCCTGTCTAGCCTTTTCCCAACTTTTTTAGGGTGGGCTTCCAGCCTTACCGGATGCAACTGAATACCAGTATTTTATCCACGAATGACAGCCAGGGCCAACGGCTTAACGTGCTTTCCGAGACACGGAGGGGTCATGGTATGTGAAGATGGTCACCCATCCACAGAACAACCGCGGCAAGCGTAGCTTAACCTGACCGATTGACCCGTTCGGCTGTTATTACTTAGCCACAAGTCCCTCTCCCCAAAGTATAGGTATAAAATTAAATTGATTTCTGCTCTTACGATTTTTCAAAGCATGCACAAAACCAGTTATGTATTAGAAAGACTGTAACTTTTACCTCTAACTATAGTAGGACTGTAAGTGAAAATACTTGAGCTTTCAAGTACAGATGCCAGCACATCAAGCTACTACAATCTGTCAAATTTATTTAATAGATTTTCAACTTTATTGCTAAACCATTAAGGTTCAAGGTTGATTGGGATAATTTGACAGTTTCGGGTAGCTTGACCTGCTGGCGTCTGTACTATGGTTACGCTCCATGTATTTTAACTGTCGAGCACTGTGAGACTACATTATAATGACAATGTAACTAACCATGTAAAGCGTAAGATAGCATAATTAGCCTATAATGAAAATATAATGACACTGATAGAACACAGCCCTCCTCTCTGAGAGAGGTAGTGGACCGTAATCCACCACGCAGACCCAGTGCGGGTTGATGGATGTCAGATGATTTCGAATTTTACGTTCTAGGACATGCCGGTTTCCTCACGATGTATTCCGTCACCATTTTGAAAACAATGGCGATGAAATAATTTACATAACATAAAACGCCTGTCTGGGTACGAATCTAAGATCAACAACTCGTAAGTCGCGGCCCTGACCACTGGACCACCACTGCTCTTCAACCATGACCACTCTCTGATCATGTAAAGCACTGACCTATAATAAATAAGTACGCTGGACTTCATACTAATCGATGACAAAATGAAGACATTTTATTTTCGCCATTTTGGCGCTGACAGCAACGTGAGCGACCGTGGAACTAATATTTTTGATAGCGAGTTTTACAAGATGCGCATACTCTCAGGATAAAAATGTTGTCGAAGAGACTCATAAGGACGAGTGCGCAGTGCTTTTTTCAGTGGTTCCATCGGATGCAGGGATGTATTGATGTAAATGGACACTATTTTGAAAAGATATAATAAAACTAATAACTTGCTTGTTTGTTCAGTTTTTGATTTTCTAAGAACTTTCAGTGTCACCAAGCTAAATCATCAGAGACGAAGAAATATGATTGACGTGTAAAGGTGTTTGTACAAACCAACTTACAAAATAAAATCATTTATCATTATCATTGACGTACTAAAACAAAAGGACGGCCATTTGCGGCAATGTGTCAATTTTAGTTTCTGATACATTCGATCAAGGCGCTTTGAATCGGCACAAAAGCAATTGTTATTTCATATAGTATATTCAGTCCAACGTACTTGTATAATATAGGTCAGTGATGTAAAGTCACTGCGCAATTCTATTAAATTGCACCACAACGGCATTTTTAAACGAAGCTCTTCAGTGGTGAAGATTGAAGAACTAAAGGTAACCGGACCCTACATTAAAAGGCAGGTGATATCGCTAGCTGGAAGTATTGCAAACATTAGTGGTGACCTAATTTATTACGAGCAAACACTTGAAACTTGATATATTTACTTGGTGTAATGAAAGAGTTCGTGGCTTAAATATAACAGCCGCATGGATCAATCGAAGGTAAAATAAAGATAAAGATCAAAGGAAGGTAGGTTCGTTGATAGGTGACCATTATCCATTATCCTGTTACCCAGTAACTGGGTGGTAGAGGTTATACAGGCAGTCGGTTCAGATAAAAGCACCGTTTTGAGAGCACTGCTCTCAAAACGGTGATGCTGAACGGTGCTGATGAAATTATTTACACAAATTAAAGCGCCTGCCTGGGTTCGAACCCAAGACCTAAAACTTGCAAGTCGCGGCCTTTACTATTTACGGCTCGGTGGTAACAGCCCCACTGTTCCACCGGGCCACCACCGCTCCACTTGTCCACTATATTCCGGAAAAATCCCAAAAGCTATGTCAAAAATCGAATTGTTGCTGTAAATAGGCGTACATATTATTACCGTTGCATATTTTGTATTTTTGAAAATAAAATAATTTGCCCAAAAGTTAGTAACATTACAACAATAAAACCGCCCTAAGTACATTTTCATTCCCTATCAAAAAAACTATCTTGATTGCCATAGCTTCTGCACGTGCCTCCCCGGTAAAAAGATTTTTTTTTTACATTTGAAAGCGAGTCGAAGTCAACCTTGAAAAGTAATCAATGTCCAGATCAAAGAACCCATTTAATACTGCCCAGGAAACTAATAAACTTCCTTCAATAAGTCTTCTAAAGACAGGCCGAGGTTGAACTCGACCTGAGTTAATAAAGCATTTTGCAGGCGAGAACATTTGTAAACGAAGGTTCGTACATAAACTTGTGGGATTTTTTTTCATTTTCATTGTCGCCTTCCGTTTGGTTTTCGTTGTTTTGCTGCGAAAGTTTACGTTTCTGTTTTTATTGAGTGACCTTTATTACCACAGTAAGTTACCCCTGTTTGAGTATGTAGCGGTATCTACAACGCCACATGTGAACAACGCGTCATACTGACGTCACGCAAATCCTGCATTTCGCAAGCAGAGTTTACCGCGCAATTAGGATACATACAAACTTCCCGACATCAGTCGTTGGGCAATTACCCGCCAGATACAACACTCGGAGGATCCTCCCTTTTCTATAGAGTATGAGTGAACTTTACACCCTGTTCCTCGTACCTCTAAAAGTTAGATTTGTAGTACTTTTTCTTTGTCCTACTTCAATCTGCCTAGACTTTTCCCAACTATGTTGGGGTCAGCTTCCAGTGTAACTAGATGCAGCTGAATACCAGTATTTTACATGGGGCGACTGCCGACCTGACCTCCACAACCCAGTTACTGGTTAACCCGATACCCCTTGCTAATACTGGTTGTCAGACTTTCAGGTTTCCGATGACCCGTAACGACGGTCAAAGCTCCGCGAACGACAGCCGGGATCCATTGGTCCCGGCTGTCATTCGCGGAGCTTTGACAGTCGTTAAGCCACTGCTTAACGTGCTTTCCGATTATACCTTACTCTCTATGTCTATTCGTTCTTCCTTGATGCAGTTATGGTTACATACTTAACAAACGTTTATTCTTTCTATTATTTCATGCAAATATTCTATAAACGAGAACATTCAAAGTTGAATACATATGTAATGAAATCAAAACAGAATCAGAATTTTATTATTACCAATATAATGCTGCTGCTTCAATATAATGTAGTTTGTGAGACCAAATGAAAGGAAAACACTTTTCTAGCTAGGTATTACGGAACATTGCATTCCTATATGATATGCACTGGTTTAGGAAACCGCAATGTTTCCATTTCATTGAACTTTAGATAAGGTTGAAGGTATTGAAAATTGTAATACTCATATTGAAACTTACTTGAGCAAAAGGAATTCGGTTTTCTTAGGGATGCTACACATTCGATTCTGCAGTATTTGTTGAACAACAAAGCCAACCTCCAACAATTACTACATATTGGGCTTTCATTCAGGACGGCTGATCGGTAAACTTCGTTCGGCCTCTATCCATTTTTCCCTCCTTCCTTGAACATAATTATATTTATACAAGGTGGAGACAACCATACGACAGTAAATTAAACTGCGGATCTCTAGCATCTCAGTGGTGGCCTAGTGGTAACGGCCGCGACTTACGAGTTGTAGGTCGTGGTTTCGAACCTAATCAGGCACTTTAATTTGTGTCATCGCCACTGCTCTCAAAACGGCGAAGGAAAACATCGTGAGGAAACCGGCATATCCTGGAACCAAAAATTCGCAGACATCACGGATCACGGCCCACTCCCTCTCATAGAGAGGAGGCCTGTGTCCCAGCAGTGGGAACGTTATAGGCTGATGATGATAATGATGCTGTCCCCAGTCTGCATACGAATATTCAATCAAATAGTTAGTTTAGTCAATAAGGGTAATGTGAAAAGTTTTCAGCCTGACATTGAAAGACTGCGATTTTCAGTTAAAAAATGATTGTATTTTATACATAATCTCCCTCAACTTCAACGCACTTGGTCTTGCGCTTCCTCAACATCAGTATTCCTTCTCGGAAATATGAGTCTGGAACTTCTGGAAGGCTTCGGAAATGTTCATCTGCGGCCCCCTCAACTTCTTCTTTGGATGCGATGCGCTTCCAATAACAATTTTTTTCAAGTTTGAGAACTGATGGAAGTGTGAGGGTTCCAAATTCCAGGAGAATAGGGGGGATGGCCGAGGAAATCGTATCCCAAATCCCGCAGTTTTCCCATCGCCAACGGACAAATGGTGCCAAATCATGCCGAGCCGAACAAGTTATTCTAGTGTAAACATTAAAAGGTTAAAAATTTGGGGGTTAAAAGATTACGGGCGGAAGGTTCCGAGACGGAACAAATATTTGTTGTACTTATGGCTTCGTATTTATTTTTTCTTCGTACGGTATCGTATTTGATCGCACTCACGATACAGAAATAAAATCGTTTAAACATATTTTTTTCCTAATAAGGAAACAAATAGAACTTCTTTACAAATGCTTGTAAACCTCTGTAAATTACCTTCTACGAAACCTTTGTAAAGTTATCCGTTTATACATTCGGAAACTTTCTTTATATTTCTAGATTCTTTTGAATTTCTTTGATTGTTATGTTCGTAACGTCTTTTGTGTTTCAAAATAATTATTTACTTATGGGTTTATTAGACGTTATAAGCTGTTCAAAAGAGATTGTTTTCTTGTCTAATAATGGAGTAAAAATGAGTCTGTTATGATAAAAAAAAATGGGTAAACATCGTTTCAAAAACAGAGAACCAGTTATATAGAAAAATAATGTCAATGTAAATGTAGTAGTGTAGTTTAATCATCATCATTCTCCTGCCCCTATCCCAATTTATTTGGGATCGGCGCAACATGTCTTTTTCTTCCATACTTCTCTATTAGTCGTCATCTCGGTAGTCACCCCCTTTCTAACCATATCATCATTCACACATTCCATCCATCGTTTCTTTGGTCTTCCCCTACTCTTATACCCATCGACATTCATACTCAAAACTCTCCTCATGACATTTTCCTCATTTCTCCGTAACACATGTCCATACCATGACAACCGATTTGCACACAACTTTTCAATTACCGGTGCCACTTTCAGACTTCCTCTTATGTACTCATTTCTTATTCTATCCATTCGTGTAAAACCACACATCCCTCTTAGCATTCTCATCTCAGCTGCATGCAATTGCCTTTCATTCATCCCTTTTGTGGCCCAACATTCTGATCCATACATACATAGTTTAAGGTTATTATGTTTTATTTAAGCTAGTCTACGCTGTCCTACTGCTGAGCAAAGGCCTCCCCCAAATCCTTCCAGGCATCCTTTTCTAGAGCCACCTCGATCCAACCTTTGCTGTATGCCTCTAGGTTGTCTCGCCACTTTTTACTGGGCCGCCCTCGGTGGCGCCGTCCGTCCTCAGGCACCCATCTAGTGGTCGCTGTGCATACGACTGACTCGCCTAATCCCATTTCAGCTTGGCAGCCTTTTTGTCTACGTCTAGTAACCACGTTTTGGAGCGTAGCGTGGTGTTTCGTCTTCTGTTAGTTCGTATAGTGCCAAAAATGCTGCGCCCTCATTGCTCGTTGGAAAACCCCAAGGTGGAACTTTTGCGACTCTGTGAGCGACCAGATCTGAGCACCCTAGGTAGGGCGGGATATACATATCGATGTCTAAGTAACACGATAATTAAATTTTAGTGTCACGGATTTATTATTAGGGTCACCAGCAGGTCACACGATTATCGTTCTTTGTGTACTTTGTATCCTTCATGTGACCTTCGATACCATCTAGAATACCAAAATAATTATTTTTACATCGCATATACAAACACTGCGAAAGGGTAAAAGCAATAAAAAGTTTATTTACACACGCCATTTTAATACAATATAAAAAATCCGAAACCAGACTAATACCGGTTATAAAATACGGCGATAAAATTACGCATGTAAGGGATAATACAATTACGGATTTAAAAATAGGTAGCAAAATAAAATGTATGAGGAAGGTTGGTGTGCAAATAAAACCTCTTTTGATACATCCTAACGTGAATAAAATCGCTTTTTCTGTGTCTGCACAGACAGAGGAAAAGCGATTATGTTCGCGAGCGGTAACACGACCACTTAGACCTTCTTAAATACACAATGGTTTTGATGTGGTTTTCCTTATAATTTAGAAAATGATGTAAACCTTTTGGAACCTTTCATCCTTTCTTTAAATCAACGTAGCCAACTATTAATTTCGGAATGGATATAATAAAGTTTAATTAAACTTAAATTAGCTCATGTCAAACTTAAATATATTAAAATAAACTCGATAGTTTGTAAAGTCCTAAAAACCGTGCGAAACAGGAAAAAAATTGGTGTACCTTAGATACAGACGCCACTAAAGCGTTAAGCTGCGCGCTAAAGCATTAAGGTTCAATAAACCTTGAACCTTAATGATTTAGCGATAAAGTTGAAAATCTATTAAATAAATTTGACAGATTGTAGTAGCTTGATGTGCTGGCGTCTGTACTACTATTAACTGGCGTAATGTTATGTTATGACAAAAAAAAGAAGTTTGACAGTTTTCCTAATATGAATTTTACGCAATGCAACAGTCAGAAATAATATACAACCAACACTAAATGATAAATGATTTAATTTGTAAGTAGGTTTGCACAAACACTTTTACACGTATTATAAAAACTAGTTGAGGTCGGCATTTCTTATCTGACTAGTCTAAGAAGAAAGGCCGAATCAAACTCAGAGGTCATTAATTCTAATAAATGACCTTAAATCTAACGTAGCTTTAGACTAGTAAAAAAGGTAAACAAACAGACACTGTAACCTTTTCAACGCAATCTAGAAAAGTGTACCCAGTTTCCATACGATTGGAATAAGCTGTCTAGCTATTTGAATTTGTACTGCGGTCTTTGAATTTATTCCAGTTCTTGCAACCAAGAATACAAGGCACCTCATTACTTTGTAGCTAGAAATCTTGTACCTATTTAATTTATTTTTATGCCTGAGAGAGATTTGTTATAAAAGAACAAATACATTTCTGATTTCATGAATTAATAAACATTTTGAAGTAACGAGGTTCGCATACTAGAAGTTGACATTTTAATGGCCCAAAGTCTCCAGGAATCAGTTACCAAGCATAGTTATTAATGATCTGAAAGCAAATTCGCGTAATTTAAAAGGTTCAAAATCTAGTCGCAGTCTCATTTCGGTGACAAACAAATGTCAAAAACTTGTCAAAAATGTAGGAAAATTAGAGGTATTTTAACAGATTGAGACTGAGATCAGATTGTGAACGTTCTTAAAATTACGAGAATTGCTCCTCTGTTTTTAAGGACTAGATAAGTGGCAATCGCGTTTCAAGTTTCGGTATTTCTACAACCACTTTAAAGTGGATTGACATAAGCTTTTCCAATCAAATCCAAAACATTTTTGAGTTTTCCATCACCGTTATCGCTGATAAAATGTTACTTTGTCTAAACCTTCTTACCTGTACGTGTGGAGGTTTTTATGTATCAAAGTATCTTTATTAGTTTAGGTTCTTAGCCCTTAATCTTAAGGTTGTCTTTAAAAGATCGCTCTTAGCGATAAGACCGCCCATTGTGTCACCCCTTGTAAAATTTATATGTTTATGTTTGTAATTTATATGGTGTACATAATAAATAGTATTCTATTCTATCAACTTAGGCTATCGCAGTACACTACTGGGTATAGGCTTCTCCCAAATTGAGCCATAAAAACAACATAATGTCACATAAATAAACCTATTTTCTTTCCTTTTTTCTAAACTTGCTGCGCCCCGTGGTTTCACCCGCATAAGTTTCAATGCCGTGAGAATATCGGGATAAAACGTATCCCATGTGTTAATCCTGATTATAAACTATACGTGTGCCAAATTTCATCCAAATCCGTTAAGTAGTTTTTGCGTGAAAGAGTAACAAACATCCATCCAACCATACAAACTTTCACGTTTTAATATTATTAGTAGGAAGGATTAGTAGGATAGGATATTAGTAGGATCGTAGGATAGGATAAGTCGTGACGTTCGTTCGTATTATCACATACAGACATACATTACATTTGTGAGTTCAATAAAATTCTGCTCATCCCCTAAACGTAAAACGTTCCAGAGATAAACTACAAAGTAAACATGTAACAAAGACATTATCCTTTTAACTTTTAGCAGTTAAAAGTTCTGTTACAGCCCGGACTCGCTCAGTGGCACTTAAAACTCCAACAATTATGGCTTACGGCGTTATCACTTTAAATTAAACTTTAGTCTTACTTAGTTCTTCGGCTACTGGTTTCTTTAAGTTACTGGTCGTTTTCGGTTATAATAAAGATTTTGAATGTATAAGTGAAGAAGAAAGAAGCGAGCCAGTGCTTCCTTACTCAAACCATTCGTTTCCACCCGCTGAAGACCTCCCACCTGAACATGAGTTATATTGGGTAACCTGGAAGTCTTTAAACTTTAGACTCCGGACCCAGGTTGGCTGAAGCAAGGAAAACTTGTTCAGGTGAAGATTCATAATCTGACTTGGAGTGTAAATGTGGTGCTGTTCCAGAAACGATGGAACACTTAATATCGTGTCCTGCGTGTCCTGTGAGCTGCACGTTACAGGAACTGATGGACGCTGGTGATGGCGCCAAACAAGTAACCGAATTCTGGGCCGAGTCCATTTAGATTCTTATCGACACGCTAAGAACAAGATTAGAAGTTTCCGCTGGTAGAAACTTATGTATCTGTCTGGGAACCAGCGACTTCAATTATTTTAAAACTTCAATGTTCTACTATTCAAACATAATCAGCCTATAATGTTCCCACTGCTGGGACACATGCCTCCTCTCTGTGAGAGGGAGTGGACCATAATCCACCACGCGAGCCCAGTGCGGGTTGGTGGATGTCACATGTCTTTGAATTTGTGGTTCTAGGACATGCCGGTTTTCTCACGATGTTTTCCTTCACCGTTTTGAGAGCAGTGGTGATGAAATAATTTACACAAAGAAAAGTGCCTGCCTGGGTTCGAACTCACGACCTACCACTCCTAAGTCGGGTCCATTACCACTGGGCCACCACTACTCTCTCAACGGTATTCCAATACTCGTTATTTTCTTATAACGAGCACACCAACTCCACCACCAACACAATTCAAATTAAATGTCACCTAAAATTGGCATTTCAGTAACCATGCAAATAACAGGTACCTATGCATGACAATTAACTTAAAAATATTAGACACAAAGGAGAACAATAAAAAGCACGTCTAGTAGATCTTAATCTAGAACACTACAAAACAAACCAATTTGAGCTACAAAGACGTGCACTCTACACACAGTCTAAATAGCGTTTACGTCTGTATGAAGCTAAACTCACGGCGACAATATCAATAGGAAAATCTGTCAAGTTGGACCTTTCATTATAATTCCTTGCCATACCTGTTAGTGGGCTATTAAATGTGGTACTTAGGGTGAATGTAGGCAATTCAATAATACGATGATGACCCTTACTACATTTATTTAATTTAGTTAGATTATGGTGTGGATGAGCTGTGTCACAAACTATGCTCCACCTCCTGCCCAAAAACCTACAGCCAAACTGCCAAACTGACCTCAGCGCTGCCACCGATAACGCCGTGGAAGTGACGAAGTATTGCCAACAAAATTTAAATAACTGTCGTGCAGCGACACGAAGAATAAGAAGAATACTCATTATTATCAACTTAGCAGAAAGACGTTTACTGCTGGTCAAAGACCTCCCCCAAAGGGTCGCCAAACGACCAAGTTATGAGCTCCCTGTAACAAATGGATTCACGCTACCTTCACAAGATCGTCTGTCATGTAACTATTTGGCTGGTGGCCAAAATGATAATAATTTAATATTTTTTTATTTTCCGAAAAAACACGTTTACGATTCACAGAACAATTTTCCAACTAAAAATGAACATTACAGAACAAAGTGTATCGTTGGTGCCGGTAATGAATGAAAATCATTGTGTCACAGACACCAGCGCCTTTCAAGATAGGTTACATAATAAAATTGGCCTAATTAACTTCAGAGGTTTAGGCTGTGCTTTGTCAGTCAATCAGCCTGTGAGTCACGAACTACTTTATTTACATAATTATACCTATCCCAATAAATAAAATTGAAGTGTCTGAGTGTAATGTCAAAATAACAGCTTTTTTTTTCTAAATGCGTATGAAAGTATATGCGGTATAACAAAATTTTATTTTTTATTCTTTTTGTATACTTGTCTATTTATTCAGGCATATCTCCAAAACGGCTGGACCGATTTTGACGAGACTTCCACTGACAGATAGCTGATGTAATAAGGAGTAACTTAGGCTATATTCACATGAAATCCAACTAGCACAAAAACTATATATTTTGAAAATCTGACCATTGATTTAAGCAATGCCGGTTTAATATAATCCCTCATTCATAAACTTATTATAAAAAAAAAGACTACCAACCCATCCCATAATAATTTCCTACAAAAAAGTATTACTGCTAACACCCGCAAAGCTTTCGACACATAATGCACGTGCCGTCCGTGTTTTTCGTTAGTAAGCCGTCACGTATATGTGCGTATGGGCACGTGCGACGTCGCACAGCTCTTAAAGAGGGACAGATCTTCGTAATAAGATATTATCTACTTTCTGTCCGCAAGATGTAAAGATCTAGGTTATCTCTACTAAACTATCTATAATATAATAAAGCTAAAGACTTTGTTTGGTTTTTTGTTTGAACACGCTCATCTCTGAAAATATCAGCCGGATTTGAAAAAATCTTTTTGCGTTTAATAACCCAATTCTTGAGAAAAATTATATAGGACCCTTAGGAGCCGAGTAAAACGGAAAAAAAGTCGGATAACGAAGTAATAATACGGGCGGGCGATAAAATACGACACGGTGGGTCAGGGGGCGGAACTTGACGCATACGAAGTCGCGGGCAGAAGTTAGTTTAATTAGATTAATTTAATATCTTAATATTAACCTTATTGCAGTAACATAATAATCAGCATAATAATATAGTGTTCACGCGTACCGGAAGACGTAGCGTTGGAAGGCCTCCCACAAGGTGGACCGACGACCTTGTGAAGGCCGCAGGAACCCGTTGGATGCGTGAAGCTCAGAACCGGTCGGAGTGGAGGTGCTTGGGGGAGGCCTGTGTCCAGCAGTGGACGTCTTTCGGGTGAAATGATGATGATGATGAATGTTCACTGCGAGGAAACAAGCCTTCTCTCTGAGAGGGACAAAATTATCAGCCTTCCCATACATTTGGGTCGAGTAAGTTTTTGAAGTTTTGTTTGGGACAACTAATAATTTTATCGCGATTTTGATGTTGGTCCTCTTTTGTGGTTGGTTGGATTTTGATGTTGACTTTCTGTATCTTATCCTTAAATTTTACCACGCCTTTCTAATACGTGCTGTATTTAAGGACTTGGATAATTTTATTGTCAACTTTATCTCGTGTCAAAGTTATATTTTGCCACATTATAAGAAAAAAAAAACTTTTTAAAAGGCGACTACCCAATCAATGAAGTCCACATTTATTAAAAAAGTTCTTTTAAAAAGTTTTTTTTTGTTTGCCTACTTTGTGTAAAACAGTGGTAGCCCAGTGGTTACGGCCGCGACTTTCGAGTTGTAGGTCGTGATTTCGAACCCAAGCAGGCACTTTACAACTTTGTGTAAATTACTTCATCACCACAGACTGAAACGGTGAAGGAAAACATCGTGAGGAAACCTACCCGGCTCACTCCCTCTCTCTGAGAGGAGGCCTGTGTCCCAACAGTGGGAACAATATAGGTTGATTATGCTATATTGTGTCCAACTTCTGGGCAAAGGTCTGCCTGGGCCCATTTGTCTTGTGCGACCTCTGGTCATTTTAACCCACTTTATCTCACCTTTCCATTTTCACACTTACTAGCTTTGTAACACTACCAACTTATAAAGATATTTAATAAATAAACCGTAGCAGGAGCGTCCATAATCCCAACTTGATGAATATGCATGATGTATAATAACTAGGCGATATTGGAAAAGTTTTATAAAGAGGTCTCTATCGCGATATTGAGTCGGGGCAGCCATTTTGTTTTATAGCAACGTTTTAGGTAGCGTAATTAATTATTGTAGATGTTTTTAGGATTAATTACAATAATTAAAAGTCGAACATGTTTTCAACCAACAAACAAAAGAAACACGACGCAAAACAAAATAAAAACATAACAATTGTTGTTGTTTGTTGTTAAACAATTTTCTTCATCAAAAAAACATCCATCAGTTTCTTACTAAACTTCAACTGTATCCGACAACACTGGTTACTTATCTCCTTTGGTGACCACCTGCCACCCTTATACGAGTATTCCCGCTACAAGGGAAGGGGCGGTTCTTGTACAGAGTAAGAAGGAACGTTAATCATTATGACTAACTATAATTCAGCTAACGAAGGCTATAGTTTTTGTGCCGTAATCCATTTTGGTTTTAGGACGTGCCGGTTTTGCTACGATGTTTTCCTTCACCATTTTGAGAGCAGTGCAATTAAATAATTTACACAAAGTAAATGGCCTGTTTGGGTTCGCACCTACAACCAACAAGTCGCGGTCATTACCAGTGGACCAGCACTGCTCTCACCAGATGAGGTCTTTTTTTTTTTCTGGGTGGGAAATCATCATATGACTTCTTCCGCTCTGGGCGGAGCAGGAGGGCGTGTCAGACTTTTACTGACTAAAACCCACCCGTGTTCCTTCAGTTGCCTATGCCAGGGACCACGGTATCTCGTTCGAACAACCCGCGGCCCTGGCAGGCATCGGCCCTAGCGGACCCCGTCACTTCGTGCTGACATCTCTTAGAGGCGCGCGTGGAACACAACGCGCCGTCGACTCGGGCCTGGTCCTTGTCGGGCGGCGAGCTGCCCATTGCTCGCCGCCCGCAAGCCCGCGCCTACGGTGACTGGGAGTCGGCTGGTGACTCCCGAACCAGATGAGGTCTGTGACCAAATTAACAGAGTTTTATTTTAAATAATTATAATTCGTAATAAACATAAAAATTAAATAAGCTTGCTCCTATTAAAAAAATACCAACTATAACTGGCGAAATGTGGGTGTACTATTAGGTACACCTCTGCCTAACCCTTCGGAGAATATAAGCGTGATTTTATATGTAAAACAAATAAATAAACATTGATTATGCCTCCCTATAAAATACTGGTAATCAGCTTCATCCGGTTAGACTGGAAACTGACCCTAATACAGTTGGGAAAAGGCTAAGCTGATGAGTAGATGATGACATGCCTCGTGTAGCGCAGTATCGTTTTGTTCCGAACAAAAAAGGAGGACATGTTTCCGATTCGCAGGAATAAATATTCTCCCTATAAAACATTCGCGTGTGTGTACAAAACACCGACTATAACGCATAGTCGTTATTTTTTACAATCACGCAAATGTTTCACGTTAACAAATCCGCGATAAAAAAGCGGCACGAAGGATCCCGTACCATCGTACAATATTGAACACTATATATTTTTCGTTTCTTGTATGATCCCTTTAATTTTTAACTTTATTTTATTTTTATTATTTGTTTTCATAGCGCCTATAGAAATACACATTCTGTGAAAGGACAATGTTCATGGATGTATGGAATCCCGTACCATTATTTTTTTTTTTTTGTTTGGGAAGTCATCATATGACTTTTCCCGCTCTGGGCGCAGCGGGAGGGCGTGTCAGACTATTACTGACTAAAACCCACCCGTGTTCCTTCAGTTGCCTATGCCAGGGGCCACGATATCTCTTTCGAACAACCCGCGGCCCTGGCAGGCATCGGCCCTAGCGGACCCCGTCAGTTCGTGCTGAGATCTCTTTGAGGCGCGCGTGGAACACAACGCGCCGTCAACCCGGGCCTGGTCCTTCCCGGGCGGCGAGCTGCCCATTGCTCGCCGCCCGCTGGAATCCCGTACCATGCTGCATCAAAGTCAAACTTTGTGTTTTATAGACTACACTTATCATATTGACTCCTACAAAAGTTCTTTTTTTAAACAAAACCCGGGTTTCGGAGATTTAAAAAAAAACCAGATTTCCTAAAAACTAGATACTTTATTTTGTTTGACATGCCATACACGAACGGCCAATATTGCTCTAAAAAACAGCGTTATCGGACAAGTAATCGTTTAAATAAAAATTCCATTATATTCTAGTTATTTTTAATTAATATAGAATCGGCAAAGTATATTTTTTTAACATGTTTTTTGAAAGACGTGATCATGACACTTTTGAAAGTGTCATGATTCAAGGTTATATTAATCATAACTATCGATTACGACTACTACGACTTTTGGTCATTCTCTTTTCAAATATCTACTTAGGGCTGTATCTTTTGACCTTACGGGTTAAAAGAAACCGCCCTAAGTGTGAAAGATAGACGGATGGACGAATGGACAGCGGAGCCGAGTAATAGAGTCCCGTTGGCACCCGTTCAGTGACATTTAAAATTTTACATTCTTAAAGACGGGCAGTTTGAGTAATTTACGCAGCCTACCCAAACGTCCTTTCTTTGGTCTTGTTCGTCGAATCGTTGAGCTCCTCTAGTTCTGAGTTGAGCTGCACGATTTTTGACAAATGCGTGCACTAACTGGACAGGTCCACTCAATCTGTGTGGTTCTTTCCTCAAAAGACCATTACAGATACCAATCTACATGGTCTTCATATAATCTGACCAAGATCTATCTCTGGACTTTAAAAGAGACTGTGACCTCTGAGTTTGTTTCGGCCTTTATTCTCAAAGTAGTCAGATAATAAACGCCGAACTCATCTAGTTTAAAAAAAATATGATTGTCGTGTAAAAATGTACAGACACTTTAAATGATAAATGATTTGTTTTCTGTAAGTAGGTTTGTACAGACAAACCTATTTACAGAAAATAAATCATTTATCATTTACTGTATAGCACAAGCGTCTTTAGCGGCGAATTCAAGCGCAATAGCCATTTAGTCTAGTTTTCACTCGATTATCTTTCTTTACATAAGGAAATCTAATATAACGTAAACTTTTCTCCCGCTTCAGCTGCCGGATCGTCAGTGGCGAAACGTTTGGGTCAGTATGATAGCTTTTACACCTTCCTACAAACACTATAATTTACCTGGCATGCTCATACTTTTGCCACCGAATAGAGTCACGCATGACGACACATTTAGCTGAACATAGAATTGTTGGCTTGTCGTAAAATAAAAGATAAGCTAGATGTACCAGTAGAGCAGTGCTGGCCTAGTGGTAACGGCCGCGACTTACGTGTTGTAGGTCGTAGGTTCGAACCCAGATAGGTGCTTTCATAATCAGCCTATAATGTTCCTACTACACACACAGGCGTCCTCTCTGTAAGAAGGAGTGGGCCGTAATCTACTCGTATCACACGGGCCCAGTGCGGGTTGGTGGATGAGTGCGGGTTGGTGGATGAGTGCGGGTTGGTGGATACGCGCTTTACTTTGTGTAAATTATTTCATCACGACTGCTCTCAAAACGGTGAAGGAAAACATCGTAAGAAAACCGGCACGTTCTAGAACCAAAAACTCGAACACATGTGACATCTACCAAGCCGCACTGGACCCGCGTGGTGGATTACGACACAAAAACTATAGCCTTCGTTAGCTGAATCATAGTTGGCCATAATGATTATAGTTCCTTCTTACTCTGTGCAAGAACCGCCCCTTGAACGAACGAAACGTTCAGATTCAAGGCAGATCTAATGCCTTCTGGTCTCCGATGGCCAAAGACTGTGAAAAGGGGTCAAGTCAGTGGTGTTTAGAGGTTATACTCAAAAATTACACATTTTTATTAAATATTTGAAAATACTCTTATTACTGGTAACTAGGCTTGTGGCTAAGTAATAATAGCCACACGTCGATCGATCAGGTTAAGCTACCTTGCCGCGATTTGTTCATAGATGGATGACCATCTTTACATATACGATCTTTGACAGTCAGTAGTACAGTTCTGGGTGATCTGTAGCCCGAAAGTCTAATCAGTCTTCCCAAGGCGTATCGTATTACCCAGCCACTGGGTTTTGGAGGTCAGATAGGCAGTCGCTCCATGTAAAATACTAGTATTCCGCTGCATCCAGTTAGACTGGAAGCCGACCCCAATATAGTTGGGAAAAGGCTAGGCCAATGATGACTAGTTACTACTGGAAAAGCACAATAGTAAAGTTCCAAACCACTACTTGGTAAAATAAATAAAGCGCTGGTAAAATACCCTTGACCTCGACTTGTCAAGCTTTCAAACCGCAAAATGAATCGGTTTTCCGATAGTCTTAATACAAATATTGGAAAGTTGATAATTCAAAAGTTAGTCTGCATTTTGTCGAAGTATGTTTAGCTCACTTTCAAAGCAAAATTGTTGCGCTAAGAGATTTTGTTCTCGTAAATACTTTTATGTGGTTAGGTTAACAAAAAGTTATGAAATCAATCAGTGATGCTGTTTGTCGTGAATGAGTGATGCGTGTTGCGGTTACCGGTGAATGAGCAATGCGTGTTTTATTTTATTTTATTAATTTTAAGAAAAATTACAGCTTATACATTCGATTAGTCAGAAGTAATATGTACGTATCATAAGTAATGCGTACTGCTATTTAATTTATATAGCAGCACGCATTACTTATGATATATAAATGTTGCTGTTGGTTGTGAATGAGTGATGCGTGTTGCGATTATCGGTGAGTGAGTAGTGCGTGTTGCTATATAAATTATATAAATGTTGCTGTTGGTAGTGAATGAGTGATGCGTGTTCCGGTTATCGGCAAATGATTAATGCGTGTTGCTGTTGGTTGGGAATGAGTGATGAGTGTTGCGGTTACCGGTGAGTGAGTAATGCGTGTTGCTGTTGCTTGTGAATGAGTGATTAGTGTTGCTGTTGCGTGTGAATGAGTGATTCGTGTTGCTGTTTGTTGTGAATGAGTGATGCGTGTTGCGGTTACCGGTAAACGAGTAATGCATGTTGCTGTTGGTGGTGAATGAGTGATGAGTATTGCGGTTGCTAGTGAATGAGTGTTGCTGTCGCTTGTGAATGACTGATGAGTGTCGTTGGGGCTTGTGAATTAATGTTATGAGTTGAACGAGTTGTTATTATAGAACCTAGACCTATTTTAGTTATTAATTGTCAAATCGTATTTTAATGTTACATAATAAATGCAAGAAATCAAGAATAAAGCCTTTAACTTACGTTTCAGTATAACAATTTAATAACTCTATAAAGTACTCTAGACGAGCCCGTTTGACCTACTTATCGCTTCAGATCAGAAAGTGATGACACAGTAAAATATCGACTCGCGAGAATTTCACTACGTTGGATAGCAAACGTGACCTATAGGTTTGAAGACCTGCGCCACTGTAGGTTCAAAACCTGGCAAGTATTAGTTGGAAATTTTTAGTGTCATTATTTAGCTTTTAAATCGGATTACAATGACCTGTCAGTGGTCAACGGAAAAAACCGCGAGGACACCTAGTTATAGCGGCCTGAAATTCATTAATTCGTTATTTCAGCCGAAACCGCAACTTCGACCGGTTCTGTTCTTCCTGCAGCGGATTCCTGCGGCCTTCATAAGGTGATCAGTCCACCTTGTAGGAGGACTTCGAACGCTACATCTTCCAGTATGGTACAGTCTGAAATTATCAGCACACATTTGATCGTGGTGATCAATAGTCAGTGTTTCCATACCGAAAACAGATTCGCTAATGTGGGATAGCTGACCACAAATGGAAGGGAGTGAATGATAGCGTGACGGTTGACAGGAGAGAATGGAAGAAGAAAACGTATTGCGCCGACCCCAAGTAACATGGGATATGACGAGACAAGCTGACACAAGTAACCGATTTGTAAATGCTACCCTCGCTATTCCGAGTAATTCGTTTTTTTTTTTCTTATTGTATTGTGCCAATTAACCGGATATTTGACCGCCGATTTACTGATCAATCTTGCAGAGACTTTCATAAACAAGCGTTGTCGATTTTCAGGCCATGTCAGATTATGACCAATGGTGCCTCTCGATTCCTTTTTCTTATCCCTACAAACTAAAAGTTCTTTTTTTTTTGTTTATTTAAACTTTTCGCACAAAAATGTACAAAGGCGGACTTAATGCCTTTATAGTCATTGTCTATCAGTCAACCAAGGTTGGTGAAGAGATTAGATGGCAGGTGTTTTGATTCGGTTTCGATTTATTATTTATTTATTTTATTTATTTGTTACTGTCCCAATGTTAGTGTTTAGTCTGTACTGTCCCACTATTGGGCAAAGGCCTCCCCAAGTCCTTCCAGGAACTCTTTTCCCGCGTCACTTCGGACTAGCCCTCGCGGTACGCGTACAGGACCTAGTCAGCTCGCTCTAAGAAGTTTTTAAACACCATATCTTCCTCGCCACAAGTTTATTATTCTGGTCTTCACTTCCTAGCGGAATAATTGTATTTTCAGTGTAATTACTTAGGAAAAGTTGTAAGAAAACATTGCTAATCTCCACGGAACGGTGGTTCTTAATTAGTTCCATTTAACAATACTTGTCATTATCTTTTTGTGGCTCGTGGCTATGTTGCGTACTTTACATTTCCTCTTTTTAATTTGGTTAAACTTCTGTGGCTATTATTACTAAGGAAGTGTTGACCTTTAGGGTGCCGTACTCAAACGATGTGAATGTAGTCACTTGTTAAGGCTACGATGTCTGTCTGCCCATCTACATATCTGTCCGTCTGTCTGTCCATTTGACTGGTCATCGGTCTGTCTGTCTGTTTTTCACTGGTACTGGTATAACTGGTACTGGTGGTCTGGTGGTGGTGGCCTGCAATATTGTGTGGAGGCGTTAAATATAACAATTTTATGTTTATTCCAAGGAAACGTCTTTAGTTCTTCGCGCTTATTATATCGGCTGTTATTTCTTTTGAAACAAAAAGCTAATAAAAATAATTTGAAAGCTAATTCTAATTTCTCTTGAATGGTCGAATGCAACCATATTTATTTTTCTGCCAGCCTGCACGACATAAGGTCACCTTTTGCAGACACCCTTTATAGTACAGACCCCAGCACATCAAGCTACTATAATCTGTCAAATTTCTTTAATAGACTTTCAACTTTATCGCTATAGCATTAAGGTTCAAGGTTGATGGGAAAGTTTGACAGTTTCGGGTAGATTGATGTGCTGGCGTCTCTACGTAGCCAGTTTTTTCCAGAGAATACGTGTTACTATAGCTTTTGTCAAAGCGTTACAAAAAAATCTTCCAATTGGTCTGTTTTGATGTTTTGAATGGCGACGTTCAATGTCACGTACATAAGTATCTAAGGCTCAGACATGACCTAAAATTACATACATAATACTGACGCCTTTTTCCCATTGGGGTGGGCAGAAATTACAGAACCCCAGCAGCAATAGAATTATGTAAGAAAGAAAGAAAATACATTTATTTAGCTCAGACTAAAAGACACAATACACCAGATACATACATCAGAAGGCCAATTCTCGTAATTTAAAACGTTCAAAATCTAGTCGCAGTCTCATCTCGGGGACAAACAAATGTCAAAAACTTGTCAAAATGTAGGGAAATTAGAGGTATTTTTGACAGATTGACACTGAGATCAGACTGTGAACGTTCCTAAAATTACGAGAATTGCCCCTCTGCTATTGCACAAAATTGATTACCTGATATTTGATCTCATTGTGGTTGTCCGCGAAGGAATTTTCTCAGCATTGAACATAAAAAGGATTATACAAGTTCAATTTTTATCCGACCATGATCAACTTATCAACCAACATGTTCGCGTACCGTAAAACGGGGTGAATAGGGACGCAGGGGTGAATGGGAACGAAACTTTAAAATGGATTTTAATGTTGAAATAATACATTTTGTTGCCAGAAAAGACTTCTAATGTGTTTACTGTTTTTTAATTAAAGATTAAGTGTCATTGTTAGTAACAAAACTATATTATTTTAAATTACAAATCCATTTTAAAGTTTCGTCCCGATTCACTCCTTCATTCATTCAATTGATAAAAACAAAAAAAATAAGATCAAATAAAAAGTATAAAGTCCGATGTAAGAAATTAGCAGGAAAGTGTGCCTCACCGCCAAAAAGGCCCAGTTCAGCAAAAAATGCCAGACAACTAGTGCCTGGCACTGGTTTTCAACTGGACCTGATGTGTGAGGTGAAGGATGTAAATCAGTTTTATACTGCAACGTGACGGGTGTATGTAAAGATCGTAGCAGGTGGCGCTTTGTAGTTTCTGCCTATGCCAATGGGAAGATCTGTATTCAGAGCTTAAAATAAAATATATTTAACGTCCCTTTTTTAACCTTGATTTCTCCGTCAATAAATAAACGAAATATCAACAACATCGTCGAAGAATTTCGAAGCAGGAATTTCATTTAACTTATATTATTTTGAAGCCATTATTAAAACCTTTAAATGGATGACATTTTCCTCTTCGCTAACAATCCGCTTTTCAAATATTATAACAACAATAAACGACTGATTTCAGCTGTGAAGAATTTTCAATAATAAAAATTGTTTTGGTGAATGAAAGCCGAATGTATTGAATTATTAATAATTATATAGGTATTGTTCCTTTGGTTGTTTGGGGCAAATAGGATTATGTTAATTTAACGATGGTGGTGGCAATCGTTTTCACAGGGTGTAGGCAAATTTGTAGGTGTTTGTCATCATCATCTGCCTAGAATGCCTCGATAGTCTAGTGGTCACGTTACTGCTGAGCACGAGGTCCTGGGTTCGATTGCCGGATCGGGCAAAGTTTTAGAGCGTTTTCGTACTGCATCCGATCCGAATCCGAACTCCAGATCCGAGTTCAATCCGCATTGAGAATGTTCTAAATTTGGACGGACAGAATTCGGATCTAGTGCGCAACCCCAATACAAATATTACTATGACCACCACTTTGGACCGATATTTCTCGGATTCGAATCGGATGCAGTGCACAAACGCTCTTACCGTGTTTTTTCTTCTGGAATTTCTCAGTAGCAGCGCGAAGTCTGGAGTTATACCCAGTTGATGGCAACATTGGCAATAGACTGGACCCCTATTATATGGGACTCACACATAACTGGCGAAATGTGTGTGTACACCACCTCTGCCTAACTCTTCGAGGATTACAGGGATGATGTTATGTTAATAAAATGTTATCTAACAGAAACCCCAACAACACGATTGAATTCCACATGACCTCTTACTCCTCAGCCTCTCAAATGTGACTGCTAGAGAGCTATCTTCAAAATTTTAAACGGAACGAATAGATTCTTCTCGCAAAACCCCTAAGGGACTGTTGACAGACTACCTTAGAGCCCTTTGGAGCTTCTTTTAATGGACAAAAGTATGACGGTAAGTAAATAAATAAGTAGGTAACGTAGGAGACCATATACTACGCAAAATCGTAAGAAATGAAAAGCCACTGGAGACCAAACGTTGGGCATTGGAAATGTATGTACTTGACTCAAAAAAAGAGAAGTTGTTTTGAAACTTTTATAGTACCGAATTTAATTGAAATTATTTTAAAATGATCAAACTTTAGAACAGATTAGGGCAATACGGTTCCCGTGGTCAGACTGGTTGTCAGACTTCCGGGCTTCTGAGGACGCATAATGTCTGTCATAGATCCACGAATGACAGGCGGGAACAACGGCTTAAAGCCCACGGATCGTTAACGGGTTTCCAAGGCACGAAGGGTCTTGGTATGTAAACATGGTCACCCATCCACGGACCGACCGTAGCAAGTGTGGCTTAACCTGATCGATCGACCCGTGCGGCTGTTATTACTTAGCCACAATTATAATTATTACTAAAAAAATCCTGCGTAAATATTATGTGGGTAGTGGTGGTATTTGTGATTCTGAACACAGTCTGTTACTGTTAGCCTGCATCTGCCCACTGCTGGGCAAAGGCCTCTCCCCATGACTTCCAGCTCTTTCGATCCAGGGCTATAGTGGACCACTGGTCGTTTGTTTTGTCTAGCTCGTGCCGTTATCTTCTACGGTGTCTGCTGCGACGGCTTCCAGCTGTGTCAGGGTTCCACTTGGTATGGCACAGTCTGATAAGATAAATTGAAAGAAAAAAAAAACTAAAATCGAATATTTACAGTCACCATTTCTAAGAAGATGCTGCTGAACAGATTATGAATTAAAATTATTTAGTTATAATAGTATGAAACTTGTCGCCCTAAGCTAAAGCTGTATTTGAATTTAATTAATAAGATATTTTTGTGAATCTCATTTTAAGTGAACTATGTTCTTATGAGAAAATAATGTTCTTTAAACCGGAACAGTTTTTTGGCGACTTAAAAAATAAATAAAAGGTTCGCTTATTATAATCCTGTGTTGTTCTACTGTAAGGCAAAGGTCTCTCTTCGCGGTCTACTACGATGGTAGGCAAATCCTTTAAGAAGGAGTTCAGCTCATCCCGCCGCATCTCTTTCTGGGCCTCCCGCGCATTTGGAATCCATTTGGCGTCGCTTAGTCTGCAATATTTCTCTTTATAGTACGCTTTTACTGGTAACATCCAAACTTGTTTGCTTGTTTACCTACCTTCAGTCAAATAGGTATAAAAGATACACGAAGACCTAATAAAAAGTACATAAAACAGTATATTGTAATTCGGGACTTTATTTTCTAGAAAAATACAGGTATTACGGAAAGGAATAGTTTCATAATATCGGAAACAATAACATAAAATGTTTATGAGTCTACAAACAGGAAGAAGAATACTTTTATATTGTATTACCATTTTTCCTACTGATTTTGTCAAACATATCTGCGTTCTCTTTTTACATACTTATCTTCTTTTTCCTTTTCTTTTGCTTTTAGCAATAAGACCGCCCATTTTGTCACCCTATGTAAAATTTATCTATTTAAATCTGTCATTTTTATAGCATAATCAGGGTGTGGGCTGTAATTTACCACGCGGGCCCAGTGCGGGTTGGTAGATGTCACATGTCTTCGAATTTTTGAGTCTAGGAAGTGCCGGTGTTTTCCTTCGCCGTTTTGAGAGCAGTGGTGATGAAATTATTTACACAAAGTAAAGCGCCAGCCTTGGTTCGAACCCACGACCTATAATTCGTAAGTCGTGGCCGATACCACTGGACCACCACTGTCCCTTGTAATTTTTATGGTGTACATAATAATATAAAGTATTTTATCTATCTGTCTATCCTCTACTAGCTGATAGGTACCCGCGATTTCATCTGCGTATTTTTTGTTAAACAATTTTTTTTCCTTTAAATGTTAGTTCAATCCAGGATGAAAAGGTCTTCTCCAGGTCCCTGGCTACCTATTTGTCAAATTTCATAACGATCGGTTCAGGAGTTGTGACGTGACAAAGTAATACACAAATATATTTACGTTCGCATTTATAATAGTACTAGATATTGCCCGCGACTTCGTTTGCGATCTAGGAAAAAGTAGCCTTTGTCCTTACGTAGGTCATGGTGTATCTGTATGCCAAATTTCATCCAAATCCATTTAGTCTTTTTTTCTATCTTCTACTAACGTCTTTTTCTCACGGGGTAGGCAGAAACTACTGAAAGCCATCTGCTACGATCCTTATTTACTTCTTTTGCGTCGTTTACGTTACTACGCTCCTGACCACAGACTACAATAAAATATAGGCTCCTGACCTTACTGAAGAACATCACTAATAAAGGCTTCCACTCCCGGCGTTTCCATATATCTTCTAAATAATAATATTCCATCTTTTTCCATATATGAATACAAGTTTCAAAAGTTTAATGAAACCCACGACACGTATTGGTATACTTCCTTATGAAGGATCACTTTTGGGATAGTAAAATACCATAAACTTCCGTACCGTTGGGACATCCTGTGACATCTGTGTGCGACGTGACCACTGCAAATAATTTGTTATTGATGATGGACATTTTGGGCTACACTTTTTTTTTCGCGGAACTTGTAGGGGCTCGTGGCTAAGCAATAACAGCCGCAAGGGTCGATCGATCAGGTTAAGTTTTGCTTGACGAGGTCAGTCCGTGGATGGATGAAAGTCTTAACATACCGAGACCTCTCCGTGCTTCGCAAAGCACGTTAAGCCGTTGGTCCCGGCTTTCATTCGTAGATTTTAGATAGTAGTTACAGGTGGTCAGAAGTTTGAAAGTCTGACAACCAAGTCTTATCAATGGGTATCGTGTAACCCTTAACTGGGTTGTGGTCAGATAGGCAGTCGCCTAATGTAAAGTACGGGTATTCAGCTGCATCCGGTTAGAATGGAAGCCGACAAGGTACAAAATAACAGGCAATTTATACAAAATTCTCATAAAAAAATGCACTTTCAGTTTTCCCAAATTTCCTCATTTTCCCGAAAACTTTTCATTTGTTTCTTTCCATAAAAACCTAATTCGGATTATTACGAACATCTTCTGAAGTGATGCGCTTACCAACCAACAGCATTTTTTATTTTTATTACATAGAAGACTAGCTGCTGCCCGTGGCTTTGCCTGCATGTATGTCGGAAATTATCCCACAGGAACGTGCTACCGGAAGAAAAATTAGCCTATATCTTTCTCCAGGATGCACCAGGATGCGTCTATCTCCTTGTCAAAGGACATCATTAATTTCGTACCCAAAAATAAAAGTGCCAGGAAAAAATGTACTGTTTTCTTATGGGAAATGACCTCTTGAGCATTTTTTCAATCTCTAATAGCAGCCAGGGGGTTAATTTGAGACTTTCGTTGTAATAGTAAAAAACGCTCTAGAGGTTATTTTCCATAAGAAAATAGTACTTTTTTATTCTAGCTGGCACTTCAATATTTGGGTACTTATAAAATTTTCGACAATTATTATTATCATTATTATTTTCTTTATTAAAGGTAAGTTTACAAAAAAATCTTGCTTATAAACTATGCCCCACGGAACAAAGAATACAAAAAAAAAACAGATTTACAAGTGCGGACACTTAATTTCCACTTAATAGCCTTACAAATTAGGTAATAAATAAACAAACATGGTTTACAAACTCTTGAGAAAGAACAGCCTAAGTAATTTGGCAAATTTCCCTTTTATTTTCTGAGTTCTTATATCAGTAGGCAAATGGTTGAGAAGGTAAGACACTCTTTTATCAAGCGTTCGGTCGCCAAAATAATTCCTTGTTCTCGGTACATAAAATTTACCTGCTGATACTGTCCTAGTTGCACGGTTATGGGTAACTAGCGAGTGACGCTCCCAGCCACCATGACTGTTAACCAGAAGTAGGTATTTATGTTTGTGTGTGTGTGTGTGTGTGTTTGTGTGCGTGTCTGTGTGTTTGTGTGTTTGTGTGTGTGTTTGTTTGTTTGTTTGTTTTGTTATTGAATGATGTCGTTTACCGTACCGAACTCATCTAGTTTTAAAAATTATGATTGACTTGTAAAAGAGTTTGTACAAACCTACTTACAGAAAATAAACCATTTATCATTCATTTAAACGAAATCCGTTCGTATATAGTCCTTCTCTTTTCACGCTTAAACCAGCGTGAAAAGAGAAGGACTATATACCAACAATTAAATAACATTAATTTTGGGTAGCAAGATGACAAGTTGATTAACAAAGTGTTTTGATTGTGATATTACAATGAAAATATGAATTAATGAATGTCCCTTTTTAAAGGACATCATAAAAGGTTTGTAAATGTCCTTCATAAAGACTGAACTGCAAACCCGTTCGTGGGAAAATCCATTTAGTTAATGGTAATCATACCTTTTTCAACCCTTGTCACTGTGATTTTCGCCTTGTTATGTGTCTCATTCCACCAACCCGCACTGGGCCCGCGTGGTATATTATGGGCCCACTCCCTGTCGAAGAGAGGAAGCCTGCGTCCCAGCAGTGGGAACAATATAGGCTGATTATGATGTGTCTCATTTAAATGACCGTACAGTGTCATCATCGAACGAGTATGTGTGAAGAGAATATACATTTTTCTTTAACATTTTTTCTTGAATATCTTACTTTACATCGAAAACATGATAACGAGATATGCCTTGAAAGATAACGAACTTCTTCGTTCCAACATGATTAAGTTAGGTTTTTTTTTCTGAAAGTACGATGTTCTAAACAGTTTCGTTACATACAGTAATTTCACAGTTATTTTGCATCACTGTCCAAATCACAGTGATCTGTATGCTCATTTTAATATGGTTGCTGTTCGGTTGCTGCCATTGATAAATCTATCAAAATCATTGTGATCTTTATTCTCGTTACAATAAGGTTGCTGTTAGGTACCTAAGTGCTATCAGAGGTAAAATGACTGTGAACGGACCATTATATACACCGCTACAAGGAAATTTTCATCATCGAATGACGCAATAGGCTAAGTATGCTTAAATTCAAATGTTCAGGCGTAATTTGACACCTGGATTCTGATTTTGAAGTTAAGAACTTGTCAATCTCTACTTTAGCGTGACTTTTTGCCTGCCTGTGAAATTCAAAAATTCTTATGTTTTGTTAAAAAATTAAATTTCGCAGGCTTCATTGAAGTAAACAAAAAAAAGAAAATACGTTTTTGTTACGGACAGCGCTCAGTATAATGCTGCGACCCTATGTGAGACAGACTCCCTCTGGTTTTCAGCGACAGCCGGCTTAGACGTGATGACCAACGAGATAGTCACACTGAGCAGAAAAAGATTGAATTGGTAATGTTTTTGGACATTGTATTTCAGTATTTATTGTTTCATAGTCAAGACTGACTATACAATATGAACCAATAAATGTATACATACTGTAAACCGACAAAGTTCCACATACCAGCCAAGTGCGCGTGGAGTGGGGCTTTATCATAAAAGTTATGGCGTCGAACAACGCGTCAAATATTGTGCAATAAACTTTATGTGCCGGGCGTTTTAATTAATTAATGTGTCTAGTTGTTGGCGTTAACGTAATGGCTGGACAATTCATGTCGAAATGGCGACGAAGCATGGTAAATGAACACTTGTCGTGGTCGAAACGAGCATTGTGGCTTTTCTGCTTGGTTCGTTCACAGCAATATGCAGAGTGATGGCCGGTTTGCGCGGAAATTACACCTACATTTCCCCAAACCTTTTGTTATTTAAATTCTGGGCGAGGTGGGGTGGTTTTTCGCGGGATACGAGACGAAATTCGCTCGCGCCGATTGTGTTAATTAACTTGTATAGAGGTGTTCAAAATACGCGAATAGTCGCGTGACTTCTGAATTATTAAAATATTCGTGAGGCAAAAGCTTAGTTTTTTTATTTACTTATCTAAACTTTTTGGCAGAGACTAATTAAAAACTGAAACGACAGAGCACGGAGTAGGTATTTTCATGTAAATAATATTTAGTTGTATGACTTGAATGAAGGATATAACTAAATCATCGAAAGTTCATAATTCTCCTGTCCTTATCCTAGACCATCTCAGACATCGATCTACATGGTCTTCATATTTATGATCTGACCAAGATTATGTCTGGACTTTGAAAAAAACTGTGATCTCTAAGTTTATTTCGGCCATTTTCTCAAACTAGTCAGATAGGAAACGCCGACCTCATCGAGTTTTTAAAATACTCGTATGATTGACGTGTGAAAATGTTTGCACAAAACTACTTACAAAATAAAATCTTTTATCACTATCCCAATTTTTTGGGGTGGGCGTGCGGCGGCTGCACAATATGTCTATTTCTTCTATATTTCTCTATTAGCACGACTAATTACCCCCTTTCTAACCATATAAATCATTGAAAGTTATAAACTCAAATTAAAACGAATAAGGTTATCATCAGAAGGTCAATTCTCTTAATTCAAAACGTTCAAAATCAATGTCAATGTCATAAACTTGTCAAAAATGTGGGGAAATTAGAGGTATTTTTGACAGATTGAGACGGAGATCAGACTGTGAACGTTTTTAAAATTACGAGAATTGCCCTTCTGCTGTTGTACAAAATTGATTACCTGATATTTGATCTCATTGTGGTTGTCCGCGAAGGAATTTTCTCAGCATTGAATATAAATAGGATTATACAAGTTTAATTTTTATCCGACCGTGATCAACTTATCGACCAACATGTTCGCGTATAGTACAGTCACGAGCATGAATAACTTACGCTTACCCAAATTTTAAAAGCAATTTTCTCGTGAAAAACGATTGTGACTATGAGAAAATACCTATTTCACAACATAATGGTTTAAGACTATGTTCGTAAAACCTTATAATTTCTATCAATACTTTAGGAGAAAGAAAGAAAGAAAGAAAATACGTTTATTTGCTGCAAACATGACGCATAAAAAAGAACATAAACACACAAAAAAAAATAACAAGTTGGGGGTAAATATGCGTCACATTCACGCAAAACGGCCATCGCTTAGCATAATGCTAAGACCCTATACGAGACAGAGCCCCAGCGCTGGTTTTCAGCGGCAGCCGGCGTTGACAGACTTCATTGAGTAGAAAATCGCTTTTGAATTTTACTTATTGTAAGGTTACTAAGGTGCTAAAGGTGCTCATAACTATACCTTCATCATCATCATCATCCACAGCGCAACTCACGCGCCTCATCCAGGTTCTACCCGCGATGGTAACAATATCGTCCGCCCATCTAGCCGCCGGACGACCGACACTTCGTCTTCTAGTCCTTGGACGCCACTAGGTCTTGCCTTAATCCACCTACCATCACTGCGACCCAACTCCATTTGAGTTCCATAACTTTCTTTTTGATTCGAAAAACCTTCGTACGTTTTCAGATCTCGACGTTTGGAACTCGGTCTATAAGTCATACATAGCCTCCTGCGAGAGCGTCCACGTCTCAGCTCCGTAGGTTAAGGTACAGCCTTAACCCCTACAAATGAAAAATAAAAGGAATTCTCGCCAATAAAAGTAATTCTATTCAACAGAGACCATTAAGACAGTTTGCATACAAATGTAAACATTTAGCTATAGAGGATACCGCGCAATGAAGATAAAAGATACGATAGCAAAGATAAAAAAGGGTTTCCTTTCTTTTCTGGTTTTTAGCGAATTACTTCAGCGGATTTGTCTTTATTTATGAAAAAGAAGAAAATTATCTCTAGTAAGATTTTGGATTTATTACTTTTGAGTTACAATTGAATATAAAAATCGTTCTAAATCATTTCCTTTCCATTTCAATTCGGTTTATCGCCCATCTTGTGCCTTAAATCAAAATTACTTTTATCAAGATTCTTGGAAAAGGCTGTTATGCTGGAAAATTTTGCAAAAATTATTGGTAATGCATGTATACCTTGAACTTACCGTACCTTTGCGTAATCCATGCATAACAAGCCAATAATGTTCCCACTGCTGGGACACAGGCCTCCTCTCTTCGAGAGGGAGTGGGCTGTAATCTACCACGCGGGCCCATTGCGGGTTGGTAGATGTCACATGTCTTCGAATTTTTGGTTCTAGGACATGACAGTTTCCTCACGATGTTTTCCTTCACCGTTTTGAGAGCAGAATTATTCATACTAAGTAGAGTGCCAGCCTGGGTTCCAACCTACGACCGACAACTCGTAAGTCGAGACCGTCACCACTGGGCCACCACTGCTCTTTATAACTCCCTTATCATAATACTAGCTTATGCCCGTGACTTCGTCTGCGTGAAATTTCTTGTTCCCCGGACCCACCCCGTCGCATCGCATCGCCTGTCCGTGCGTGTCACTTCGTTTTCGCTTATCGTTCTTTTTTGTACTCAGCTCTTAAGGGTCCTAGCGTGATGGTTAATAGCCTATAGCCTTCCTCAAGAATTGGACTATCAAATGCAAAAATAATTTTTCAAACCCGACTGGTAGCTCCAGAGATTAGCGCGTTCAAACAAACAAACTCTTCATCTCTGTTATTAGGTTATAATAAAGAGTCTTGCAGTAAGCGCTTCCTACCTTTAAACTTAAATAAAACAAAGTGTGTGTGAGATATCATCAAAAAAAATTATTTGTTTGAATAGCCTATCGATGCCATTATGCATGGAATATGACATCGTTCAATTATCCGCCGTGACTTTGCTGGGTGGTGCGCATCCGAAATGTCCAATTTTCCATGACTCTAGTGCATAAATCAGGCTGAATTTGACCGATGGCATGGGCTATGTTGGCTTTGGGGGCCGCTGTGGTACAAACCACAGCGGCCCCCAAAGCCAACATAAGCCACAAGGCTTATTCGCATAGACTTGCGACTTAAGAAAACTCCACAAGAAAAAGTCTAACGAGGTCAAATCGCACGATCTCGGTGGTGTCTCACATCACCTCCACGTGAGACCACCATGCTCTCAAATTGCTTGTGCAGAATGAGCTTTGTGGCACGTAGCGCTGTCCTGTTGAAACCACATGTCGTTGATGTCCATATCATCCAATTTAGGCCAAAAGAACTTGGTAATCATCGACCTATAGCGCTCGCCGTTGACGGTGATGGCCTGGCCAACGTCGTTCTCAAAGAAATATATGTAGACCAATGATGCCGCCAGCCCAAAATCCCCACCAAACCGTGACTTTTCGGTATGCATTGGATGCTCTTGGATCTCATGTGGATTGGTATCATCACCAGTGGACTCAAATCTATCCAGCACACTGCGAATAGTCCTCTCGGTAGGATGATTATGGCGACCGTAAAGTGGGCGAAGCGCGCGGAACGCTGCCCGAATAGAACACCCATTTTAATAAAACGAATTTATCATTTGCACAGTCATGTTGTTGAACACTATATCCGTTCATGATGATTTGGCAAAACAGACTGAATAAATGACAGCCAATTTGACAGATGTAGCTTAAACAATATGGTCACTATCAACTGTCAAAGTTCGGAAGTCCCTGTAGGAAGACCCTTTACATAGATATATAATTATGTATATCGATTCTCTACAATGACGAAACCCAGATAGAATAAAAACAGCCCTCGTCATGAATAATAAGTAAAAGAACATGCGATGTTCATATATTCTTCTACCTACAGAGTTAGATTAGTAAAATCCGCTTTAAAAATCTTATTATTTAACAGAGCTCTGCTATAAGAAGTAAATAAAATACTGGAACAAAATAAAAAGACCGCTGTAGGTAATCCAAACTTCTTTCTTATAAGTCGACAAAGGCAAACAGTCACTTACCTACTTATTCACTTTCTGCTTCTTACAAACTGACAAGTTGTCGTAAAAAAGATCTTAGCAGTTTAGCCAGCTACGTGTAAAGTTAACCCAAGGATTTTTTTACTTTGCCCAGGATAAAAGTTTTTCCTCAGATTACGTGCCTGACGTGCTTAGGACCAAGCTTATTTAGCTTAGACTTGAAGCAGCTGGTCCTAATGCGCTTTGGAAGAAATAAGTTAGGCCTGAGTCCTGAGAATATAAGACAGTTTACCCTAAGTTACAGGGTTTGCCGCCGGAGTGCGCCTTATTTAGTTCTAGTACTAAAACTTTGAAGTTATGACATTCATCAACCCATACTGGATCCACATGGTGAGTGAATGGCCTACTCTCTATCACAGTAAGGCCCTTTGGTACACCCACGTTTTTCTTGCCGTGAAAAACTACGGTTTATTCGCCGTGTCTAGGCATGGTCGTAAGTGTTATATGGTTCACTATCGAAGCTTGTTGGCAGACAGGTTTTTTCTTCGGCGTGGTTTATATGCCGTACGGTAACGATATACAAAGGGCCTAAGGAGGCCTGAGGCGCTGCAGTGGGAATATTACAGGCTAATTATGTAATGTTATCGCAGTAAATCGATTTCGTTTGCTAGAAAAAAATTATTTAGGAGCTGAATGTTACTTCGCGCAATTTATTAACCATAATAGACATGACAAAATATACCAAAACATTTATTATCAAAACGTGCATGGATTTTATAAAAGAACCGTATTTTCTTCAAGTTTGAAATCTCACCTGCGTTCAATAAATAAAGATCTTGGAGCTATCTTGTCTCGGTTTATAGACTTATATTTTGTGGCAAATGGACGCTTATTGTAGCCTGGAGCCTTTTCTGAATTTACATCGCAATGGTTTTTACTTGACTTGAATATCCGATGATCTGGTATTCAGAAATAGCTTTTTGTAGAACGTCACAGTTAGTCTCCTTAGCAAAGTCAAACTAAACCATATACCAATTTTCTTAAATACTGTTTTAAATTATTTTGGAAAAAATCCTCTTTCACAAACAAGGAGTTCTTAAACTCGACATAACAACAACACTAAAGTTATTTAGTACGAGTACTATTTTTTTATAAATTCTCGTGCAGGCAATCACTAGCTGGTTCAAATCCGGCTCGAAGTACCACATTAGGATAACAATTCCATATTACCTTCTATTATAGTAAAAAAAATAGAGGTAAACCAAAAACAAATGGATCAATTGAGTAAGGTCTCGAAAATATATGAAAACAGACTGAAACAATTTGGATTCTCACTCAAGTCTGTTTTCATTTACTCTCCAGACCTAACTCACTTACAAATTCTGTCAGTTAATTCATCCAAATTGATTGATTTAGCGAGCCTCTTCATTACTACATTCACTAAGTATTTAGGAGAATTTCTTGATAAATATGTTACTAGTTTGATTCGGTTCGTAGAAAAAGGTGAAAGTTTTTGAAACGTGGTATCGAGAATAAATAATTTAAGTATCGTAAGAACAGGTATATTTACGTAATTTACAAAGCTAATAGTTTTAAAATAATAATAATAATTTGTACAAGTATATAAAAAGTTAAGAGAGTGAGAGTGAGTGTGAGTATGAGTGTATAGTATACAAATAAATAAATAAAAGGGGGGCGGGGGATTATCAAAGGACATCAAAAAATTCGTCCGCATCGCTGGCAGCATTGCCACGTTGTATGGCAATGCTGATTCTTTGGCTAAAAAATAGACCACCCCTCGGATCACGTGAACAGTCGACCAACCGCTCGGCGATGTCTCGAAAAACAAAGTGGTTTCAGGGTGATTTTTTTAGAAGCCTCTCTCCAAGGGCTTCCCCCCATATATGATCAGCGATTACGTATACTTTTTCTCATCTGTGTCGCTGGCACGACTGAATTTTAAATCTTGTTGGCCCAAAACTTTGGCACTTCCATGGCGTCGTCAGGGGCAGCCATGACTATTCCTTTCATCAAAATGGCACGAACCGGTCTTTCTCAAGACACATCTCAAATGGCTCTTTTAAGAGCCAATCCCTGGAACTTAACTATTCCAGCCCTTTGTGTTATTTCAATCAATATTATTCATACTTCAGGAGCTAGGCGGTTTTTAATATTTTTGGGAAATTCTCACTTGACTTCACCCTTTTTCAATTTTCTCTTTCGGTGTCTCATTTTTTTTTAATCTTACTTGCAACCTGGAGCAACCTTGAGTTTGAATTTGTACCCAGTCGTAGGCAATGAGCTCACCCCATTTTTCAAAAAAAATGAAGACATGTGGCATCTAACAAACCCGCCCTGGGCCCGCGTAGCACTTCCCTCTCAACGGTGAGGAAGTCTGTGTCCCAGCAGTGGGTTCATTATAGGCTGATTATGTTACATTATTATACGGTTTCAATTGCTCTAATCAAATATGCACATATAAAGGAAAACCAACTAAATTATTATTTCGTTGCTTTTGCTTTATATGTGCATATTTGATTGGTGCCTGAGATCAAGAAAACAAAATTTGAAAGAAATTACACCAGTTTATTGTACCAGACAATCTTGAACAGAAATACTAAGAAAAGTTATCAGTACCTAGTCTTGTTCATAATCTTTGAACGCAAAGCCTTAGCAACGCCTTTTTCTTCTTTTCAAGTTTCCTTAAGCTTCCGCAGATCTACGGCAAGCACAACTTCGACTGATTGAGGTCTTCTTTGTTTTATTTTAAATTACGGAATAAAAGTTAGATATTTTTATTCTTATCGTTAAGAACTTTTTTAGCGATCATATGTATCTAGGATTTTTCAAAATTTATAAACGTTGTTGGACACTAAATGGACGCCTTACCCAAAATACCTTGGCAAAATATTTTGGCAAAGCTTTTTAGAAAAAGTACAAGTTTTTATAAGGCCATTCGAATCCAATTTCCGGCTAATTTGGCAATATCTTTTAATGCTGACAACATTGTATTCTGCAAAATTAGATTCGTACAATCTTATACCAGCACTGAACTTACGCCAACATACCTAAGATTTTCATGTTTCTATTAAAATAATAGGACATACATAATAATGAAAAATAATGGGATACACCAACATAAAAGAGAGAAAAAATAAAAAGAGACTGTGAAATCATTTATCATTACAAGAATACCATAGAAACCAGGAACGGTGAAAGAGATAAGAGTCTTAAATGAAGCTTTTTCCGGGAGAATTATTTCCATAATGCCAAAATGCACGCAGTAGACAATGTCGTATAATAAACAATAAATCAAATGACAAAGTCACTGATTCAGATCATTCGCTTTGTGTAAATACAGGAAATATTTAGCCGTATCGTGTATTCACTCAACTGAAACCAAGCTGACCGAAATTTTCACATACAATATCATAATTATGAAAAATGAACATTTTTTTCCGAGTCTTTTACAAGACTTGATGAAAATAAGTTGGTATCACAACTTATATATATGGGAGTAAACGCTGGGTGAGATGTAATCGATATCACAATTTATGTTTGTTAATTAACCTTAGCGAATGCACCACTTATCTACCTCTAGTAAATGAGAAGCCATCAAATACACTCCGCAGTAATGTAGCGATACGTGAAAGCATGACCTGAATACCTTTACCTGACGAATTGATTGTAATTAATATGCTCGCCACATTAACTCGACAACACGTCAGTGTATGGCCGCACTTTTGTGGCAACAAAACCTTAGCACACCTGCGCCGCGAAAAATAATGATAGGAAACCGCTTTACGAATTCCAATATGAAACATTACTAAATTATGACGCAATTCGAATAGCGGAACATACGAGAGTCAGTTGAATTGTAGAGATCGGAGCAAAATGTCGTCGCTTTCGACTTAGTAAATACAGTATAAGTCTACTATAATAATAGTACTATTCTGTAAAATTAACAACCACTTTACAAAAAAAAAAAAAAAAATTTGGTTACAAACTTGTCGACAGCCACAGATACGTGCGAAACAAAAACGGCACCGCAACAAAATAGCGGGCTGAACGCGGAGGTGTAACTGGCTTCCGTGCAGATCGGCGAATTCACGCGGAAAAGACATGTAATCATAATCAAATCAGTAGTTCCGCCACGACTTTTCCGTTATAAGCGATATAACGGAAAAGTCGTGGCGGAACTACTGCGGTTTCGCAGCTATGGTCTCGTGGCGGAGATGTGATAACCATATAAATCTTCGTACTACACACTAGGTCAGCTCAAGGTTACATTGTCAACTCTGACGCGCGGTAGACTGTGTCCATGCATCAGTATTAAAAGCTCAACAAAATCCTCATATTTAGACCAAATGCGTAAAGCCGCTTTACTTCCCATGAAAATCCCTAATAATAATTTGCCTAAATCCCGCCATTCATGGGATCTAACAAATCTCAATTACCAGATTTTTTTTACCTGACTTTCTCGAAATTATGAGATCAACCAAACTCGATCATTTTTCATCGGAATCGTTTTCCTGGCGGGAGGAACTCAATGTAACTTAGGTCGTCGAGGGACGCATTGAATATAATGGGCGCCATTTTTTATTCTGGAGTCGACGCGATTTTGTTTTTGTTGCTTGTAAGTTTTTTGTTGCTTGTAAGTTTCAGGTTTCAATGGATAATTTTGATCGTTAGCGGGCGAGGAGATTTCTTATTGATTTTTTTAATGTTGTAATAACCAAAATCCTTGGTTATTGTCCATTTATTAACGAATTCGTTGCGAATTTTCGAGGTGTTTTTTTTTTGCTGTGAACGTTACTTTGAAAAGAAGTTTGATGAGGTTGGCTACAGCGGATAGGTAGATAGAACGAATTTATTGATCTTGCTAAATAATATATTTTGATAAACGTTTTCATTTTAGTTCGGCAGGCATACGGAAACATGTATTGTTTCTTGAGAGCCACGGGTCAGAAAAGAAGTACAAGTTAATTCCTATATTAGAAATATCATAGTTATGACAATGTTAGAAGTAAAAGAAACTGTACAGTGAAAATCGAAACCAAACTACGTAAACTACGGTCCGAGTGCAAACTTGGTTTTTCGAGACATTGTCGACCACACAGAACAGTTATCTGTTCTGTGGTCGACCGGACGGTCGAATTTTCACGTCACCAGAGGGCTGGCCTATGTTTTGGCCAAAGATTCAGCATTGCCATACAACGTGCTGCTAGTCTTATGGACACTTTTCCTGTCGTCAGTGGTGCGGACGAATTTTTTGATGCCCTGTGATTCTTTTCCCTCTGTTTTTATATGCATTATTATTTGCATTATTTATTTGTTTTAAATAATAACTTATAATACTGGCAGTGCACGAATGAATTGAGTTTGAAAGTACTCACCGTAATAAATGTATTCGAGAAGTAACCGAAAAGCATAGAAAGCATAATATCAAAGCCCACAGTCAAAGGCCAAGCACTTGGATCTAAGACTAACAGTAAAGAACAAACAGAGCATAAATTGAATTCCATTTTTTCCTTTTTGATATGAAACTTTCCTACAGTCAAGAATCCCTCCGCAAAGAAATGTCAGTTCAAAGCATTACGATTTTTATCCCGCAAGTAGTGGGTGAAGTAAGAAATTAAATATATTACTGAAGACTTATTTCTGGTCGTACTTAAATGACACCAAAGTCTTAGCAAGTACTAAACAGTTCTTTGAAACTTAGAAAGAAGACAAGCTTCTTTTATTGAAGGACTAGCTTCGCCCCGCAGTTTCACCCGCATAAGTTTCGATCCCGTAGGAATATCTGGATAAAAAGTATCCTATATGTTAATCTTGGCTATAAACTATCTGTGTGCCAAATTTAATCCGAATCCTTTCAGTAGTTTTTCTTTTTTATCCATCCATCCATACAAACTTTCGCGTTTATAATAATTATTAGTAGGAAGTACGAAGTAGCACTCACAAACATTACTACTATGAGGTCTCACAGAGCGCGCGGATGCACAGGATCCCAAAAACCTATTCATAGGCAATACTTGAGTGGCGATCGCCACTATGCGTCCCTTAATATTTATGAATTTAAAGGCTTGTCATATCGCCCGGCCCTGGTGCAAGCCATGGTCCGGGGCGAGAGGGAGTGGGAGGCAGTCGCCTCCTTCTGCGAAGCAGTCATGCTAGCGAAGGAGGTGGCGGGGCGGATGAGCGAAAGAGCCTCACGTCCCAGCCGCCGCGGGAGACGCTCCGGGCGTCGGGAGCCGCGTGACGATTCCCGGCCACCGTAGGCGCGGGCCTGCGGGCGGAGAGCAATGGGTAGCTCACCGTCCGATCGGGACCAGGCCCCGCAAAGGAAGGAACTTGGGTGGGTTTTAGTCAGTAAGAGTCTGACACTCCCTTCCGCTCCACCCAGAGCGGGAGGGGTCATTTGATGATTTACAATACGAAAAAAAAAAAAGGGTTGACTAGTAGAATTCTATACACTATGATAAATTTCAAATCCAAGATGGCCGCCACTACAAAGGCTCGTCATTTGGAACGCATTGAGAAAAGCCTTATTTCGCATAGTATTTCTACTTTACTTAGACAAGTATTGTTTGTGTATACCGGAGTCAGTTTCTAAAGAAAAATAATAGAATACCTCTATTAAGTCCACTATATAAATTACAGATTTATATGTAGAAATTTTACAAAGGATGACACAATGGGCGGTCTTTTAAAGACTACCTTTGGATGGATTAAAAAGGGGAAGGAGGGACAATAATAGCTAGACTGTGGTGTACCATTTACATAATATAATAATACATAGGTACGTAAAGCATATTAATACTAATCTATATAAATATATTATATTCAATAAGAAACAGGAGCAAAGAAAATATTATGATGATTTTTAAGGAGAGAGGAAGTGTCTTTTTTATCATAATTTTAAATGTAGATAAAGATTGAGCACGCCTTACCGACACGGGCAAGTTATTCCATAACCGTACTGCTTGAACAGTAAGAGATTTGTCATAGAAACTGGTTGAATGCATTGGCATCTCTAGTCTCAGATTTTCCGATGACCTCAAATATTTATATGTGTCATGAAGGAATTTGAAACGTTCTTTAAGATAAGAATCGTCGCAAGGAACCTCTTCTATTTTATCGTCATTCATTACTCATCATCATCTGCTTAGCCTTTTCCCAACTAACTTGGTTTGGTCGGCTTCCAGTCTAACCGGATGCAGCTGAATACCAGTATTTTACATGAAGCGACTGCCTATCTGACCTCCACAACCCAAGACTGGTTGTCAGACTTTCGGGCTACTGACGACCCGTAACGACTCAAAGATCCACGAATGACAGCCGGGACCAACGGCTTAACGTGCTTTCCGAGGCACGGAGGGGTCTTGGTATGTGAAGATGGTCACCCATCCACGGACCAACCGCGGCAGGCGTAGCTTAACCTGATCGATCGACCCGTGCGGCTGTTATTACTTAGCCACAAGCCCCCATTACTGTTTCTTTCAATTATCCCAGTTTAGCTTCTTTGAAACTTACTGCTAAAATAGCAAAGTAAATTCTGCCAGGCACTGTTAAATTTGCATCTCCTGGAGACTTCGTCCGTATCATAACAATTTATTTAGATTAGGGACACAATGTGTATCCTTATAAAAAGTTGCCTTCAAGCAATATTTAAAACAGCTTTGGGATACAAAATGACTCCAAATAATCCCGTTTTGGAGTAATTTTGTATCCCATAGAAGAGTATTATAGTATTGTTATTGTGAAACATGTCTTCGATCCGTTTATGTGAACAAATATTCAAATAGTACTTATGCTTTGTTTGCAAATATTATGTAATAAAAATTGAGTATCCATTTATGGATACTAAGCTGCTACCTAGTATGTAGCGAAATATTGTAAAAGACAATGTTTCCATTTCTAATAACGTTAGTGTTTATAAAAGGAGGAGAAGGAGGAGGAGACCGAGGCTAAGTAATAACAGCCACACGGGTCGATTGATCGGGCTAAGCTACGCTTGCCGCGGTTGGTCCTTGGATGGGTGACCATTTTTACATACCGAGTCCACGTCCAAAGCACGTTAAGCTGTTGATCTTTGACAGTCGTTACGGGTAGTCAGAAGCCCGAAAGTGCGACAGTCTTACCAAGGGTCACCCGGTAACTGGGTTATGGAAGTCAGATAGGGAGTCGCTTCAGGAGCATCCGGTTAAACTGGAAGTCAGCCCGAGCAAAGTTGGGAAAAGGCTAGGTAGGTGATGATGATGTTCGTGTTTATAAGAATACTAGCTTTTGCGTTCTTGTATGTCGGTTAATATCCCTCGGGAACGTTCTACCGGGATTAAAAGTAAGATAGTCCAGGTTATATACTACCTGTGTGCCAAATTTCAGCCAAATACGTTCCGCTGTTTTTGCGTCAATCCGGAACAGAAATTGTTTGTGACTAAAAACCATAAAAATGTAAAACTAACCAATACTAGGATTACTAGAATGAGTTTATTATGGTGGAATAAACAACTAAAACCAAACACACAACTAAACTAGTCCGAATGTTTCTTTTCGTTTAAAAATAATACGTTGTTTTCTCTTGTTTCAGGGGCTCGAGCCCAACCAGAACCTCACTCTAAACGCGTCAGCAAGATGGCTGATAGAAGCTTCCAGAGGCATTCAGGACCCGAACATTCTTCTAGAAAAGTTTGCACAGAATAAGAAAGTGGATGATCCGACGCGGGCGTTACTCCTTACATTCTATGGCATCCTGGTGGTCATCGGCGGTGTGGGCAATGCACTTGTTGTTATTTCTGTGAGTTTTCATTATTTCCTGTGATTCTTGTAATGCTAACACAGCTGTATTGTACAGAAACGCTCATTAATTTCTAACAAAATTTATAATGCAATCACTTAGCTTGTAGATGAGAATGTTGTTGCTTATCAAAACAGTAGCATCCACGTCTAATAACCGCCTTTGATCTTCCTATCTGGCAAAGGCACGAGCATTAATTACCACGCTTGCTCAAGACAGGTTGGCGATTTTAGACTTAAATTAACTATAAGCCCAGTCGAACTATTCTGTGCAAATCTCACCGTGAAAACTTAGGTGAAGTGAGCGGTCAATAGTATCAATTCCCAGCATCAGGTAACATGGCAGCTTATTTCAAGTTCACTTCATCTAAGTTTTCACAGTGAGATTTTTACAGAATACACTGGCTGGTTTCCTCACGATGTTTTCCTTCACCGATGTCAGTAATGTTCAAGATACACTTAGAACGTTTCTGGCTAAAGTTTCGTATAAACCGATTCCTGTCATTATAAAATTACTGCACCGCTAATGGAGATCGGGCTACAGTCAATAGCAATATCTAAGTCTGATTTACAATTTCATGCAGGTCTTGTCCATAACTCCTGTCTAATGGTAATGAATTCTAGGTAAATAACATATTTGGCAATACCCCAAGAATCATGTACATTATAGGTTATTTGGCAATAGTTATGATAGACATCATAACTTTGGCAATTTCAACCATTACTCAATACTTTCCTCCATAACCAAATCATAGATACGAGTATACCAGCATAATTCTTTCATTGTTTCTATAGTTTATAGGCCAGGATAATTCTTTCATTATTTCTATCATTTTCTCGTCCTCATCATCATCATTTCAGCCCGGAATCACCTACTGCTGGGTATAGGCCTCCCCTTTCTTCTGCCATACTTCCATGTTCTGTGCATCTCTCATCCTGTTATTTCCTGCGACTTTGACGATATCGTCAACCCAACGCGCTTTTGGACGGTCCTGGTTTTTTTGAGCCAACCTTGGCCACCATTCGGTCACAGCGGCCATCGGCCATCTCTTCGTCTAGCTAGATGTCCTGCCCAACTCCACTTGAGGCGCATCGCTCTGTCCCCGACGTCGTAGAACTGACTACGGATTTCAGTGTTACGCACTTGTGCTTTTATAGCAGATGGTAAACAAGTGACGTCACATCGTACGATTTTAATACAGACTTTGTTAATACTTGCATTTTGACATAAAACTATGATTAAATTATATAAAAATAGAGTAAATATGTTGAAATTAATTAGTTCAATTACATACTTGGTCTTACAGTGGCATAATTAGTAAACAAGTCACGTTATACCGTTAAATATGATGTTATAGAAAACAACAACGAAAGAACACAGTTTAAACTTATGTTCTAAACGTATTTCGTAATAGTATTTATAAGATTTTGATAAGAAACTGTTGTAATGTTGATGTTTTTCTTTGTGTCCAATTAATGAAAAAGATTGAAATAATCTATCACACTCGGTCTAGTATCATTTTCTCACTATAGACAAAACGAATGTGTTTGCTGACCCAGAAGGTGAATAACACACACATTGCGAATGCCGTTAAGACTTTCCCAATATCGGATTTATATCTATTTTTTTACCAGTCTGATCCGGGCAGGGTAGGAAAACATAAATATTGAAGTATTTGGGTTTTTGCTTATTGAGAGGAAACCGTTTCGGATTCAGTGAAGGGACGTAATGCTATTAGTATTAGTAAAACATTGTTTTAGCAAGTAGGGATTTTGTTTAGATTCATGGAGAAAATGGTTAATTTCGGGTTTGTTTACTATAGAAACTGTTGTGTAAAAACAAAACAAAGATTTTCATGAATAAATCTTGGGTTTGTTTTTAATCATCATGATATAACATCACGCCCTGTTTCTGCGAAGGTTTAATTTATATTATACATTTGAACCGTATTTAAAATTCGTCGGAATTTAAAAGAGTTTTAAGAAAAAAGGTGTAAAACGTTTTATTTTATTCCTGAACAAATAAGCCCCTAACGATGCTGAAAAACGCAATAAAATCCTTATCAATCAGGCAGAAATAATTCGAAAGTGAGGCTTTATCGTTTCAACTTTCGACGAATTTTTTGATGCTCTGTGACTCTTTTCTTTATTTTTTCATATACAAGTACATATTATTATTTTAAATGTTACCTTATACATATGTAAATATTATCTTGATTAAGTAAATAAATATAAAGTTACTTTCGAGACTAGAGTTGGAGCACTTGTACCTCCATGATTATCATCATCTGCCTGCCTTTACTCAATTATGTTGGCGTCGGCTTCCAGTTTACATGGAGCGACTACCTATCTGACCTCCACAACCCAGTTACTGGGTAATACGATACCCTCTGGTAATGCACCTCCGCCTTGTGCTTATACCTCCTTGATAATGCAGAAATCAATACTTCTCTAGATGTATCTATTCGTGTCTGGCCGCTGGTGCTCTTAATTCTTCTTAAATACACAATGGATTTTGATGCAGTTTTCATCATCATTTGGAGAATTTATGCCGGAAGGAATTGTGTACAGTACATTAATTCCTAAATAACAGACAGAAATCTCGACTTTTGACATGACGTCAGTACTTAGATCGTGACGTCACTCGTGTGAAGCTGCAAGGTCGGGTCGCTAGTATTTTGTAAACAAAAACAATTGTGCAACCATTAGCATTTATATCATATTTATATTTACATCCATTGCTTTGAAATTGTATTTCAATCCAACCTGTCAGACTAAGTAAGCAAGCTGTCTTGTTACGAAAAATTCTAAACGAAACTCAATTCTCCTTTCATATTTTTGTTAACCTAACATGTACATATATTTGCGACCCAAATATTTCACAAAATTTTCTCTGAAATTGATAACGAGGTAAACACAAATATACACGCCATTAACATATCGTGGAGTGTACAAAGCGGCTGATCTATCTAACCTAACTAGCCTGTACTGTCCCACTACTGGGCAAAGGGCTCCCTCTCCCTTTTCCACACAATTCTGTCTTTTGCGAGTGCCGGCCAGTCCCTACGGTAGGAGTCAAGCTCGTCCCGCCATCTTCGTCTCGGCCTGCCGCGATGGCGTCGTGCGTTTTGTAGGACCCAAATGGTGGTTCTCTTAGCCCAATTGTCATCTGACATGCGGCAGATATGTCCCGCCCAGTCCCAATTAAGTTTAGCGGCTTTCTGGGTAACGTCTGTTGTCTTGGTTTTGACGTGCAGTATTGTGTTCCTTATACGGTCAGAAATTCGAACCCCCAGGACACTGCGGTCCATGGCTCGCTGGCAAACCTCGAGCTTGAATCTCTGCTGAAGTGTCAAAGACCAGAAGGCCAATTCTTGTAATTTAAAACTTTCAAAACCTAGTCGCAGTCTCATCTCGGCGACAAACAAATGTCAAAAACCTTTCAAAATGTAGAGAAATTAGACGTATTTTTGACAGATTGAGACTGATATCAGACTATGAACGTTCTTAAAATTACGAGAATTTCTCCTCTGTTTTGGGCACCATATGCGGCTGATCGAATGAGATTTATCTATACAAAGTTTGATTGACAAAAACAGATTGGTAACAAAGTTAATAGGGATTATACTACATCAACAGTTGTAAGTGACACTGATAACAGAGCTGTCTGCTGTATTATCAACAGTTTTCTATTGCCAGAACACTAAAAATAATACTGATAACATTGAAATGTTTTACGATAGCTGCTTATTGATTCTGTTGTGGTCAAGATAATTTTAATAAAAATGACAGACCACAGCTGCGTTTTATCGTTCGATATTTCCAACGTGTGCGTGCAACCTACACTACATGCCCCCCGGCCCGCACTGTAGTACGTAGTAACGTGTACGTTTCTACGTTATTAACGCAGGTGTGTTTAAGATCGTATGCGTCCATGCCATCCATGAACATTTTGTATTACAAAATGTTCTAAGAACTCATACCAGAACATCGCAGGACGGAGGAATGCAAGCGTCCTACTTCAATTGCGTCGTTATTATCGCAGCAGTATGTAACTTCGTGGTCGTCCTAATTCAAAATGTGCTGAAAACAGGTATCACAATAACGTATCCGATATTATCGATCGATAATAACGCGCCTGTGGCCGAGGACCTTAAATCAATCGGCTGGAATTTCGAAATGAGATTTTGTTGGCAAATTATGAAAGCGTTTAAATATTTTGGTCGTTGTGGAATTTGTCCGATGAAATTTATATTCAACTCAATGATGTAATTATTATTGGTCTTTTAACCGCACATTTCGGATTTTTAAATGGATTTGTTTAATGTATTAATATTAATCATTTATTTAATGGATAAGGTATTTCTCAGAGGTGGTCGCATATAAATTTGATTAACTTTGCTTGGGTAGTTTTCGAGTTAGCTTACGTAATACGATTTTTTCCACTTAGTTTATATATTGATGATATTTTAATAACTTCTTGCCACTGAACGGCACGGACGGCACGGTTGGCGCAGTGGTTAAGCGATTGACTGCTGCGCTGCGTGTCGCGGGTTCAATTCCCGCACGGAACAAATATTTGTATGACCTACATGTATTTGTTCCGAGTCTGGGTGTTTTTCTATCTATAATATGTATGTATTTACAAAAAAAAAAAAAAAATTGTATATAAGTAGTTTATCAGCCATCTTGTTACCATAACACAAGCATTAGGTTGCTTAGCTTGGGACAAATGGTGCTGTGTGAAATGTCCAGGGATTTATTTATTATTTATTTATTATTACTGATACTTAATTAGTAATTAGTGCTGTAAATTAATTTATGTCGGATAGGTATAATTAAAAAGTGAAAAATAAAAGTTAAAAAAAAAAAACACTACAAAGTGAAAAATAACTTTATTTTCGGAAGTTACAAAATTGATATACGAATTCCGAATTCGAATTACAAATTCCACTCTGGAATTCGTTCTCCGAGCCTCAAGACACAGACTAACTGTCTAGTTTGGAGCTCACTAGCAAATACTATATTAAGCGGAATCAGTCATTTTACTGATACAAAAAGAATACAGAGTTACAGTTACAGTTATTGTAACCTAGCTGTAGGTAATATTATAAGCTACTCATGTCATCTTAACTTGCTGTTAACCAGTGAACCTGCTTACTGTACAATACCATAACAGGACAATAAAAAGAAAAAAAAAAAAAAAAAATATCTTTTTACATTTCATATTTTATTGGAAAACTGGTCTAGCAAGGAATAGTAAATCGTTGCGCTCATAGTTTACATTGAAAACTGTTTACTTATTTAATTAATGAAAGTGACTGTCGCCCGATCTCAATATTGTACAAATAATTATAAAGAACTTTCATGTCAATAAATAAATTGCCTTTTTCTTTTTTTTATTATATACTTGTATATAATATATATAAATATATTTTAGTGTTAGCTTGTAAAATAAAACGTAAATATGTAAATTCTCACCATCAAAAAGTTTATACATTCGTTACAGAAATTATATCATCGATATAAATTTTAACTTCAACATGCCTTATAAGACCAAACAATCTCTTCTACATCCCTCCATGACATTGTGGTGGCCCCGACTTACGTGTAGGTCGTGAGTTCGAACCCAGACAGCCACTTTGCTTTGTGTATTTAATTTCATCACCACTGCTCCAAAACGGTGCAAAAAACATCGTGAGGAAACCTGCATGTCCTAGAACCAAAAAATTCGAAGACCTACGACATTCACCAACATGCACTGGGTCCGCGTGGTGGATTGTGGCCCAACCCCTCTCACAGAGGCCGGTATCCCAGCCGTGAGAACATTATAGGCTGATTATTCTATATCTCCATGATGTATAACAATTTTGTACTAACTAATACTCATTTAATTTTCCAGGTATTTAGAAAACCGGTGATGAGGACAGCTAGAAACATGTTCATCGTGAACCTGGCCGTATCCGATGCCTTAGTTTGCTGCGTGGGGACACCGTTGACCTTGATGGAACTTTTGACCAAACATTGGCCATTACCAGATTGGCCAAGCCTGTGCAAGGCATGTGGTGCGATACAGGCGATATCAATATTTGTGTCAACTATATCCATTACTGCGATTGCATTGGATAGATATCAGGTTCGTACAGATTTGAGTGTGTTCTGTTGTTTTGGGCTTCTTTGTGTTTTAGTGCTTGCTTTTTGAAGGTTGTAGAAGTTGTAGGACATGAATGTTACGTTATACGATATCATACTATCAAGTCTTAGTTATATTTGCGACAATTAGTGGAGTTCGCGCAGCTGAATTTTGGGCCAAACATGGTTCAACTTTTAGCCATCAATACTCTAGAAGTATTATCATATTAAAAGCCTGTGATGACCTACTGCAGAACAAAGGCCTCCCTACTCTCTTTCCTCTTCTCTCTGTTTAAAGCTTCTGAGGACCAGTTCTTGTTGAAGGAGTCCAGCTCATCCTACCATCTTCGTCTGGGCCTGCCGCGATGTCGCTAGAAGTATTAGTTTGTTGAAAATGTGTATCAGAATGATTTAAATAACTGAACCAAGTATTTTGAAAAGTACCAATTTTATTTATCTAGTTATAATTCCCATTTTATAACTAGGTAACTAAAATTGGTACTTTTCAAAATACTGGGTTCAGTTTCCCTAAAAATGATTTCATTACTTATTCATAGGGACCATTTTGTTGGTAGTGGATAATGATAATTGGTCTTAGTATACGAAAGAGGAACAGCATTGCAGTTATATAAATTCCTAGCTTTAGGCTTTTAGGCTACGAACAATATTTCTCGTATCCACAACAATTTCATATTCCAAATGATAAAATTGAATCAATTTATGGAAGCCTGCATTGCACAGAATATCGAGTTCGTTAGGTATATTCAAGTGTTTTGAATTTATAAAAAAAATTGTAAAAATATAGGGTAAATTAGAGGTATTTTTGACAGATTGACACTGAGATCAGACTGTGAACGTTCTTAAAATTACGAGAATTGCCCCTCAGATGTATGAACGCAAACGAGGAAAAAGTAGTATGTAAGGACCCTAGCAGGAGGCGTTTTGTAGTTTCTGCCTACCGCATCGGCAAAAGGCGTGCGTTTATGTATGTGAGCATGTATGAAAGAAAACTTGTCATCAACAGATTAAATTCTATATTTATATCCCCAAGAGCTGTGGTGGCCCAAACCCAGACAGGCGCTTTACTTTGTGTAAATTATTCCATCACCACTGCTCCCAAAACGGTCAAGGAAAACATCGTGAGGAAACCGGCATGTCCTAGAACTAAAAATTCAAAGACATGTGACATCTACCAACCTGGACTGGGCTGGCGCGGTGGTTTACTCCCTCTTACCTCTCTTACCGAGTGATGCCTGTGTCCCAGCAGTGGGAACATTTTAGGATGATGCATATGCTTTATTATCAAGTGCTTTGATTGTGAGTTGAGTAGGATATGTGGAAAGAGCAATATCGTCTTTTAAAACACAACAAAACAGGTTATAAATTCCAATATCAGCATCAAACACGAACTAAGGCATTTTCGTTCTTAGGTACTCAATTGGCTATCATTCTGAATACCCGGATCTAAAATCGGTTGAAATAATGATATAAACGGTTTACGTAAATCGGATTCGATGGAAATAGCGTTATGGGCTCATTATGACGTCACTTGCGTAGCCAGAAGTGAGATACCTATTGATTTGTAGAGGATCAAAGAAGTGGTAGTTTTGTTTGATGAACCTATAAAGTATTATTCTTTTTAAAGTTTAAAGTAAATTGAAGAGATTGAGGGAAAATTGAAAGTAGAAATTCCTAGTGTGGGGCAACGTTTTATTAAAAAAAGAAAAAAAAATCCGTTATTTATTTATGTATTAAAACTACATTGCAGAAGTAAAAAAAGACTGTACAAAGGCGGACTTAATCCCTGAGACATTTTCTTCTAGTCAACCTTAAGCTGATGCACGGTAACGGCCCCGACTTACGAGGTGTAGGTCGTGAGTTCGAACCCATGCAGGCACTTTACTTTGTGTATTTATTTCATCACCACTGCTCAAAATGTGAAGGAAAACATCGTGAGGAAACCGGCATGTCCTAGAACCAAAAAATTCGAAGCCATGTGACATCTACCAACCCGCACTGGGGCCGCGTGGTCAATTATGGCTCAGACTCTCTCACAAAAGAGGAGGCCTGTGTCCCAACAGTGGCAACATTAGGTGCTGATTATGTAGATTCACACATGAACAAAACGTTATTCTGTAGACTATATTAAACCTGTTGTCTATATTAAGTTGTATTAAATCAGAAATAGAGCATTTATTTACGAGTACCTAATAATAGTTCATGTCAATATTCCATAGTCGAGTATTTTTCCTTCAAAATTCTTCATGATCTTATTCATATGCTATTGTACGTCATACACAATAGAAAATCTATTGTTGCCTGGTCCACTGCAGTTGAATAAATCGTTTGAAGTGAACGACCAATTTAAAATATCGTCTTTCAGTCATTTTCGTGAAACTTGCATAGCTGAAAATCAAGCTCTAAATACTTTTGTGCAATAAACAAACATGGGATAGACTTCATTAATCATTTGGGTTACATAAAACAATCGACATAGCTTGCAGAGTGAACTGAAATGGAAGTTGGCTGGCCATATTTGTGGAAGGACCGATGGCCGATGGAGCGTATCACACCTAGATGACACCTAGATGACACGACGACTTTAAAAGAAGGTGGCAAGGATAGATTGGATGCGGAAGTCGGAGGACAGGGTGTGGTGGCGAAGCCTGGGAGAGGCATATGTCCAGTACTGGACTGCGATAGGCTGAGTCGAGTGATTGAAAACTCAAGAGCAGAGACTGTGTTAGACCAAAGCAACGATAGATTTTTGTGTGATATGGCTGGAAAGAGGGTTAATACTGAGATGACAGTTGAAGAAGAAGACTGGAGAAATAGAAAGATTTTACTCTACCTCATACCGACACCAAAATCAGCCTATAACGTTCCCACTGCTGGGACATAGGCCTCGTAGCCGAGCGAGGGAGAGGCCGTAATCCTCTACGCAGGCCCAGTGCGAGTTGTAAGATGTTACATATCTTCGAATTTTTGGTTCTAGGACATACCAGTTTCCTCACGATTTTTTTCTTCACCGTTTTGAAAGCAGTGCTAATGAAATATTTACAAGTAGGTAATGAGACTGTCTGGGTTCGAACCTACGATCTACAACTTGTGAGTCGCGGCTTTTACCTCTGGGCCACTACTGCTTTCAATACTAAACGGACAGTAATTATGATGTAACGCATTCTTTCATATCCTGATAGGTATTGTAATAACATATGATATGAAATATAACATAAATTTGTATCCGTTCGAAATTGAATATTATAAAGCTTTTTCATTGTAAGAGCCCTAATAATTACTCCGTATTAATACATGCTATTACGTGGCAAAATCCAATGAAATTGTTTGTAACCTGTAATCTATTAACCGTTCAAAAGCTGTACAGGAAAGTAAACGTACATGTAGGTAATTGAATCCAAGCATACTTCAAAGGGGCGTTTGTTTAACATGTATTCGATTCCGAAATCTATAACAAATATTATTTGTTCGTGATTGCATGAACCTTAGCCTATAAACATTATGAGGATCAAACAGTCTTTCACAGCCCACATCTTAAGCCTCTTTCAAATTCACCTAAATTTCGGTTCCCTCTCTCATCCCGTTCTCAGAACACTTATGTACATTCTGTATATCATTTGAATTCTCTATGAGAATATTTGTCTTATCGTGTGCTTGTTTCTTGGTATTTAATTTTATTTTGTTCTTGAAATTGATAATTAAAAGCAAGTTCCTGCATCCTAATTGCGTAACACACTCGATCTCAATCTGAATCATTTTGAAGGGTATTGCTAATATTGATTCATTTTTTTTCGTTAGCCTGTATCGTGTCCCACTACTGGGTAAAGCCCTCCCCTTTTTCCTTTCAAACCTCCCTGTCCTGTATGATCTCTGGCCATGTTAGCCCTGCAAATGTTATTAGATCGTCACAACACCATCGCTTTGGTTTACCTCGACGGCGAATTCGAGTTTCATATGTATGTTCGAAAAATGAATCTGCTCAACAACCTAAATAACGCAATGAATGCAGTTAAACTGTCAAAATGAAACCCATTGTTGCTGATAGTGTGTTATGCAATGACGCCGCAGGCTAAACAATAACACACAGTTACTTTAAATTAAACTCGAGCGTTTCGTAAAGTAAGGCTTTTAATGCTCATTCATTTTCAAGCTAGCTTCATTTAAAATATAATATAGATCGTGTTTTACATAGAAAACCTTTTCACAAAATGCATATTACACAGCATGCGTCAGAAAGGTGTAGTCAAATTTAAGGGACTCCTACGGGTTTTACTGCAAATTTTGTCAGCTAAAGTCGACCTTATGTAGTACAGGCTTATAGATCCTACTTCCTACTTATCCCTACATTCCCACGGGATCGAAACTTATGCGGGTGAAACCGCGGGGCGCAGCTAGTTAACTAATAAAATAAATCTGGTTGCATTCGAACAGTTAAGCAAGTTTAGAATGAGGTGCCACATATTTATATTAGGTTTTTGTTTGGAAGAAAATAGTGTTAATATGGTGGTAGTGAGTAAAGACATTCGCATAGAATAACCGTAGAGAAATCATAACGTTATTTGATTTCTTAGAGTACACACCATCAAACTTAATTGCTTTAATCAATATCAGCAATCCAATTCATTTGGGTCGAGTATGTACGTGTTGAAGTTTTTTTCATATTTATTCAGTTACTATCTAGGTATCCTAACGCATCTGTTGATTATATTGATTTCTCGTGAACGAACACTATCAATAACTTTATCTGTTGAGAGTAGTAATGAACTCCGCCTGCAAACTCCATAGATAAGACCCAATACACTTGATATAATATCTAAACATCTATAAAACATAACATGTTATATTACATGTTCAAGAAATGTTTGGTAATATTGTCAATATAGAACAATTTTAAGCCTGCAATCAATCTTTTAATCTATTGCCACTGATACTGTGAGATGTATTGCTTGTAAATATGACAATTTGAATTCAATCAATAGGTGTAGGACATTGTGTATTTATATCAAAATCGTGATCATACTTAAATATTATCTTGTCGACTCGTATTTTGTGTTACATAACTTTCAAAAGACAGAACGTGAAATTTTGACCTTGTATATTTTCCCCATATTATTTTTAAATCTTTTTCTTCATCATGACTTATTTTCTGTTTTGTCCGCAGCTCATCGTGTACCCAACTCGACCTGGTCTTCAAACGATGGGAGCCCTCATCACAATGCTCTGTATCTGGATCACGGCCTTCACCCTCGCTTCACCGCTTTTCTACTTCAGAAGCCTCAAGACTCACTACCTCGGTCTCATCGGCATGGACTCTCTAAGTTTCTGCATAGAAGACTGGCCCATCCAGGATGGGCGAGCGATCTACTCCGTATTTAGTTTAATCTTCCAGTACTTACTGCCCGTTTTAGTTGTAGTCCTTGCGCATGTCCAGATACATAGAAGACTAAGAGGAAGAAGACGGACGACGAGGAAGACTCCAGCGATTCTCATAGCCATAGCTGTTACTTATGTTATAAGTTGGCTACCGTTGAACGTGTTCAATTTGGTGGCAGACTTCAGCGCTCAGCCTTTCATGGAGGAAAAGACGATGACAATAACCTACGCCGTCTGCCATATGTTCGGAATGTCCAGCGCAGTATCAAATCCCTTACTCTACGGGTGGTTGAACGACAATTTCCGTAAAGAATTCGAGGAAATACTGTGTTGCTGTAAAAAGAGACCACAGAATAAAAGCACAAGGATTAAAAGCAGGAAAATGGACACAGAGTTGACGGCACTGGCGCAGCTGGAACACACGGTCACCGCCAATACGAAGACGTCACAGTGCTCCCAAATTTTCTGACTAAAGGCCTGTTGTAAATAGCATGAACCAATCAGTGTTGAGATGCAAAGCATTTGAACTTTATAGTGTCAATTTTTTAATCGTAACGGTGTAAAAAGTTCCTTTATTTTCGAGTAGTTAGACGATAATTTCTCTTGTAAATACTTGTAGGTAAACTTATTATATATTATTGTACTTAATTATAATATTGTACTATACGTTTTCTTGAGCCCAAAACGTACAGTACTAATATTTGATACGAAGCCTTATTTCGATTACATAGTTGTAAGAATCTTTTTTTTAATAAATTTAAACGTTGAAATTATTTGATGGTTTTTATTGACTCCAAATAGACCTGCGTTAATCTCCGGAAATTTAATGTCAGCTGTTTTTGATATGTTCGTAATCTTTAATATCGAATTTAAAGAGCATGAGGTCCTGGGTTCGAATCGCGTGCAGGAAAATTGTTATTGGGTATTTTTTCCATCTGGATTTTCTCAGTGAAACCGCTGGGTGCAGATAGTAATATAAAAGTGTCTCGTTGGTATAGTGATAGCCAGCGCTACTACTGAGCATTAGGTTCTGGGCTCGTTTCCCGGGTTGGGTAAAGTGTTGTCGGGTTTTTAGATCTGGAGTATCTCAGTAGCAGCCCGGAGTCTGGATTAATGCCCGGTTGATGGCAATAGGCTTGCCCCCTATTACATGGGACTTAAACATAACTGTCGAAATGTGGGCGTACTATAAGGTAACCTCAAGGTAATTTCCAAATTAATACAAAACAATTATAGAAATATACAAACAAAAATGGTCCTTTGATCCAGAAGCTACCAAGAAAACTTGGTGGCAAAAATCTAGTTGTTCCTTAGTCAAGAAAAGAAAGAAAGAAAATGCATTTATATGAGGCAAACATGACGCTTAAAAAAGAACACAAAAACACAAAAAATAATAACAAGTTGGGGGTAAACATGCGTCATTCACGCAAAACTTCCATCGCTCAGCATAATGCCAATACGAGACAGAGCTCCAGCGCTGGTTTTCAGCGGCAGCCGGCGTTGATGTGATGACGTCAACCCTTGCAGCATGCAATTAGACATAAATAAATAAAAACAACAATCAAAACATGAAATAAAATAAAATAGACATACAAGTAAAGTCAAATAATGTGGAGCTGGAGATGTACATGAACTTTAACATAACACCACGCCTTTAATCCCGGAGGGTTAGACCGGACCGGTTAGACATTTCACCAGTTATGTTTGAGTCCCATGTCATAATCGAAAGTTATTCGCAGTGAATTTCCTTCATCGTCTACGTCCCAACCATGTTGGGGTTGGCTTCCAGTCTAACCGGATGCAACCGAATACCAGTATTTTACATGGAGCGACAGCCTATCTAACCTCCACAACCCAGTTACTCTATAATACGATACTTCTTGGTAAGACTGGTTATCTGACTTTCGGGCTTTTGACGACCCGTAGCGGTTCTCAAAGATCCAAGAACGACAGCCGGGACCAACGACCTAACATGCTTTTACGAGGTAAGGGGGTTTCGGGATGCAAAGATGGTCATCCATCCACGGACCGATCCTAGCAAACGTAACTTAACCGATCGATCGACCCGTGCGGTTGTAATTACTTAGCCACGAGCACCTCGTGGTATTCGAAGTGAATTTCCTCCTACTAATTAAACTAAAAAAAACTAAATTACTTACTAATTAAATCCAGCGTCATTAAAGTCAATTAATGATTCATTAAAGTTTGCCTAATTGCATTCAGATTAGGAATAATTCCAGTCAGTATTAGCGATTGGCACTATAACGTAAAAATATTTTTTGGATAAGAAAATGAATAGTTTAACTGAAATCATTTTGTTGATAGGTAAGTGTCTATTTTCAAAAAGAATATTATAAAATTAGGTAAGACTATAAGCTGAAATAGGATTGGGCAGGTCACGTCAGCCGCATGCACAGTGACCGCTCGACAACATTCTCCACTCGGTGGGTGCTTGAGGATGGACGGCGCTGCCAAGGCCGGCCCAGGAAGAGGTGGCGAGACGACCTAGATGGGCATCGCAAGGTTTGGATCGAGGTGGCTCTAGTAAAGCACCAACCAGCAAGCATGTTCTCACTGCCGGGACACAGACCGCCTCTTGGTGAGAGGGAGTGGGCTGTAATCCACCACGCGGGCCCAGTGCGGGTTGGCAGATGTCTAGAAAAGCATGCCTGTAAGGATATGGGGAGTCCTTTGCTGAAATGATGATGAAGTTCTCTCAGTTAAAATATCAGAAAACAACAACGTTCTTAATAATCCGGAGTCTGATGAACCCGGTTAATGGCAATAGGCTCACCCATTTTGCAAAGGACTTTTTCCCCTACTGGGCAAAGGCCTGTCCCATAGAGAGAAAGCATGAGCATTAATCATCACGCTTGCGCAAGGCGGATCGGCGATTTCAGGTTTATAGTAATAGTATCTAAAAAAATTAAAGATACTTGTGCCCACTCCTTTCATCAGCATCATCCTTTAAGCCGAAAGAAGCTGGTCTGCTGGACATAGGCCTCCCCCAAGCACCGCCACTTCAACCGGTTCTCTGCTTCCCGCATCCAGCGGATTCCTGCGGCCTTCACCAGGTCATCGGTCCACCTCGTAGGAGGCCTTCCAGCGCTACGTCTTCCGACTTCTTTACCTACTTTAAATACCGATGACGAAGTCCACTCAATATTAGAAAGATAATTACCAAAAGTCGTACCAAAAAGACTCATACATCAAGATCAAAATATTATAGTAATTATTTTTATATTTTTTTACGACGTTACGCGTCGGGGATTTGATTTTTGAACAGGGAATTTAATTTAAAATAAAAAGGGTTGATTTTGTTATATATTCTCTTTACATGACGTTCCGTTTCAAATCATCATCATCATCTGCCGAGCCTTTTCCCAACTATGTTGGGGTCGGCTTCCAGTCTAACCGGATGCAGCTGAATACCAGTACTTTACATGGAGCGACTGCCTATCTGACCTCCACAACCCAGTAACTGGGTAAACCCAATTATGTTCCGTTTCAAATGATATGATTAATATAACCTTGAATTTTGAAAGTGTCATGATCACGTCTTTCAAAAAACACGTAAAAAAATTATACTTTGCCGATCCTACATTAATTAAAAATAACTAGAAAATAATTTTTATCTAAAGGATTATCATTTTTTTAAAGCAATAATGGCCGTTCGTTTATGACATGTCAAACCAAATAAAGTACCTAGTTTTCAGGTTATTTCGATCTTTTTGAAAATCTTCGAAACCCGGGTTTTGTTTACATAAAAAACTTGTAGGATTTAGAGTAGTTTATAAAAAACAAAGTTTGACTTTGATGCAGCATGGAACAGGATTCCATACATCCATGAGCATTGTCTACCTAACCTAACCAAACTCATAAACTCAGCAACCTTATTAGAAGAGATACCCGCATAAAAATAAACTTAGCGGCATTTTGTAGATACTTATACAGCCTTCACACTAATAGAAGGTCAAATTATTGAGTACGAAGACCGGAAATTACCTGGAGATCTTAAGGCGTGGTTCGACAACAAGACGAACGAGGAACTCGCTTATGAAGACTGCATGGCTTCATACACCCTGTGTTCGACTTTCAACAGAATTGGGTAAGAAAACTGTATACAGGAAGGCTGGGACATCAACGCGCAGTCTGTTACCGTGGATTCAGTACATGATTCTGACCCGTTGAAATTTTTCCTAGGTTATTAAAAAAATAATACTGTTCCATACATTTTAGCCGCGTAGGTATGCACTTTTCTAAGAAACTGTCGATTTTATTTTTTATTTTTTTGATTACTGACGTAAAGTTTCAATGGGTCAGAATCATGTGCTGAATTCATGGTCTCAGTTTGTACTTTAGTGTCCCTGCCACTGTCTAAGGTTAAATTAAATTAGCTTGTCACGCTTCACAGATGTGATGTATCATCATCAGCCTATAGCAGTCCACTGCTGGACATAGATCTCTCTTATTGCACGCCATACAACTCGATTTTCGGTAACTCTCATCCAACTGCTACCAGCCATCCTGCGAAGATCGTCGCTCCACCTAGCCTGCGATCCCACCCCGGAGGGGAGGGGATGTGATGTTTATCAATATTTATTAAACAAAAAATATATTATTATTATTATTGAACTGAATTTCTCAACTCATATTTCAAGTAACTATTCTACCAGCGATAATTGACCCAAAAATGGTCTGACCAATCCCCGTCGCCAGTGACGGGTCGTGGCATGGCATGAAGTCGCGCACGCTGTCGCTTGACGCAAATCGCGTCGCAATTCGCGTCGCCCAAGGCCGTGAATGGGGCCTCCACCACTGAGAAGTCGTAGCGATGCTTTGGGGAGGCCTATGTCCAGAAGTCTTCCAGCTAATGACACTGATGTTGTACGTTACAAGAATATTTGCTCAATGATTTTGAAAAAAACCCCCGGCCTTTTTTTTTTTTTTTTTTGTTTTTTTTTTTTTTTGGGATGGGAAATCATCAAATGACTCCTCCCGCTCTGGGTGGAGCGGAAGGGAGTGTCAGACTCTTACTGACTAAAACCCACCCATGTTCCTTCCTTCGCCCTTTATGTTCCGGGGTAGCGGTAACCCTTTCGGACAATCCCGCTGCCCCGGCAGGCTTCGGCCCTGAGGGGCCCCTCGTTATGCTGACATCTCTTTGAGGCGCGCGTGGAACACTTACGCGCCGTCCGGCACGGGCCTGGTCCTGATCGGGCGGTGAGCTACCCATTGCTCTCCGCCCGCAGGCCCGCGCCTACGGTGGCCGGTAGTCTCCAGTGGACAAACCCCCGGCCTCGCTTCGGCGACGGTTTCGATTCCCAGGTCGGGCAAAGTGTTATTGGTTTTTCTATGTGGAATTTCTTAGAAGCAGCTCCCAGTTTTGTGCTCGGCTGCTGGCAATAGGCTCGCCCTTTAATACATGGGACTTAAACATAACCGTGCAAAATGTCAGTGTACTATATACCTCTGCCCAACCCTTCGGGGATACAAGGCATGATGATGTTAATGTTTGAAGAAAATTCTTTGATTTCAGCCCGAATAAGAATGTATTTACAATATGCGCAATTGAGAAAGCAACTGAACAAAAAATGACGTTTAAATCAATGTGTGATATGATTTATGAAAACTGTAGACAGCAAGCCGGTAACATACTTTATGTACTAAGTCAATACTATTGTCTCAATTCACCGAGAAGTCATCTCTACATCGTTATGTACGGACGCTAGCACATCAAGTTACTACAATCTGTCAAATTTCTTTAATAGATTTTCAACTTTATCGCTAAATTATTAAGGTTCAAGGTTGATTGGGAAAATTTGACAGTTTCGGGGAGCTTGACCTGCTGGCGTCTGTACATAATCTATACTAATAATGAAGCTAAGGAGTTTGTTTGTTTGAACATACTAACCCACAGTCGAACTAACAGGATACCAGTACTTAACATCACGCTAGAATCCTTAGGAGTAACAACAAAATAGCTAGAAAGAACGCTGACCGAAAACGAACTGCGTGGGCGATGCGATGCGATGCGACGGAGTGGGTCGAGTGAACAATAAGTTTCAGTCGCGGGCAGAAGCTAGTAATTATTATAAAACGCAAAGTTTATCTGTGACTGAGTGATGATGCTGACCACCTATTTAGGGGTTTGTTTTTCAAATCGTTGATAAATCTGATGGAATTTAGGTATATAGGAGAAAGACAGAGAGACAGACAGTAAGGCCGTTTACACATTATGCCGCTGCGGCAGCGTTTTTCGCCGCCGCGGTGTCAAGACTCTTCAAAACCCGCCGCCGCCGCGGCGGCGTCATGTGTGAGGGTTCATATCACAGATTTATAAACTAAAGGGAAATATGCCAAAGGGGCGTGGCGCGTGCGAACAATGTATGCACAAAACAGAAACAAACGCGGGAGACAACGTTGAGACACACAACTACATTGTCAATAAGAATTGTCAATGTAGTTGTGTGTCTCAACGTTGCGATCTGCGTTACGCGATTAGCTCGCGTTGAGTGTGGTGACTGTTATAGTGTGAGTGAGCGCATGTTCGTATTGTAGTGCATATTTAGTTGAAGGTGACAGCCAGACTCGAACAGTTGGGCAACCACACCATATCTCCCTTTAGTTTATAAATCTGTGGTTCATACAAAGCAAAGGGTAACTAATATAGCGGCTGCGCGGCGGCGGAGGTTTCGCTGCAAATGTGTAAACGGCCTAAGGCAGACAGACATACAATACAGACACACACAAAAAAGAACACGCTTTTAGCATGCACTTAAACATAATAAAATAATTAAATGGTATTCAAAAGCGTGGAGCACACTGATAATTAATGCAAAAAGCGCTCCACTCGAGGGGAATTCCACTATTCATCGCCTGGCTTCATCATTAGACCGTCTAGGCCAAGTGCAGGATATTGGACTCGTTAACGCAAATCATTTGACGACACGGTTGGCGCAGTGGCTGAGCGATCGACTGCTGCGCTGCGTGTCGCGGGTTCGATTCCCGCACGGACCAAATATTTGTATTGCCTACAGATAGTTGTTCCGGGTCTGGCTGTTTGTATATGTGAGTTTAAATGTTTGTAAACGCACCCACGATACAGGAGTAACCCTAGTGTGGGGCAACGTTATTAAAAAAAAAAAAAAATATGACCCCAATTCGAAGGTTTTACTAATAGCCCTGAAGAGTTCCACTATCCACTGCCTGGATCCATCATCAGACCGTCGAGACCAAGTGCAGGATATTGGACTTGATGCGAATCATATAACCCCATCATCAGACCCTTTTTTTTTTTTGGTTGGGAAATCATCATATGACTTCTCCCGCTCTGGGCGGAGCAGGAGGGCATGTCAGACTTTTACTGACTAAAACCCACTTGTGTTCCTTCAGTTGCCTATGCCAGGGGCCACGGTATCTCTTTCGAACAACCCGCGGCCCTGGCAGGCATCGGCCCTAGCGGACCCCGTTAGTTCGTGCTGGCATCTCTTTGAGGCGCGCGTGGAACACAACGCGCCGTCGATCCGGGCCTGATCCTTGCCAGGCAGCGAGCTGCCCATTGCTCGCCGCCCGCAAGCCCGCGCATACGGTGGTCGGGAGTCGGCTGGTGACTCCCGACATCCAGGGCGTCTCCTGCGGCGACTAGGGGCGTGAGGGCGCGGAGATTGCCTCTCCCTCACGCGCTCCGCCTCCTCCTTTGCGAGCATTACTGCTTCGCAGAAGGAGGTGACGGCTTCCCATGTACTCTCGCTCCGTACCATGGCCTGAACCAGGGCCGGACGCAAGAGATCGCCGCCGCCGATCGCCGCCACGAGGACGCGGCGATGCTCCGCCCTAGCCGGGCAGACCTTCACACCCCATCGTCAGACCCTCGACACCAAGTGCAACATATTGGACTCATGAAAACAAATCATTTGACCCCAAACTCAAGGGGTTTACTAGTAGCCACTGAAGAATTTCACTATCCACCTCCTCCATCATCAAATCAGCTCCGAGATACCAATTTATAGTATTGTCATCCAAACTGCATATACATACAAAGTTTCATTTCGATACGAAAATTAGAAGTAGTTTGAAATTGACATCTAAGATTTTTTTACATTATTAATTAATTCGTTACAAGCTCATAAAAGCGTATTAATTCAAAAAAATAGTATAAGACGACCTAATCTATTGAAAGTATGTACTGCCACCACTGAATTCATTGACTTTAGAGTAAAGAAAATCTACACCTGTATATGGCCCTGCACGAAGACAAAGAGTTTCAGAATCACATGTAGCAAATTTGTATATGCGCGTAAAACCACGAGCGCAGCTAGTACAAATAACCCAACAGCAATCCCAAAGGGTTAATGGGTGGGTTAAAGGGTTAATGTACTTATGTAGTAAACAAACTATCTCCCATTAACGCTTAGAATTGGCCATGAAGATTATCTGGTTATTAAGTTCAGACTTCCTGTATCAAAGGCGATTAGAACCTCATATTAACAGGACTTGGAGGCTTAACGAAACTAGCTTTGGCCTTTACATTGCCGATGTGTGTAGCTTTAGTATCTTAGTATAGCAACTCAAACTCAAAACATTTAATTCAATTGACTGACGGCACGGTTGGCGCAGTGGTTAAGCGATTGACTGCTGCGCTGCGTGTCGCGGGTTCGATTCCCGCACGGAACAAATATTTGTATGACCTACAAGTAGTTGTTCCGGGTCTGGCTGTTTGTGTATGTGAGTTTAAATGTTTGTAAACGTTGGTAGTGTGGGGCAACGTTTTTTTAAAAAAAAAACCATTTTACAAGCACCTTGGAATTGTCAAAATTAAATCAAATTCAAACTATTTATTTCAACTAAACCAATTACAGGTACTTTTGAATTGTCAAGGGTCGGTCAGTCAAAAAGACGAAGCTAGTTGCCCATTCCAAAGCGTAGTACGTAACTATGGAGAAGAACGGGCAAGAAACTCCATGGACACTCTTAATCACAACAATATGGTTACAAAGTATTGGTTACATCATTCATGTTAAAAATTATGCATGTGAGAACGATGCAGAACGTTAAAAGCGTCCGTAATGAAAAGATAACAAAAAACAATTCAAATATTAATTTAAATCAAAATAAGCCATGGCAAATAGTCAGTCATTTAGTCAGAAAGTTGAAGCTAGTTGCCCATTCCAAAACGTAGATCTCTATGGAGAAGAACGGGCAAGAAACTCCAAGGACACTCTTTTAAATCAAGATATTATTTTTTACATATGAGAAAAATGTAAAAAAAAAACAGATAAAGACACAATTCAAAATATAAAATTAGATTTAACTAAACTCAAAATTATTAGAACTAGTAAATTAATAGAGAATAAATTAAATTCAACTTGTCCGGCACCTGATTTCTCTCCGGTCGTGTCGAATTACCGTCCCATCGGATTATGAGATTGTGGGAAGAGAGACTGCACCTGTCTCTGTACACACACTTGTGCACTATAATACCTCATGCGCCGAAGGCTGGTCTCCGATGAGATTGGCCGCCGTGGCCGAAATACGATCTAGAGGACTATTACAGCAACTTTTTTTTTTTTTTTTTTCTTTTTTTTTTTTTGAACTTAGTCAAGTTCTTCCCTGTTTTATTTAATATGTTAACATTACTGTATGGAAATATAAAAAATGCCGCACTATAGATCACTAAAATATTCATTATAAAATGCAATCATTAATATCGTATAATGATGAATGTGAAAAATCTTGCAAAAAGAATTCGGAAACTTTTCAAATGCCGTTTTTAAACTGTTACAACTCCAAAGTCAGTGTTATTATTGTAATCTATAATTATTATTTTAGTGTATTACTAGATCGAATATCTAGACTGTGCCAGGTTACCATGGATTCAGTACATGATTCTGGACGCAGATACTTGGCGAAGGTTATTAAAAAAAAAATGCAGTTACATACATTTTGACCGCGTAGGTACTGCACTTTTTATAATAAAGAAAAAAAGTTGATGCCAATTTGCCCATTGCAAAACGTAGATCTCTATGAAGAAAAACGGGCTATATCTCCAAGGATACTCTTTTAAACCAAGATTACTTATACAAAATTTTGGGTACATTATTCTTGTTGTTTATTTATGTGAGAATAATGTAAAAAAAATCCGATCTCCGGAGGGGAGTGATGTAGCGGTATCTACAACGCCACACGCGAACAACACGTCATACTGATGTCACGCAAATCCTGCATCTCGCAAGCAGAGTTTACCGCACAATTAACATAGATACAATTTCCCAACATCAATCGTTGGGCAATTGCCCGCCAGACACAACACCCGTCTGGTCGGAGGATGTTCCCTTTTCCATGTATGCATGTGGCGTTGTGGATACCGCTACAACAATATCGCAAATCGAAGGCCTCCCACAAGATAGACTGATCCGACCTGGTAAAGGTCCAGGAATCCGCTGGATGCGAAAGGCCCAGAACTGGTCGAATTGGCGGTGCTTGGGGGAGGTCTATGTCCAGCAGTGGACGTCTTTCGGCTTGTCAAAAGGTGACGACGTTATTTTTTTATTTATTTGACATTATATAGGTACAGACAATTCTAATTTCATCATCCTCTTTACGTATTAGTGGTGTCAATTGCAATCATATCACTTGGTTTGAATAGGTTTTTAGATTTTATTTTTCCTTGTGATAGATTCTTTTATATTTTGTTAATGTGAGGACTTTTAGACTTTTAGATCTGTAGTCCATTTTTTATTTTATCAAGTACCTGGTACTTGTTGATAGGCCTACACTGTCCTCCCATACTACGTAATACCTATGTACTGTAATTCGAAAACATTGTAAAAGTCAATTATTTTTAAAAGAGTAACCGTGGAGTTTCTTGCCGGTACTTCCCCATAGGAAACGACCAATTGGAATCGTGCGCCTAGCTTCTGGCGTTTCATAAGTGCCCATGTTGGTTTATCTGAAATAAAATAATGTTGATTTTGATTTTGACCGGTCTCAACTCAACAACATAAAAAAAATCTAAATAATTGCTCATTATAATGTTTTCAGATTCCTGGGGATATTTTCACGACGGTTCTTGTGAAGTAGAATTTATCGTCGACCAAAATCAAACATATTAAAAGAACGTACAAACAAGAAAAACAAAATATAACATTACAAACAACAACCTAGTAAGTGGCCCTCATCAAGTAGCTAACATATGCAACAACTTCTTCGCATCTATAGGGTAAAATACCACCCTAACAACCGGCTCTGAACCGAAAGAAACATAAGTGATCAACCACACTGCAAGCACAGTGTTTCTTAATCCAGTCGATGGTTACTTAATAAACAAGATCTTAAAAACCTAAACAACAAAAAAAGTCACGGTATAGACGAACTCCCACCACGTATATTCAGACAGTGCGCTGACGAACTTACCATACCATTTTGACCAATTAACCAATCGTTCGAAGAAGGCATTTTCTCCAGCAAATGAAAAAAGCGATAACAAAACCTATTCTTAAAAAGAATGCTAAAACAGACCCAAATAACCATAGAACAATTACCCATCTGCCCACAGCATCTAAAGTCTTTGAAAGAGCAATGTGCGAACGTGTAACTTTTGTGAAAAAGAACAAGATATTCGATCATTGCCAAAACGGATTTCGCAAAAATAGATCTACAACGATAACAGTTTACAAGTACGGTCACCGTAGGAGATAAGTAACCATGGTCGTCGAATATAGTTGAAGTTTAGTAAGAAGCGCATTGATGTTTTAGGATAAAAAAACGAAGAAAGGAAAGAAATATTTTTTTATTTAATTAATAGAAAACAAACAGTTCATTTATCAAACTAAATTTCATTCTAAAACCTCCATCGGTTTCTTAGTAAACTTCAACTATATCCGACGATCCTGGTGACTGAACATTCATGAACCTATAAATATTTTAAATGTTAACATAATGCAATAGGAATACTACTTGATATGATTAAGACCTACAACAAAGTGCAATTTAAAATACTATTACGTAACTACACGGAATATAAATACACGGGAAAGCTCATGACTGGTTCGCATCATATTTGAAGGATGGAGAGCAAATAGTTGAGATTGAACATAATAATAATAGCATTAATTTGATCCTATCGAGAAAGTTGTTCATAATTATGGATTATACAATGTACACCACTATAGTCAATAATATGTATTATATCAATCACGCACTTTGACCACACCTGGCCTATCATAGGACGGAAATTTGATATAATATGAGGCTAGCAATGAATGAATCGAGTTGAATGGTGTGCAATAGGAGAGGCCTATGTCCAGCAGTGGACTACAATAGGCTTATGATGATGATGATGAATGAGGCCAGCTTATACACCGTGTTCTTCACGTTATCCACAAACTTTGGCAAACGCTTCTATAGCTTTTACAAATCAGATCTAACAAAGGAAAAGACTTCGTTATTAAAATATTTGTAATTTCATTTAATTAAATTTAATTGAGCTATGCAGTAAGAAAGGGTATTAATTTGGTCTAAGTTGCCGTTTAGTGCAATCAAAATGATAAATCTTTCAAATGCTTCGGATAAAGAGATAAAGAGGCATGCATATCAGGTGATTTACTTCCAGGTATTAAGTTTGTATGAAAATTAACAATAAATAAAAAATAAGAATTCATTAATGGTGTCTATAATGAAAAATGCTTATTTCCACGGTCTGAACATCTGGTCGAAGTTTATGTATATCGTCCGGAACACGGTTTATAATGTACTGATGTACAGACGCCAACACATCCAGCTACTACAATCTGTCAAATTTCTTTAATAGATTTTCAACTTTATTGCTAAACCATTAAGGTTCAAGGTTGATTGGGAAAATTTGACAGTTTCGGGTAGCTTGACCTGCTGGCGTCTGTACATGACCGTACCTATCGTAATTTACAAAATTATGATTTTTAGAAGTCGTAAAAAAAACTGTTTTTGTAAATTAAATATACGCACAAAATAATAGCACATAAAAACCGATTCAACTTTTCCTTACAATTTAGATGATTACTAAAGTGTATATTTCGCGTAGGCACCCTTTTCTAATCCCAGAGAGGCAATTCTCGTAATTTTAAGAAAGTTCACAGTCTGATCTCAGTCTCAACCTGTCAAAAAATACTTCTAATTTCCCTACATTTTTGACAAGTTTTTGACATTTCTTTGTCGCCGAGATGAGACTGCGACTAGAATTTTGAACGTTTTAAATTACTAGAATTGGCCTTCTGATCGTTTGACCCGCTGTTGTACATTGGCTAAACGGATGAAAGTATTCTCTTTGACTCTAACATGTTCAAAGAGAAAATTCCACGTTAGCCCTTTATAATTTTATGAATTAAGGCTTAAACTGTTTTTGACTTTAAATTACTTTTTATATTGATAATTTCATTAAAATACATTGCGTAACACGCTGTCAGTAGAAATGGCATCCATTTTGACAGTTCAACAACATTCATTGCGTTATTTATCTCGTTGACCAGGAAAATTTTTCGAACCTTACAGTGAGGAGGCTTGTGTCCCAGCAGTGGGAACAGTATCGGCTGATTATGCATGAAGCAATGGATTAGAAATATCCTTCATCATTATTCAGATTGAGGTGTTACACAATTAGGGTGCAGCAGTGCGATTCTGTAACCATCTCACCGTGAAAACTTAGGTGAAGTGAGCGTGGAGTGAGCTGTCATTCCAACTAATGCTACGGATTGACACTATTGACAGCTCACTCTAAGCTCACTTCACCTAACTTTTCACGGTGAGATTTTTACAAAATCGATCGGCAGGTTAGGATTACGAACATCCGTTCCATCACAAAGATAACTGAGGGGCAATTCTCGTAATTTTAAGAACGTTCACCGTCTGATATCAGTCTCAATCTGTCAAAAACACCTCAAATTTCCCTACATTTTGACAAGTTTTTGATATTTGTTTGTCGCCGTGATGAGCCTGCGACTAGATTTTGAACGTTTTAAATTACGAGAATTGGTCTTCTGAGGTTACTCAGAAAGCTGCCACGTTGCAAATTAAATTGACCTGGACAAATCTGCCCCATGTCAGACAACCAATGGGCCAAACTCACGACCCATTAGCCCCCTCTTAATGGCAAGCGACATCCTGGATTCCCGGCGGGCCCAGATGGAGACGGCGGGATTAGCTGTACTCCTTCACAAAGTACTGGTCCTTAGCGGCTTTAAATAGAGACAAGTGGAAAGAGAGTAGGGTGGTCTTTGCCCAGCAGTGGGACATCATAGGCTTTAAATAATAAAAGTTAAAGACACACTACCGGTCTCATCATCGGCCTAGCACTTTCCCAACTATGTTGGGTTCAGCTTCTAGTCTAACCGGATGCGATTGAATACCAGTACTTTACATGGAGCGACTACCTATCTGACCTCTACAACTCATTTAGCTACCGGGTAACATGAATTAAATCAAATCAAATCTATATCTATACTTCTATATCTACTCGTATACTAATATTACATATAAACAGGTAAAATTTGTTTGTTTGTATGTAGGAGGTAATCTCCGGAACTGCCAGTCCGATTTGATAAATTCTTTTTGCATTTCATAGCCCAATTCTTGAGCAAGGTTATAGAAAATGTCACATCACGGTACGACCCCTAAGAGCCGAGCAAAAGGGAAAAAGCCAGAAAGAACGCTAAGCGAAAACGAAGTGAAAGCGCGGTCAGGTGATGCGACGGGGTGGATCGGGGGACAAGAAATTTGAAATTTTACGTGGACGAAGTCGCGGGCAGAAGCTAGTCAATAATAAATTATTTTTATTTATAGCGCCTTATGATTACTTTGTAGCAATATTGCATTCCTTCAACATCTCACGTGCTTGAATAAACTCCATTCTGAAAAATAAAAGAAATAATAAGGCACATTTTAATCATGGAACATTTACTTGCCCTGTCTCTCATTACATGAGACTCACACATAACTGGCGAAATGTGGGTGTTCTATAAAAGTCGATTTACTTTAGTAAAATATTCCATACATCCAGCATATCATATAATTCTATTCCGTCCGATTTTTTCGTTATCCTATACTGTTCCACTGTTGGGCAAAAGCCTCCCCCAAATCCTTCCAGGAACTCTTTTCCCGCGCCACGTCGAACCAGCCCTCGCGGCGTACCGCGAGGGCCAGAAAGAGATGGCGAGATGATCTAGATGCGTACGTCTAGATCATCTCGCCGTCTCTTTCTGGCGCCGTCCAGGCTGCTAAGCTCAAATGGGATTGGGCGGGTCACATCAGCCGCATGTGACCGATGACTGCTGGGCAAAAGCTTTCACACAATGGGTTCGACTTTTATCGCTGGCTTTTTTTCCTAATGTGGAAAAACAGGCCTGAATGATGTTACGTTATGTACATTAAATAATAATGTCAAGCCACTCTCAATCTTCGGCTACTCTCATTGAGCTGCTACCAACTACCCTGCGCCGATCATCGCTCCAGAATGCATCCTCTCCAACCTATTAGTTCTACGAATAATTTTAGCCGGCTCATTGCCACTTCAGCTTGCTTATTTCTCTTTTGTTTCGATACTATATGAAGCTCGTCCCTAGCGCCATCAAGTTGGACTGATTGAAGACCTTATTTTTATATTGTGTGGATGAGAGTCGCATGGCAACGGTGGTGTCACTCTAGCGGAACGTCAAGAACGTCAAGCAGCCACCTGTCTCGTGCAGTTTTTGAAACGAACGGTGGCGTGTCTAGTCTACACCACCGTTCGTTTCCGGCCACGACGGATCGCTTACGTCCTGAATCTTAATCTATTTTCATCGGAGTTTAATTTTGATACATTTGTAATTTAAATTGAGAGTCCTGATTATAAGGCTGCTGATCGAAGACCTGTCTACTTATTTCTAGAATACCTCCCACGGTTTCCCACTTTAAGATGAGAGATTCTGATACATATACCCACATGCCTATACTCGTATATATTTATGACGAGAAAAAGATAAATATTATGAACTTTACTTACGTCGCCAACTATTACAGTTCTCATATTCCATTTCACAAAAGTTATTAAAAGTTTTATAGTGTCCATCATAGTGTCGAGCGCAAACTCTATTACGTCTGGAATTATAGCGTAATCATTAAAAAAAAAAAAAACCACCAAAACCACCAAGTAATCATACCCAAGCGGTCCCTGGTGCGTAGGGTGTGGGACAGCACCAATGCCGTCCTGGCGATGATCGCGGACCGATTGGACTGCCCATACATACGGCACCGATAAGATAGGCATGTGCCGTCAGCAGGGCCGGTTAGATATTAAGTATTTTAGTTTGTTTTTCATTTTTATCTTCTTTATTTCAACGTAAACACATATAAATTATATTTTTAAATATTAGAATATAAAAAGTATAAAAACTTTTAAAAATATAAAAAATAGTAGCCCACCGGTATCGGGAACAGGGTTCAAGCTACCTCGAGCCATGTCCAGAAGCACCGCTTTTTGAATCAAGCCCTTGATCGAACTGCCGAACGAGTGCCTCCTGAGGTCTATTGGTCGAGGATCTTGGCTATTAAACCATTGGCTGTCACGACTATTGGCACAATGATCGCTGAGTCCACATCCCATATGTCGACAACCTCGTGAGCCAAGTCAAGATACTTGATTATTATTATTAAGGCGATACCAAAATAATTGGGGGTTTTTTCTTAACCATTTATTTCACTGGTACAGCATGTTTGGATTTAATTTTTGACTATATGTTTATTGACAGTTTGATTAATCATCAAATTATTTGATCAGTGGAAACTTGTAAATGGCTTTCTAATGCATGTTTTTTAAGAACACTGCTTATATTAGCTGTAAATTTCCCGAATATAATAAAATAAAATAAATAAATACCCTGTCTGAAGGAAAACGCAGTTGGGTTAGGTCAATTTCCTTGATAGAACTTCATTATATCCTCTACGTTTTTATATTTCTTTCTGTAATTCTAAAATCCTGAGTAATTTCAAAATTGTGCGTAATAGGTAATTCAAAACTCTGGCCGAAAATATTTTTGATACACAGCTTAATTTATTTTTAAACAGTTCCAGCGCATTGTTGCGCTCTCTTTTGTCGCATGTGGAAGTAATTGACTCTGTCACTTTCTTATCGCCCCTCGAGCTATGATTTATTTTTACGTGTCACCTTAATACCACCCTAGTGCGTTCTTAAGATACACGAGCAATTACTTGCATAATCCCTGGCAAGATGACTTGTTGGCAACACCAAGCAATTTAGGGCAGAGTTTATAATTAGGTTTAATATGGCGTAATTTTAGTAGCCCATGTAAGTACATCATTAGCCATGTTAAAGTTTGCATTCAATTAAACCAGCCGGTCTACTCTGAAAAATCTCACCGTGAACACAGACTTTTACTGACTAAAACCCACCCGTGTTCCTTCAGTTTCCTATGCCAGGGGCCACGGTATCTCTTTCGAACAACCCGCGGCCCTGGCAGGTTGAAGTGACACCTGCCGATCTTTTCCGTATAAATTTCACCATGAAGACTTAGGTGAATGAGTTTGAAGTGAACTGTCAATAGTGGCAATCCCTGGCATCAGGCGGAGTGACAACTCACTTAAAAGTCACTTCACCTAAGTTTTCATGGTGATGTTTTCACGGTGATGATTTCACGGTGATGTTTTCACGATGATATTTTTACACTATTGACATCTCACTGCAATCACATTTCATCTATGTTTTTATTGTGAGATTTTTACACAATAAACCGGCGGAATTGATTTACCCTACCTACATAATACATTTTGAAGACTGAGGATGTCATAGAACGTATGTTTTATATTTTTTCAAATCTTCTAGGGTGGTTCTATAGTAAACCAAATAAAAAAATTATCACCTGAATCAGCCCACACATATTCCTTCAGAAAGCCCACAAATTGATTCTAATTTATAAGGACATCATTCGAGTGTCAAACATTTTATACCCAAAAATTAAAGTCGGTTTCTTACTAAACTTCAACCATATCCAACGACCCTGGGGGTCTACTCCGAAGTGGTATCGGCCGAATGTTCGGCCGTTTCCTGCTACGAAGTTACACTAGTTACACTCCTAGAGAGTGGAGGAGTGCTCTCTAGGAGTGTAACTAGTGTAACTTCGTAGCAGTGTAACTAGTGTAACTCTTTCGAATATTGACTACGGCCTCGACCCAACTGAGCCGATCTGAACTTTTTTCGCATTCTTCAATAATATTCGGTTCGGCCATGTGTCGGCCCGATCCGATCATTCGCACTTTGCACTTCGTAGTAGACCCCCTGGTTACTTAATATCTCCTGTGACGGCTGTAAATACAAACTCAAATAGCAGCCAGGGGGTTAATTGTAGATCTATGTTGTGATTTAAAAGATGGTGTTTAAAAAATTTAACGCTTAAAACACTTGTTATAAAAATAAACATTTTAGCATTTTCAATCCCAAATAACAGCCGAAGAATTAATTGTAGACTTTTGCTGTATTAGTAAAAAATGCTCAAGGTGTTATTTCCCATAAGAAAATACTAACAGTAACAGTACTATTTTTTCTGGCCTAATTTTTGACTTTAATTTTTGGGTACGAATTGAATCATGCCCTTTATAGTTACCTCTCTACAGACTTACTTGTAAAACCTCGGACATTTCTTGATAAAAGTGATACATCCAGTATCAATAAGATCAGCCTTGTGAAATACCGTTTTCTTGGGATAATATATGACCTTCCATGGTCTGGGATGGCTGCTGTTCACGTAACTACGTAAGCTGTCACCATATATCACCATCAGTACTAGAATAAAAGGAAAACCTTGTGAGGAAACCGTCATGTACTAGAACCGAAAATTCGAAGACATGTGGCATCTACCAACGCGCACTGGGCCCGCGTGATAAAATACAGCCCACTCCCTCTCGAAGAGAGGAGGCCTGTGTCCCAGCAGTGGGAACATTATAGACTCATTATGGACTAGAATAAAAACAGAAACATCATAATCTGCCTAACCTTTTCCAAGCTATGTGTTGGCTGGCTTCCAGTCTAACTGAATGCAGCTGAATGCCAGTATTTTATGTGGAGCGATTATCTATCATATCTCTACAATCCAGTTACTGGGTAACAAAATACCTCTTAGTAAGAGTTCGTTGGCCGAATTCCGGAAATAAAAGCTTCTACACCACATAGTTTGAAAACGCGTTATTTACAATTGTAGGCATTAAAACCGTAACTATGAGTTTAAGGCTTTTCTACTTAGGAATAAGTGCTGATTCTCAGCCTAATTTGAATAAATGACTTTTGATTTGATTTGAAATAGCTGTCAAATAAGGATTAAGGATTGGATAATACGAGTATCATTTTTGTTTTTACTAATATGAAAAGGAAAATCAAGTTTAGTTCAGTAAAAATCTATGTAATAAATAAGTAAAACTAGATATTTTAGAAACTATATAATATTATTTAACGAATTATCATAAGAGTACACTTTGAAGTAATTACGGCTATTCACCGTATGATGGCAGGGAAAATCCTCTTCTAATACTGAGAAGGCACGAGCATTGATTACCATGCTTGCGCAACACGGGTTGACGGTTTCAGACTTATATCAACTACTTTGTCCCGTGACATCGTCCGCGTGAAATTTTTTGTGCCCTCGACGTTTCTGCTTTCTTTCTGAATTGTTTTCTTTTGGCTGCGCTGTTAGGCTGCGGACACGAAGTCAGCGGGAGCGGGGCGCCTGCGGCGGTGGCGTGGCGAGCGGCGCGTTCAAATGCATAGATTTATATGGAACTGGCCACGAAGGCAGCGGCGCAGGGAGCGGCGTACGAGCGGTGCGCACCAGTCTAGCGGTGCTCGCGCGTCTGCATAGACGTATTGTTGTGCATTTTATGTTTTACTTTTTAACGACCGACGTTTCAAAATGCCCGCCTAAGTGGTGGAGCAAATTATTTTAATTATATTAATACTACACTACGCCGCTCTAGCGCCGCGCAATCTGCCCGCTGGCTTCGTGACCGGGGTCTGCGGAGCCGCGCCGCTCCCGCTGACTTCGTGGCCGCAGCCTTAAGGGCCCTAGCGTGATATTAAATAGTTAGCCTTCCTCAAGAATTGGGCTATCAAACAAGATCCCGAGGTTAGCCTGTTCAAACAAACTCCTCAGCTTTATTATTATTGATATAGATAAGTCCAGGTTTCCTTACGATGTCAGTGATGTCCAAGATAAACTCAGAAAGTGTATGTCACTAATAATTAATAATAATGATTTAAAAAATTTATATATATTCGAGCCGTTTGGGGTAGTAACCCTCGGGCCATGGGGTCCGAGTGCTCATTGCTTGTTCAATGAACTCTAAACGGCTGGTTGACACTTCCCGTGTGCACTTTTACCTTGGCCTGCAGGCTGAGCATTGCCATACAACGTGGCAATGCCGCCAGTCTCTTGGGTACATTACCAGTCGACAGCGATACGGAGGAATATTTCGACGCAATATTTTAGTTTTATAATAGTTTTAGTTAGTATAGGACCTTATATTAATAATAATTAATAGATATATTGTCTTAGAGGTTATATTCAACTGGATTGAGGTCCTAGACCTCGCCCTAGGATTACCTTTGTGTGTGATCCAAGGTGCTTCGTACCTATTACAATATTAATTAGAGTCTTTGAAGTCCTAATGAATGGTTCAGCCAACCGCACATCTTTTATAGCAGAATGTTTTAGTTTTCTCTACTAATAAGTGGGCACGCCCTTTATGCCTGGAGGCTTTTCTGTTTTTATTTCTGATTGAGTCATCATCTGCATAGCCTTTTCATCTTGGGGTCGGCTTCCAGTCTAACCGCATGAAGTTGAGTACCAGTAATTTTACATGTTGCAGCATTGGCAAATGCTACATTATAATTGTATCACGAACAACCTCCTTCTTTTTTAACAAATCCAACCTTATTATTAACCAGAAAGGTTTTTCTTCATATTGATTTTGAATTTTGAATAAAAAAATGACATGTCTTTTCTCTTACCGAGATTTTTCATTTGAAGGATTTTTTTTGACACAGGACGGATGTCTAAATTCTAATATTATTTTTTCCTGCTTTCTCATTGAAATAATTTACGGACCGAGTTCTGTGCGGTCATCCACTAGATCCAAGGGTATGTTTGCTTTCCTATCTATTATTCAAAAGTTCTTATTGTTTCCTAAATTTTATTCCATTCTTTTCATTGTAATTAAAAAAAGGCAGTGTTCCCGAAAATAAACATATTGATAAGTAATAACATCACTGGAAAGTGGTCTCAAGGCGAAGCGTCACGATTCGGTATGTATTTTAAGTTTTCTTCACTTCTTTTGTTATAAAAGATTCTGCCTGCGTCTCGGATGGTCATTTTTCCTTATTTGCTGTAGATTTGTCCGGAGACTGTAGGGCGGTATAGAATTCGCCCTACCCGCCACCCTAATACCAGACGTCTACAAGCTTCCTGTTGGGAATCGAACCAAACATTCCGGATTCCGGCCAGCGAGGTGCTTTCCGATTGTCAGCGTGGAGCCTAGGACCGGAGTTTCAATTATTACGTAGCTTAGTTTTCAGTGAAATCTATACCTTGATGTACCACCAACTAGCCGTATAATAATATTTTATTATTTAGTATTACTAACATTTTTACAATTTTGATCAGGCGGTAATTTGTATTATCATCTTGCTCCTTAATATCGGATTTACTTGGTGCCAATTACCCGTTAGGTCATCCTCGTATTTAACTGTTACGTAAGTTTAGGAACGTTTGCAAACGTATCTTAATCAACGCGTAACAAGAATACGTAAAATTTATTAAACAGTCGAGTACCAAAAACATCCGCTTCGGCATCACGACATCTTTTAAAAAAATATAATTCTTCCTGTGTCTTGTCTTATATTTTTATATTTTCGCTGTTTGATTATTTAATTTTTTTTAATCAAACTAAAACGTGTAGAAGTGAAGATCTGTTTTTAATTTCACTACAATGTGTAGTAACAACAGTCGCACGGGTCGATCGATCAGGTTAAGCTACGCTTACCGAGGTTGGTCCGTGGATGGGTGACCATCTTTACACACCACCCCTCGAAGCACGTTAAGCAGTTGGTCCTGGCTGTCATTCGTAATCTTTGACAGTAATTACGGGTCGTCATAAACCCAAAAATCTGACAACCAGTCTTACCAAGGGGTATTTATTGCATTATCGAGTAACTGGGTTGTGGGGGTCAGATAGGCGGTCACGTCATGTAAAATACTGGTATTGAGCTGTATCCAGTTATATTGGAAGCTGACCCCAACGTAGTTGGGAAAAGGCTAGGTAGATGATGATACACACAAATAAAAACGGCCTACTGTAGAAGATCTAAATTGCGCAAGATTATCGTCACTATTTCATAAGTATAGTCAACCTCTTTATTGCTTTGTCACCCTAAGGTTGAATGTAACTTCAATTCAATTCAATTTCAATTCGATTCAATTTTTATTCAGTAAAAATTCATATTGTGTTCGAATGTGAATTGAAATTGAAAACAGTTCGGCATGAAACATTAACATTAAGAACATTAGTAAATGTAAGTATAAATATTATAAGAATAAATGCAATTCAATTTAAATTAGAAAAAAATACTTAATAATAAAAAAAAATGTATATTACCATGCAAAAAAAAAAAACCACAATAATTATGTAACTTGCATATTGTAACGTACCTTTTTTATTTAATGCGAAATGAGGGGTGTCAGTATAATAACAATAAATCATTTTATTTCAAGCATTGTGTAAGTACACCTCTGCCTAACCCTTCTACGATTACAGGCGTGATTTTATGTTAGTGTACCGTCATAACCTTACTTTTTGTAACCAAATTAGGAACTAGCTTTTGAGATACAATAAAAACATTGAATAAAAACAATCGGTTTTCCTGCCAGTGCTAAAAATCAGAAGGCCAATTTCTCGTAATTTAAAATGTTCAAAATCTAGTCGCAGTCTCATCTCGGCGACACACAAATGTCAAAAACTTGTCAAAATGTAGGGAAATTATAGGTATTTTTGACAGATTGAGACTGAGATCAGACTGTGAACGTTCTTAAAATTACGAGAATTGCCCCTGTGGTTAAGTACCAGCCTAGATAATAAAAAGATCTTACGTAGAAAGAAATATAAGTACCACAGTTACTTACGTAGTAAAAATAATACTGAAGTATATTGTAACATTTTTTTGCACACGACTTGTTCGTATCTAACTACTATTATTTCCTGTCAAGAAAATAAAACCATAAAAGTTAGTGGCGCTATACACTTGTTACTATTCGGGTCGGCACATTTGATTCCGCAGTGTTTGTTGTTGTTTGTTTTTGCTGATCTCTCTTCGGTTGTGTCGGATTGCTGTCCCATCGGACTATGAGAGTGAGGAAAGAGGGAGGACACCTGGTTTGCGCACACACTTGTGCACTATAATATTACCCGCGCCGAATGCTAATTTGGGCTTAGATTGGCCGCTATAGCCGAAATACTGTCTGAAGTAATATTTTTAGTTGTTGAACAACAAAGCTGAGCCGAGGTAATTACTGCCCATATTTGGCTTTCATTCTGATCGTGTCGATCGGCATAGTCTGTTCTGACACTGAATCATGTTCAGATCATTGTCATCATTTCAGCCGAAAGACGTCCACTGCTGGACATACGCCTCCCTCAAGCACCTCCACTTTGACCGGTCTTCGGCCTTCACAATATCTATCTTCACCTTATGTTCGGATCAGTTCGCCATAATTCGAGATAAGGCGAGCGGCTTTTCCCGAACATATCATACTGCGTGTGAATACATTCGACGGGTCGAGTAGATATTGAAGTTTCGTATAGGACAGCTGATTATGTTTTTGCGATTACGATGCGGGCCCCATGGAGAAAGTGAGTTGGTCAGTTGGATGGTCTGCATCACACCCTTAAATGTGACCACACATTTCTGATATATTATATTCGATTTCACCACTCGGCTGTTCGGAATCATGCCGAGCCGAACAAGTGAGCAGCACTCCTTATGTAAGTACAGTTTCTAATCTTTACAGTGTTACGATATAATTATTAGTATTTCAAGATTACCCGTGTATGTGCAATTACATACTTTTGAGATTACTGAATTGATTTTTTTATTCCCTAGAAGTGAAAGGTCTAGTTTAGTCGGAATATTAACAGCGGTGTAATTGCGATACACACTAGTTGTGTGGAAATCGGTTGTCATGGTATGGGCATATGATACGGGGGAATAAGGAAAATTTCGTGAGAAAAGTTTTGAGTATGAATGTCGATGACTTTAAGAAAGAAATAAGAAATGCGTTTATTGGTATTGCAGTAAAATAAATACACCTTTAAACTATAACAGAAAACAAAGAATATAATGCCAAAGGGGCCTCAGCTAAAAGTGTAGGGAAAGACCAAAGAAACGATGGATTGACTGTGTGAATGATAGTATGCTTAGAAAGGGGGTGACTACCGAGATGACGACTAATAGAGAAATATGGAAGAAAGAGACATGTTGTACCGAACCCAAATAAATTGGGATTAGGGCAGGAGAAATATGGTGATGATGAATTGTGAACAGTAGCAATGGCATTCCTTTTGTTCAACAACATTCATTGCGTTATTTACATAGTTGAGCTGACAAGTTTTAGAACCTATAAAGCAATGGGTTAGCAATATCCTTCAAAATGATACAGATTGTGATTGAAAGTGTGTTACGCAATTGGGGATGGGGATTTGGGGAAGAAAAGTTCATAAATAACTGTTGATGGGGATTAGTGTAATTAATCAAAAAATTAAGTGCATACAATTTATAATAAAAATAATTTATTTGTAATAGGCTCTTTGTGTAATAAAATAATAACAGGATGATGAGATTTTGATCATTATAATTATATCTATCTAGATTTAATAACAATTATATTTAGCACCCGAACAGAAAATAATATTACCGTAACCGTCCTGACATGGTTGATGACAATGACAATGACATGATGGACGCTAATGATGACGCCAAACACGAAGCTGAATTCTGGGCAGAGGCCATTGAGATCGCTATCTTCTTAGCGTTAAGAAGAAAAAGTGCTGGATATTCAGTTATTTAACAAGAAATGTAATAAAAACATTGCGTTGAAAGGTAAATCCAAAAAATACTGACATGAATTAGTACCAGTCGACCGTATGACACTTCGACTTTGTGCTGGTCCAGCGTAGTACGAAGTTTCAATAGGTCAAAGCTAGATAAAACTGGTTTTGTGACCAACGGTACTTTAAACTAATGAGTCAATTCTGACAAAAAATTACCTTCAAAAGTGATCAAAAAAAAAACTATGACGTTGAAAATATACAAATGTAGGTATGAAATTCTAAAGGTAGTTTTGTATATTATGTACATCTATACTATACATATCTTATGCACATAGCTGTTTATCTACTAATCTTCGTCCGAGTTCGAGCCATCAACTAATCCCTTAGCTTTGGCGAGCACGTCGATTGCTGGGCCCGCACTGATGACAGCGTCGCGAACTCTTTGTCCAGCCCCCTCCTGAAATCACAGACATTATTGAGAATCAAACGAACTCATCTAGGATCTTCTTTTTTTCGTGTCGACGGTGCTTTGATTGAAATTTGTTATACAGGGTGGCAGGGACTTTGACGCGCAAACTGTAATCATTAATTCAGCACATGGTTCTAGACACCTTAGCGTAGAAATTTTGCAACAGTTATCAAAAAAAAAAAAAACTGCAGTTCCATAGAAAAGTGAAATACCTACGCGGTCAAAATATATGGAACAGCTCATTTTATGGACTGAATCCAAAACCACACCCTGCTATAACCATATCAATGAGGCAATCAATTAAAAAAAATGAATCAATTGAAAAAAAACTTGAATGCAAGATAGTTAACCTATAAAATATTACAAGGCTACAGATGATCAGTAAAAAACAATACCCAAAAAAACTTACAATTTCTTTGAAGAAATCCCATGCCGATACTGTTGACATGATGACGAAGCAAACGCACAAAAATATTACGATCTTGGAATTCATTTTTGATTTTTTTTTCCAACTTGGTTTGGAACTCTATAGTGCACCTTTGGTAGTGACTTGGTTGAAGAATGTTGGCAGAATGATATCCCGAAACAAATGTTCTTCTTATTTATACTATTATTTCAGTAAATCCCCGAGTTTGAAAGAAAACTACACTGACATTCAAAAATGACTCTTACATATAAATGATTAAACATATTTTCCTGTTCCTAACTTTCTTTACTCACAGCAATGGAAAATGATCTTTGCCTGTACTGGTGTAAGAGGTATTTATGAACGTGCCTTTTAGAATGCAACCAGATAATAAGTTCATAAGGTGACTAATCATTGCAGAAATTGAGAAGTCCCTGTGGATTTATAATTAGCAGAATGTTATCAAAATGTTTAATGATCTTGTGGGTTTTATCGGACCGGACATTATTTTATTTATTACTAGCTTCTTTCTGCGACTTCGTTCGCGTGAAATGTCTCGTTCCCCCGACCCATCCCATCGCATCGCATCGCCTACGCTATTAATTAGTTTTCGCTCAGCGTTCTATCAGTTTTTTTGTTGTTTTTGCTCGGCTCCTAAGGGTTGTAGCGTGACCTATAAGTTCTATAACCTTCCTCAAAAAATGGGCTATCAAAGTTAGGATAAGGATTAATTATGAATGTCATCATCTTTCGATTCTACCCGTGTTTTGATTGACTACTTTGAACAAAAAACTGTTATTCTAACTTAACTACAATACCTAGTTAGACACATAGCCTCGGGGACTTTTTTGTGGGTAATAATGTGTACTTTAAACATCAATAGTTTTTGCAGGGTACGCCAAATAATGACTTTTTTAAATAAAAAAAAAAAACGTTACCCCACACTAGGAATTTCTCCTGTATCGTGGGTGCGTTTACAAACATTTAAACAAACATACACAAACAGCCAGACCCGGAACAATTACTTGTAGGTCATACAAATATTTGTTACGTGCGGGAATCGCACCCGCGACACGCAGCGCAGCAGTCAATCGCTTAACCACTGCGCCAACCGTGCCGTCAAACTTTTATAGAAGTTTTTTTTTTTATACCTTGGGTTGCAATTGCAATTTCTATAGGGATCTCTAATTTTTTTCATCATCTGCCTAGCCTTTTCCCAACTATCTTGGGGTCGGCTTCCAGTCTAACCGGATGCAGCTGAATACCAGTATTTTACATGAAGCGACTGCCTATCTGGCCTCCACAACCCAGTTACTGAGTAATACGATACCCCTTTGCAAGACTGGTTGTCTGACTTTCGGGCTTCTGACCCGTAACGACTATTAAAGATCTACGAATGGCAGCCGGGACCAACGGCTTAACTTGCTTTCCGAGGCATGGAGGGGTCTCGGTATGTAATGGATGGTCACCCATCCACAGACCGATGTCCAAACCTACACTTCTTTATTGTCTGTATGATTTTATCCTAAAGGGAAACTTACTAACGTAACATAACACCACGCCTGTAATCCCCGAAGGGGTAGGCAGAGGTGTAGCTAGTACACCCATATTTGATCAGTTATGTCTAATTCCCATGTTATAGAGGTAGAGCCTATTGCCATCAACCGGGCACAAATCTGGACTAGAAAAAATCCTGATAGAAAAAAACCCAATAACAGTTCGCCCGACCTGGGTATCAAACCCAGGACCTCATACTCAGCAAAAGCGCTTGCAACCTCTACACCAACGACGCAAAAACTTATTACCGGCTGATATTATTTATTAGGCTAACTATTATCCCTATACATTATCTGTGGTGCCATAAATAGCTTGCCGGGAAAAACCCGCGCGATATTGTTCTGTCATGTAACTATCGGGAACAGCCTATCTGGAGTCAGCTCGCTGATAAGAGTTCTATAAGTACCTATTCATATTCATATATTTATTTGCATTCCATAATGTTATAGAGGTGTTACAATGGATTAAAGCTAAGGTGCAATTGTGGACCCTGTAGGGCACAGCAAAAAGTATAAAATTAATTAAGAAAGAAAAAAGGGGAAGGGTGGTGGGGGGCAAAGGGGGGGGATGGGGCGGGGTTTTAGAAAGTAAGTTGATAGTATTAGGTTACACTATTGCATTGGGTTGTACCTGCAGTGCGATTCTGTAACCATCTCACCGTGAAAACTTAGGCGAAGTGAGCGTGGAGTAAGCTGTCATTTCAACTAATGCTATTGATTGACACTACTGACAGCTCTCATCAAGCTCACTTCACTTGAGTTTTCACTGTGAGATTTTTACAGAATCGACCGGCAGCAGCAGTGCGATTCTGTAACCATCTCACCGTGAAAACTTAGGCGAAGTGAGCGTGGAGTAAGCTGTCATTTCAACTAATGCTATTGATTGACACTACTGACAGCTCTCATCAAGCTCACTTCACTTGAGTTTTCACTGTGAGATTTTTACAGAATCGACCGGCAGCAGCAGTGCGATTCTGTAACCATCTCACCGTGAAAACTTAGGCGAAGTGAGCGTGGAGTAAGCTGTCATTTCAACTAATGCTATTGATTGACACTACTGACAGCTCTCATCAAGCTCACTTCACTTGAGTTTTCACTGTGAGATTTTTACAGAATCGACCGGCTGTAATAATAGTTGTAAGTGATTAAATAAATAAGTTATTAAAATAAAAATAAATTTAGGACACAAATTAACAATAAGAGCAATTTTTTAAATATGTTATTTTTACATTAATTTTTTATAGGTATATAATAACATTTTATTTTATTAAGATCAGTCTGTACCACCTATTTTTTTTTTTTTTTTTCTGGTGGGAAATCATCGAATGACCCCTCCCGCTCTGGGTGGAGCGGAAGGGAGTGTCAGACTCTTACTGACTAAAACCCACCCATGTCCTTTGCCCTTTATGTTCCGAGGTAGCGGTAAACCTTTCTGACAATCCCGCTGACTGTACCACCTATGAGGTGGTACATAATAATTATTTGGTAAGGTCAATTGAACATATATCTACCATATTATAATATTTATCCTTGTATGTATGAATGTATCTATACAACAAAAAAAGATATGTGTTATACGAAATAATGTCAGCCTTGATGCAATATAACTTAGACTTGAATGAAATGGACTAGAAGTAGGTTAAGAGCAGCGGGGTAGTTGCTTATCACACAATTACCCCGCAATTAAGTAGCAATTGCTTTCGTTGTGACAGTTCAACAACATTAACTGTGTTATTTACGTTTTTGAGTGGACACATTTTTCTAACCTAAGCAATGGATTAGTAATATCCTTCAAAATCGTGCAGATTTCTTTTCAGTATAAGTAAGTAAAACAATACTATCCAAATGCCATTTTTATAGAGCAGTGGTGGCTCAGCGGTAACGGTCGCGACTTACTAGTTGTAGATCAGGAGTTCGAACCCAAGCGGGCAATTTCACATCACCACTGCTCTCTTTTGAATATTAAGTACTCGTGCGATCAGTCGAGTCGCGTTTGTACGACGTACTTCATTAAACGATCTACCCACTTTCGGTTAGGAGTCAGGGAAACTAAGGGGTAATTTGATTATTGTTGTTATAATGTTCTTCGTGTGAATAAGAATGTAGTAGCAAGCAAACAAGTTAGGAACATATCAAGTTAGGAGATAGGGTTATTTCATCACCACTGCTCTCAAAACGGTGAAGGAAAATATCGTGAGGAAAACGGCATGTCCTAGAACCAAAAATTCGAAGACATGTGACATCTACCATCCCGCACTGGGTCTGCGTAGTAGATTACGGCCCATTCCCTCTCGAAGAGAGAAGGCCTGTGTCCCAGCAGTGCACGGTGGTACAAGCGCCCTACAAGCGCAGTCATAAATACCTTACTTTATTAAATGACATTTTTCTGAAGGGTAAATAATAAAAAATACTTCACAAAGGTACATTAATTATTTATTTACATAATTTAATACATAATATACGATAAACTGTACAATATGTACTGTTTATATATAAATTTAAATAGTCAATGTTTGAGATTTATTGTCCCTCGTTCGGAAATACATCTGAATATAACATTAATGTTATTCATGAAGGGGATATAATTAAATATGTATTCTTTGTATATTATACATATTATATACAACAAAAAGCAAGAAAACTAAAACTACATTTTATCTACAAACGTAATCATAACCACAACTAAGTTAATATAACCACAACAACAAACCTAATTTCAATTTAGACTAAATTCGTAATAAATCTAAAACCTGCCTCGACATAACGCTCTTTTTCTTACGGGGAAGTTTCCGAAGACTAGTAATGAATGGGTCTGAGCTGAGTAAAAGTCTGTTAAGTAAGTCCGTATTCGTAAGTACTCGCGACATTTTTCTCGTGTGATCCCGCCTGAAGGCCTTATAATGTTTGCTGTTAGATTCTGCTGCCTCTTCGGATAATTCCCCGATAGATAATAGAGCATACCGTGCCACTTCAGTACCATGGATGAGGACTTTGTGAATGAAGCTGGGAGATTATACCACGGATATTCTTGAATTAAAAGTCGCGCGGTTTCCAAAGCATATTCGGATAAATTTAATGAATATTAAATTTATCCGAATCTATATTAAAACCCGAGGACAAGGCTTGTTGTTCAATGCCCTGCTTCCCCCACTTCGTGGTGTGTCTACTATTAAACCTTAAACGTAGATTAGATTTCTCATTCTGTACATACGATTTCCTATCTGCAAAATAAAATTTTGATTTATTTCTAGAGACAACTTTCTAAAATCAATCAAGACTTTTACATAAACTGCGTATCTCTTACTATCTAAGTTCCTAATGTCTAGATTCTCCACCTCATCCAGTGAAGCTAGAATAGTTTCCAACACGTGTTGATGTTTCTGAGGAACACTTCCAGTTTCCAGTCCAGTTTCCTTGATCTTGGAAATCCATGTCACAAACATCACTCAAAAACAATGCAATTCTGAGAATTCACCGTCACACAAACAATATGTGCTAATGAGTTACTAATAAGGCGAGCGCAAAGTAATGATGTGTTCACTACGGAGGTCGAAAAATAAGTGATAATTAGGTAAAGGTGACATATTTATATTTTTGGGTAACTTGTTTATCGGTTAATCGTTTTAAGTAATTAAAGTGGGGATAATTGATGATGAATTTTTTGCATTTATGATATAGATCATAAATGCAAAAAAACCGCACCGCGGCGGCGCGGCGGTACCACCGTGCAGTGGGAACATTGTAGGCTGATATTAGGAAGCCAAATTTATCTTGTTATTGTTGTTTATTACAAAAGTAGTTAATATTCCACTCTACAGTCGGTGTCTTGTTTTTGTTTCGTTCGTTTGTGTGTTGTCATTTGCCACTGTCGTAACATTTACGCTGTGTATATTGTCTTTGGTCCGTGATATCAAGCAATGAAACAAACTGTCAAAGTTTAATTAGTTAAATACGAGGCTTTTGGCTACTTTGTATTTTTGTAATATGCGTTTAGTTTGAGGAGGATAAACAATTTCGTTTTTTTTTTCTTCTTTCATAATAATAAAACAAAATGTTTTTTTTTTGTAAATGTAATTTATAAGTATTTAAATGAAATAAAGGTTCAATCAAATATCTTGACTGAGCACACGAGGTTGTTGACATGTGGAATGTGAGCTCGGCTGTCATTGTACCGATTGTCGTACTTGCACAATGGCTTGATGGCCGAAAGCCTCGATCAACATCACTCAAGGCTCTCGTAAGGCAGTGGGAACAAAGGCCCAATTCAAAAGGCGGTACTTCCCGATACGGCTCGCATTGTGTGGAGGTTCCTGTCTCTTGAACCCTAATCACCGGTAGCTTGGACACACTACTCTTGACACCAGCGGACCACAATTTGTTATGTTTTTAAGTGTTTTTTATACTTATTTTTACACAGGGACACAGGCCTCCTCTCGGCTAGAGGGAGTGGACCGTAATCCACTGCTCCTAAATAAATAAACAAAGATTAAATTATTATAATAATGACGTCATCAGACCTTAGTATAAGCTGCTGTTTATGTACAATGACAGGAAAAACATGAACTTCTTTGTTCCTTCGCTCGGGACTTAGTTGCATATTGACGGGGATTCCTTTTATCCAAAGTCTTTGTGGTTATATTAACGTGTTCTTTTTATCAGTAAGTAAATGTTATGCACAAACAGTTCGATGTATTTAACACTTTCCTTTACGAAAATTATTCATCTACATACTAATAATAAAGCTAAAGAGTTTGTTTGTTTGAACGCGTTCATCTCTGAAACTACCAGTCAGATTTGAATTATTTTTTTGCATTTAATAGCTCAATTCTTGACGAAGGCTATATGCTATTTAACATCACGCTAGCATCAATAGGAGCCGAGCGAAAAGAAAAAAAGGCAGAAAGAACGGTAAGCGTAAACGAATTAATAGCGACAGGGAGTTTTATAAAATGTGGTTGTTTGTTTAGTATAGTAATTGTGTAACATACGATTTCCACGTGAACAAAGTCGCGGGTTTTATTGCTAACAAGCTTGTTAGCAATAAAATTGTTGTAATGTACAGAAAGAAAATGTTTTTATGACTCAATTCTACATTGAAGGCTATCGGAGTCTCGGAGAGTGACGATGTAATATTTATTGACTCATTAATTCATTTTCATTTGTTTTTAATGCCTTTGTTTTAATGGTCTATTCCCTGGTTCGATTCCCAGGTCGGGTAAAGTGTTATTGTGTTTTTTCATCAGGAATTTCCCAGTAGCAGCCTGGAGGCAGGATTGCCCCCTAGAACTTACATAACGGGAGAAATGAGGATGTTCTACCGGTGCATATATGATGATAAAAATATAAATTATTATGATGTAGATAATGTTTTTGTGTTACCAATACTATATATAGATAGATAATACTAGTAGCGCCCCGCGGTTTTAACCGCAAAAGTTTCGATCCCGTAGGAATATCGGGATAAAACGTATCCTATGTGTTAATCCTGGTTATATACTATTTGTGTGCCAAATTTCATCCAAATCCGTTTAGTTGTTTTTGCGTGAAGGAGTAACAAACATCCATCCATCCATCCATCTATCCATTCATCCAACCAAACATTCGCGTTTATAATATTAGTAGGATAGTAGGATAAGTAGGATAGGATTTTCATGACAGTAATAAGTCCGTCTTAGCTAGTCGGTTCCTCGTCAGCGCTGGGACAGGAGTCTTAGGACCAAGACTATCCAAACTGGTTTTAATGACATTTCGTTTTCTTTTTACAAGAAAAAGTGGGCCAGAGGGTTCGTGACGCAGTCATAAGTGCAGGAGCAGCAGTTGATGTAGTTGGAAAGACAGCACTCTTGTCCAAAGGAAAATAGATCGTATTATGAGTGCGGAATAAGAGTGTGTTGATTAACCTAATGTATGTTATATTTAGTGCCATAATTATGTATTCTAATCAATAAATGTATTGAGAAAACATTTTGTTATTACTTTCTGTGTATCTTGTAATACCCACTTAGAATCAATCTCATCTAGAAAGTACCAAGAGTCTGTAGTACCAACATTCGACTTCCTATTTAATATTATAAATGCAAAAGTTTGTATGGATGGATGGATGTTTGTTACTCTTTCACGCCAAAATAACCTGGATTAACACATAACATACTTTTATCCCGATATTCCCACGAGATCGAAACTTATGCGGGTGAAACCGCGGGGCGCAGCTAGAAATATAAAAGTGTCTCGTTGGTCTAGTCATCGCCAGCGCTGCTACTAAGCATTAGGTCCTGGTTTCGTTTCCCGGGTTGGGTAAAGTGTTATCGGGTTTTTAGATCTGGAATATTATTATTTATTTATTTATTTATTTTTTATTTTTTTTATATCTCGGTAGCAGCCCGGTATTTAATTGTACACCCGTATTTGTGTAAATTATTTCATCACCACTGCTCTCAAAACCGTGCAGGAAAACATCGTGAGGAGACCGGTACGTCCTAGAACCAAAAAATTGAAGACGGTGTAACATCTACCAACCCGCACTGGGCCAACGTGGTGGATTACAGCCCACTCCCTCTCACCGAGAGGAGGCCTGTGTCCCAGCAGTGGGAACATTATAAGCTGATTATGTTATGTAACTCGGTATCTAAATTAATGCCCGGTTAATGGCAATAGGCTCAACCCCGCCTTTCATGAAAGAATAATAAAATATAAAAAAACGACGAAAAAAGGACATACGTAAGGTATGTAATGATCGTAGCAGGTACTTTTCTGTGGTTTCTGCCTATCACCCCCATGGGAAAAAAGGAAAAAGTCGTGAAAACATAACAATATCGAAACTGAGCAACATTTTTACTCGCAAGCAAAAAATACAGGTGAGCATGTAACGTTTCTGCGAATGCTCGACGCTGCATTCGATGTAATGAGCATTTGAGCGTTACCTGTTATATTTCTATCTAACATGCCGAAGTAGATCGGACGGTTAAGCACAGAATTAAAATTGGATGGATGAAATGGCGGCAGGTCACGGGAACAATCTGTGACTCCCGCATTCCCCTTAAACTTAAGGGGAAGATATATAAAACTATGATTAGACCTGCTGTCTTGTATGGATCAGAATGTTGGGCCACAAAAGGGATGAATGAAAGGCAATTGCATGCAGCTGAGATGAGAATGCTAAGAGGAATGTGTGGTGTTACACGAATGGATAGAATAAGTAATGAGTACATAAGAGGAAGTCTGAAAGTGGCACCGATAACTGAAAAGTTGTGTGGAAATCGGTTATCATGGTATGGGCATGTGTTACGGAGAAATGAGGAAAATGTCGTGAGGAGAGTTTTGAGTATGAATGTCGATGGGTATAAGAGTAGGAGAAGACCAAAGAAACGATGGATGGAATGTGTGAATGATGATATGGTTAGAAAGGGGGTGACTACCGAGATGACGAATAATAGAGAAGTATGGAAGAAAAAGACATGTTGCGCCGACCCCAAATAAATTGGGATAAGGGCAGGAGAATGATGATTTCTATCTAATATGCGTTCATTGTTGAAATTTCAGACCTGCGGGTACCGCTCGTGCCTTTGCTCGATAAAATACCAAACTAATACGTTCGTTGGTTTTTAAAATCAGGTTCTAAAAAAATATCGAGCGTTTTGTTCGGTGTGCGGTTCAATAAAAATTAAAAACGGCGAGTGCTCGATGTTCTGTTACAAGTAAAGACTCTAGTCTATACTCACCTTAAGCCATACAACCCGTAAGGCCCGTTTCGACGAAATTATTAAAATATTAGCTGTGCCCCGCGGTTTCACCCACATAAGTTTGGATACCGTGAGAATATTGGGATAAAAAGTATTCTATGTATTAATCCTGGTTATAAACTATCCTTGTGCCAAATTTCATCCAAATCCCTTCAGTCGTTTTAGCGTGAAAGAGTAACAAACATCTATCAATCCATCCATCCATCTATACAAACTTTCGCGTTTATAATATTAGTAGGAGAAACAGAAAAACTGAGATTTTTTTTTTACTAGCTAGCATAATTTGGCCTTAGCAACTGAAAAAGGCAACAACCACAGTACAAACGACACAAAAGCCCATTTCAGGAAATCTGTGACTTTCCCTTTCAAGGTTCATCCAAGTTTCAGCGTCACGTTGTTCCTGTCAGAAAAATACGCTGAAATTAAAACTCGTATTTTTTTGGTTATTTCTCTGACCTGTATAAAATATCAGTTCGGTTAACAGTCCCGTGAAATAAATGTGCCTTTTTGATGGACGCCTACCCTGAATTTGACAGTTTTAATTACATCCTTTCTTTGATTTGTGAATAATTGGAATATTTTTAGATGTTGCTTATTTTGGTACAGCTTGATGAAAAAGACCTGTCATATTCTTGATGTCTTTTGCAGTCATATTCACAATTATTCCTACTTACCTATTTCAGCATTGTTTAACTGATTTTTGTTAAATAAAATTTATGAAGTGACATGGATATTGACACAACTCACTAAATAATATTTAGCGCTAATCGAATTAGAACAGTGGTGACGACATTTGAACTTGAACAAATATGCAGTGAAGGAATATCTCTCGGATATCTACGGGTGACTCAGTAGTAACGGCTTATGAGTTGTAGGTCGTGGATTCGAACCACCCAACCATTCAGGCGTTTTACCTTGTGTAAATAATTTCATCACCACTGCTCTCAAAACGGTGAATGATAACATCGTGAGGATACCGGACTCATGACTGAATGACTGATGTCCTAGGACCAAAAATTCGAAGACGTGACACCCACCAATCCGTACTGGACCCGCGTGATGGATTACAGCCCACTCCCTCTCGAAGAGAGGAGGCCTGTGTCCCAGCAGTGGGAACATGAAAGGCTGAGTATGTACGTAATGAAATAATTAATCTGTGAAGCGTTATATTTTAATTTATAGCTGACTTCAACCAACTCTCTGTAAAAGAAGAGACTTTGAACTTTTTAAAGTTTAAAATTAATTTTTCGACTGACATGTTCAACTTTTGTTACTGAAACTTTGCATGAAAGGATAATTGATCGCTTGACCCAGCATTATTAATTATTCGGGTCGTTATTAGGTATACATTAGTACCTAGGTACTTACCAAAATTGTTTTTTTTTATGTGAAACATCTAATTGACGGGCCTTGGGGGTAAAACCGACTCGAATGCCGTGACAGCAAACGCCATGACGCTCTCTTATGCTGTCATGTAATAGGGGACGTTCACCAACATGATAGACTGATTAGGTGAAGGAATCATCGTTCTTTAAATTCTAGATGGGGTGGGTGGTAAGGGATGCGCTGGACAGAAACCGGTGGCGATCCGGGCGCTGATCATCCGCTCCAGATACAACTCCGAAGCTGACCACAATCCTCAGACATGAGGGACCGACTACAGAGAGAGAATAGGGGACGAGCCTATTGCTGTCAACCGGGCACTAATCCAGATCCCGGGCTGCTACTAAGAAATTCCAGATAAAAAAACCCGATAACACTTTACACAACTCAGGAATCGAACCCAGGACCTTATGCTCAGCAGTAGCGTTTGCGACCACTACACCAACGAAGCATCTTTTATTATGTTGGCACTACAGACTCTGGATACCTTCTAGATGAGAGTGATTCCAAGTAATATCTAATTACAAGATGGACAGAAAAGTAATAACAAAATGTGTTTTCAATACATTTATTGATTAGAATACACAATTATGGCACTGAAGATACATATTACATAGGGCATAGGGCATAGGGGCATAGGGCAAATTTTACATAGGGCTAATCAAATGCAGGTTTTATTCTGTACACATAATAAGATCTATTTTCCTTTGGACAAGAGTGCTGCCTTTCCAACTACATCAACTGCTGGTCCTGCACTTATGACTGCGTCACGAACTCTCTGGCCCACCTTTTCCTGAAAAAAGAAAACAAGATGTCATTAAAACCAGTTTTGAGAGTCTTGGTCTAGCACCAGTCCCAGCCTCGACGAGAAAACGAAAAATTGAAAAATAAATTCTCATATTGAGGATTCAAAATACATAATAATTATGAAGATTTTGTTATCTCCTCATGTAGGTTGGTACTTTCATTCTAACAGGCAAGATACAAAAACGAAAGATAATAAAAAAAAAATATTACAGGCTTTCGGTTGAAAGAAAACGTTCGTTCGTTTCGTATGTCGTGAAAAGAAAAAATACTGAAATCGACAGAAAAAAGCACCATCATAAAAAATCAAAATCAAAAGTCATTTATTCAAATGAGGCTGAGAATCAGCACTTTTCGAACGTCAAAATTACAAAAGACAGACCCCCAAAAACGCCCGCCCTTCACCTCTTACTAGTGCTATCGTTGGGAAGAAGAAGTGACGCAACAAACTCCCTAGCAGAACAGCTTTCTGTTCAGTTAGAAAACATTTGATTGTATACAATACTAGGTACCTATGTTAAGTAATTAACATTACAAGACAAAGAACATAAAATTAAATTATTTGCCATATGTCAGCTAGCCACGCCAATATAACAACAAATATAATAAAAACTATACGTAAAGATGTTGTTATACATGTAAAAACAATTGGTTCACGAGTGAAAATTCAGTAGATGGTAAATTAATCAACCCCCATTTTTCTACAGTTTGGGGTGGATTTTGTTTCTGAGTTTTCAATGGGACCAATTTCGAAGTATATACCCTTTCTAATAAAAAAAGAATTATCAAAATCCAAGTACTCTGTAAAAATTGATTTATTTATGAGGTTATGCGGAAAAAATAAAGAAAATAAACGCGTTGAGAGCTTCCTCCTTTTTTTTCTTAGATCCAAAAGAGGGTCTTATTTGCAAAGTGACCTATAACTGGCATTTTAAATAATACAGCTAAAGTTTCACTTTAAGTATTACCATAATTGAAACAATTTTAATGTTTAAGTATCCCATCTTTATCAGACAAAAGAAACACATTTAAAGGGTCACTTTTTAACTGACCCTTGAAATTAAATATTTCCAAAACAATAGTAAGTGAATAGTTAATCATTTTCTCTAAAGAACCATACAATTTTACAATGAAAGCAATTTTTAATGTCATGAAAGAAATAAAATTAAATGAAATTGTTTATTCTGTAAATAGAATAATCGGAATCACTTCTACACGTCATATTTTTTTTTTTTGATTAGCCTATACTGTCCCACTGCTGGGCAAAGGCCTGCCCCAAATCCTTCCAGGAATTCTTTTCCCGCGCCACATCGAACCAGCCCTCGCGGTACGCGTCCAGATCGTCTTATATATATTATAAAATTAAAAATATTATGAAATTAAAATTAAAAATAAGCTAGATGAGGTCGGCGTTTCCTATCTGACTACTCTGAGAAGAAAGACCGAAACAGTCTAAGAGAATCATGAAAAGATATGCCTTTCAAAAATGTAGCTTTTTTACGGTGAAAAAGGGACGAGGACGACTAACTCCAAAGCTACATAGCTAGAACATTGGTCTCGAAATATCAGAAACAAAACAATATAATATTTAACTTACCAAATCCTTAAAGAAATTCCCGGGCGCTGCTGAAACTGTCGCTAAAGCCATGAAACAGGCGCAGACAAAGAACAGAGCCTTAGCGAAATTCATTATTATTGAATATTCAGTATTTTCCTCCGATGTACTCAAAGTAAGGACAGTGCTACGACTTCTGTAAGAATGCTTTATTAAAGTTGCATGCGGAATATTTATAGGTAACCGGTGAAGTTTAGGGTCACCGCTCACTTGTTTCTTTCGATTTAAATCGTTTACTTTCAGCCAGTATTATCTTTGAAAAAAGTACGATTAATGAGATTTTTTTTTTTTTTTAAATCAGCCCCTAATTTGGGTAATCGGGTTTTTAGGGGGGTGGGGGTTGTGCTGGCTTCGATTAACTCTAAAATTGTTATAGATAATCCCTAAAGTCAAATAATTAAAAAATACCAAACGATTAAAAAAAATCAACCCTTGTGAAAAGGGAAATATATTTTGTATAAAAAAATTTAAACTTAAAAGCTTGTTGCAAGCGCTACTGCTTGGGAAAAAGAAAGAAAGAAAGATAAAGTATTTATTGCTTAGCCATCTTCTTAAGGTCGTCGAGCCATCTAGCTGGGGGGCGTGCCTTTTTATTGTATCGTGGAGAAATGCTATTGCATTCTGCACTACCACGGAGAGATAGTGCAGTTATATGAGACTTTAACCCACTAAAACTCCACGGTGTCCTCCTCTGCCGCTTACGGCGGGAACACGGGCACGCGTTAGCACACATCTGTGAACCCGCCGCGGCTGTCCGTCACCGGACCCTCCTCTTGGGAGTACTCCCAATCACCGGCGCACCAGAACACATAACACGCCGTGACCACCCCAGGGACCAAACCAGCACATGGGCGCCAGACGACCCCGTGTCTGAGCACCCTTGGTCCCCCTGCGACGTGTCAGGTCATTGGCCCCGCCGCCTGCCAATTTTCGGCCGCAGAGGATAAGGAGAGCGGCCAACACTGCCTATCCTAACAATGTCGCCCAAGTGGCACCGCAACCCACTTGTTAGGCGCTACGTCTTCGGCTTACTGGCAAAACCCTGACGAGCGGCCCCTCCTCAGGTTCCTCTTGGCTTCACCATGGGTGACCAAGCCACGGCTACTGAGCCCCACCGCCTCGACAATGCGGGAACCCACCTTGGGGGCGTGCCTAACTTTGCTTGCCGACACGCGGTCTCCCCTCCAGGACTCGATGTTCCACCGGCCATCCTTCGACAAACATGACCAGCCCACTGCCACTTCAGTTTTAACAGGATTTTAAGGCCTGTAAACGCAGTTCCTGATCAACCTCACTACCAACGTTGCTGACTCTTGTTGACATGGCATAATCTTGATTACTTCATGACGGGATCTTCTTCTTTTATAACTCTTTCTAACTTAGCAGACAGCTGTGCTGCTGGGGGTTTTGTTGCGCCACTTCTTGTTCCTAGTTAAAGCACTAGGAAATGATGACGGGCGGGCGTTTTGGATGAGTGTCTTATATAATATGATGTTCAAGAAATTTCAGCCTAGCTTGACTGTAATTTTTGATTTACCGACGACTAAAGAAATTTTCTTTCTTTTATTTTCTTTCTTTAATTCTAGACAAAAACGTAGCTGCCCAATACCCTAATCTACCTAGGTCATACCTCTAATGTATTATTGCCATCAAGAATAATGTTCAATGTTGAACGTTCCAGCAATTAATACGTCGCCCCTTCGAAACGCCAGAGCCATCCATTTTGTTTTAGCCGTTGTCCGAGCAGATATTTATGTTAACCGAATTCTCACCGAGTTTCTATTAGAGAATTGAATTAATGATTAAAAGGTCAAATTTGGAACGTATCCAAGAATTGAATTTTTTATTTCTTACTAATTTCAACCTACACAATTCTTGGATACAATATGAAATATTAGGTAAAAGGTTTTGGGAAAGTTTTCGCTTTAAAACTACACAACCAACTGCAACTATAGAAGATCAACATAGCTATTCAAAATACTCGATACGCTGCCGTACCGTATCGAACATCAATCAATCAATGAAGGACGTTAAACGCTGTTCACAAGTCTAAAACCCAAAAATGTTGACAGTTTAAATCAAATAGACGACCGCTAATCTTCAAGGCAAATCAGATTATCGAAATGTGTCTTTTTCGATACGATAGTGTATCGGATGATTGTGAATAGCTATACTAAGGGGCAATTCTCGTAATTTTAGGAACGTTCACACACACACTTTGTCCGACTTGGAAATCGAACCCAGGACCTCATACTCAGCAGTAACGCTTGCGACTACTAGAACAACGAGGCTGTCCGAGTTACCAATATCCTTAGATATAATTATTGCTCTAGCCCTGGTCTGTTGATCGTAAAGTAGTATATCAGCTAGCAGGGCATAAAGAAAAAGATAGCAGAAGGTATAAATTGATCCAAGAGTTCAGTAAGTCAGTGACAACCCTGATAACTTAAACTGACGTCTGAAAAGGGACTTTCCTATGCACTTGCCTCAATGTAATGCAAGTAGTAATGATTAATACATTCAATAAAAATGGTAGGTATACCTCCGTTTTCTCCAAGACTTGATTGAGACTATAAGGAAATTTGCTATCAAATATTACTCGTATGCTTTTTGTGATTAGGCACGACTTTATTTATTCGCATGACTTGGTTTTTATACAGACGCAAGCATATCAAGTTACTACAATCTGTCAAATTTCTTTAATAGATTTTCAACTTTATCTCTAAAGTGCAGCTTTAGAGATAAAGTTCCAGGTTGATTGGGAAAATTTGACGGTCTCGGGTAGCTACATCGAGCTACCCGAAACCGTCTGTACGTCTTTTTAGTGAACACTGATAATAATCAGCGATGTGCTAATCTAACAACATAAGAAAACGATACATAAAAGTAACCAGTTACAAACTCAAATCATCAATGAATACAGTATTTTTATCTGGCGAAGCGACGCGCGCTTTACTGGTGGTAACTAAATGTATAAACACGCTAAAACACGTGAATGCGTGCACGAAGTCGAGTAGCGTCAGCACATAACATACGCACGCACACTCGCATTTCCGACTTTGCCATTGTCTGCGACGGTACCGAGAGCTCCTGCGCTTACACACACACATGTGACCAAGTGTACTACACAAATGTTAAACACAAGTAAAGCGCGCGTCGCTTTGTGAGATGAAAATACCACAGCCAGAAGCGCACAGAATATCACAGCAGTAGCATTTCAATGGCGATTCGTTTCAGCATTTCCACGACGAAACAAATCAGAAACTAATTAACTAGTTTGTGATTGGTTACTTTTAAATAGTATCGTGGACAACCTTATGCATACATATGTACATAATTAGCCTATAATGTTCCCACTGCTGGGACACAGGCCTCTATGGGAGGGAGTGGGCCGTAATCCACCACGCGGGCGCAGTGTGGGTTCTTCAAATTTTTAGTTCTAGGACATGCTGGTTTCCTCACGATGTTTTCCTTCACGGTTTTGAGAGTAGTGGTAATGTTGTAATAATTTAGGGTCAGTTCACACCGAGACGCGACGCGAATAGAATAGAATAGAATAGAATAGAATAGATGTTTATTTCATTAGTTGAGAAAACTGTGTTACATGTCACTTATAAAATGTAATTTTACAAGAGCATTGGGTATGCATTTTATATTGGCGCACTTTGTCCGGGGAGGGATCTTTTGCAACCTATTGTTGAGATCTTTTCTCACATAATTGATTTTTAGGTATACAGATCAAGTGTGAGAAATTTTGGATTTAGGATCCCATTAGGTCTAGACCTAAAATTACTTATAGCTAGGAGTGACTTTACGAGTCAAAGCCTATGCTGACGGGGGGGGGCCGTTCTCTTGTGGAGCGGTTTGCCTCTCTCCGATTTGTTTATGTATTCAATTTCACCTATCCTGTTTGAGAAAAGGGATGGATTGAACTGTCCATATCTCGTATACGCGGGACCGGGATCGTCGAGGCCGCTGATCGTCAGTGAGGTGAGTTTGTCGATCATATCGTGGTGGAGATCGTGTGCTCTGAGATGCCACGGGTCTTGATCAAGCATTTCCCAGAGCGTTTTTGTTTCAGTGCGACGTGGGAAGGCACCTGCAGCTTTCAGTGCCATTCTGTACTGTCTTTCTAGTTTTCTCAGATTGCTCTTGCTGTATCTTGGTAGGAGTTGGATCACTCCATAGTCGAGTACTGGCAAGAGACACGCCTGTATGATGAGTAGTTTTGTTTCGACGTTCACTTTCGATCGGTACCCTATGATCGAGTTTAGGGCACCTCTTACTCGTTTTGATTTTTCTACAGTTTCTTTGGTGTGTTTATTCATTGATAGTCTCTTATCAAATATGACACCGAGGTATTTTACTTCGTTCTTGTAACCAATCCGTTCATTTTTCATTTTGATGTAATTTCTGTATCCGCTGTTTGTATTTCCCAGCCTAGGTCTTTTGTGAGAGAACATGATACACTCCGTTTTATCCACGTTGCATTGGAGGCCCCATCTCTTGTAATAATCTATAATTTCCTCCGCTGCCCATTCTGCACGCCTGGTGGCGTGATCTGGTTTCTCCGCTGCATTGAGAATGCACAGGTCATCTGCGTACTGAGAGAGCATCTGACCTGCGATTTTATGCTTTGGTATGTCGGCGACATACAAGTTAAAAAGCACTGGTCCGAGGATTGAGCCTTGGGGTACACCGTGTGGTACCTTTTTTTCTGTTCCTGTAGTTGTTCTGAATCTGCCTTTGGTTGTTCTGTTCGACAGATAATTTTCTATCATCTTTATGATGTTATTTCGGGCTCCAGCTTCGTAGAGTTTCTTTATTAGGCCCTGATGATTTATAGAATCAAATGCCTTACTGAGGTCGGTCGATATCATGGCCACACTGTGCTCTTTCTCCAGGGCGTCGCTGATGTATTTGCCGGTCCTTAGTATTTGTGTTGCTGTGCCTCTTTGGCGGACGAATCCATGTTGGTGTTCGGGGATAAGTTCGTTGCTGACTGTGTTTATTCTAGAGAGAATAATGCGTTCGGCCCATTTGCCCATGATATTGAGTAAACTAATGGGTCTGTATGACTTGGGTTGTGTGTAATCTTTCCCTGGTTTATGCAGAAAGATGCATGTGCTTTCTTTCCATCTTTTTGGGAAGTATCCCGTGTTGATAATGTAGTCCATTATTCGCTTGAACATGGCTATCATTGTATCGCCTCCCATTTTCAAGATGTCCGCTCTTATCCCGTCAGGACCAGGTGTTTTCTGATTCTTGAATTTTCGAAGGGCTGTTTTTAACTCTGCGTGTGATGTTGCATCCAATGGTTGGAATGGTGTGTATTTCTCTGTGTTTTCGTCTTCATGGGAGATATCGGATGTGTGAACGATAGCCGTGTCCACTAGATTGTCGATAATCTCTAGCTCTGTGTTGCAGTTTTCTATAAGGGGGAGCCTTTGAGGTGGCTTTTTCATCGCTCTCTGTATACTCCACATTTTCTTTCTGCTGTCGGTTTTATCTTCTAAAACTTTGTTCAAAATTTCTTCTCCGTGTTCTATGAGTTTCTTAGCTAAATTGCGTTTTAGTCTGTTGTATTCTCTCTTTAGTCCGTTGTATCTGTATGTGAATCTTAGACTCCATGCGATATCTTTCGCTTTATTTCTTTTGTCTATCAACTTTTGAATTTCTTTGGGAAGATTTTGTCTGCTGTCGGTTTGTTTGAGCGGTGCAAATTCGTTCAGTGTCTCTATTACGGCTTTTTCCAATTTGGTAATCATTTTGTCACAGTCTGTGTCTGTTTCGATTTTTGTGTTTGGATCTATTTTTGTTGCCAGGGATTGTTCAAACTCGTCGCGCTTATCCTTACTCGTTTTGATGTCTTTGAGGTTACGACTTAGTGGGATCTCGTAGTCGTTTTCCAAGTTTATTGTGATTATCCATGGTATATGATCGGACCCTATGGATTCTGTCTGTTTGCATGATTTTATTTCCAAATCTGAATGATTGTATGTTGTGATTGCTATGTCCAGTATGTTGTTGTTTCCAATACTGGCGGGTCTAGATGGTTGACCGGTATGTAAAATTCTACAGTCTCCGTTGTTGTGTATTTCTCGTACTAGGATTCCGAGACCTCTATCGACTGAACGGCCGAGCAGTTGCATCCTTAGGTTCATGTCTCCTATGATGAGGGCACTGTCCTCTCTTAGCAGTTGCTCGAGTTCGTCAGACATTTCATTTTGATTTGGTATTGGGACGTAAATGCCCTTTACCATGATGTATTCTCCAGTTCTGTGATCGGTGAAGACTCGAATGCTGCATCCTTCGATTTTTCTCTCCTCATCACCGAAGGAGTCGATGAGTTTGGTTTGGGCCCACCTCATGCCTCTTTTGACGTACATTATGGTGCCTAGGTGGTTGGCTTTCTGTTCATATATTTTGTCGTATTTTAGAATATTGAATTTTTGATCTATCAGGTTGATTTTGGCTTCGTTTATGATGGCTATATCTACATGGTATTTCTGAACCAGTTGTTTTATTTCAGTGAATTTGTTTCTGATACCCTGCGCGTTGACGTGCAGGATCTTTATGTGTTTCTTACTGCCTTTAGTAGAGTAGAACATCTCTGAGTTCTTTCATTAGTGTCATGAGTTTTTCCATGGTTTTATCGAATATGGAGACTTTTTCTTCCCTGGTTAGTTGCCTGCGTGTCTGAGTGGGTTCACTCTCACTATTCGTTGTCTGTGCGTACGATATGCCCTTTTGAATCGTCGATCTGCGTATTGGAGATCTCGATCTTCTATTTGTTTCTGGTTGTGGTGTTGGTTTAGTTGCAGATGGGACGTTTATGTGTTCCGTTTCTGCTCGTTTAGCCTTTTTCTTTTGTCTCTCTATTGCCTTCTTGAATAGTGGGCACTTTCTCTGTGTTGCGCTGTGCTGCTCTGGCTGTACATCCTTACAGTTTGAGCAGACTTTCACCGATTCATCCTGATTGTTTTTGATCAGTATGGTGGGTTCTCTTTTCGGTGCATGGCATGCACTAGTTGCGTGGTTGAATTTAAAACAGTTTTTGCATTGTAGCACTCTGTCCGAGCCAACTTTGTATTTTTCAGGTCTTAGCTTGTGTGCACAGTAAAAGGCTTCTGTGGCGTTTTTCATACGTTCAGCGATTTCATTGTATGAGAGGTCGCCGCTGAATATGCATAGTTGTACATCGCTCGTTATCTTTTTGATATTGAGAGGGCGAATACCGATGCACTTTTCCATTTCGTCTTTTTGTTCTTCGACTGGATAGTCGTGAACCATATTTCTTATGATGACTTTCGTCGTTTTTGTTTGTTCCGCCTTGGGTTTCGGCGCTATGAATGCGAGATCTGGCTTGAAGCATTTGATGTCCTCGATTGCCTTTGCTCTTTTCTCTAAGTCGGTGAGCGTGATGAGAATGTTTTTGCTTCTCTCGTTTCTGACTATGCGGCCATGGTGTTTATTCATTAATTTGGTTAGATCTCCTACGAGTTGGTCGCTCAGCATCTTTTTCGTATCCTTATTATCTTTGTATTTGTACCTCGCGTCTGTGATTAGTATCGGTGGTACGTGAGTGCTATTCTTTGTTGATATATTTTTCCCCGTCGGTACAGAGTATTTAGGTGAACTGTTGAATGTTCCTGTTCGCCTAGTAACTTTTTTCGCTTCAGATACGCCTTCTCCCTCGTAAGGGTGTGGGCGCTTAATTGATGGGCTGCGCGATCTCAGAGAGTGGTCACTGGTCGATAACGCAGAGTATGAGCGAGATGGTACTATCACTCTTCTCTTTTCTTGGTTCGAACTATTTTGAAGCAGCTCAAACCGATTATGAGTCGGTATTGACTCAACCACCGCCTCGGTTGTTCTAGGGAGTTCGATTTGTTTAGTACTAATATAGAACTCTGTGCCTACAGACTCACAATAGTGTCTGACTTATAAGCACAATATTGCTATGAGGTTTAGCGTAGGAGTCAGACAATACAATACTGTATTCTTCTTTGTAGTGTGTGCTATTTTAGGAGTACCTAGTATACCATGATAGTTCCCGTATATAGACTTTTAGAAAACTTTCTTTCTTCAAAAAAAATCTTTCTTTTTAACAGGCATCAGGGATAGTTGACGCGCTTAAAGTCGAGCTTTTTATAGAACTTTTCGTGGAAACCTGTTGGTGGGATGATGTGTGTGTGACTTTGTTTGTTTTTTTTAAGTTTATTGCCTCAGAACTCCGTTATTTATAAGCCGATTTGCAAACTTGTTTTTTTTATTTGAAAGGTTATACTTTTAGATTGGTCCCATAGAAATTGTATCAAAAACGGACCAGTAGTTTGGTTTTTAAACCAAAATTACTGGTAAAAATTACAATCTAAAATCGAAAAATAAAAACTTAAAAAAAACCGACTTCCAAAAAAGACACTACAAAGTAAAAAAAAATTAATTTCGGAAGTCGGTGGCAAACAACGAAAATGCGAACCCGACTTCCGAAATTAAACTTATTTTTCACTTTGTAGTGTCTTTTTTGGAAGTCGGTTGTTTTTTTTTTTTTTTGTAAAAAAGTCTTTTACCAACAAAGTGTCGTCGCCTCTTGCGTTAGGAGTTGACTGGTAGAAATCTTCACGTATCGAAAAAGTCTCTCCGTATCTTTCTATTGTATAAGAATGTTAGTGTGTGTATGCAATGATCGCGTAAGGATCACACACATTCAGCGGGATTGTCCGAAAGGGTTACCGCTACCCCAGAACATAAAGGGCAAAGGAAGGAACATGGGTGGGTTTAGTCAGTAAGAGTCGACACTCCCTTCCGCTCCACCTAGAGCGGGAGGGGTCATTTGATGATTTCGCATCCGGAAAAAAAAAACGATCACGCACACGTTTTATTTGTTAGCTGAAACTCACCCACTGTTAGGCAAAAGCCTCCCCCATGTCTCCCAGGTATCCTTTTCCTAAGCCACCTCGAACCAGCCCTTGCGGTACCTAGCATAACATAATCAGCCTACAACGTTCCCACTGCTGGGACACAGGCCTCCTCTCTGTGAGAGGGAATGGGCCGTAACCACGGGGGCCCGGCGCGGGTTGGTGGTCACATGTCTTCGAATTTTTGGTTCTAGGACATGTCGTTTTCTTAACGATGTTTTCCTTCACCAGTTTGAAAGTAGTGGTGATGAAATAATTTACACAAAGTAAAGCGCCTGTCCGGGCTCGAACCTACGACCTACAACTCGTAAGTCCTACCTAGCATAAGACTATCAATTCCGGTGTAGATTCTCAGCTTATATAGATTTTTTTAACAGTTTCCAATGAATTATTTGGCAGTCAAAAATGTATTATAATTATTTTTTTATCGTATTTTCACATACTTTTGTAAAAGCAAAGTGGCGAACGTCAAAATGTTTGGCATAACTGGCATAGATACTGAATTTCCTTCCAAAAATATTCCTTGTTTATTTTATAAATCTCAGAGCTCGTAATCTGTTTAAAATTTAATATTTTGATAAAGGGAATGAGTAATTAAACTAAACGAAGTGAGCGAGGCGCCATATTGCGATTAAAATGAAAAAAGATGGCGGATTTTGTATTTATGGCAGTTATAATGATTTTCATGTAACGATAATAGCCTGGAGTATGACTTAATTGCGTGCACGAAGTAAATTGCGTAACACTATTGGGGTGGGGTTTTTGATAGATTTCATTCTTATTTTCCTACTTCCTACTAATATTATAGAACGTGAAAGTTTGTATGGATGGATGGATTGTTACTCTTTCATGCCAAAACTACTGAACGGATTTGGATGAAATTTAGCATACAGATGGTTTATAACCAGGATTAACATATAGGATAGTTTTTATACCGATATTACTATGGGATCAAAACTTATGCGGCTGAAACCGCGGGTGCAGCTAGTTTTTTTTTATATAGGTATTCTGTCCCCGACTTCGTCCATGTAAAATTTCGGACCCCGACCCAACCCGTTACTACTTCGTTTTCACTTAGCGTTTATTCTGACTTTTTATCTATTTTCTCGGTTCCTAACGTTCCTAGGGTGATGTTAATAGCCTAAACTCTTCCTCAAGAGTTAGTTAGGCTATCAATGCAACAAATTTTTCAAATCCGACTGGTAATTCCAGAGATTAGCGCATTCAAACAAACATAAACTACAACAACTTTATTGGGGTCGGCTTCCAGTCCAACCGGATGTAGCTGAATACCAGTATTTTACATGGAGCGACTGCCTATCTGGCCTCCACAACCTAGTTACTCGGTAATACGATACCACTTGGTAAGACTGGTTGTCAGGCTTTCGAGCTTCTGACGACCCGTAACGACTGTCAAAGTTCCACGATTTGCAGCCGGGACAAACGGCTTAACTGCTTTCCGAGACACGGAGGGGACTTGGTATGTACAGATGGTCATCCATTGGACCAACCACGGCAAGCGTAGCATAACCTGATCAATCGAACCGTTAACTGGCTGTTATGACTGAGCCACAAACCCCTGGCGCACAATACTTACTAAACTATATAATAGATATAATAGAAAATAGATAACTGCATAACAAATGAACAAATGAGCTGACTACCAAGAACGTAATGAAACTGATAGATCTGGCACGTGCAACGTTAATGAATGAACGTTTATTCCTCGGGGCAAAGTTAACAGCGTCTAGAAACTTATAGATAAAATAGCTGCGCCCTGCGGTTTCACCCGTATAAATCTCGATCCCGTAGGAATATCGGGATATAAAGTATTCAAATCAATTCATAACTCATTTATTCAAATTAGTCTGAGAATCAGCACTTTTCGTAGGTCAAATTTATATGTACTCGTATAAGTCAGTCTCCCAACACGCCTAAAAAGTCAATCAAAATATTTTATTTCACATAAACCTACATGGGCACTTATGGCACGTCAGAAGCTAGGTGCACGGTTCCAATTGGTCGTTTCCTATGGAGAAGAGCCGGCAAAAAAAAAGAAATCCCACGGTTACTCTTTTAAAAATAATTGGCTTTTACAATGTTTTCAAATGCCAGTGATACTTAATAGATATGGGAGGATAGTGTAGGCCTGTCAACAAGTACCATGTTACAAAAGTTTAAACATTTTTAGAAGAAGTAACCTCAAACTATTTACTCGAAAATGAACTCTTTCTCCATAACCTATTGCTATAGCCTATTGCATAGCCTATTGACAAAGTATTGAGTAAACTCAATACTTTGTCCCAGTACAACAGCGTCATACTGTGATAGCTACTATATAATTATTATAAACATTAATTATAAAGTCAACTCTCCGATAACAGGACTTCACCGACTCCCAAACCATTCGTAATAATTGACCTATCACCTTATTAAGATAATTGCAATTAACTTGATTCAACTTTTATTAGTTACCACTTTGATTAATTTTGCGACGTTCTATTTGTGTTTTACAGATAACAATGTTTATGTTAATAATACTGATGTTATTAATACAGGGAATAGGGGAAAAACATGTTTGTAGTCATCCTCATCTGCCTAGCCTTTTCCCAACTATGATGGGGTCACCTTCCAGTCTAACCGAATGCAGCTGAGTGCCAGTATTTTACATGGAGCGACTGCCAATTTGACCTCCACAAACCAGTTACTGCATAATCAGCCAATATGTTCCCACTGCAGGGACACAGGCCTTCTATCTTTGAGAGGGTCTTCACACATGTCTTCGAATTTTTTGTTCTAGGACATGCCGGTTCCCTCACGATGTTCCCTTCACCGTTTTGAGAGCAGTGGTGATGAAATTATTTACACAAAGTAAAGCGTCTGCTGGGGTTCGAACCCACGACCTACACCTCGTAAATCGGGGTCTTTACCACTGGACAACCACTGCTCTCTATTTACTCAGTCTCTACTTGAACTCTTCTTAAGACACACAGACACTTGTTAATACTGGTTGTCAGACTTTCGGGCGTCTGACGACCAGCTCGTGGCTAAATGATAACAGCGGCACGTGTCGATTGAAGGTAAAGCTACGGGTGATGCGGTCGGTTCTTGGATGGGTGACCATCCATTACATTATCGAGATCCCTCCGTACCTTAGAAAGCACGTCAAGCAATGACAGCCGGGACCAACGGGTTAAGGTGCTTCCTTTACGTTTAATTGCGGCGACCATTTTATTTTTTTTGCTTTGATGTCATCAAATATCTTCTCCCGCTCTGGGCGGAGTGGGAGGACATGTCAGACTTTTACTGACTAAAACCCACCCGTGTTCCTTCACTTGACTGTGCCAGGAGCCACGGTAACTCTTTCGAGCAACCCGCGACCCGGGCAGGCGTCGGCCCTAGCGGACCCCATCAGCTAGTGCTGACATCTCTTTGAGGCACGCGTGGCGGTGTTTTTTTCAGAGAAAAACTCACAAAAAAGAAAAAGTTGGGAGAAAATATGCATCACATAGCCACAACATAGATCTTTGACAGTCGTTACGGGTCGTCAGAAGCCCAAAAGTATGATAACCAGTCTTACCAAATTAATAAATAAAAAAATAAATAATTTACGTAAATTGACGTATTTTTAGTCGCCATGTTTTTAATCACGTTTAAACTGTCTATGGAGTATCTTAATTTGACAGGACTAAACTAATGTTTATCTTCTGTCCTTCTCTTAATGAAATAGTAAGAAAAAATGCACTGAACTTAAATTTAGTTTAGTTTGTGAACAAGAGAATCGGCACCAATGTCAATATTCCACATCAATATATAGATAATTATAATACAGGATGAAATTGAAAACTTCCGACAAACCAAAATAGGAGGAGCAGTAACTGTTACATAATCATTATAAACTGTCATTTCCCAAATCTAAATTCTTGAAAAACGTCGTTTATTTATCGCCTTAAATAGTGCAAACAAGTTATTGCCTTGAAGTAGCTATAGCTTCAAGTAATAAAGCTGAAGAGTTTGTGTTTAATCGCGCTAATCTCGGGAACTACCAGATGGATTTGAAAAAATATTTTTTCATTTGATGGCCTTATTCTTGAGGCTATTTAACACCCCGCTAGGACCCTTTAGGACCCGAGCAAAACAAAAAGAAAAAAAGAACGCGAAAACGAGCTAATAGCGCGGGCGGGAGTACAAGACATTTTACGGGGAAGAAGTCGTGGGCATCATCGTCATCATCAGCCTATAGCAGTCCACTGCTGGACATAGGCCTCTCAACACGCCAGGCACGCCACGCCACGCACGCCACGCACGCTACGCGCACGCCACGCCACGCGGCACGCCATTCAACTCGATTTTCGGCAACTCGCGGGCATGAGCTAGTAAAATAATAAGTATAATCATTAAAAATAATGATGAGTTGTGGAATATTGACACTTATAGCTCTGGAACGCGGTTTACATGGTGCTGATTGCGGTCAGTTTGTTGGTGAAATTTGCCTTTATTCTAAAACAAAGGTGTGTCTGAAACTTCACTGTCTTCAGGGTAGTTTGGCGGCAATTTTGCTAAACCTAGTTTTAGGGCCAAGTTTAGGCTTCATTGAAATTAAACGAGCTCAGAAAGTTTTAAACAAAAGTGTATCGGCAAAATTCTGTTGTACCCGGCCTAGTAGGCTAACGCACTATCGATCATAATCTGAACCATTTTGAAGGATAATCTATTGCTACAAAAACTTGTCTGCTCAACTACATAAATAACGCAATGAATGTTGTTGAACTGTCAAAATAAAAGCCATTGCTACTGTTAGTGTGTTACACAATTACCCCAGGTTCAGTCGAAAACCAGCATCAGGCAAATAAAAAATAAATACCAATATTATTTTTAAAAAACTCCATACACTGCTGAACTGGACCTATTTGGTGCAGTCGTAAGGTATTACACATTCATTTAAGGATATTTGTATGTTTAGAGTAAATAAATAAATAATTATTTACAACGCACTTTACCTAGGTACTCTTTTTTTTATTTGTATTTGCAGAAAATGTTGTGTGCCTTTTAGTCTACTCAATAAATGTATTTTCTTTCTTTTTGTACATAAAATCACCGCAATTAATTGGATGCGTATCAAATTGAGTACGTACCTACCAACTTAAATTGCCCGTTTATTTAAATAACAACTGTCATTCTTTGACAGTTGTATGTAATGGCTAATGTGTTAATTTCATATAAACCTGATTTCCCTCCCAATTAAAAGCCTTTTCTTTACATGTTGGTTGGTGTGTTTGGGAAGTTAAGACATAAACTTTGAGTAAGCAAAAAAAAAACAAAATCAATACACTAAAACTTATAATTTAATTTCCAAACATAATAAATACATCTTTTTAATAAATGCAGCCTCTATCAATTTTCAGTCTTAATTCTATGAAACTAGTCTATGTTTCGCGTGTCATAAGGTTTACTTTCCCGCGATGGATGCTACTTGGCCTACCACAGCGACTGCAGGTCCAGCTTTGATGATGCCATCACGAATGTGTTGACCAACCCTTTCCTGAAAAATGAGAAATAATAGTATTAAAACAAGCGCTTATGCATTGAGCAGTGGTGGCCCTGACTTTGCAGTGATGACTTCGAATCTAGGCAGTCGTTTTATTTTGTGTAATTTATTTCATCACCACTGCTCTCAAAACGGTGAAGAATGTCCTAAAACCAAAAATTCTAAGAAATGTGTTGTGACATCTACCAATCCGCACTGGGCCCACCTACGGGAAGTAGGTGGGCCCTTGTAATTGTGTACCTTTGTGAAAAATGTCTGACCATTCGATCATCTCTTAATTTGACCTTTTTTGCAAAACCTTTTTTGTTGTCTTAATTGATTGACTTTTTTCCGCGTGGTGGATTATCGCCCATTCCCTCTCACAGAGAAGAGACCTGTTTCCCAGCAGTGGGAACATTATAGACTGTATGTAAGCTGTAAGCGCATATTACCGACGCATTGATTGGTTTTATTTTGGTCAAATGTGTCAACATCCGCACAGACCTATTGAGATTTTTGTGATGTTTCTGTTTATATTTTGTTTTGTTCTTTAAATAAACAATTTAAAAAAAAAAAGTAAACTTTAACATCTGACATACTAATGTCAGATGTTCAAGTTTACTTTTTTTTTAATTCAACAATACAATACGCCCATGTGTCAATGATGTGAACTATCATCATCATCATCATCATCATTTCAGCCGATAGACGTCCACTGCTGGACATAGGCCTCCCCCAAGTGTCGCCACATTGACCGGTCCCGTGCGATGATGTGAACTATCACATCATTGATACATGGGCGTGATTGTCGGATTTCACAACCTAGAAGTCATGAAGTTCAATCCATTCTATTTCCAACTTCCCTTTCACAAGTCTGGTTAAACGATGGATCACATTTGCAACAAGATGACTTGCAGTACTATGCAAGTTGTTTAAGGACGTTAACTTGAGCAATCGATCTAGTCACTGGACGTGTAAAGCCAGACCAAGTCTCTGGTTAGTAAATCTATGCGCCTAGTCTGGTAATTAATCTTTCATACAAAGTTTCATGCCGCCCTGATGAATTTCCAAAAATCATTCCTTACCTCAGTGCTCACTTTTGTTATAAAAGGTCATCATCTGCGTAGCCTTTTCCCAACTTTGTTGGGGTCGGCTTCCAATCTAACCGAATGCTGAATACCAGTATTTTACATGGAGTGACTACCTATCTGATTGGTAAGTCTGCCTATCAGACTTTCGGGCTTCTGACGACCCGTAACGACTGTCAAAGATGCACGAATGACAGCCGGGACCAACGGCTTAACGTGCTTTCCTAGGCACGAGTCTCGGTATGTAAAGATGGTCACCCATTCACAGACCAACCGCGGCAAGCGTAGCTTAACCTGGTCGATCGACTTGTGCGGCTGTTATTATTTAGACACGGGCTGCGTTATAAAAGGAACTCTTGAGCAAAATATCTTGCTTTTAGACCCAGCGATTTAGGCTGTGCTTTGTCTGTCAGTGAATTTAAGATTTATTATCGTACTTAATATTATACTCGTATGCGAAAGTTTGTAAGGATGTAGGGAAGGATGTCAAAAATCAAAATCAAAATATATATAGGTATATAAAAAAAAAAATGTTATCAAATTACAATCAACAAGTACCAGGTACCTGATAAAATAAAAAAATGGTCTACAGATGGATGTTTGTTACTCTTTCACCCAAAAAGTACTGAAGGGATTTAGATGAAATTTGGCACACAGATAGTTTATAACCAGCATTAACACATAGAATACTTTTCATCCCGATATTCCCAAGGGATCGAAACTTATGCGGGTGAAAACGCGGGGTGCAGCTAGTAATAAATAAACCATTTGATAAGGTGCATTGGCAGGCACCAATCTTTGCATGTTAAACAAACTCAGAAAAACCAAACTATCTGGATTAGGCCATGCAAATATTTTCCTGCAAGATTATAACTCAGGCGAATTGTGCAAAAATGTGTTGGTACAAAAATACATTTCCTATTATCTTTTAAATTTGCTTTTCCTTATGGCATGCTTAAAGAAAAGCAAATTTAAAAAATAAGACAAAAGTCTTATTTTTAGCTTATTATCTTTATGTGCACTGCTCTCGAAACGGTGAAGGAAAACATCGTGAGGAAACCGGCATTTCCCAGAACCAAAAAATCGAAGACATATGACATCTATTAACTCGCTTTGGGCCTGCATGGTAGATTACGGCCCACTCCCTCACACCTGAGGAGGCCTGAGTCTCAGCAGTGAGAACATTATAGGCTGAATATGTATGTATGTATCTTTATGTGCGCCTATTCATGTGAATTTGCATGTTATAGGTACATAATAAAGAAACCATTTCGAGAACAAACAACGGTCTGTACACACATAACACCACGCCCGTAATTCCCAAAGGGTTAGGCAGAAGTGTACCTATAGAACAGTGCACAGCCACATTTTGCCAGTTATGTTCAAGTCCCATATCCCAAGAAGACGAGCCTAATGCCATCAACGGGGTACAAATCAAAGTCCGGGCTGCTACGGAAAAATCCATTAACATTTTGGCTGACCTGGGAATCGAGCCCAGGACCTCATACTGTACGCTTGCGACCACTAGACCAACGGACAATGCTAAACCTAAACCAATATCAAGAAAATAGTTTTTAGAAGTTGTTGAGGGTAGCTATAGTTCAGGTTCATCATCAAAGTCAATGTCAAAGCATTTATTTCAAATATGTAGGCACATAAAAGGCTCTTTTGAACGTCAAAAATTACAATAAAATAGAATTAATTCTAGTCGCCCCTTCCAAAAGGTAGTTTTCGTATGGAAAAGAATGGACAAGAAACTTCAAAGCCTAACCTTTTCCCAACTATATTGGGGTTGGCTTCCAGTCTAACCAGATGCAGCTGAATACCAGTATTTTACATGAAGCGGCTACCTATCTGACCTCCACAGCCCAGTAATTTAAGTCATAATAACAAAATTCTGATTGATAAGAAAGCAAGATAACGGAGGTCAAGATTTTGCTGGAAATGGGCTTCCCCTGTGATTGAAGAAAATAGGGTATAACAGCCCGTTTTCATAAGTGATTTCGAGATAGTAGTAAAATCAATGCCCTGTTTCTTAAGTAGTTGAACCATTTAGAGTCGCGGTTTATAAAGGCATTATAACGGCTGAAAATTACTCAGTAAAATAGGTCGCAAAAAGTAAGTAGTAGTAAGTACCATAATTACATAATAATTAGAGCAGTGGTGGCCCAGTTGTATCGGCCGCGACTTACGAGTTGTAGGTCGTAGGTTCGAACCCAGACAGGCGCTTTACTTTGTGTAAATTATTTCATCACCACTGCTCTCAAAACGGTGAAGGAAAACATCGTGAGGAAACCGGCATGTCCTAGAAGCAAAAATTCGAAGACATGTGACATCTACACTGCACTGGGCCCGCGTGGTGGATCCTCTCACAGACATGAGGCCTATGTCCTACCAGTGGGAACATTTTAGGCTGATTATGTAGGTACCATAATTACTTGGGAAGCTACCTTCATTACACCTTAAAGTTTTAACAATTTATAATAACCCAAAACTAAATTAAACTTAAAAATAATTATTGAATAGTGTATAACTATTACATTACCTACAAATACTTCATTTCAATCTATTCATTTTTTATCACGGACGATAATTGGGTACTCTACCCTAAAGGTACCGATCGGGAATAGGTTCAATCTCAAGAGTTGCAATTGCAACAGTTGCTTTCCACTCATGAAACCAACGGGTTGTCTTGGTGACAATAATGAAGAAAAAAGTTACCTAGAGTCTCGAGCATAAAATACAATTATTTATGCAATTCAGAAGCGATTTCTCCTAGAGTATTATTGTCATGAATTATATAGTATGACGAACATAGGTATAACATCTGAGTTTGTTTCGGTATTTCTTTACCAAGTTTGTTAGGAAACACCGAACACATCTAGTGTTAAAACATAATTTAAAGTCGATGTGTAAAAGTGTTTTATTGAACGAATTTATAGAAATAAATATCAATTATCATTTAATATTTTCAAATCTATAGTATAGTATATTAAACAAATAAACTAGTTTTATTTCGGAAAACTAAAAAGATCCACAAATTGATAGTATTAATGAGTTATTAAAATAGGTCGCTCTTTGCGAAGTTGCTATCATTATTTCACGAGAAAAACGCTTCTGAATTCTGTGTAAGTTTTTCTTTTGTATTTATGCTCGTAGGTAGGTAGTTCTGATACTAAAAATACCGTTACATGAAGACAAGGAATTCACGGACTCATATGGTGTTCACATTTGGCAGCTAAACTACAGAATAATCTCATGATCGTAAGTAGAACTAAATAATATAACTAAAGTCTATTCTTTAAGTTCAAAATTGATGTTATTTCAAGTTAAACAAATATCAACTTTATTTCAATGGTTATTAAGTTGATTTCAGACTGACTAGCACTATTGAAAAAGTTATAAAAATTTTTGAAGTTGTAGCGTAAACTGAACTTAATTTTGTGTTAGTTAGAGTTATTTTTCCATAAACTCATATTTGTTTACACTTTTGGCAAATAAATCGCGAATGCTGATTAAGTCTAGAATCGCCCCCGTCTTGAGACAGGTGATCAATGCTCGTGCCTTCTCTGTATGAGGAAAGGCCCTTTGCCATGAGCTGGGGCAATAATAGGCTGGTGTTATAAGAAAACAGAGGGAGCAGTGGCCTAGTGGTATCGACCCCGACTTACAGAGCTGGAGATCGTGAGTTCGAACCCCGGCAGGCACTTTACTTTATGTATTTAATTTCATCACCACTGCTCTCAAAACTGTGAAGGAAAACATCGTGAGGAAACCGGCATGTCCTAGAACGAAAAATTCGAAGACGTGTGACAACTACCAACCCGTACTGAGCCCGCGTGGTAATTATTAGCCCAGTCCCTCTCGAAGACTGAAGGCTTGTGTCCCAACAGTGGGAACATTATAGGTTGACTATGCTATGAGAAAAACTTTTAAAAGAACTTACAACTTTCTTGAAGAACTTCCATCTTGGTTCTGGTGCCGCCGAAACGGTTGTCAGGGCAACGAAACAAGCGAAAAAGAACAATAGAATCTTTGTGAAATTCATTTTTCAAAATTATTTTTCGAATTTAGTATTTCGAACTTAGGTGATACGACTCGAATGATGCTCTACCTGGATAAATGTGCGTTTAAATACCTGCTTTCTTTTACAAGTGGTTTAGCTATCTCCAAGCAAGTTCTATTTTTAAGTGTTATGAGTCATATTGCAATGTCAGCTGTGTCTAACAGTGTGTGTCCGGTACATACCTTGGTATGGGGACTCCCTCGGTCCCTGCTAACTCGCAATACCATGAAGCGATTACTTTTATTTTCGGAATTGTGGTTTTATATTGTTGATTGATTTTATTAGAAGGCTGATTTTCCTGCTAAGAAACCATTAAAGGTCAGTCATTATTAACATTACAATATACATGATAATGTATTTATTTCTAAGGTTTGTCTTGCGCAATGAGTTATGTCGTAAAAACCAAGTTTTAAAACAGGTTCTAGAACCCGTTACATAAATCGAATTCAATACTTGTAATTGTGTACCTTTGTAAAAAATGTCTGGCCATTCGATCATCTCTTAATTTGACCTTTTTTTTCAAAACCTTTTTTGTTGTCTTAATTGATTGATTTTTTGCATAAAAAAACTCTAAATTCGAAGACATTAGGACATCTACCAACCCGCGTGGTGGATTATTGCCCATTCCCTCTCACAGAGAGGAGGCCTGTGTCCCAGCAGTGGGCACATTATAGGCTGATTATGTTAAAGACACATTTTGGATATACACATGCACACAAAGGAAGAAATATAAAATCATCAAGTTGAGGTAAAAAGTCAACAACACTTTCATAAATCCCTGTCACAGTACTTCTGACATGGCGACAAAATCTTCGTCGATGCATTCGCAAAAAGATCGTAACACATAACGTAATACAACGCCTGTAATGGCCAAAGGGTGAGGCAGAGGTGTACCTATAGTATACCCACATTCAAACAAATATACAAACTCAATATTTGTCTATACTAATATTATAGTAGTATCATTTTTTTGTTTTTTTTGTATGTAGGGGGTAATCTCTGCAATGGGTAGCTCACCGTCCGATCAGGACCAGGCCCGTGCCGGACGGCGCGTAAGTGTTCCACGCGCGCCTCAAAAAGTTGTCAGCACAATTTGAGGGGCCCCTTAGGGCCGAAGCCTGCCGGGTCAGCGGGATTGTCCGAAAGGGTTACCGCTACCCCGGAACTTAAAGGGCAAAAGAAGGAACATGGGTGGGTTTTAGTCAGTAAGAGTCTGACACTCCCTTCCGCTCCACCCAGAGCGGGAGGGGTCATTTGATGATTTCCCACAATAAAAAAGGGGGGTAATCTCTGGAACTACCAGTCAGAATTGAAAAATCTTTTTGAATTTAATAGCTCAATTCTTGAGGAAGGCATAGGCTATTTAACATCACGCAATGACCCTTAAGAGACGAGCAAAAAGAAAAAAGTTAGAAAGAATGCTGATGTAGGCAGGTGATGCGATGCGACGGGGCGGGTCGGGGGAATAACAAATTTCACTCGGACGAAGTCGCGGCCAGAAGCTAGTACTCAATAAATTAATAACGACGCCATTTCAACAGTATTACGTTGTTAATACCACCACATAAATAGCTTAACCGCAGTTAGTGTTTATTCATCGATATTTCACGTAGCGTTCAAAACGGATGGAAAACAGTGATCGAGTATGTTTTAATTACCTTCTAAATACAAACGGAGCAAAATGAGGCGAGCTGTATCTTTGTAAATAAACAAATGACTAATGAATTCTAAAATATGGTCCAAACTAACCATTTATGTATTTATTTCTTAAACTACAGATTCACAATAAAATAGCTAACGAAACTTTGCAGACGTGATGGGTGTCTATAACTAAACACTATAAAATAATAACAAAAAATATTTGTTTTTTTTTTTTGGGTATAAAGACCGCTGGTTATTGTTTTACTTGAAGTATGAGTAGAGGTGCCACTAGCCGACATTTACCGAAAATTGTGCCACTTTTTCCCGTGCAAATTAAATAACAAACCATCATCGTCATCAGTGTCCTGCCCTTAACCTAACTTATTCGGGGTCGGCGCAACATGTCTTTATCCTCCATATATTAGTCGTCATCTCGGTAGTCACTCCCTAAATAAATAACAAACCATTGATATTGTTATTAAAACAATGTTAAAATAATGCAATAATTGTAGTAGATGTTAGGTATTAACCTAAATCTTAAAAGATAAAAGTAGAACTGAGTGGCAACTGAAGAATCTGTAATCTTGACACACATTCACAAGTGTTTAGGCAAATATTTCGTAAATAAATATTGACACAAAAACTATACATATAATAAAATAGTCAATTACACAAGCCTATAATGTTCCCACTGCTAGGACACAGGCCTGCTCTCTGTGAGAGGGATTGAGCCATAATCCACCACGTGGGCCCAGTGCGGGTTGGTGGATGTCACAGGTCTTCGAATTTTTGGTTCAAGATATGCCGGTTTCCTCACGATGTTTTCCTTCACCGTTCTGACAGCAGTGGTAATGAAATTAAATACACAAAGTAAAGTCCCTGCCTGGGTTCGAACTCACGACCTACAACTCGTAAGTTAGGCCCGATACCACTGGGCCACCACTGCTGAAGATAGTAACGAAGTAAAACTACACATTGAATATTTTTGCTATTCTATAATAGCGACTATTAAGAGTCTGGGATCGAAAATATCGTTTTTAGAAATTTTACCCGGTTGTCTGGATGCGTGATCCGGAACGTCTAAATGGATTTGAATGACAGAGATGTTCCAAAATGTATGGAGCCTGGGCCACCACCCTAATTGCGTAATACACTATTAATCACAATCTGAACCATTTTGAAGGATATTGCTAATCCATTGCTATACATGTTCAAAAAATGTATCTGCTCAACAACGTAAATAACGAAATGAATGTTGTTGAACTGTCAAAAAGAAACCCTTTGTTACTCATAGTGTGTTACGCAATTACCCCGCAGGCCCTTGTACACTACACTTAAAAATAGGGAAACACATTAAAAACAGTTGTCAACTGTTCAATTACTTTAAAATGGTTTTGTTTGCCGGTAAAACACAAGAAATTACACTTGAAATTGCAACTCAACAAAAACCCGTCATGGCGGTAAGCTGTAATTTTAATTGATTATTGACGTTTGACCACTGTAGTGGCACTGACAGTTCCCTTTCTATGATCAATGGTCGATCTATGGTTTACTGTCATTGTTTTTAAGCACAAAGTAATTAAGTCGGTGAGACGCCATGTTGAAAGTCGATCAAAATAATTGGTAAGTATCAATTTGACCGTCAAACGATCGTCCACAAGCAGCCGTTTGCATTTAAGGTAATGTACTGTGAAGCTCTCTACGAGCTTCAAGGTACTGGTAGGAATCAATTGAACCACGGTTTATTACGTCATCATCTGTATAGCCTTTTCCCAACTATGTTGGGGTCGGCTTCCAGTCTAACCGGATGCAGCTGAGTACCAAGTATTTTACATGGAGCGACTGCCTGTCTGACATCCACAACCCAGTCACTGGGTAATACGATAAATACGAAACACCTTGTGAAGACTGGTTGTCAGACTTTCGGGCTCCTGACGACCCTTACGACTGTCAAAGATCCACGAATGACAGCCGGGACCAACGGCTTAACGTGCTTTTCGAGGCACGGAGGTGTCTTGAAATGTAAAGATGTTCACCCATCCACGGACCAACCGCGGCAAGCGTAGCTTAACCTGATTGATCGACCAGTGCGGCTGTTATTACTTAGCCACGAGCGGTTACACGGCTTATCACGTATATTCAATCATTATTCCTAGAAATCATTCTTCGTATTTTACATCTTTTTCCTTTGGCTTGTCAGCCAAATCTGACGCCTAATGTCTTCTAATCTCTCTAGACTCCGCCTTGGAGTGTAAATGTGGTGCTGTTCCACAAACGATGTGACACATATAATATCATATAATAATATCGTGCCCTGCGTGTCCTGTCAGCTCCACGTTACAGCAACTGATGGACGCTGGTGATGGTGCTAAACAAGTGGCCGAATTCTGGGCCGAGTCCATTTAGATTGTTATCGACACGCTAAGAAAAATATAGCCCCATGTAGTCCAGTTTTACACATCTCCTTTGGCACACAGATACTTCTAACCCGGATTAACACATACTTTTAATCCCAGTAGTACCTACGTTCCCGTGTGATACTTTCCGAGATACACGCGGATGAAACCGCGGGCAAAAGCTTGTATTCTATAAGGGTCTAGTAGATAGATACTGAAGTACTTTGTAGATTAAGATAAGTATATCTCATATTTAACGAGGCGTTCAGTAGCTTAGATGTTTCTATTCCAAACTTTTCTCTTGTTAACATGAGCACAAAAAGGGAAAATAAGATAAGTGTTTTCCATTTATATTCCTACGTGGGTACATTTGTTGCCATGATGTGTAGCATGGTCAGCCTATAGGTAATGTTCCCACTTGTAGGACACAGACCTCTCGGTGAGAGGGAGTGGGCCGTAATCCACTACGCGGGCCCAGTGCGGGTTGGGGGATGTCATATTTCTTCGAATTTTTGGTCCTAAGACATGCCGGTTTCCTCACGATGTTTCTCTTCACCGTTTTGTAGAGCAATGGTGATGAAATAAATCACACAAAGTAAAACGCCTGCCGGGGTTCGAACTCACGACCACTGCTCTGGGTTTTGAAAATCTCTTTCGGTCGACTTTTCGTAAACGTCGTTACAAAGAGCTTACATTCTGATGCTTGCTAAATACCTTGAGTTTTCTGCTTTCTTGAAAATTATAAAAGCAAATAATATTTACATACCTAGCTCAACAGTTACTCGTTGGAGAACTCGCGAAAGATGGAAGGAGTGAGACAGTGCAGGATAGCAAAAAAAAAGCATTAACTTATACACTTCTTCGTCGTATCGATGATTCCATTTGTTTGTTTTAAATAAGCTTCGACCAGAATTCGGACACTTCGACAGCATTGTCGTTGGCCTCCCAAAGGTGTTCCATAGTGCAGACTTTAGTGCAGAGAGAGCACGGCAAGGTGGGGCGTAGTTTGCGATGTGGCTCCACAGTCGCACTGTGGTTCATCGGAGTACCTACCCCCACCAGATCAAATTGTGCCGGCAGCACCCCCCTGGCTTCTTAGTCGGTTAAGAGATTTCCAGGTGTGCCCTGGCAATTGGTGGTCCGCTGAAAGCCTTTTGCATGCTCAGTCATAACGTAAACACTAATAACAATTCAAAAAAACGTTAACATTAAAAATCATCAATTTTTGCAGCAGTTTTATTTGTTAAGAAAATGACTGTGAACTTACTGAAATAAATCTGAAACATTGAAACATTTAATAAAATATTAAACAAATAGTTAAATACGTAATCATTATCATTAATACAGAAATAATAATTATAAACAACTGCAATAAAATTGCGAGAGATAAAACGGCTGCTGGATAAGGGAATTCACATCGCACATCCCGGACTCCCCCTCGCCACTAATTAACTCAGAAACTTCTTATCACAGACATTTTGCCGTCACAAAACAGAAGAAACAACACATTTAAGTTTTATCCCTTAATACCTAAAGACCAAAATTTAACGAGATCAACTTAGACAACGGTAATAGTAATAGTCTGGTTTTGTAAAATTGCTATAAATATGTCATAATGCTTGATAGAGCATCATTCAAAGCGTTTGAATACTTCAGTGTGATTTTAACATTAATATTTATTAAAAAACATTTTATTAAAATAAATAAACATGAACTTCTCAAGGATATTCTTGTTTGCGTTCGCTTGTTTGGTTGCACTGTGCGCTGTGTCGGCGGCACCTGAGCCCCGGTGGAAGGGGTTCAAGAAACTGGTAAGTTATTTTTATTATAAAAGGATTTCTTCCGCAACGATTTGTTATAGCGTACTTGATTTTTAACGCACTTCTAAGCGCCGTGAATTGAAAATCCAACAGTGTATTTTTTTGACGTGCTGTGGCAGACTGTTGGATTCTCTACGCTCGGCTCAACACCGAGGGTTGAAATTCGGTGCGCGATAAAAAGTCTTCGCGGGTATAAATCGCTAATGGATATAAGGGTTTATTTTTTTTTAAGGGCTTTGTACTAAGGATAGCTCTATTGTCGAGAGATTAGTTTTAAATGCGACTCAAGTTCGAATCCCACACAATAAAATACTTAGTAATTGTATATTTACGAGTACCTATAAATGGTGGTTCAATAAAAATGTATACGTACGACGCAACTCAGGCAAGTTTCTTCGGTAGGCAATTAGATCTCGCATCGCTGCAAATCGCATTTTAAAAATAGGGCAAAAAAAAAGTTGGCCCCTAGCCGATCTATTCTGCAAAAACCTCAACTTGAAAACTTAGGTGAAGCAAACTCTCCATAGTGCTAAACCCTCTAGCATCAGCCGATCTATTCTGTAAAAATCTCACCGTGTACTTAGGTGAAGTGAGTTTGAAGTGCTAGCTCTGTCAATAGTATTAATCCCTAGTATCAGAAGAAATGACAGCTCACTTCAAGCTCACTTCACCTAAGTTTTCAAGGTGAGATTTTTACAGAATAGATCGACAGGTGAAATTACAGCTCACTTCACCTGAGTTTTCACGGTGACATGTTTTTGCAAACTAGACCGGCAGTTGTTTCTCTCTTCACTTGTCATTTTAAAGTTTAACATTATTTGTTTTTACATGAGCATTAATCTCACTGGCCTTTTCATCTACTTCCGCTGTAAATGGCAATAAAACTCAATTGAGTGCAATGAGCTCAGATGAGTATAAACTCGTCTTCTTTGTCTAATAAACTGCCCAGATGTTACTGGCATGCTAGTCACTTGCGCTAGTAACTGTTTACTGGCTTACTTATCTAATCAGGCCTGGGGGTCTACTCCGAAGTGATATCGGCCGAATGATCGCGCCGTTTCCTGCTACGAAGTTACTATTTGGTTCGGTCGGTCCCGATCCTACACTCCTACACTCTTTCGAATATTGACTATGGTCCCGGCCCAACTGAGCCGAACCGAACGTTTTTCGCTATTTTCAATAATATTCGGTTCGGCCATGTGTCGGTCCGATCCGATCATTCGCACTTTGCACTTCGTAGTAGACCCTCTGATATGGTATGAATTTACGTGATGCAAGTTTCTTGCCTGACAGAATACAAAAAAAAAATTGAAGCAACAACTGACTATTATCGTCTCAACACTATCTAGACCATTACACGGTGCAACTGATATTGTTGCTTTAACTTCTAAGTGCAGTTTGTACGATGTATTTACCACGGGCAATTAAATCGCACCATGTTATTCTGGCATTTAGCAGAGGGGTCTTCGAAATACTTTGATAGCTATTTTATGTGTAAACTCTTTTCAAGTTTAAAAGGGTTCACTATACAAAGCCCCAAAATAAAAAATCCAGATACACTCTCAACCGTCCTGACTTTCTAATCTTTTCACACCATTCTGAAAAGTTGTTCACATACGGCTCATTTTACCATACCGTAAGCCGAATCATTTCATATTAAACTAACCATTATTTTCTTTATTTTTGCAGGAGAAAATAGGCCGTAACATCAGGGATGGCGTCATCAAGGCTGGCCCAGCGATAGCCGTGTTGGGTGAAGCCAAAGCCTTAGGATAAACTTTTGTGATAGTAATAGTTAATTAAGAATTATTTATAAGTTAAACTTAATACTCAAGTCTGCCATAAAATAAATATTTTTAAGTACTTACTTTGTGTTTGAGTTTTCTTACCCACTACTTCCAATCTTCTTCGATGATATTATATCATTAGATAAACTAAAAAAATAGGTATCAAAAAACACATTTTGCAAATATTTAACCATTATGTTAGTTACTATTTTTAACAATTGGTTCAGTTTAACTACGGATCAAAAATCTTCCCTAAGCAGGTAAATCTATGACTATTGTTGGTAAACGAATAAATAAATACAGCCAATTAGAATTAATTAATATATTTATACAAAATACAACGCAGTTCTTATTAAACTATCACATAACAGAACATCACGCCCGTATTCCCCGAGAGGTTAGGCACAGTTGTACCTATAGTACACCCACATGTCGACAGTTATAAACAGATAAGCAATCAGTATTTTAAAAATAATACGAAAATAAATTACAATACAATTCTAATAATAACTTTGGTAGGTAAAATTAATGAGATAATGTTGACTTTTGTTTATCATTAAGTATGGTAGTTACAGTTCTCTGACAGCTGCAACCCAATAGCAAACCTAAAGCAACGATAATAAAGATCACTGTGATTTTGACAGATTTGTACTGACAAATCTGTAGCAACAACCCAATACCAACCTTATTGCAACAACACTAAAGATCGCAGTGATTTTGCAAAATCAGAGGTCTCTAGAAATACTGATCCGATTTCAAAAATCCTTTCACTGTAGGTAGAAAACACTATTACTGAGTGTCCTATGGTATGTTTAGTTTGGTAGTATAGTTGACTACCACGTGGGCGAAGTCGCGTGCAGTAGCTAGTCAATATATAAATGACGATGGATAAATTATTTTCCAATAATGGCGACTTGACCAAGTACTGCGACTGCTGGTGCAGCTTTGATGGCACCATCTCGAATACGACGGCCAAATTTTTCCTGAAAACAATAAATTTATAAGTATTGACATGATAGTTTCAGTAGTAATAGAACAGCCGGTCTATTCTGTCAAACTCTCACCGTGGAAACTTAAGTGAATTGCGCTGTCATTCCATCTGATGTTAGGGATTGACACTACTGACAGCTCACATCAAGCTTACTTCACCTAGATTGTTGTTGTACACCAGTATGTTTAAAGCTGTTAAGAACTAGTTCTTCTTGAAGGAGTCCAGCTCATCCTGCCATCTCCATCTGGGCCTGCCGCGATGCCACTTGCCATTAAGAGGGACCCATTGGGTCGTATGTTTGGCCCATTGGTCGTCTGACATGCGGCAGATGTGTCCAGCCCAATTCCATTTTAGCTTGGCAGCTTTCCAAGTGGCATCAGTTATTTTTGTTATGGAACGGATGGTTGTATTCCTAACTTGGTCTGTTAGTTTGATACTCAGAATACTCCGTTCCATAGCCCTCTGTTATTTATATAAAGTTAACTTAATAGGCCCCATTTTCTGTTTTTATTTAAGAAACAAAAATTTAAAACTACTTACAAGTTTCTTGAACCCCTTCCACCTGGGCTCAGGCGCCGCCGACACAGCGCACAGTGCAACCAAACAAGCTAACACGAACAACAATATGCGAGAGAAATTCATTTTTAGAATTATTATTATTAAAATTAAATTATGATATTTAATTCAATTATTGTACGAAATTCGAACGCTGCCCGTACGAAAATATGATATGAATGATGCTCCACTTCCTGAAATCTGGTTTTAATACTAATAAAATGACCAAGATACAAATTGCAGTTGTAAAATGTAATACCACGCTAATTTTACCTGTAGTTTTATTAATATTAATTTTGTAAGCTATTTCTCTGACCGCAAATGTCAGTTTGTAATAATTTGCGTTGATAAATCACGCGTGTGTTTTGATCCCAGGGAAGTCCCAATACCACGGTAATTTGTTGTAATGTTATTACCATATTAATAAATAGCGGAAAATATAATTAATTCGGAATGAATTTATATTAAACAACGAAATAATATCAAAATAATTTATATTATTATCAAATATTACGGTACAGTTGACTCCACAGATATAGGTCTAAATATATCTGTGGTTGACTCAGTGGTTGACTCAGTGGTTAAGCGATTGACTGCTGCTGCGTGTCGCGGGTTCGATTCCCGCATGGAACAAATATTTGTATGACCTACAAGTATTGTAATAAAATTATTTTGTGTGCTTTTCCATATTTTGAATGATTATCCAATAGACAAAACAATTATATACATATGCTTAATAACCATATTCATTTCTTAGTAAGTCATTACAGTGACAAACTTATATTTTTTGACACCAACAGTTTTGTTGATAAGTTGAAATCGACAAGGAATACAGTGTAATAAAAAAAATGGCAAAGGATGGGAATGGCATGGCATTGGCATTAATGGCTAATAATAAATAATTATGGAGCAATGGTGGCCCAGAGACTTACGAGTTGCAAGTCGTAGGTTCAAACCCAGACAGGCGCTTTACTTTGTGTAAATTATTTCATCACCACTGCTCTCAAAATGGCGAAGGAAAACATTGTGTGAGCATAATTATCCAAGAACCAAAAAAATCCAAGACAGGTGACATCTACCAACTCACACTGGGCCCACGTGGTGGATTACGGCCCATTCTCTCTCGCTAAGAGTAGGCCTTGTCCCAGCAGTTGGAACATTATACATGGGCTGATTTTGCTAATAAATTATAATAATAAATATAGGTAAATCAAGTATCTTGACTTGGCTCGCGAGGTTGTCGACATGTGGCATGTGGACTTAGCAATCATTGTGCCGGTAATCGTGACAGCCAATGGGTTAATAGCCAAGAACCTCGACCAACACCTGAGGAGGCTCTCGTTGGGCAGCTGGGTCAAGGGCTTGATTCAGAAAGCGGTACTTCTGGACACGCTCGCATTGTCAGGAAGTTCCTCTCTCTGGAGCCCTGGCCGGTAGCTTGGACCCCGTTCCCGATACCGGTGGGCTACATTTTTTTTTTTTTTTTATCCTTTTGTTTATAAAAATATTTAAAAATGTAATGTGTAGGTATTTAAATGAAATAAAGGAAATATAGGTAACTACAATGAAACATGACTGTGATAAACTGTTATGAATTCTGCATTTCATTTACACACGCAGAGGATTATCTTTGCGTCACCATACATAGGTTATCGCTACTAAGTTCAAGTATCGACAAACACAGCTGATCTGAAACAACCTATTAAATATATTTTTTTAAAGACTAGTTTTCTTGATAAACAGCTATTACATTCATATGTAATTCATAGGATTCATCAGTGAGAGAGCAGATGATCATTTTGAATGAGACGGTTTAACGTGTTTTTATTTAATCTTTTATTTTATTGTTTGTTTTATCTGATGTATGTATCTGGTGTATTGTGTGTCTTTTAGTTTGTGCCAAATAAATGCATTTTCTTTCTTTCTGTTTTCCGAGGCACGAGAGTATCACACCGCCAACTTCCAAATTCCGGGCTGTTACTGAGAAATTCCTGACGGAAAAACCTAATACCACTTTGCCTGGCCTGGGAATCGAACCCCATATCCTTCATTTCATTTTATTATAAAATTTGCTAATATGTTTGTATTTCTTTTTTCAGGAAAGAGTGGGCCGTAACATCAGGGATGGTATCGTCAAGGCCAGACCAGCGCTTGTTGTCCTGGATGAAGCTAAAGCCTTAGGAAAATAGTTTTTAAACACCATTACTCTTATCAAAGTATTTTAATTTTTGGTACAGTGTTTTTTTATGTTAAACGCAGTGCCAAAGTATTTATTAATTTATGTATCTAGCTGCGCCCGCGGTTTCACCCGCATACGTTTCGATCCCGTGGGAATATCGGGATAAAAAGTATCCTATATGTTAATCCTGGTTATAAATCAACTGTGTGCCAAATTTCATCCAAATCCGTTCAGTAGTTTTTGCGTGAAAGGGTAACATACATCCATCCATCTATACAAACTTTCATGTTTATAATGTTAGTAGGATACGACCTCCTATATTATTGTTACTAAAGTAAAAATAATACCGAAGATACTTCATAATTATGTATACATAAATGTTTAATATCTAGGCGCCATAGTCTGCACAAAATATCAGAAGGCCAATTCCCGTAATTTGAAACGTTCAAAATCTAGTCGCAGTCTCATCACGGTGACAAACAAATACAAATAACTTTAAAAAAATGTTGGGAAATTGGAGGTATTTTTGACAAATTGAGACTGAGATCAGACTGTGAACGTTCTCCAAATTGCGAGTATTGCCCCTTCGATCATACATAATCCTTTAAGAATATGGTCTGTTTATGTTAACTTATAGAATTATCAAAATCAATGGCATTGATACCTAGGTGACTCGTTCAAAAACTTACTTTATAGGTACAAATACGTGCAGATCTGGTTATACATGTATAGTTTTGAGCATTTTCCTAAGATACTTTTACAAATTGAAATACAAATAATTTGGGTGGGTGGGTGAAGTAAGCAAACAAAGAAATAACATAAAAAATAATTTATTTTCACAGCAGCACTTAAATAATTAATCCTAATACATAATCAGCCTATAATGTTCCCACTGCTGGGACCTCCTTTCTGTGAGAGGGAGGGAGGGAATCCTTATATATTTTATTATTATAAATAATACTGTTATAAAAGCTTATCCTAAAGCTTTGGCTTGTCCTAGGACTTCGATCGCTGGTCCAGCCTTGATTAGGCCATCCCTGATGTTTTGGCCCACTCTCTCCTGAAAAAAGAAGGAAATAAGGTCAGCAATACTTCAGTACCATTCATTCATTATTTGTAAGGGGAGCGCCCAAAAAAGGCCTCATATTTTGAGTGGCTGAAAAAGTAGTTCCACTTAAGTAGGTATAAGTACATTGCGGAGCAAGGTAATGAAGGTCAATGACCTTCATCGATAACGGTTTACCGTTTCTGGTATCGTTTTAAAAGGAATAGCGCTTGGCAATTCATCTCCGTTTATTTTGAACTAGCTGCGTCCCGCGGTTTTAACAATACTTACAACTTGTGTAGGATAATTACACAGTACTAGTGTTACTACTGAAGAATAAAAAATTTAAAAAAAAATTCAAACACTTACAAGTTTCTTGAACCCCTTCCACCTGGGCTCAGGCGCCGCTGACACAGCGCACAGTGCAACCAAACAAGCGAACACGAACAACAATATGCGAGAGAAATTCATTTTTACAATTATTATTTTTAATTCAATTTATTATTTTATTTAAATTCACGAAGACTTCTTCGAGCTGAATGATGTTCCCAGTTACAAAACTCTCATTTTATATACTACTTAACTGACCAAGATACTGTTTGCTCGAAATCATACAAACGTAGACTTTATTGTGTTGTCTAAGAGATTATTTTGTTTTGACAGATGTTTTCCGGTGAGTTAATGGCAGGTTGTATTGAATAACGGTTCGCGGGTCCGGCGGCCCCGGTGTGTTAACTCCAGGGAACTCCCGATTCTGTGAGCTTCTTGAAGGCCCCACACATACTTTTATGGAAGTGAAAGGATGGGCCAATTAATTTTGTAATTTCGGGTACGTAGTGGTCATGCTTTTTACCGTTCCGTAGCTTTCCCGCAGCCAAAGGCCTCGTGTCATGCAACTATAATTACAGCACACTGAAACACTAACAGCTTAGTAAAAAGTGCTTAATAAATAGAAAAAAAAACATTTCATAATGAAAAATAAATTTAATTTCAAAAATTGGTGCTTTCGGTTTTGTATTTTCGTTTTTTGTTATCGACTTCCGAAATTAAATTCATACACTTTTTAGTGATTTTTTTTAAGTTGTTTTTTTTTTTTCATTTTTGCTCTCGTACCTACCTATCCTACACAAATTAGAATACCACTACTTGCTATTTAAACAACAATGGTTGGAAGTTACGTCATGAACATACACAAAGTGAAGCTTACTCAACAAAAACTTCTAAAAATTTATAAATGGGAACTACGCGCGAGCTCCCTCTAGGTAGTATGTAGCAAATTAATGACAAAAAATATTTTATAAAACGGTCTATAATTATTTATGAAAATACCGACGACAGTAATGTAAAAAAAAAACATCCGGATGTACCTTTGAGAGTCGGATAAAAAGTCACATACATCAAGCAGGTCGATCTCAAAATCTCGTGCTTGGTTAGCATTATACATCTCAGGACCAGCAGGACAACATTGACATTGCCGCCGATTTGCTTGTTCACAAAGTAAAATAAATTTAAGTTCAGTGCATCTTTTTCTTTCTACTTCATTAAGAAAAGGACAGAAGATAAATATTAGTTTGATGCTGTCAAGTTAGTCAGCGCCTGACGTAAATTGACGTATTTTAAAAGGAGGTTCTCCTTTTTTCTCGGATGTTTATGTATTTTTTATGTATGTTCGGGTATAACTCCGTCATATATATATTACATTTATTAATTTCGTAAATATCTGAACTGTTTCGGAGACAGATAACGGAAATCTTCAATAAACGCCAGAAAATCAACAGCAATTGCTGCTATCGCTATTTAAATCGCCAACTACGAAGCAAGTTAGTAAATTATTTTATACTATTGTGACGCATGCATGACGCAAGGCCGAAAGCAGTGATGGCGGCTCCGACTTACGAGTTGTCTTGAGTTCGAACCCAGACTGGAACTTTACTTAATGTATTCTATTTCAGCACCACTGCTCTCAAAACTGTGAAGAATCGTGAGGAAAGTGGCATGTTCTTGAATCAAAAATACCGTAGACGCCTACCAACCCGCAGTGAGCCAGCGTGGTGGATTACGTCCCACTCCCTCTTCCAGAGAAGAGGCCTGTGTCCCAGCAGTGGGAACATGGTTTATTCTGATTTGTTTTAATAACATCGTGATAGCCCTGAGATGAATAATATTAATCTGCTTGCACGAGGGTATGTGACTTACGTACAATTAATTACTTAATTAGTTAAACAAATAATAATAATTTGTAATTAACTTGTTATTAAGTACCTAATTTGTTATTAATTAATTGACTGTATTTTTTTTTTAATTTTAAAACACTTTTTACTGAGCCGTCACTTGATATCAGTAGATAAAACATTGTACGGAAGCAATAATTTTATTAAAATTTTAAATTCGCTAACTTGCATTAATCAACGCGGATAATTATACTTACTATTGTTAATTACATCAAACGAAGACTTCGACTTGCAGAGTGACAGCTACGGAACGGTAAACAACATCGCCAATACGTATATGAGTCTAAAAATATAATTGTCCCGTCATATAGCTTCCAGATAAGTATGTGGGGCTTCATTAAGCTCACAGAATCGGGAGTTCCCTGGAGATAACACACTGGGGCCGCCGGGGTCGCGGATTATCAATACAAACTGACATTAGCACACCGGAAAATATCTGTCATAATAAAATAATCTCTTGGTCAACACAATAAAGTCTATGGTTGTATGATTTCGAGTTTATTGACAGCAAGCAATATCTTGGTCAGTTTAGTAGTATATAAACCGAGAGTTTTGAAACTGGAACATCATTCAACTTGAAGAAGTCTTCGTGAATTCAATAAAGTAATAATTTGAATTAAAAATAATAATTCTAATAATGAATTTCTCTCGCATATTGTTGTTCGTGTTCGCTTGCTTGGTTGCACTGTGCGCTGTATCAGCGGCGCCTGAGCCTAGGTGGAAGGGGTTCAAGAAACTTGTAAGTTTTATGATTATGTCTATTTGATTTTTGTTTGGTCTCCAGTAAGCCTAATTTTTTGAACGATTTAAACAGATGTTTTCTCCTAAAGAAGTTGCATGGTACTAAAATGTCACTTCTCCTTTAATTCAGTGGAGTAGTTAATGAACATCAGGTTTTGGGTATGATGGGAATCAAACGCAAGTCCATTAAATTCGGTGCATTTGGAGATCGAAATTAAAGCCACGAAGGTCCTCAACTTTAATTAACCAAATACTGCATAAAATCAACAGTTTATTCTCCTTGTGGTTATACTTTAACTCTCAGTTTGTGTCATCTCAATTTAAACCTACAGTAAAGATAGTGATAGTATTGACGTCAGAGCCATTCAAAATAGCCTTTCTTAAGTAATAGACCTGTAACAGCTTCCAGACTTTAACTAATATCTTCTATTTATTTCTTTTCCAGGAGAAATTTGGCCGCAACATCAGAGATGGACTCATCAAGGCTGGACCAGCCATCCAAGTCCTAGGAGACGCCAAAGCTTTAGGATAAACTTCTTCAATAGTATTGTTAGTTAAGAATTATCTATAAGTTAATTTTAATATCTGTACATAAAACGCTGTAAAAATAAATTCTTTTTTAAACTTATGTCTGTTTTTAAATGCAAATTATAAATTATACTCTTACACATACACACACATACATAAGATCACGCCTGTAATCCCCGAAGAGTTAGGCAGAGGTGACCCTACAGAAAACTCACATTTTGCCAGTTATGTTTCTAAGTACATGTATTGTAATAGGGGATGAATATATGTAGATTAGTACTTGATTCATTGCAATTAATATGCTCGCCACTGTCATATGGGATTTCAACGTTACGGGTGAAAGGTGGATGATAACACCTCTACCCAACCCTTCGAAAAATAGTTAAAGGGATGACGTTATTAATTATATTTTTAAGATCAAAACTAGATTCAATGCCTTTTTTTTTTTTTTTTTTTGGGATGGGAAATCATCAAATGATGGGAGATCGAGCCGGAGGTCCGTCCGCTCCGCAGCAATTTGCCGCGGGAGCGGACTTTCTCCCCGGCGTAGTGCCTCCGCGCGCCACTCATACAGGCGCGCGAGGACTATCGCCTCCAGATCCCATGGCGAGATTCAATGCCTCACTCAGCCTTTGGAATGAGGCAAATAATGGTCAGGTTACATCGTGAGGAAACCGGCATGTCCTAGAACCACAAATTCGAAGACATGTGACATCCACCAACCCGCACTGGGCCCGCGTGGTGGATTATGGCCCACTCCCTCTCACAGAGAGGAGGCCTGTGTCCCAGCAATGGCAACGTTATAGGCTGATTATGAAATAATGGTCAGGATACTTATTTACCATATGCCATTGGCTGAGTGACCTAGGCGTTGTGATCAACCTATCATGATTGATGATGTACAAGCAGGTTGCGCTATGACTTGTAAGTTCTGTTCCTTTATGAAAAACCAATATCCGTATCATCTTAATTCCAGACAAATTTAGGTAGGTATAGTAATTTTTATGAGTCTGAATTTGTTTGAAAATGTGTGTGTATGTGCTGCTGTCTTGTATGGATCAGAATGTTAGGCCACAAAAGGGATGAATGAAAGGCAATTGCATGCAGCTGAGATGAGAATGCTAAGAGGGATGTGTGGTGTTACACGAATGGATAGAAAAAGAAATGAGTACATAAAAGGAAGTCTGAAAGTGGCACCGGTATCTGAAAAGTTGTGTGGAAATCGGTTGTCATGGTATGTCAAAATGTGGTGAGGAGAATTTTGAGTATGAATGACGATGGGTATAAGAGTAGGGGAAGACCAAAGAAATGATGGATGAAACGTGTGAATGATATTATGGTTAGAAAGGGGGTGACTACCGAGATGACGACTAATAGAGAAGTATGGAAGAAAAAGACACGTTGCGCCGACCCCAAATAAATTGGGATAAGGGCAGGAGAATGATGATGTGTGTGTATGTGTAAGGGTATGATTTATAATTTGTATTGAAAAACAGACATAAGATTCATTAATAATTTATTTTTACAGCATTTTATGTACATATATTAAAATTAACTTATAAATAATACTTAATTAACAATACTGTTACAGAAGTTTATCCTAAAGCTTTGGCGTCGCCTAAAACTTGGATGGCTGGTCCAGCCTTGATGAGCCTATCTCTGATGTTAAGGCCAACTTTCTCCTGTAAAAGAAATAAAAAGAAGATATTAGTTAAAGTCTGGTAGCTGTTACAGGTCCATTACTGAAAAAAAGGCTCTATTGCATGGTTCTGACGTCATTACTATGACTGATGGACTTTAAACTTAAAATTTATTGGGTAGACATAAACTGTGAGTAAAAATATAATCCACAAGGAGACTAACGGTTGTTTATAGTAGTACAGTATTTGGTTATTTATGTAATTTCGATCTTCAATTGCACTAAGTTTAATGGACTGGGAATTGAACCCAAAACCTCATGTACAGTAACTACGTAACCACTGAATCAAAGGTGAAGTAACATCATGCATCTTTTTAGGAGATAACACCTGTTTACGCTGTTCCAATAATTAGACTTATAGGGAGCAGAAATTAATCAAATAAAAATAATGATTCAGCCGAGAGTCATCCACTGTTGGGCATCGACCTCCATCACCACAATGGCTGGTCTTGTGTCTCCCGTATACAGTGGATACCCGCGACCTTCATTAGGTCATCAGTTGTCTACGCTGCAGTTTCCATCCCCATTAGCCATTTGTGAGCAATGTGCTCCGCCCACTACCTATGCAGTGTAGCGATTAGGTTATCACATTAATTGAAACCACGTATTTAAACACATACGTATTTTAAAACATACACTATTTCAGTAATTAAATTACAATTAACAATCTAGCCGTGGGACCTTTTTTTCATTTGATTATTTAACATAAGTTTGTGATTATTTGGTAACAATACCGTAAAGTTTGTGTTGATTTGCTGGTACCATCGCGTGTTTTGTGCCTTTTTATCAAGGGTGATTTTATTTCGTGCCATATTTTACCTAGGCTATTTATTTTGTTTAAAAATTTCAGTTTTCTATTTTTAGTAAAATTGTAATAACCGCTGTACTATTTAATGTGATAGCCACTATATATACAAGGTCAAACGCAAGCTAATTTAATTTGATTTTGTATGTTTGTCAAGGGGCTTGTGGCTAAGTAATAACAGTCGCACGATCCAATTGATCAGGTTAAGCTACGCTTGCCGCGGTTGGTCCGTGGATGGGTGACCATTTATACATAACAACACCCCTCCGTGTCTCGGAAAGCACGATAAGCCGTTGGTCGCGGCTGTCATTCGTGGATCTTTGACAGTCGTTACGGGTCGTCAGAAGTCCGAATGTCTGGCAAACAGTCTTACCAACGTGTTACCCACTAACCTGGGTTATGGAGGTCAGATAGGCAGTCGCTCCATGTAAAATACTGGTATTCAGCTGCATCCGGTTAAACTAGAAGCCGACCCCAACATACTTGGAAAAGGACTAGGCAGAAGGTTATGAATATCTGTATGGCCTAGATAATTGTTTTGGGTCTATGTTAGTTTGTGTATGACTGAAAACTGTGTGTAAATCAAGTTTATGACAGAATTTGTAATAAAATTTTAGGCAAAACACAGGCATAAGATTAATTAATAATTTATTTTTACAGCATTTTATGTACAAATATTAAAATTAACTTAGAAATAATCCATAATAAAACAATACTTTGCAGAAGTTTATCCTAAAGCTTTGGCTTCTCCTAGGACTTGGATGGCTGGTCCAGCCTTGATGAGGCCATTTCTGATGTTGCGGCCAAATTTCTCCTGAAAAAGAAATAAATAGAAGATATTAGTTAAAGTCTGGTAGCTGTTACAGGTCCATTACTGAAAAAAGGCTATATTGAACGGGTCTGACGTTATTACTATGACTGATGGTCTACACTTTAAGCTTAAATTGGGATGACATCAACTGTAAGTAAAAGTATAACCCACAAGGAGACATAACTGTCGTTCATAATAGTATTTGGTTATTTAAAGTTGAGGCCGAGTTTACTTTAACCGAATTCTAAAAGGAGGAGGTTCTCAATTCAACTGTATGATTGTTTTTTTTAATAATTATGTTTTTTTTAATATTATAGTTTTAGTGTCGATCTCAAAATGCAACAAATTTAATGAACTGGGAATCGAACCCAAAACCTCATGTTCAGTAAGTAACTACGCAACCACTGAATCAAAGGAGAAGTATCATTATGCACCTTTTATGGCAGTAAATCTGTTTACCCTTCTCCAAGAATTAGACTACTGAGTACCAGAAAAGAATTAAATAAAAGTAATGATAAAACTTACAAATTTCTTGAACCCCTTCCACCGGGGCTCAGGCGCCGCCGACACAGCGCACAGTGCAACCAAACAAGCGAACACGAACAACAATATGCGAGAGAAATTCATTTTTAGAATTTTTATTTTTAATTCAAATTATTATTATGTTGAATTCACGAAGACTTCTTCAAGTTAAATGATGTTCCAATTTTAAAACTCTTGGTTTATATACTACTAAACTGACCAAGATATAGTTTTCTGTCAACAAACTCGAAATCATGCAAACATAGACTTTATATTGTTGACCAAGAGATCACTCTGCTTTGACAGATGTGTTTCGGTCTATTATAGTTAGTTTGTATTGATAACGGTTCGCGGCCCCGGTGTATTAACTCCAGGGAACTCCCAATTCTGCGAGCTTACTGAAGTCCCCACACACTTATCTGGAAGCTGTAGGATGGGACAGTAATTAATTTTATAATTCTGTATACCTACGTATTGGCGAAGTTTTTTAACGTGGCGTAGCTGTCCCTCGGCAAGTCGAAGACCTCGTCTGATGTAATTAACAATAGTAAGTATTAAGTATGATTTAAAATTTTAATAAACTTCTTGCTTCCGTACGATGTATTTACCTACTGATATCAAGTGACAGCTCAGTATAAAGTGCCTAATAAATTGCAAAAGTCACATAACAACTTGCGGGTAATTATCGAATATAAAATCTCGTGGAAGCAGATTAACAGTATCCATCTGAGGACCAGCACGACGTAATTATTAAAATAAATCATAATCAGCCTATAATGTTCGCATTGCTGGGACACAGGCCTCCTCTCTGTGAGAGGGAGTGGGCCGTAATCCACCACGCGGGCCCAGTGCAGGTTGGTGTATAACACTTGTCTACGACTTTTTGGTTCTAGGACATGCCGGTTTTGCCATCTTGCTGAGTGCAGCTAGCCATTTAAAATGATAGTAAAGATCTTACTTCCACAAGATTGTTTATACTTAGAAAAAGTCACAAATCACAAAAAGCGGGGTAAGATCTCAAAATCTCGTGCAAGCAGATTAATATTATCCTGTCAGGGCTAGCACGACAATATATTGTCAAGGAAATAGCTGGTATTTATTCTACTAAAACAATGGCTGTCATTACCATTAAGTACCATTATAGTTACATTTATAAACACAGACGCTCTAAGATTCACGATTTCGAGGAATTGTAGTCATAATAATGTCCTATGGTTGTCACAATATAATATTGGCATTAGTACATATCATTAGGCCCTGCAGAGTAGGCCCTCTGTGCCGTCACGTCATATCAGTAGATAAAAACGGAAGCCAGATTTTACAAATTTTTAAAATCGCCAACTTGCATTTAGCAAGTCGGTTACTTATACTTACTACTGTTAATTACATCAGACGAGGCCTTCGACTTGCCGAGGGACAGCTACGGACCGGTAAAAACCATCGCCAATAGGTAATCATGGAATCACGAAATTAATTGGCCCGTACTACAACTTCCAGATAAGTGCGTGGGACTTCATTAAGCTCACAGAATCGGGAGTTCCCTGGAGATAATACACCGGGGCCGCCACAGCCGGGGTCGCGGACCGTTATCAATACAAACTGAAATTAACACATCGGAAAACATCTGTCAAAACAAATGATCTCTTAGTCAATACAATAAAGTCTGTGTTTGTATGATTTCGAGTTTGTTGACAGCAAACACTATCTTGGTCAGTTTGGTCGTATATAAACCTAGAGTTTTGAAACTGGAACATCATTCAACTTGAAGAAGTCTTCGTGAATTCAACATAATAATATTTTGAATTAAGTAAAAATAATAATTCTAAAAATGAATTTCTCTCGCATATTGTTGTTTGTGTTCGCTTGTTTGGTTGCACTGTGCGCTGTGTCGGCGGCGCCTGAGCCTAGGTGGAAGGGGTTCAAGAAATTTGTAAGTGTTATCATTATTTTTATTTGATTAATTTCTGCTCCCTAGTAGTCTAATTATTGGAACAGTGTAAACAGGTGTTATCTCCTAAAAAGATGCATGATGTTACTTCACCTTTGATTCAGTGGTTACGTAGTTACTGTACATGAGGTTTTGGGTTCAATTCCCAGTCCATTAAACTTAGTGCAATTGGAGATCGAAATTACATAAATAACCAAATACTGTACTCCTATAAACAACCGTTAGTCTCCTTGTGGATTATATTTTTACTCACAGTTTATGTCTACCCAATAAAATTTAATTTTAAAGTCCATCAGTCATAGTAATAACGTCAGACCCGTTCAATATAGCCTTTTTTCAGTAATGGACCTGTAACAGCTACCAGACTTTAACTAATATCTTCTATTTATTTCTTTTTCAGGAGAAATTTGGCCGCAACATCAGAAATGGCCTCATCAAGGCTGGACCAGCCATCCAAGTCCTAGGAGACGCCAAAGCTTTAGGATAAACTTCTTCAATAGTATTGTTAGTTAAGAATTATCTATAAGTTAATTTTAATATCTGTACATAAAACGCTGTAAAAATAAATTATTTTTTAAACTTATGTCTGTTTTTAAATGCAAATTATAAATTATACTCTTACATATACACACACACTCATAACAATTACTATAGGTACCTACTTACATTTATCTGGAATTTAGATGATACGGATATTTGTTTTTCATACAGGAATAGAACTTGCAAGTCATAGCGTAACCTGCTTGAACAGATAAACATGATAGATTGGTCACAACGCCTAGGTCACTCAGTCAATGCATAATCTTCAGCCTATAATGTTCCTACTGCTAGGATACAAGCCTCCTCACTGTGAGAATTGGCTAGTTGACTAATTTTTTTTTTATTATTTAAATTGAAGCTTTTTTACCTCACCCATAGCTTGGTATAACCAGTTTTTTTAATATCCTCCGAAATTAAAAAAGATATAAGCGTTCCAAACTCTCAATTAGACAGAGAGGGCAATACTGAATTATGAAATCATAGTTCGTATGCCTTTAACTATTTTCCGAAGGGTTAGGTAGAGGTGTTATCATCCACATTTCACCCGTAACATTGAAATCCCATGTGACAGAGAGACTAAAGCACTCATCCAAACTCGCCCCCTATTATATGTAAAGACGCCGCCAGGTCAAGCTACCCGAAACTGTCAAATTTTCCCAATCAACCTTGAACCTTAATGCTTTTACAAATAAAGTTGAAAGTCTAATAAAGAAATTTGACAGATTGTAGTAGCTTGATTTGCTGGCGTCTGTACTTAAAACCTAACTGGAGAAATATGAGTGTACTGTAGGGACACCAATGCCTAACCCTTCGGGGATTACAGGCGTGATGTTATGTATGTATGGAATCCACTGCTGGACATAAACTTCCATCACCACAATGATCGGTCCTGTGCCTCCCGCACACCAATCCCAACATAGTTGAAGAGACACACTCGCACACTCATCATCACCTGCCCAACTTTTTCCCAACTATGTATATGGGGGTCAGCTTCCAGTTTATCCAGATGCAGATGAATACCAGTATTTACAGTATTTAACATGGAGCGACTGCCTTTATGACCTCCACCATCCAGTTACTGGATAAATGATACCCCTTGGTAAAACTGGTTGTTAGACTTTCGGCCCGGAACGACTGTCAAAAATCTACAAATGACAGCTGCGGAAAGCACTTTAAAGCGTTAAAGATTTAACGTGCCCCCCCTCCAATATCTAAACACTATAAAACAAAATAAACTGATTTTCTTAACTGATACTTCAAGTACCTTACTACCCGAGGTCGTTGACCCCAAACATCATATGTTCTTTTCTTGTTTTATCATGTTTAAAAACCGATACCCATCATGTCTGTGGAGTTACACTAGCTAATTGAATTTGACCGTGAAGAATGCAGTATGCAGTGGAACACATTGCTCGCTGAACTGGAGACCGATGGGGACAGGTGGACCGGTGACCCAAATAAAGGTCGCGAGAATTCGCTGGATGCGAGAGGCACAGGACCGATCATTGTGGTGATGGAGGTCGACGTCCAGCAGTGTATTACACACATACATAAGATCACGCCTGTAATCCCCGAAGAGTTAGGCAGAGGTGTCCCTACAGAAAACTCACATTTTGCCAGTTATGTTTCTAAGTACATGTATTGTAATAGGGGATGAATATATTATGTAGATTAGTACTTGATTCATTGCAATTAATATGCTCGCCACTGTCATATGGGATTTCAACGTTACGGATGAAAGGTGGATGATAACACCTCTACCCAACCCTTCGAAAAATAGTTAAAGGGATGACGTTAATAATTATATTTTTAAGATCAAAACTAGATTCTATGCCCCACTCAGCCTTTGGAATGAGGCAAATAATGGTAAGGTTACATCGTGAGGAAACCGGCATGTCCTAGAACCACAAATTCGAAGACATGTGACATCCACCAACCCGCACTGGGCCCGCGTGGTGGATTATGGCCCACTCCCTCTCACAGAGAGGAAGCCTGTGTCCCAGCAATGGCAACGTTATAGGCTGATTATGAAATAATGGTCAGGATACTTATTTACCATATGCCATTGGCTGAGTGACCTAGGCGTTGTGATCAACCTATCATGATTGATGATGTACAAGCAGGTTGCGCTATGACTTGCAAGTTCTATTCCTTTATGAAAACCCAATATCCGTATCATCTTAATTCCAGACAAATTTAGGTAGATATAGTAATTTTTATGAGTCTGAATTTGTTTGAAAATGTGTGTGTATGTGCTGCTGTCTTGTATGGATCAGAATGTTGGGCCACAAAAGGGATGAATGAAAGGCAATTGCATGCAGCTGAGATGAGAATGCTAAGAGGGATGTGTGGTGTTACACGAATGGATAGAAAAAGAAATGAGTACATAAGAGGAAGTCTGAAAGTGGCACCGGTAACTGAAAAGTTGTGTGGAAATCGGTTGTCATGGTACGGCATGTGTTACGGAGAAATGAGGAAAATGTCGTGAGGAGAGTTTTGAGTACCTATGAATGTCGATGGGTATAAGAGTAGGGGAAGACCAAAGAAGAGATGGATGGAATGTGTGAATGATGATATGGTTAGAAAGGGGGTGACTACCGAGATGACGACTAATAGAGAAGTATGGAAGAAAAAGACATGTTGCGCCGACCCCAAATAAATTGGGATAAGGGCAGGAGAATGATGATGTGTGTGTATGTGTAAGAGTATGATTTATAATTTGTATTGAAAAACAGACATAAGATTAATTAATAATTTATTTTTACAGCATTTTATGTACAGATATTAAAATTAACTTAGAAATAATCCATAATAAAACAATACTTTGCAGAAGTTTATCCTAAAGCTTTGGCTTCTCCTAGGACTTGGATGGCTGGTCCAGCCTTGATGAGGCCATTTCTGATGTTGCGGCCAAATTTCTCCTGAAAAAGAAATAAATAGAAGATATTAGTTAAAATCTGGTAGCTGTTACAGGTCCATTACTGAAAAAAAGGCTATATTGAACGGGTCTGACGTTATTACTATGACTGATGGTCTTCACTGTAAGCTTAAATTGGGATGACATCAACTGTAAGTAAAAGTATAACCCACAAGGAGACATAACTGTCGTTCATAATAGTATTTGGTTATTTAAAGTTGAGGCCGAGTTTACTTTAACCGAATTATAAAAGGAGGAGGTTCTCAATTCAACTGTATGATTGTTTTTTTTAATAATTATGTTTTTTTTTTAATATTATAGTTTTAGTGTCGATCTCAAAATGCACCCAATTTAATGAACTGGGAATCGAACCCAGAACCTAATGTTCAGTAAGTAACTACGCAACCACCCAAAGGAGAAGTAACATTATGCACCTTTTATGGCAGTAAATCTGTTTACACTGCTCCAAGAATTAGACTACTGAGCACCAGAAAAGAATTAAATAAAAGTAATGATAAAACTTACAAATTTCTTGAACCCCTTCCACCGGGGCTCAGGCGCCGCTGACACAGCGCACAGTGCAACCAAACAAGCGAACACGAACAACAATATGCGAGAAAAAATCATTTTTAGAATTGTTATTTTTAATTCAATTTATTATTATGTTGAATTCACGAAGACTTCTTCAAGTTAAATGATGTTCCAATTTTAAAACTCTTGGTTTATATACTACCAAACTGACCAAGATATAGTTTTCTGTCAACAAACTCGAAATCATGCAAACATAGACTTTATATTTGTGACCAAGAGATCACTTTGCTTTGACAGACGTGTTTCGGTGTATTATAGTTAGTTTGTACTGATAACGGTTCGCGGCCCCGGTGTGTTAACTCCAGGGAACTCCCAATTCTGTGAGCTTACTGAAGTCCCCACACACTTATCTGGAAGCTGTAGGATGGGATAGTAATTTATTTTATAATTCTGTATACCTACGTATTGGCGAAGTTTTTTAACGTGGCGTAGCTGTCCCTCGGCAAGTCGAAGACCTCGTCTGATGTAATTAACAATAGTAAGTATTAAGTATGATTTAAAATTTTAATAAACTTCTTGCTTCCGTACGATGTATTTACCTACTGATATCAAGTGACAGCTCAGTATAAAGTGCCTAATAAATTGCAAAAGTCACATAACAACTTGCGGGTAATTATCGAATATAAAATCTCGTGGAAGCAGATTAACAGTATCCATCTGAGGGCCACCACGACGTAATTGTTAAAATAAATCATAATCAGCCTATAATGTTCGCATTGCTGGGACACAGGCCTCCTCTCTGTGAGAGAGAGTGGGCCGTAATCCACCACGCGGGCCCAGTGCAGGTTGGTGTATAACACTTGTCTACGACTTTTTGGTTCTAGGACATGCCGGTTTTGCCATCTTGCTGAGTGCAGCTAGCCATTTAAAATGATAGTAAAGATCTTACTTCCACAAGATTGTTTATACTTAGAAAAAGTCACAAATCACAAAAAGCGGGGTAAGATCTCAAAATCTCGTGCAAGCAGATTAATATTATCCTGTCAGGGCCAGCACGACAATATATTGTCAAGGAAATAGCTGGTATTTATTCTACTAAAACAATGGCTGTCATTAGCATTACCATTGTAGTTACATTTATAAACACAGACGCTCTAAGATTCACGATTTCGAGGAATTGTAGTCATAATAATGTCCTATGGTTGTCATAATATAATATTGGCATTAGTACATATCATTAGGCCCTGAAGAGTAGGCCCTCTGTGCCGTCACGTCATATCAGTAGATAAAAACGGAAGCCAGATTTTACAAATTTTTAAAATCGCCAACTTGCATTTAGCAAGTCGGTTACTTATACTTACTACTGTTAATTACATCAGACGAGGCCTTCGACTTGCCGAGGGACAGCTACGGACCAGTAAAAACCATCGCCAATAGGTAATCATGGAATTACGAAATTAATTGTCCCGTACTACAACTTCCAGATAAGTGCGTGGGACTTCATTAAGCTCACAGAATCGGGAGTTCCCTGGAGATAATACACCGGGGCCGCCACAGCCGGGGTCACGGACCGTTATCAATACAAACTGAAATTAACACACCGGAAAACATCTGTCAAAACAAAATGATCTCTTAGTCAATACAATAAAGCCTGTGTTTGTATGATTTCGAGTTTGTTGACAGCAAACACTATCTTGGTCAGTTTGGTCGTATATAAACCTGGAGTTTTGAAACTGGAACATCATTCAACTTGAAGAAGTCTTCGTGAATTCAACATAATAATATTTTGAATTAAGTAAAAATAATAATTCTAAAAATGAATTTCTCTCGCATATTGTTGTTTGTGTTCGCTTGTTTGGTTGCACTGTGCGCTGTGTCGGCGGCGCCTGAGCCTAGGTGGAAGGGGTTCAAGAAATTTGTAAGTGTTATCATTATTTTTATTTGATTAATTTCTGCTCCCTAGTAGTCTAATTATTGGAACAGTGTAAACAGGTGTTATCTCCTAAAAAGATGCATGATGTTACTTCACCTTTGATTCAGTGGTTACGTAGTTACTGTACATGAGGTTTTGGGTTCAATTCCCAGTCCATTAAACTTAGTGCATTTGGAGATCGAAATTACATAAATAACCAAATACTTTACTTCTATAAACAACCGTTAGTCTCCTTGTGGATTATATTTTTACTCACAGTTTATGTCTACCCAATAAAATTTAAGTTTAAAGTCCATCAGTCATAGTAATGACGTCAGACCCGTTCAATATAGCCTTTTTTCAGTAATGGACCTGTAACAGCTACCAGACTTTAACTAATATCTTCTATTTATTTCTTTTTCAGGAGAAATTTGGCCGCAACATCAGAAATGGCCTCATCAAGGCTGGACCAGCCATTCAAGTCCTAGGAGAAGCCAAAGCTTTAGGATAAACTTCTGCAAAGTATTGTTTTATTATGGATTATTTCTAAGTTAATTTTAATATCTGTACATAAAATGCTGTAAAAATAAATTATTAATTAATCTTATGCCTGTGTTTTGCCTTAAATTTTATTACAAATTCTGTCATAAACTTGATTTTCACACAGTTTTCAGTCATACACAAACTAACATAGACCCAAAACAATTATCTAGGCCATACAGATATTCATAACCTTCTGCCTAGTCCTTTTCCAACTATGTTGGGGTCGGCTTCTAGTTTAACCGGATGCAGCTGAATACCAGTATTTTACATGGAGCGACTGCCTATCTGATCTCCATAACCCAGTTTAGTGGGTAACACGTTGGTAAGACTGTTTGCCGGACATTCGGACTTCTGACGACCCGTAACGACTGTCAAAGATCCACGAATGACAGCCGCGACCAACGGCTTATCGTGCTTTCCGAGACACGGAGGGGTCTTGTTATGTATAAATGGTCACCCATCCACGGACCAACCGCGGCAAGCGTAGCTTTACCTGATCAATCGGATCGTGCGACTGTTATTACTTAGCCACAAGCCCCTTGACAAACATATAAAATCAAATTAAATTATCTTGCGTTTGACCTTGTATATATAGTGGCTATCACAATAAATAGTACAGCGGTTATTACAATTTTACTAAAAATAGAAAACTGAAATTTTTAAACAAAATAAATAGCGTAGGTAAAATATGGCACGAAATAAAACCACCCTTGATAAAAAGGCACAACACACGCGATGGTACGCACGGCTACACATCAAGCTATACAAAACCAGTATAAGCTGCCTTCTGATTGTACGAAAAACCTATACAATGCGAGGTCAGCTAAAACTGGAAATGCATAGCTTGATGTGTAGCCGTGTGTACCAGCAAATCAACACAAACTTTACGGTGTTATTATCAAATAATTACAAACTAAGTTTTAATATTGTTAAATACTCAAACGAAAAAAAGTCCCACGGCTAGAATGTTAATTGTTATATAATTACTGAAATACTGTATGTTTTAAAATACGTATGTGTTTAAATACGTGGTTTCAATTAATGTGATAACCTAATCGCTACACTGCATAGGTAGTGGGCGGAGCACATTGCTCACAAATGGCTAATGGGGATGGAAACTGCAGCGTAGACAACCGATGACCTAATGAAGGTCGCGGGTATCCACTGTATACGGGAGACACAAGACCAGCCATTGTGGTGATGGAGGTCGATGCCCAACAGTGGATGACATTCGGCTAAATGAAGATGATGAAGGTGAATGCTCCTTCGCATTGGGGAAAAGTGATTTGTTAATAATTTTGTAATTGACGGCCCTGACTTAAGAGTGGTAGGTCATGAGTTCGAACCCAGACAGGTGCTTTACTTTGCGTAAATAATTTCATCACCAATGATCTCAAAACGGTGAAGGAAAACATCGTGAGGAAACCAGAATGTCCTAGAACCCCAAAAACTCAAAGACTTGTGGCGTCTACCAACTCGCACTGGGCCCGCTTAGTAGATTATATAGCCCAATCCCTCTCGAAGAGAGAGGCCTATCTCCCAGCAGTGGGAACATTATAGGCTGATTATACTGTACCTAATTTTGCTAACACATTAACAGCTTGCAGGGGCTCAGAATTCTACACACTACACCTTTTTTTTGCTGAAGTTGTGCTTGAAGGCAAGGATCATCTGCAGCTGAAATGATGATGACGGTCATCATCATTTCAGCCGAGAGACGTCCGCTGCTGGACATAGGCCTAGATCGACTCTGCCTATTTCAGTTCACTGCTAGACATACAACTCTCCCAGGCTGCGCCACAACACCCTATCTTCCGCCTTCCGCATCCAGTCCGTCCCAGCAACCTTCTTTAGGTCGTCCGTCCATCTAGCTGGGGGGCGTCCCACACTACACTTGCCGATACCCGGTCTTCACTCCAGGACTCGTCTGCTACACCGACTTACATCCTTTGACTAAGCCAAGATAAGGAAGAATAATCTGTAACATATTTAAACAGTTTTTGCTGCTGAACAATTTTAAGCCTATTTTTAGGGTCGGCCATAGTTTTAATCCATTTTTTACAGCTGAGCATGAGTTCCTGAGTTCGATTCGATTCGGGTAAAGTGTTATTGGGGTTTCCATCTAGAATTTGTCAATAGCGGCCAGTAGTCTGGATTTGTGCCAGTTTGATGGCAATAGGCTCGCCCCCTATTACTAGGGACTAAAACATTACTGGCAAAATGTGGGTGCATAGGTACACCACTACCGAACCCTACACCGGAGATTACAGGCATGACGTTATGTTATGTTATATAAATGACCTAGATAATTGTTTTAGTCGCACGGGTCGATCGATCAGGTTAAGCTACGCTTGCCAAGGTTGGTCTGTGGATGGGTGACCATCTTTACATAATGAGACCCTTACATGCTTCGGAAAGCACGTTAAGCCGTTGGTCCTGGCTGGCATTCGTGGATCTTGGACGGTCGTTACGGGTAGTCAGAATCCCGAAAGTCTGACAACCAGTCTTACCAAGGGATAACGTATTACCTAGTAACTGGGTTGTGGAGGTCAGATAGGCAGGTTAGATACTGGTATTCAGCTGCATTCGGTTAGACTGGAAGCCGACCCCAACATTGTTGGGAAAGGCTAGGCAGATGATGAATTGTTTTGGATTGTGTATAACTGAAAAGCGTGTATAAATATGTAGTTATAATTCAATCACACAACAATGTATGATAGAATTTGTGAGAAAAAGTAAGGAAATACACAGGCATAAGATTAAATAAACATTTATTATCACAGCATTTACGTACAGGTAATGAAATTAACTTAAAAATAATCCTTAATTAACAATACTGTTACAGAAGTTTATCCCAAAGCTTTGGCTTGTCCTAGGACTTGGATGGCTGGTCCAGCCTTGATTAGGCCGTCTCTGATGTTGCGGCCAACTTTCTCCTGGAAAAGAAATAAATAGAAGATATTAGTTAAAGTATGATAGCTCTTACAGGTCTATTGCTGAAAAAAGGCCATATTGAATTGTTCTGAGGTCATTACTATGGATGATGGTATCCACTTTTATTTTACTTTTGGGATTACACACAGTGAAATTAAATGGAGGCAGAGGAGGTATCCTCAGGGAGAATAACTGTGGTTTATTTTATTTACAGTAACCTAATAAGGTTTACTAAAAGAAGCCTCAATTTCGATCTTAAAAATGACTCCATACTTATTGGCTGGGTATCGATCCCAAAACCTCAGGTACAGTGACTAGTAACCAATAAATCAAAGGAGAAGTAATCAATTACTAGCATCACTAGCATGCAAATTCTCTAGGAGCTAAGAACTGCTTATATTGTACAGACGCCAGCAGGTCAAGCTACCCGAAACTGTCAAATTTTCCCAATCAACCTTGAACCTTAATGCTTTAGCGATAAAGTTGAAAATATATTAAAGAAATTTGACAGATTGTAGTAACTTGATGTGCTGGAGTCCGTACCAACAATTATTAGACTACACTGGGGACCAGAAACAAATAAAATAAAAATCATGAAAAAACTTACAAATTTCTTGAACCCCTTCCACCTGGGCTCAGGCGCCGCCGACACAGCGCACAGTGCAACCAAACAAGCGAACACGAACAACAATATGCGAGAGAAATTCATTTTTAGAATTATTATTTTTAATTCAAATTATTATTTTATTGAATTCACGAAGACTTCTTCAAGTTGAATGATGTTCCAGTTTCAAAACACTCGTTTTATATACTACTACACTGACCAAGATAATCGTATTGTTTGCTGTCAACAAACGCAAAATTATACAATCATGGACTTAATTGTGTTGACATAAAGATTAGTTTCGTTTTGTCCGTGTGTATATGTCAGTTTGCGTTGATAACGGTTCGCGGTGTGTTGGCTCCTGGGAACTCCCGACTTTGTAAGCATAATGAAGTCCCACATACTTTAACATCTATGGTAACCACTTTGTAGAATACCCAAGTTAAGTAGACGATATACATATTTTATCGTCCTATAATTACGACCCGCAAATCAACGATATTGATTAGCGCATACACGAAAATTGTTCGTGACTTATGTGTAGTTATATTTTTCCTTTAGTTTATTAACAATAAAGAAAACAAAAGAAAGAATGAAAATAATTTTACTTGGGCCTATTAACAAAACATCACGCCTTGTGTCCGCGAAGGGATGAGTAGGATGCACCTATAGTAGATAATATTGTAAGCAGTTATTTTGTGTTTTACACAGTTTCGTCTTAGTACGACGCATACAATTAAAAATAAAATAAAAAGTAAAGAAAAAATTAAACAAATGAGGAAAATATGCGTCACAACCGCGCAAAATGGCCATCGCTCAGCATAATGCTACGACTCTCTATCTATTTATCTCTCCAACATCAAATACGGAAACTGTTTTTTATCTAAATAGGAGGTGCATGTATGACCTAACATTGTGACTTGTATTCATTATCACAAAAGTGTCATATTTCATATATAACAAACATCATGTTATTATCTCTATTTGCGTTCGGATCAGTGAATTATATTACGGAACTTGGTCATTTAAAACTGCGTGTTTGATAACCTAGTGAACTGCTAACATGCTGATGGCAGCGTCATAGCCGTCACAGCATGAGCTACATGATTCTATCAAAGAAACGATAGAGGCATTTATCGTCATAAATTCATCATCAACATCTGCCTAGCCTTTTCCCAACTATGTTGGGGTCGGCTTCCAGTCTAACCGGATTCAGCTGAATACCAGTATTTTACATGGAGCGACTGCCTATCTGACCTCCACAACCCAGTTACCTACTGGGTAATACGATACCCCTTGGTAAGACTCGTTGTCAGACTTTCGGGCTTCTGACTACCCGTAACGACTGTCTAAGATCTACGAATGACAGCCGGGACCAACGGCTTAACGTGCTTTCCGAGGCACGGAGGGGTCTCGGTATGTAAAGATGGTCACCCATCCATAGACCAACTGCGGCAAGCGTAGCTTAACCTGATCGATCGACCTGTGCGGCTGTTATTGTTTAGCCACAGGCCCCTCTCATTTATCGTCATAAATTATCCCTAATTATTTCTGTAAATCGATTCTAACAAACACTTTACGCATTAGAACAGTGGTGGCCCAGTGGTAACGGCCGCGATTTACGAGTTGTAGGTCGTAGGTTCGAACGAAAAGAAGAGACGAAAAATGTATCAGGAACCGGACAAAAACCGTTCGGCAGTACTGTAGCCTACCAGACACAACACCCGTCTGGTTGGAGTATCCTCCCTTTTCGACGGAAAATGAGGAACTTTCCACCCTGTTCCTCACAATTAATTGAAGGCAAACCGCTAGATTACTTTACAAACAAAACGTGTATATTTTTTGTTTCTTTTACAATGAAGCCATTTCATTTTTCTTGGAAACATAACATGTACAGACGCCAGCACATCATGCAACCTGAAAATGTTAAATTTTCCCAATCGACCTTGAAACTAATACTTTAGCGATAAAGTTCAAAATCTATTAAACAAATTTGACAAATTCTAGTAGTTTGATGTGCTGGCGTCTGTGGTTTGGGCTACATAACATAACGCTTGTAATCCCCGAAGGGATAGGCAGAGGTGTAGCTATAGACACACTCGCCAGTTATGTTCAAGTCCCAAATAATCCGGGAAAAGTATTGATATTGCCATTAACCGGTCATAAATCCAGACTCCGGGCTGTTATTGAGAAATACCTCATGGAAAAACCCAATAACACATTGCCTGACCTGGGAATCGAACCCAGCGGAGTAATTGCTTGCTGCTACTTTTGACAGTTCAACAACATTCATTGCGTTATTTACGTCGTTGAGGAGACAACTTTTTCGAACGTAGGAAGCAATGGATTAGCAATACGTGTTACGCAATTAGGGTGCAGGATCTTAATACTCAGTAGTAACGCTTGCGACGACAAGACGACGAAGACGACAAACGATGCAGTCCACCACATGTTACTGATTAGTGGTTACAGTCAGCCTGCATTATTCCACTGCCGGGCAAAGGCCTGTCCCCATGACTTCCAGCTCTTTCGAGCCAGGGCTGAAGTGGCCCACTGATCGTTTGTTTTGTCCAGCTCGTCCCGCCATCTTCTACAGGTCCGTCGCGTCGCCTCTAGCTGTGTCAGGGCTCCACGTGGCCCACCAAATGTATTGAAGATAATCGATTTATTATAAAAACATGTATAGCAGATTGCCCTTGAAATCGGGACAAAAATCCAGATGTTTCAGTGTCAATATTTAATGTTTGTTTAACATTGAGGCAAATACGTTTTTCTAGGGAATAAACCTTTAAACTCCGCAATAATTAAACTAATTTATTATCAGTAATTAACAGCTGTTAACACAGACTTTTTAACAGAAATAGTTTTCCTTATTTTTAAAACTTCTTCATTTATCTCGTTAACCCTAGATCACTAACCATTCGTATAATAGACGACGCGCACCTAGTGCTTTCGCCATTTCACCAACTTCCCGTTGCCCCCCGCCCCGCACTCTTTTAGTACCTTCCTGGGTAGTGAAATTAGTCACCCGCAAGGACTCATCGCGGATGCACGATAATTAGGTGGACATATATCGCGTGATCGTCGTCTCACAGACGAAAGGTTAGTAATGCTGTATAGTTTTTAGTAAAGTTGTACATACTTTTATGCTTCTGTTTATATTGTTAATTTTTGGAAAAGTTAATAACTTTTATTATTTACGAATTAATTATTTATATTATGGTTTTATGACGTGAACTCTATTTACCTATGATGTTTTTTTTATATTTTATACCGAGTTTTACAATATTTTTGTGTATTTTCTTGCCTTAATTTTATTTACCTATTATTATATTTATTATTTTCTATTTTAGATGGATTTGAGAAGCGTAGAAGGCAAAATTGTGCAATGGTTAGCTGAATCGGACACCGAATCTTTACCTGACAATGAACCTTATTCATCCAGTTCTGAGGAAGAGAATAATGTTGATACGGAAGTACATGTCCCTTCTGAGGAAAGTGAGGAAGAAGCTTCAGACTCTTCGGGGGACCTTATATCTACGACTCATGACCAACCTGCTATTAGCAACGGCTCCAAAAAACCGGAAATTATTGAATTTTACAATTCAACTAAAGGAGCAGTCGATACAGTGGACCAGATGTGCTCAATTATGAGCACAAGCCGTAAAACCAACCGATGGCCGTTGTGCTTATTTTACGGTATACTAAACATATCTATAATTAATGCTTATGTCCTGCACGTATCACACGAGATCCGTAATAATAAAAAACCTACAAAAAGAAGGGATTTTGCCTTATCAATGGCAGAAGAACTTATGGCACCTTGGCTTCGTGAGCGATATAACACTGTGACTTTGCAGCGTAATTTGAAGCAAATTATCGGCGAAATTCTAAAAATAGATGTTTCTGACGAACAGTCAAGTCAAGAACAACCAAGAAACCGAAAAAATTGCAGTTATTGCCCAGCGAAAAAACGTCGCATGACCAAATACTTTTGCAAGGGCTGCAAGAGGGCCATTTGTGGCGAACATACAGTTTCTATGTGTAATTCCTGTACTGATTAAGATATTTCATTATTTTTTATTATTATATGATACGTTAAAAGCTTAATTACTGTGAACTTTATTTTGATTAAAGAAAATTAAACAGATTTTTAATTTTTTTTTTTTTTTTTTTTCGTAGTCTCAGAGACGAAAGGTTAGTTACAGCGTTACTCGAAAATAAGGTTAGTGAGCTAGGGTTAAAGATGACGCATTGGCGAGTCTCGGTAAAGTACCTCGTGTGCACTTTGTTCAAAATTACGTGTTTTTATTTGTATTTCAATTGGCACTTAAGCTATTTTTCTTTGTGATTTTCTATCTATTGTCATTTTTACATTAGCATATACTCCTACAGCCCGGTCACAGTTATTTTACTAGCAACCGAATAGCAACCTTATTGGGGAAAAAATAAAGATCACTGTGATTTTGACAGACTTGACAATGGCAGCTAGCCAATAACAATCTTATTCCCACGACAATAAAGATCACTGTGATTTTGAGAGACTTGTCAGTAGCAGTACTGTAATTCAACAGCAATCTTATTCCCACGACAATAAAGATCACTGTGATTTTGACAGACTTGTCAGGAGCGGTAATCCAACAGCGACCTTATTACAAGGAGTATATAGACCAATACCACTGATTTTGACAGTGATGCAAAATCCGAGGTAAAATGACTGTGAATGAGTTACTGTAAGAATAACTTTGTTATTAAAGAATCAAATTATGTTGCTATATCGCTAAAAGGTTATATGCGCGTGGTCAAAATCAGAACTAACGCCGCCATCTTGTTTTTTGAATACTTTTCAAGTGACATTTCACAACACAATTGTACAAATGTTTAGCAACAGCCTGTCAATGCCAGCGTTATTTGAGCGCCAAAAGATCCTTGCACAGTCCATTCTGTTATTTCACCCCTGACTTTGCATCAATGTCAAAATCACAGTGATCATTATTGTCGTGGGAATAAGATTGCTATTGGATTGCTGCCATTGCCAAGTCTGTCAAAAGCACATTGATCTTTATTAATGTTGTAATAAGGTTGCTTTTGTTGTCAGAGATGAAATAACTGTGAAAGGACTGTAATCCTAAGCACTGTATCCAGGCATTAGGTTTAAGTACAAGGTTTTAAATTAAAACCATTAAAACATTTCAAGATGGTCCTACACATTTTGATAATACCTAGACTTGTTAATGATTTTAGTACACAGAAGATTACAGGTTTATTTACGTATGCTAAACTGATAATACTTACAAAGCTACTACAGACAAAGACGCGGGCAGAAACTATAGCAGATATAGATCTGGAATCTGTATTATCAGTTTCTGCCCGCGTCTTTGTCCGCGTATTTTTTTTTTTGTTTTAACGTAAAATATGTCCTATGACACTCAGCAATACTAGCTTCCCTTTAGTAAAATAATTTTCTGAATCAGATCATCATTTCCGAAGAAATCCCTACATAACAAACTTACAAACTTGCCTCTGTACAATACTCTTTATACCTACGTAACTTCAGAGAACAATAACATCGCATGCTACATTCGATACAGTTACAGAAACATCCACACATACACATCATTGACGGGACTGACCCGCATTAATAATAATAATATATTATTACAACGTATCTACTACGATTCCACAAACAGTAGTAAATTCTTTAAAAGTGAGTAAAAACTAATGTTTAATTAGGTACGGTTTCTCATGATCACCGAGTGAGGGGGAATGACCCGAAATGACTCAGCTTGTGAACTTCCTAGTTCAATGAGGTGTTGAGGAAAAACATTGTTTGTAAGATAAATGGTTCATAGATCATTGATTGGTTAATGAATCATTCATTTATTCGATGAACTGGGGGTCTACTACGAAGTACAAAGTGCGAATGATCGGATCGGACCGACACATGGCCGAAGCGAATATTATTGAAAAATGCAAAAAAAGTTCGAATGAGCTCAGTTGGGTCGGGACCATAGTCAATATTCGAAAGAGTGTAGGAGTGTAGGATCGGGACCGACCGAACCAAATAGTAACTTCGTAGCAGGAAACGGCCGAACATTCGGCCGATACCACTTCGGAGTAGACCCCCTGTATTAATGGCTGCCTCGTGGTCATGGTCTAGTGGTTCTCAGAGCGACAGCTAATTGTTAAAGTGTTATTGTATTAAAACAGGCCTATTAACAGTGTAATTAAAAAAAAATATATATTTTTAGCCATTACAGTCCCACTGTTGGGCAAAGACCTCCCTTCTCTCTTTCCACCTCCTTCTGTCCAGAGCTGCTAAGGAAAAATCTTTATTAAAGGTGTCTGGTTCATCCCGCCATTCCCGTCTGGGCCAGCCGCAATGTCGTTTGCCATTATAAAAGGAAATATTTATAAAAGAGTAAGCGTGGTGTTTTTTGCCGGCTTCAGGAAACTACCAATTGGAACCGTGCACCAAGCTTCTGACATTTCATAAGTGCCCATGTACTCGTATATATAACATAACATAATCAGCCTCTAATGTTCCCACTGCTGGGACACAGGCCTCCTCTCGGTGAGAGGGAGTGGGCCGTAATCCACCACGCGGCCCCAGTGCGGGTGGGCAGATGTAGCATGTCTTCGACTTTTTGGTTCTAGGACATGCCGGTTTCCTCACAATGTTTTCCTTCACCATTTTCAGAGCAGTGGTGATGAAATAACACACAAAGTAAAGCCTCTGTCTAAAGTCTGGGTTCGAACCTGCGACCTACAACTTATAAGTCACGGCCGTTACCACTTGGCCACCACTCCTCTCACTCGTACTCGTACTCGTATGAATCTTGTGAAATAAAATATTTTGAATTTGAATTGGGTATCAGGAATTTAAAAAAAAAAAAGAAAATTAAACAACAATTTTTTCAGCTCGGAGTCCGGTTGTGTTCTTTATAACTTTACTTAGCCACGAGCCCCTCATGGACAGGCCACATGATGAGTATCAAACAGTGACTTAATGGATGTTTTTTTTTTAATTCGGTATTGAGTACAGAGGCATTCGGTACACGGGAAGAACCCTCACCGTGCGATACCTCTGCCGTTTATTTCAACGAAGCTATTAAAGCTTACTCACTGATAATAGATTTCATAGAACTTCATCTTTCCATATTTTGCCGTTGATGATCTGGTATTTTATGTTAGTTTTGAAATTCCTTATCCTTATTCGCAACAATCATTAGTATGATTTATCATCATCACCATTTTACATTTAATTTATTAATAATTTTGGGTTTTTTTTGCATAATATCTATGCTTTTTTTTTTTCTGGTGGGAAATCATCTAGTGACCCCTCCCGCTCTGGGTGGAGCGGAAGGGAGTGTCAGACTCTTACTGACTAAAACCCACCCATGTTCCTTTCTTCGCCCTTTATGTTCCGGGGTAGCGGTAACCCTTTCGGACAATCCCGCTGACCCGGCAGGCTTCGGCCCTAAGGGGCCCCTCAAATTATGCTGACATCTCTTTGAGGCGCGCGTGGAACACTTACGCGCCGTCCGGCACGGGCCTGGTCCTGATCGGGCGGTGAGCTACCCATTGCTCTCCACCCGCAGGCCCGCGCCTACGGTGGCCGGTAGTCGTCACGCGACTCCCGACGCCCGGAGCGTCTCACGCGGCGGCTGGGACGGGAGGCTCTCTCCATCATCCGTCCCGCCACCTCCTTCGCTAGCATGACTGCTTCGCAGAAGGAGGCGACTGCCTCCCACTCCCTCTCGCCCCGGACCATGGCTTGCACCAGGGCCGGGCGCGAGAGGCCGCCGCCGCTGTCGATCGCCTCTACGAGGACACGGCGGTGCTCCGCCCAAGCGGGGCAGACCTCCACCGTGTGCTCCACCGTGTCCTCTGGGCGATCCTGGCAATGGTGACACCCGGGCGTTTCCTCCCGCCTAATGATGTGCAGGAACCTCCCGAAACTTCCGTGTCCGGTGAGGACCTGCGTCAGGCGGTAGGTGAGGGCGCCGTGGCGCCTCTCTAGCCACTCCTCAAAGAGGGGTCTTATCGCCGCTATCGCGGTGTGCCCTGCGCTGGGTTGCGACAGTCGCTCTTTCCATGTCGCCATGAGATCGAGCCGGAGATCCGTCCGCTCCGCCGCAATTTTCTGCGGGAGCGGACTTTCCCCCCGGCGTAGTGCCTCCGCGCGCCACTCATACCTACAGGCATAATATCTATGCTTGACATTATATTTTCTAAGCAATATTAAATGATTATTTTAGATCATGTTATACTATGGTAAAGTTAATAAAAATAAACGCAATGTAACATCATGCCTGTATCTCCCCGAAGAGGTGAGCATATGTGTATGTCAAACACTAAACTTGCTTTTCGCAAGTAATTTATAAAAGTCCCGTCTAATAGACCAGACCTGTGAATCAAGAATCCAACCCAGGACCTCACGCTCCAACTTCCTCGCTGATATTACATTACACAATTCTATGTATAGTCCACCTCGCAATTGCGTTACCACTTTTGAAAATAATTCCCAGTAGATTGAAACTTCAATAAGGTTGAAATTATCTAGTTGTCACATAGACAAATAGCACTAGTCGTTTTACGACGTGCAAGTCTCATTTAACCTTATAGTGGTAATGCAATTACGAGGTTGACTTCTTTATCGCACAAACTTCAGTTTCATATGAAATAAAAATAAAAATCATATAATTCAGACTAATTATGTCCATATTTTTTTAGTATTACATTATCTTAAAACTATGACAAGTTCTATTAACATTTTTAGGTAACAAAAATTTGAAAGAAATAATTGAAAATAAATTAATATTAAAATAAATGATAACAAATAAACTAAAACAAAAATTGAAATAGAACATTAAAAAAAAATAACATTAAAATAAAATTTTATATATTATGTAACATGCAGCATAATGAGAGAACCCGTAACAGTAAAGCGGTTGATAATGGTTCCATTTGGTGCAACCTTGATTGAGATGAACATCGCACTTTGTATGTAGGTAGGTATGTATGTTTGATATTTCATCAAAAGTGTGTGATAGGCATAGTGTCTTCATGCGTTATTTATTTCTTTTTTTTTAGGTATTTTTTTATATTTTTTTGTAATTTTGTATGTAGTGCTATTTATCTTTTAAGTGCACCAAATATGTTCTATGTTATGGGTTTAGTTTCCGCACTTAGTTCTTCAAGTGGACCATTGTGTGTGGGCCATAGTGGCCGTCGGTCGGACCAAATTAACGATTTATCTAACACATAGTAAAATGATGTACCTATATGGGACTTCATTAAACTCACAGAGTTGAGATTTCCCTGTAGTCAACACACTGCGAACCGTTATCAACGCAAACTGACATTTACACACGGACAAAATGAAACTAATCTTTATGTCAACACAATTAAGTCCATGTTTGTGTAATTTTCAGTTCGTTGACAGCAAATAATATATTGGTCAGTTAAGTAGTATATTATAAAACGAGAGTTTCGAAGCTGGAACATCATTCAACTCGAAGAAGTCTTCGTGAATTCATTAAAATAATAATTTGAAATAAAAATAATAATTCTAAAAATGAATTTCTCTCGCATATTGTTGTTCGTGTTCGCTTGTTTGGTTGCACTGTGCGCTGTGTCGGCGGCGCCTGAGCCCAGGTGGAAGGGGTTCAAGAAATTTGTAAGTAGTTTTATATTTCTTTATTACTAAGTACGGACGCCAGCACATCAAGTTACTACAATCTGTCAAATTTCTTTAATAGATTTTCAACTTTATCGCTAAAGCATTAAGGTTCAAGGTTGATTGGGAAAATTTGACAGTTTCGGGTAGCTTGACCTGCTGGCGTCTGTACAAGAACAGAAGAACTGTCTCTTCAAATAGTCAACTGCAGCTTTGAGTTAGCGGTTGCAAGTGTGGCTATTGAACATAATAATAATATATGAGGTTTGGGTTCGATGCTCAGGACAGGCACAGTAGTGTGACTAGATCTTTACAAAAATAACCTTTACCGTGAATGAACAGTAGTAAGTTCTAATCCCGATTAAGAATTTAATTAACAACATCAGTCATAGTAATGGCTTTAGAACTGCACATGGCGTAACATACTATCAATCTGAATCTGAATCATTTTGAAGGATACTGCTAGTCCATTGCTTCATATGTTTGAAAAATTTGTCTGCTCATCAACATAAATAACGCAATGAATGTTGTTGAACTGTCAAAATTAAAGCCATTGCTACTGATTGTGTGTTACGGAATTACCCCGGCGTTCAATGTACTTAGCGACTATAAGAAAGCCCATTTTAAGCATTAGAACACCTTTAACTATTAAAGGATTTTCCAGAATTTTGTTAACATTATCTTCTGTTTATCCTTCCAGGAGAAAGTTGGCCGCAACATCAGAGACGGCCTCATCAAGGCTGGGCCAGCCATTCAAGTCCTAGGAGATGCCAAAGCTTTAGGATAAACTTCTGTCACTACAGTATTGTTAATTAAGGATTAATTTAAGTAAGAATGAGCACGCGTTGTGTGCGTGAGGTCATGTTTATATGTTTGTGTGTAATTTATAATACCTGTACATAAATGCTGTGAAAATAAATTATTGTTAAAGTTATGTCTGTTTTTTTTTTGTTAAATGAGCCAAATCAAATCAAATTCATTCGTAGGTAAATGTAGGCTTTATTACAATAGGATGTTATGATAAGATGGGAAGTGCGCTAAATTTTACTCGAGAGCATATAAATAGTAATAAAATTAGCTGTGTCGAAATCACAGACACACATTTTCAAATAAAATAACTCAATCCATTACGCACTAACACACAATTACGTATGTCAAAATAATAATCCTGCTCTTGACCTCTATCATGTCTGATGGAATGCGATGGATGAGGTCTATATTGGAACGAGCGTGCCCAGAAGATGCCTGTTCACTCTTGCTTTTTTCTTACTTATAAAATTGTTCAAATCTCTAGTGCCACAGGATCTTTAAGCACTTGTATAACATTGACGGGAGGCGTTGTTCCATCAGATTGAAAAATGAAGTGTGTTACGGAATTGCGTACACACTTTTTTTTATGGGAAATCATCAAATAACTTTTCCCGCTCTGGGCGGAGTTCCGGAGTCCCGTTTTACTGACTAAAAGCCACCCGTGTTCCTTGAGTTGGGGGCCACGGTAACTCTTTCGAACAACCCACTTCCTTTTTGCAAACTAAAATAACGAATAAAATTAAATTATCTACTTCTTAGCTTGTCCGTGGCAATCTAAATTGGTGGAGTCGGCCCTATATTGCCATGGTCACGCTAAGAAGTGGATAATTTAATCATCAGCCATGTCATTTCTAAAATAAAATTGGAAAGCTTTTGGTTACCAAGCCAGCAGTTACATCAATATAATAATAATAATAATAATTTTAATTCAAGTAACAAGACTCGTAGCGTTAGTAACAATATACTTACAAACTATATTAGTAATACACTCACAAAACAAAACCAAAAATAGAAAACAGATTGTGACATCACTGCTGCACGGTGACAGGCCCAGCCGAAACCCTGCAGCAGTGGTTCACAAACGCACAATCAAGCCTGCTCGCTATCATAGACAGGATGCTGTTGGCGCTGCCCCGCACCCTACGGACCAAGGATGCGCACCGCTTCCGCATCACGGTGTAAAAACAGTCCACGTGAGCTTCAGCGAACATCCCTGACGCGCTGCAGTACCGAGGCAACCCCATCAACACCCTGAATGCATTATTGTACTGGATGCGAAGGGCGCCGTATGATTTTTGAGTATAATGAACCCACAGACTGCAAGCATAAAAGGACGTACAGTAAGCACTAAATATAGTGCGCTTGACCTCTTTAGAGGCACGCCTGAATCTGCGGGCAATCATCTTAGCTCTCACACACAGCGCCCTCCGCTCCCTGTCAATATCCTCATCGTCTTTGAGGCCAGTGGTCAATAAGTGACCCAGATATTTAAATCGGTCTACCCTCACAAGGGGTATACCGTTCAGCTTAACTGAAGGTACTGCTTCCGGGTATTTACCCCTGGCCCCAAAGACCATGACCACACTCTTCTTAACATTATATGCCAAACCATGTAGTCTGGCATATTGCTCGCAAGTGGCTACGAGTGTCCTAAGCCCGCAGATTAAATTAATATAGTCACGGTAATCCTACTTCCTGCTAATATTATAAACGTGAAAGTTTCTATGGATGGATGGATGGATGTTTGTTATTCTTTCACGTTAGAACTACTGACCGGATTTGGATGCAATTTGGCACACAGATGGTTTATAATCAGGATTAACACATAGGGTACTTTTTATCCCGATATTCCTACTGGATCGAAACTTATGCGGGTGAAAACGCCGGGCGCTACTAGTATTATCTATATATAGTATTGGTAACACAAAAACATTATCTACATCATAATAATTTATATTTTTATCATCATCAGTTTTAATCAAAATGTCCAAAATCTTTGTAAATCTGACCAAAACCGCAAAATTGTGGAAATGAACAGCAAATTAATGCTCAGTGCGATGTCACACATAATATTATAAAGTAATCCCTGGTGGAATGAGTTTGGCAGATAACCCCGATCCAATGAGGTTATATGGCTAGCAGTTTAAATGAACGGTCATACAGATTGAGTCGTTTATGATGATATGGATGAAATTGCTTTCAATTCTAGTGAAAACAGTCTTGTTTGAGCCAAATATTGTGATAATGGCAATCTAAATAAAGTAGTGAGAATTTATTTATTTTAGGGTGTTCCCTCCTGGGGAATTCAGGGGGTCTACTCCGAAGTGGTATTGGCCGAATGTTCGGCCGTTTCCTGCTACGAAATTACTATTTGGTTCGGTCGGTCCCGATACTACACTCCTACACACTTTCGAATATTGACTATGGTCCCGACCCAGCTTAGCCGATCCGAACTTTTTTCGCATTTTTCAATAATATTCGGTTCGGCCATGTGTCAGTCCGATCCGATCATTCGCACTTCGTAGTAGACCCCTATTCAATGTTCTATCCAAAAATGAAAGATGATAGAATATTAATACTAGCTTAACACTAGCTTCTGCCCTGACGCTATTGCGGCAGGCCAAGACGAAGATGGCGGGACGCGCTTGACTCCTACCGAGAATTGTGTGAAAGAAAGAAAATACATTTATTTGCGGCAAACATGACATTCAATCAAACAACTTTATTTTTTGTATATAGATATATGTACATTGACCCACTGATCCAATGGAGTTGTGGACACCATTTTTGCCTGTCTTGAAGTCAAGTTTGAAGTAAGTTCTATGGAAAAAGGTTTAACAATCAATCTGTCTATCCTTTTTCCAACTAAGTATTTCAGTTTAGCCGTAAGCAGCTGAATACCAGTATTTTACATAGAGCGATTGCCTATCAGACCTCCACAACCCAGTTACTGGATAACACGGTACCCCTTGGTAAGACTGGTTTTGTCAGACTTTTGTTCTTCATGTGATTTCCGCGGCACGGAGGAGTCTCGATATGTGAAGTATGGTCACCCATCCACGAACCGACCGCGGCAAGCATAGCTAAATCTTCGTTCGACCTGTGCGGCTGTTATCATTTAGCCATGAGGCTTACAACCTCCCATAATATCCAGTTTTTAACTGCAAAATCTCCAAGCTATACAAGGTTGTTTGGCCACAATAATGTTACCAAAGATTGTATACTAAAGATACCACTTTGATGTTTCTCGTAAAATACGAAGGCGAGTTCCATTGGCGGTAAAAATACGACATCTAGAACCATTTCGGTCCCTAGGTTGTAATGTAGAATGAGTTATAACACTTTAATGATAGCATATTTACTGCTTGTATGAGTACTGTTCCGTTGGTCTCGTGGTCGAAATTGTTACTGCTGAGCATGAGGTCTTAGATTCGATTCCCGGTCCTGCAAAGTGTTATTGGGCCTCTTCTCATACAGAGAAGGCATTGGTCATCATGCTTATTCAAGACAGATTGGCGAATTTCAGACCTATATTAACTATAAGTCCTGCAGGTGTCCTCACCATGTTGTCCTTCACCGTTATCAGTAATGTCCATGATAGACTCAAAAAGTATACATATGACCTGGTCTCATTGGTCCGGATTTTATCCACTGGGAATTTCTCTGTAGCAGCCTGGAGTCTGGTTTGGTGTCCGGTTGCTGGCTCCACGCTGCTTTAGGCTCCACGTGGGCCTAACCATTCGGGGAATATAGGCGTAAGGTTATATGAATATGTGAAGTATATTAGTACTGCTGTCTTTAGATGTTGCTTGCGATTTCGTGCTCTGTGGTCAAGGAAAACCATGTAGTAGTATCTACAAACGCCACATGCGAACTACGCATCATACTGACGTCACGCAAAATCCTGTATCGCGCAAGCAGTGTTTACCGCGCAATCAGTATATATACAACAGCCCGACATGACCCGCCAGACGCTACACCCGTCTGGTCGGAGGATCCTCTTTTCTATGGAGGATGAGTGAACTTTACATCCTGTTCCTCATACCTCTATAATCATGTCATTAATAGTCAATCAACTAAGCCTCCAAGTCTATTAAGTCCACTGTTATGCGACTCCCAGGCTGCGCCACAACACCCTGTCCTCCGCCTTCTGCATCCAGTCTGTCTCAGCCACCTTATTTAGGTCCTCGGTCCATTTAGCCTGGGGGCGTCCCGCACTACGCAGTCTCCACTCCAGGACTCGTTTACTCCACCGGCCATCGGTCCTTCGACAATGACATGGCCAGCCCACTGCCACTTCAGTTTGCGTACTCTGCGAGCTATATTGGTAACTGCAGATCGTTTCAGAACAAGTTTACTCCTGATTTTATCCAAAGAGACTCCGGCCTTAGCTCGCTCCATAGCGCGCTGAGCGACCTTCCATCAATCAAACACATCAAAAAATATTTCTCTTCAAATTCTAGCGAATGATATGACTAAAAAGTATAATCTTTCTGACATTTTTATCTTTACATTAAAAAAAATTCCGGTTCTCTTTTCCATTAATTTCATGTAGTGCATACTTTTGAAAATTCAGGTGTTGGATACATTTTGAACGATATATTCTACACCCAAGCGGTGTTTTCAATAGTAAATATATTACATATTTTACCTGCTTTGGTGGTGAAAGGCGTAAATACAATATCCTTAGGAAATTCAATTTCCTTGTGTATCAAAAGTAACATAATATTTTCTCTACCCAAAGGAACATCGCATTTTGCAATCTATTAAATCGTTTTTGGGAAGACAGCTGGTATTTTACACCTTTTATGGAGGTAATGATGTGTATGATAAAATACAACTTTGATAACATGGAAACTTTGGGAGGTGGTAAAATTGAAGTACGTACGGTAGGTACCGCGTCTTTATTTGCTAACTAGCTGTGCCCGCGACTTCGCGTGAATGTCAGAAAAAAAAATTGGATTTCATCGGTTTTCTTTTTTTTGCGCGGAATCTTTTTCTTTTTCTAAAACAAAAGTAGCCTTAGTTACTCCTTATAACATCAGCTATTTGCCAGTGAGCCTGGTCAGAATCGGTCCAGCCGTTTCGGAGATTAGCCGGAACAAACAGACAGACAGACCGAACCTTTACATCATTTAGTTAAAAGCGCTTAATATTTTGACAATACCAGCAGACACTCCAATTTAATTTATTTTTCTGTATAGTATATTCATAACATCACGCTTTTAATCCGCGAAGGTTAAGGCAGAGGTATACGAACCTATAGTTCATCAACATTTCACCAGTTACGTGTATATAAATAAATATTGCTTTATTACTCGCAAGGACAACTGCTGAGCATGAGGTCCTGGGTTCGGGTCCAAGGTCGGGCAAAGTGATATTGAGATTTTCCATAATGATTTTTTCAGCAGCAGCCCGGAGACTGAATTTGTGCCCGGTTAATTTCAACAGGCTCGCCCCCTGTTACATGCAACTTAAACATTACACTTAATAGAGAAACATATATTGAGATAGGAGGGCTTAAAAGTACTGCTTATTACATTTAAAGAAATTGAGAGCAACTTAAAAGAAATGGGACGGTTGTTACCAGCAAATTAAAATATAATAAGCCATTATGAACTCAGAGATTAGAAGAACAAAAATCTGTTGCGCCAACCACAAGTAACATGGGACAAAGAGAGGAAGACAATGATGGTGAAGAAACTGTATGGACCAAAGCGGTCTTATTACAAGGTTTTTCTAAAGCCAGTTGTTGTAATAAGAATGTAACTTTGATTGAAATACAGTTCTTTATGCAGAACTGACGACTCGATGCGTTACAAGTCGTCAGTTGTGTATTAAAAACTTTACCGGAGTCGGGATAAAGTTCAAAATTAAAAAGCCTCCATGTTTGAAGCCTCCGGGGTAATTGCGTAACGGATTAACAGTAGGAATGGCTTCAATTTTGCAAGTTCAACAACATTCATCTAGTTTTTTATGTTGTTGAGCAGACTTTTTCGAACATATATGAAGCAATGGTTTAACGATATACTTCAAAATTATTCAGATTGTGATTGATTGCGTGTTACGTGATTGGGGTGGAAATAAGGAAATTCGAAAAGTCAAGTTTACAACATCAAAACAAAAAATGACAAAGTTACAATGTCCAATGAAATAAACAGATCAACATCTGCCTAGCCTTTTCCCAACTATGTTGAAGTCGGCTTCCAGTCTAACCGGATGCAGCCGAATACCAGTATTGTACATAGAGCGACTGCCCTATCTTACCTTCACAACCCAATTACTGGGTAAAACGATACCCCTTGGTAAGACTGGTTGTTAGATTTTCTAGCTTCTGACGACTCGTAACGACTGTCAAGATCTACGAATGACAGCCGGACCAACGGCTTAACGTGCTTTCCGAGGCATGGAGGGGTCTTGGTATGTAAAGATGGTCACCCATCCACGGACCAACCGACGCAAGCATAGCTTAACCTGATCGATCGACCCGTGCGGCTGTTATTACTTAGCCACAAGCCAATGAAATAAACAGATAAAAGCTTTATTTTCTTATGTGCCGATTTCTAAGATACTTGTGAAATAAAGGCTTTTCATGTAAAACTATAAAAAGACGAATGAGTATTTCCCCTCATATCGTCTATCTATCACTCGGAATGACAGATATTCCTTGTTTACAACCGAAATAAAATCTATTACCCTATATCCGGTCCGGATATTTTCGGAGCAACATTTTGTGTCGGTCGACCTAAAGAAGGTGGCTCGGGTATACTGGATGCGGAAGGCGGGGACAGGGTGTTGTGGCGCAGTCTGGGAGAGGCCTATGCCCAGCAGTGGACTGTGATAGACTGAGTTGATTTATTGAACATTGTTTTAGGCCCATCGTCCACGATGCTACTCAATAATAACGTGAAACCGTGGGGCTTTAAGGTTCATGCCCGTAGCGACATTGGAAACAGTTTCTTTGTTCACTGCTCGTGGAAAAAACACCCTGAAGTGAAGTAACGCATTTTGTTTGTACTTTCTTAATCATTTTCCTTTTTCCTTTTCAAAAGAAAAGACAGGAACTCGACATACGTTATAAAAGTATGTATTGGTTACTCGGAAGGAAATCCTGCCTATCAATACACAATAAAATTATAATATACAAGCATATTCTTATGCCAATTTGGACGTATGGCATCCAACTTTGGGGCTGTACTAAACGAAGTAACGTTAAAATAATCCAACAATTCCAAAATAAAGTACTCAGGGATGCTGTAAATGCTCCATGGTACATTAGAAATGACGACCTCCACCGTGACCTTAAAATGGAATCCGTCACCACCATCATTCAAAAATTTGCTGAAACCCACGAACACAGACTTCACCGACATCTCAATGTCGAGGCAATTCAGCTGCTAGACAACACGGACTTAGTGCGTAGGCTAAAGAGAACTAAACCATTTCAATTAGTGTAGTATTTATATAGTGAATGAATAATAGTGCGATGCTAATGGTGCTATACATGTAACACATGAACAAAGTGTTTTATCAATTACCAGACCCTAAGAAAGTGCTACGAAACTGTGTAAAAGTGCAAATTGACATTATTCTTAGTTATAACATAATCTATCTCGTAAAATATTAAGTTAGAGTTAAATTACTTATTAGTCTGTTAGGCTAGATTGTAATCAATTACTAGGAACACTAGTTCTTATTAATAAAAAAAAAATAAAAAAATAATTTTCCTGCCATTTCCTATTTGTTGTGTGATATATTGTATGCAAGCAAGCTGAAGTGACAATGGGCCAGCCATATTAGCCGTAGAACCGATGACCGTTGGGGTAAACGTGTTCTTGAGTGCAGACCGCGAATCGGCGAACATAAGATAGGACGCCCTCAGGCTAGGTGGAGCGACGATCTTGGCAGGATGGCTGGTAGCAGCTGGATGAGAGTTGTCGAAAATCGAGTTGAATGGCGTGCAATAGGAAAGGCCTATGTCCATCAGTGGACTGCTTTAGGCTGATACATATATTTGAGTAGACTCGTGGACGACGGGCCTTAGGATAACAAACATCAGTTTAACAAAAGGGTACGACGTATCTCGCGTCAGCAGACATTGTAGGTTGACATAATTGAAAACTATGCAGAATTATATTAGGTTTAGAAGTTAAGTTCTTTTAGTTACGTTACGATCTAAAATATAATGTAGGGGAAGAGATGCTTTTTTTTTTCTGGTGGGAAATCATCAAATGACCCCTCCCGCTCTGGGTGCGGAGCGGAAGGGAGTGTCAGACTCTTACTGACTAAAACCCACCCATGTTCCTTCGCCCTTTATGTTCCGGGGTAGCGGTAACCCTTTCGGATAATCCCGCTGAGGGGAAGAGATGCTTAAAGCTAAATTAGAATCTAATCCAATTGTGTTTTTGTTAATCGTGATTACAAGATTAACTTGATGGAATTTGGCCTTGTACAACTTGTATTACCTTTTTAAATATAAACTAAATGTAGTAAAATAAATATTTCATCTACACTGCTTCAAGGATCATTTGGCACTCGAATGACGTTGATAGGAGGGCGCTGTTGGTAAACATTTGTGCAAGACAATGGACCAGCTGCCTATGCTGTAAAAATGTCACCGTGAAAACTTATATGAAGTGAGCTTAAAGTGAAATATAATTCCTCCTAATGTTAGGGATTGACACTATTGACAGCTCACTTCACCCAAGCTTTCACGGTGAGAATTTTGCAGAATAGTCCGGCTGTAATCTCGATGAAAATTGTGCTTCGTCGTGTCGATGGCACGACAGTGCATGACATTAATCTAGATGAATAAACAAAGTCTTTCATTTTCTTAATATAGGGAAATAAGATTTTAACAATAATATTGGATTAGCAATTATATCATAATCAGTGGCTTGTATTGCAAATTCTTAAGCCTTCCCGTCATTGGTCCATGGCCTTGACTGCGATCAATAGACAAAAGTGTCAACATTTTATGCATGAGTACGAGTCTTTTGACTATGTGTATCTTATGTCTTTTTTCGTTTTTTCTTATTTTTTTTATTTTTATTATTGTAATTGTGCGTTTTGTTTGTGCAGAATAAAATATTTTTCTTTCTTTCTTTCTTTAGCATGTCCTAGAATCAAAAATTAGAAAACATGTGTCTTCTACCAACCCGCACTGGGCCTGTGAAAGGAGGAGGTTTTCATGTCGACGCGTAGGTATTTGTTTTTTAACGTATGACCACGCCTAACTTTTTACAGAGTCATCCGATTTTAACGGTTCTTTTTTTATTGGAGAGTGTTGAGCGACTCAACATCGCCGCGCGCTGGTTGCAGCGAACGAGGGGTGCGGGGACAGCGGGAAGCCATCCGGCTCGAAGGATCAAACACCGCCACGACAGTCAGCTGTTGCTCGCCTTCATGCATGGCCGCGCTTGCGCGTTTTATGAATCACTTAATCTTGTATGAATCACTTAATCTTGTATTTACATTTTAACCAACCGTTGGTATTTCTTTTCTTTTCTTTATTCATTATACTTCTAGTTATACTCGTACAGTCCGCTATCCTTTCATTTTGATCCACCACGCCATTCCGTTGCGATCAAAGAGGGAATTACTAATTTTGAGTCGGCGCCGAAGGCGCCAAGTACAATGATGACAGCTTCATTGATCTTCGTTGATTGTTTGTTGGGAATAATCGTGTTCATAACGTTGAAAAAAAAAATGGCGGCGGGCGGAGTTTCTCGGAAATTTTTAGCTTACCCTTTTTTGCCCTTTTACTGAACTACATTAATTCTTTATCGTACACTCAGAGAATTTAATTTGTTTATAATAATAATAACTTTATTTCGGGTGGCATAGACCCATTAAAACCTTAACCTGGTACATATTTAATCAACAAAAAAAAAATGGCATGACTCGCCACACCTGACATGACCCTGACCTGACCTGATTTTGATACGGACACTCAAAACGTGCAGCTATTGCGTTAAGAATGCCACTGTTGCTACCCCGCATACGGGCCAGCAGGGAAGCTGCTTTTTTGCACATGATGACCTGGAAACCATCAGTGCGCGCTTCAGCAAACATCCCAGACGCGCTGCACCGCCACGGCAGACCCAACAACGTCCTGAACGCATTATTGTACTGAGTGCGCAGGGCTCTGTAGGGTCGCTGCGTATCTACAGAGTTATTGGTAAAACACCAACAACCTCTTAAGAGGTCATTGTACTCATCATTATGAACAACTTTTACTATGGGACCAAACCAGAAATCGCGAAAAAAAAACAGCTATTTCCTACATTTATGTTCGTCTAACTCGTCAAAATGTAGGGAACAGCTGATTTTTTATTTCTGGTTTGATCCCATAGTAAAAGTTGTTCATAATGATGAGTACAATGACCTCTTAAGAGGTTGTTGGTGTTTTACCAATAACCCTGTATATCTCACCCACAGGCGGCTTGAGTAGAAATACTGGCAATAAGCTTATATTACCCTTTCCCTGAGTTTACAAGGCATTGTTCCTATGTAAAGTTAATAAAACTAAAATAGCTCCCGCTATTTATTTAGACGTGAAAATTTGCAATATGTTCCACGCCAGGATACGCTATACTCGTATCCTTTAGAACGCAGGTGTATGTAATAAGCCAGTTTTCATCGTGATATGGTTTATCTCAACCTTTATAATATTTTATTATAACATTGTCGTCGTCTACTGCTAAATCACACGCTACTGCTAAAGCACGTCTTCAATAATGACTGCTGGTTTCAAGTCAATGAACTCGTCAACTTTTTGCTTCTTTCTTAGTTATAAAGGTGCGCGTAATTACTCGTACCTACTTTTATATTTATTGTTATTGTTATTTTTTTGGGTTCCGTAAGTCTTAATAAAAAAAACGGAACCCTGATAGGATTACTCGTGTGTCTGTTTGTCCGTCACATCCAATTTCTCCGAATCTACAGGGCCCTAATTCACTATGACAACATAACAACTCCTTTCCTTACTTCGAAACCAAGTCAATTCCTTAGCAAATCATGCCAATCTTGGGTTCATTTCGCGCGGTTTCGTTCATTGTGTCATAGAGAATACAACCTCTAGGGCCTTATTCTTGTAAGTGATCATAGTGAATTAGGGCCCTGAACTGATTAAGTTGACATTTGGTAGGTACACATACGAATTTCTGTGACCCTATTACTGAAAAAATACAGAAATTAGTTATCCTAGAAAGCTGAAATTTGATATGCAGGCTAGGATTTGCACAATAAACAATAGAAAAATTAAGACATCTGTAACTTTCACCCTTTCATCCCCGTATTGGGGGGTGCAGGTCTGTATATAAAGTAAAACCTCTAGGGTGCTTCCCGAAGTTCTATAAAGGCTAGAATTTGCACCCAAACAACAACAAAAATAAGAAATTTGTAATTTTCAATCTTCAATTCCTTTAGAGGTTCAAGTCGGTATGTCTTACGGATAATAGGTATCCCTTCTTCCATTTCTTATGAAATATTTATATTACCGATATAGCATTTCATCCCCTACTATAGATAGGTACTTATTCTAATGTTTCCCGGAAAGTCCATATTCAGTAGGCGTATACACGATGATACGGTACTTTCGATCCGAATAATCCCAGTAAAGTTCAAAGGCTCTTTCCATTCTGTGTTTCTGTGTGTAGGAGAATCCTTTTAATGTTGGCGTGAAATATTGTCTAGCTATTTTTACATCTACCTATAATTATTTATGAGATACTGTAACGCTCTGTTAAATACTGGTATTCAGCTGAATCCGGTTAGACTGGAAGCCGACCCCAACATAGTTGGGAAAAAGGCTAGGCAGATGATAATGATGACTGTAACGCTCTGTTGCTATTTTGGTAGGCTGTGCTTTTATTTTCAATGTTTTCATAAAAGCCATTCCGGCCAATTGAAAACCGAAAACGAAATTTGGTGAGCATTGGTCGATAGTGACTGAGTGCTGTCCAAGGACTGGGAGACGACGTCTCGTTCGTCCGGCGGCGTGATGGGCGGACGATAGTATTGCCATCGCGGGTAGAACCTGCATGAGGCTGGCACAGGTATGTAGAGATTGGTATATGTAAATAGGGGCCCGTGTTCCGCAGTTGGTGAAGTTGGGCTGTGGATGATTATTATTATTATTTTATTTAAATTAAAAGATTGACTCCATTAATTTAAAAACAAATAATTTAAAATGTACAGACGCCAGCACATCAAGCTGCTACAAACTGTCAAATTTCTTTAATAGATTATCAACTTTATGGCTATAGCATTAAGGTTCAAGATTGATTGGGAACATTTGACAGTTTCGGGTAGCTTGACCTGCTGGCGTCTGTACTTTATACTTTTCTGAATGACTTTACTGTGTCAAATAATCTGATATTATATGTAAGAAAAATAATAAATTTCATGGATTTTCTTATTAATTATTTCTGAACTTCTAAATGAGTTATCAAAACGCACTTTTACTTAAGAATCGGGTCGTCACGTCAACTGGAGACTAAGCATCATACTTTGCATGATTCACTGAAACGTAAGAAAAATGCTAAGTAATCGAACTAACTTCAACAGATTCGATGTGTATTGAACAGAAAAAATGTCCTTCTGCTTATATGTTACCTATTATCATCATCTGCCTAGCCTTTTCCCAACTATGTCGGGGTCGGCTTCCAATCTAACCGGATATTTGCAGCTGCAATTTTGCAGCTGAATACCAGTATTTTACATGGAGCGACTGCCTAACTGACCTCCACAACCCAGTTACTGGGTAATATTGATACCCCTTGATAAGACTGGTTGTCAGGCTTTCGGGCTACTGACGACCGTAACAACTGTCAAAGATCCACGAATGACAGCCGGGACCAACGGTTCAACGTGCTTTCCGAGACACGGAGGGATCTTGGTATATGAAGATGGTCACCCATCCACGGCCCAACCGCGGCAAGCGTAGCTTAACCTGATTTATCGACCCGTGCGGCTGTTACTTAGCCACAAGCCCCCTTAGATATTATTATTAATCTGACATATTTAAAGGGGCAAAGAAAACTCTTAAAACAAACTAAACAATACAACCAAAAACTTTTTTTTTTGTTAGCTTATACTGTGTCCCATTGCTGGGCAAAGGCCTCCCTTTTTTTCTCCCAAACCTCCCTCTCTTGTGCGATCTCTTTACATGTTGGTGCTGCAAACCTTATCGGATCGTCACATCACCATCGCCGTGGTCTATCTCGACGGCGCGGCGATGTCCTCCTCAGGCGTCCAGTGAGTGATGACCTTTGAGCATCTCTCTCTTCACCACAAATAAAGTTATACATTTTATTATTATTTAAATGCATTGTGTTATTTGATAAATAAAAGTTATGTCTACAGTCGACCGCTCGTCAGTGATTCGCCATCATCAGCCTATAGCAGTCCACTGCTGGACATAGATCTCTCTTATTGCAAGCCATTTAACTCGATTTTCGGCAACTCTCATCCAACTGCTACCAGCTATCCTGCGAAGATCGTCGGTCCACCTAGCCTGAGGGCGTCCCACCTTACGTTTACCGATTCGTGGTTTCCACGCAAGAACACGTCTACCCCAACGGTCATCAGTTCTACGGCTAATATGGCCGGCCCATTGCCACTTCAGCTTGCTTATTCTGTGAGCATCTTCGAGAACTTTAGTTCTCTACCGGATCACCTCGTTGTGGATTTGATCCCTCAGAGAGACTCCAATCATTGCCCGATCTGTTCTGTGGCCCATTCCATAGCTCGCTGAGTGACCTTGAGCGTCGTCATTTATTGAATACGTCAAGCAATATCGTACATTGTATAATCCGGAGTCAAAAGACTCTTCTTTTCCTATGACGATTGTAACCCTCCTCTGAACTCTCGTCATAGCTCTTCTCTTGTTCTTCCATTGTGTCCGATTAACTCGACACTCCAGCACTAACTGATCATCACTAATATAGTTTCAGCTTATTTTTCGGTGGACCGACAACTTTATTCTAGTTTAGCTAAGCTGAGTTCACTGAGCTTAGTTCTTAATTAGTTTAGCCGGCAGTGGACGATCGGCTTTATCGTCGTTTTGTCGTCTCCACATTGTATATTGTGCCATAACAATTGGGAACCACTGATTCAAAGAGTCATGTTCACCAATAATTATATTCGCAGACATGTGACTCACAAGAACCGCCTATATAATAGTTGAAATAATTGAATCTCCAAACATTGCATTTCAGTCCTTAAAAAATGAAGTCTTGTTTTAAATATTCTGTGTTACTATTCTGCCTGAATTTTGTTGGTGAGCTGATTTGTACTTGGGAGATTAAATCGAACTGCCTGAGTTGAACTACTTTGTTAAATTATCTTGTTTGTATTTTAGAGGGATCATTCAGGTGTGACTATAAATACAGTTCAAAAGCGAAAGCATGGTTCAAACCCTTCATTGTACCAGCGACTTGGTTCGATGCCCGACTGCGATGCTCACTGGAAGGCAAGTTATGTATTTATTTATAATATCTTATACCGACCTTGCTTTTTCCACTTTTCATGTCTCCTATAAGAAAAGTGGAAAAAACAAGGTTGGTCGTGATTGCAACTGTGATTGCTGATCGTGGGTGTTGGGTACATTTTTAACTTGGGCACACTTTACCCAACTTAGGAATGTTTTTGGGTTTTAGTATTAGAAATTATTCAATAGTAGTCACACCTGCAATTACATTTAAGTTTAACAAGTGCCAAGTGTACGTACATAACTGCCTGCCCCTTCGAAATTTTAATCTTAAATATAATCTCTCTTTGACTTCATCTAATCTTTTTGACTTTCTGTAACTAATATTTGACTAATTAGCAGTTAAACTGCTAATTAGTCAAATTATTACTATCCAAAATTCAATGTATTTATAGTTATCAAACAAACTAACCAAAACCGTAAAAATGTATTTGCACGACGGAAAGGCAGAATATTATGAACTTTAAAAACTATGTAACATCTCTGTAACAATATTCTGACGAATATATGGACTTACTAATTAAAGGCGTGATGTTTTTTGTGTTGTCATCAGGTGCAGTTCTAGCTTCCCCAACCACACCAGAAATACAAGCTGAAATGAGAAACATCATAAACAACTCCAATCCGGAATATATATTTTTTACCGGGATTCATGCCACTGTCTCTCCAGGAGATTATTATACAATTGAAGGTTAGTCAATTATTAAAGAGTATAATATTACTAAGATTAAAACAAGCAGAGTTGATGATAGAGAAAATGATCCAAAATAATAATAAATCTTCATGCGCTTGTCCCATGTTACTTAGGATCGGCGCAACACGTTTTCTTCTTCCATTATCCCCTGTCAACCGTTGTGACGGTTGACAGGAACGGTTTAAGGACGGGTGTGTGCTATCAACTACCTTTTCTTTTATGTCATTCCTCACAGAATCCATCCATTTTTTCTTTGGCTTTCTTCTAACTCTCCATGTATCTACATTTATATTTATCACTCTATCAGCATATCTATCAAATATTGTAAGTATTCATCACTATTTCAAAAGAACTTTAAATTTAATTAGTGTCGTTTATTTGACACACATAAAATAATGGTCTTTCTTGTACCTAGTACACTCATAACATTCCCGTTGGTCTCGTGGTCACAAGTGCAACTGCTGAGCGTGAGGTCCTGGGTTTTATTCCAGGGTTAGGCAAAGTGTTATTGAGTTTTTCCATTAGGAATTTCTTAGTAACAGGCCGGAGTTTGGAAGTTAGCGGTGTGATACCCCCGTGCCTCGAAAACCACGTTAAGCCGTTGGTCCTGCGCCTGATCTCTCTCCGGTCGTGACGGATTGCCGTCCCATCGGATTAAGAGAGCGCAAGAGGGAGTGCACACAGGTGCACTCCCTCTTGCGCTGACCTGTGTCTCCGCACACATGTGCACCATAATATTTCCCGCGCCAAAGGCTAGTCTCCGTTGAGATTGAACGCCGTGGCCGAAATATGGACTGGAGGACTTTATTTACATTCAAAGCAATCCCAAATTAAAATGAATAAATCTCTGACCATGCAATGAGTTCTCTCCTTCCCTGTAAAAACAGAAGGATAAACGAGAATAAATCTATCTAAGAACTATCTTTTTGTTTCCTCAAAATATTTGTTCTTAATGCGACATAATTCGTAATATAATTTTATTAAATTAAAAAGTTACAGTTAAGTCAGTGTTGGAAGGCCACTCACAAGGACCGACGACCTTGTTAAAGCCGCAGGAACCCGTTGGATGCGAGAAGCACGGAACCGGTCGAAGTGGAGGTGCTTGGAGGAGGACTGTGTCCAGCAGTGGACGTCCTTCAGCTGAAATGATGATGATGATGATGAAAAAGTTAAACATAACACACTAATTATGTTTAGTTCTCATGTATAAGTAGACTTATACAGATTTACAAATTACAGGTATACCGCTCTCGAAAATTCCAGTATCTTGGGCTAAAAATGAGCCTGATAATAAGGACAATAAGGAAAGCTGTATCACTTTTAATGGTGTTGGAGAAGTAGCAGATAATCGCTGTGATTTGACTCGCCCTTACATCTGTTACCGCGCCGAGAGCTTTCAAGTAGGAGTCAGTGAGTGTGGTACTGTCGATCCAGGTGAATATACTCTGAGGGATGGGTTGAAGTCTTTTCCATCCAACTGATATAAAATATGTACAGTCCCTTTTATTCATACTGTAGCGGTATCTACAACGCCACATGCGAACAACGCGTCATACTGACGTCACGCAAATCCTGCATCTCGCAAGCAGAGTTTACCGCGCAATTAGCATAGATACAATTTCCCAACATCAATCGTTGGGTAATTGCCCGCCAGACCCGAACACCCGTCTGGTCGGAGGATCCTCCCTTTTCTATGGAGGATGAGTGTACTTTACACCCCGTTCCTCATTCCTCTAAACTGGTGACCCCGAGCATGAACGTCAGCGCAGCCTTCGTGCACATACTTCAGCGTGACGTCATCATCATCACTCCCGCAAGCTTTAGTGCTAGTGCTAGTGCTTAGTGTTAGTGTTGTGTGGCTTAGTGTGTTATAATATTATGAACTTTCTGTCTGCTATTTCTTCACTTCTTAGCAGCTGAATGGACCGGGATAAAATTTAGCACCATGTAAACCGTTCCCTTCTGCAATGACGCGAACAAAACAATATTAATATGTAACATTTTCTTTTTAGAATACAACTTGGATAAAAGAACTGACAAATGCTACAAGTTTCATACAACTCCACGAAATTTCTCCCGAGCCTTCCTCGCATGTGCAGCTGAAGGCGGCCATCTTGCTATTATAAACAGTGACACCGAAGCCACAGTGCTAAGAGAACTCTACGCCAAATATCCAGATTCGAAGGTGGTGGGAACTTTTCGGAAAGATATAGCTTTAATCGGTTTTCACGATTCGGGCGAAAATTGGGATTGGAGGACTATTCATGGTAATTTTTATTATCTTCTGTACATTATGAGTAAAAAAAAAATATTTTTTATAATGCCACTTTTCAGTGAAAATAATTCAATTGGCAGCTTCTATAAAACATACTTGGCCCCTAGTTTACCAACCAAGTACATAATACTTTGAACTATTAGTAATTTATGATTTACATTATATAAGCTGACATTTAAAATAATAATATATACATGTGAAAAAATAAGCAAAAGAATCACAGGGCATCAAAAAATTCGTCCGCATCGCTGTCAACAGGAACAGTGCATAAAAGGCTGGCAGCATTGCCACGTTGGATGGTGATGCTAATTCTTTGGCCAAGAAACAGGCCAGCCCTCTGGTCACATGAAGATTGGAGTAACCGCTTGGCGAGATCTTGAAAAACCAAGTGGGCACTCGGACCCCATGGCCCTAGTGTTTCAACCCTAAACAGGTCGAACATATAACTCTCCCAAATCATGTTGGAATATTTTCGCCGTTTGAGGTTTTCTGCACCAGCAGCAGCCGCTCCAGCACAGCCCCCCCCTGCTAAGAAGATGGGTTGGCACTAGAGTGTCGACACATGCTGCATCCCACACCAAAGGTCTGCTTACCTTCCAGGGCATTATGGTCATTCCGTCTGGTCTCTTCCCAACTAACTATTAGTAGGTTAAATAAATGTTGGTGCACAGAAATCTCAATGCGTTGAAATGAATGAAATTTTATTTAACGACTGTCATATGGCCAACCCCTTACCATTAAATCTATTTATATCACCCCCTTAACTCCGACTACAAGTCCTTTTTCCATTTAAATGAAGCATCATTTAAATGGAAAAAGGACTTGTAGTCGGAGTTAAGGGGGTGTTCATTTAAATGGAAAAAGGACTTGTAGTCGGAGTTAAGGGGGCGATATAAATAGATTTAATGGTAAGGGGTTGGCCATATGAAAGGTTGTTAAGGACGAATGTCAGAATAACAATTTATTTGCACCGGCAAGCTAAGTGACCATGTGACACGTGACCTTAGGTAGGTAGAACACTTTTCATATCCCAATTTTGAAGAGACCCGGACAATAATAATGTACTGAATATCATTATAACCCGCTGGTCAATGATACTCAATACTCAATTCTTTATAAATTGCATTCCATATGTGTAACATAGATGGTATTACAAAGTAAAAGATCAATATGATGTGATTTGAATTTGGAGCCTCAACAATGAATACAATAACCAAAAACATATTCGAATATCTAATTGCTTATTATGATATCGCAGGTGCGAAAAGTGAGTGTTCTCCTTGGGAATAAAAGTGTCTTCGTCTTTGGAGTACTTGAATCCCTCTCTGCATTTTGAAACCAATAAAGCGCCGGTGACATAAGACGCTACTTTATCCCATTTTTTTTTTTTTTTTTTTTCCTGTTGGGAAATCGTCAAATGACCGCTCCCGCTCTGGGTGGAGCGGAAGGGAGTGTCAGACTCTTACTGACTAAAACCTACCCATGTTCCTTCCTTCGCCCTTTATGTTCCGGGGTAGCGGTAACCCTTTCGGACAATCCCGCTGACCCGGCAGGCTTCGGCCCTAAGGGGCCCCTCGTTATGCTGACATCTCTTTGAGGCGTGCGTGGAACACTTACGCGCCGTCCGGCACGGGCCTGGTCCTGATCGGGCGGTGAGCTACCCATTGCTCTCCGCCCGCAGGCCCGCGCTCTCCGCCCGCAGGCCCGCGCTACTTTATCCCCTTGACAAATAATCAGCTGCATATTTCCTTTTCAGGCCAAACATTAACGGAAGCAGGATACGACAAATTTCTTCCAGGCAAGCCAAACAATATGGCATTAGGTCAATCTTGTGGTGCGATAACCCGTTCGGGGCTCCTTGTCGACCTGTGGTGTGACAAAACATTGCTATTTATCTGTGAGAAGAGTCCAGGTTATCCTGCCGCGTGTCATGCTTTACCTGAAAATGCACAATACAATTAATTCATCATCATTCTCCAATAACAACTTATTTGGGTCGATGCAACATGTCTTTTTAACAATACATTTAATTAACAACATAAAAGATGTATAAAACTAGCAATAAATGTTTACTAAGTATATTCAATTATTCTTATTTTATGATTACCTTGACTTTTTACCATTTTTTTTCATTTATTTTATTTTTTAGTCATGCCAGCCGTCACCAAGTGGAACTTCCATTGTGTAACAATCATGACGCAATCAGTGATATTGTATCGTAAGTTGTATAGTGGATTTAAAGGGAATGCGCTAGGTAACCCGCGAAAAACAACTATTCTTACGTTTATTGCAATTTGCTGGTTAGTGGTTGTATGTTCGAACAATATACTGTTTTTTTATTATTATTTTTTCTATTGTTTTTATAATATTAGCATAACTGTTATGCATGAACAGTTCACCTCCTAGTGACTGAGGTTTTATTTATTAATGGTAATCTGTGAAAAGCGCTGTGGTTTACATTATTACTTAAGGAAATTATGTTTTTCTGTTTATAATATTGCATAATGTGGCTGTTTGTTGTTCCTATTTAATAAAATAAAAATAAAATATGATTCGCGACCGTAACAAGTATGTATTTACAGTATTATAATCACTAAAATGAGCTATACAACCCTCCAAGATCATAATTATAATCCTATTGAATGACTCATCATCATCTGCCTAGCCTTTTCTCAACTATGTTGGGGTCGGCTTCCAGTCTAATCGGATGCAGCTGAATACCAGTATTTTACATTAAGTGACTGCCTATCTGACCTCCACAACCCAGTTACCGGGTAATACGATACCTCTTGGTAAGACTGGTTGTCAGACTTTCGGGCTTCTGACGACCCGTAACGACTACCTACCCGTAAAGATCTACGAATGACAGCCAGGACCAACGACTTAACCACAAGCCCCTCTATCCTATTGAATGACTACCTCATGAAATATCAATGTATAGGATGCAAAAGATGGTTCTCCCTCCTTAAACAATATGTTACACTGATATCAAATCAACTCCTCAACTTACGGTTATTATTAAAAGAGCTGTTGAAAGAAAGTTTTCCTTTGGTATTCAAGCGAAAAATCTTGGACTTGTGCATTCCTCCCATTTTAAGTCCACTGATAAATTAACTAATACATAATTTTTGGAGCTCTTTTTTCTTAATTTTAGACAACAAGCGTGTAGTTAGATACAACGTTGAACACATTTTTATTACAATCTTTTTATAGTTTTTAAAAACTAAAAAAGCCGACATGTAAACTGTTAGCCTGGATTATTCCACTGCTGGGCAAGGCCTCTCTCCATGAGTTTTAACTGTATTGATCCAAGGCTAATGTCAACCCCTGGTCGTTTTGTTTTATTCAGCTCGTCCTGCCATCACCATTTTATACATAGAGCGATGCCTTCTGGCATTGTCAGGTCTCCATCATCTTCTTATTATTATTATAAGTTCACAGCATACTAAATAATATAAACTAAAACTAAGCTCCACTAGTAGCGGTATAATACAGCCATATAGAGGTTTTTTCTCCACAGCTCATTGGGCACACAGTCTTATTTTAGCTTAGCGGCTTTTTGAGTATTATCAGTAACCTTTGTTTTTGTGAATATTATTATGGTCCAATTATTTGACACATAGAATACTGCGCTTTATCACACGATGCAAAAACTTTAGTTTGGCTAATTGTTTGTCAAAGATCAAATCTGGGAGCCAGAGGTATTCATAAAAATGGATGGAATGCACATGTCCAAGATTTTTCGCTTGAATGACAAAGGAAGGTTTCCATTCAACAGCTCCTTCGCAAGTTATAATAACAGTAAGTTGAATTGTGTTGAATCAGTGTAGCATCAATATTACTGACGTCGTCATGGTTGTTACTCAATGGAAGTTCCACTGGGTGACGGCTGGCATGACTTAATATTGATAAAAAATCAAGGTAATCATAAAAAAGAATAGTTGAAAATACTAAGTAAACATTTATTGCTAGTTTTATACATTTTTTATGTTGTTAATTAATTGTATTGTTAAAAATACATGTTACGCCAACCCCAAGTAAATTGGAAAATGTAAAAGGTCCCAAATAAGTTGTTAATGTAGAATGATGATAAATTAATTGTATTGTACATTTTCAGGTAAAGCATGACACGCGACAGGATAACCTGGACTCTTCTCACAGATAAATAGGAATGGTCTGTCACACCACAGGTCGTCGAGGAGCCCCGTACGGTACATCGCACCACAGGATTCACCTGGTGTTATATTGTTTGGCTCCCCTGGAGCGAATTTGTTGTATCCTGCTTCCGTTAATGTTTGACCTAAAAAGAAAATATGTAGCAGATTATTCGTCAAGAGAATAAAGCAGGGTCTTATGTCACAGGCACTATATTGATTCAAGAATATAGCGAGCGATTCAAGCACTCTCAAGACGAAGACACTTTTATAACCTATAACCTTTTCATTATACAGGGATACAAGGGTATATAGGGTCTAGGGCTACATAATGTCTTACTTTAGGTTAGGTTTGCATGACATGTAATGTAAGAATGGATGTATAAATTGTACAACACTGCCCTCTTTCTTCAAAATTAGGATATCGTGTTCTGCCTACTTATGAACACATGTCATGTTACTTACGGCTTGCTGGCGCCAAATGTTTTCTGAAATTCAGCTTTGACAACCGCCCCCTTACCATTTTATCTAATCATACCACCCCCTTTACTCCGACTGCTAGTCCTCCCTCCATTTTTTTTTTTTTATAAAAACTTTGCTCCACACTAGGAATTTCTCCTGTATCGTGGGTGCGTTTACAAACATTAAACTCACATACACAAACAGCCAGACCCGGAACAACTACTTGTAGGTCATACAAATTTTGTTCCGTGTGGGAATCGAACCCGCGACACGCAGCGCAGCAGTCAATCGCTTAACCACTGCGCCAACCGTGCCGTCGAATTTAAATGACGATGATTTAGTTAATTAATCTAATTTAACAGTCGTTAAGTGGCATTCATTTCTACATACTGAGATTCCGGTGTGAAATTTAATTAACCTTCTAATAGTTTTAAATAGTATGTAATCGGTTGGTAAACAAGGGGCTAAGGGTGTTTTATATGATTTTTCTAGCAGCACCCCGCAATTTCACCCGCATAAGTGTCGATTCCGTGGGAATATCGGGATAAAAAATTCTTAATTGTTAATCCTGGTTATAAACTATCTGTGTGCTAAATTTCATCCAGATCCGTGCAGTAGTTTTTGCGTGAAAGAGTAACAAACATCCATCCATCCATCCTCACTAACTTTCGCGTTTATAATATTAGTAGGAAGTAGGACTAGTAGGATGTAGGATTGGCGCTGCCAATTACCTAATCTCCTCACCATTTAATTTATTCATATCACCCCCTACACTCCGACTACCACTCCTGCCTGCATTTAAATGACGATGATTCAGTTAGAACCTACTAATAGTTCAAAGTATTATGTACTCGGTTGGTAAACTCTTTTCACTAAAAAATGGCACACTATATATTATGTTTTTACTTCTAATGTAAAGAGAAGAAAAAATTACCATGAATAGTCCTCCAATCCCGATTTTCGCCCCAATCGTGAAAACCGATAAAAGCTAAATCTTTCCGGAAATTTCCCACCACCTTCGAATCTGGATATTTGGCGTAGAGATCCCTCAGCACTGCGGCTTCGGTTTTACTGTTTATAATAGCAAGATGGCCGCCTTCAGCTGAACATGCGAGAAAGGCTCGGGAGAAATTTCGTGGAGTTGTATGAAACTTGTAGCATTTGTCAGTTCTTTTATCCAAGTTGTATTCTGTAAAGAAAATGTAAATTATTATTTTAATTACGTCATTGCAAAAGGCAAGGGGCTATGGAACGGAGTATTCTGGGTATCAAACTAACAGACCGGGTTACGAATACGATGATCCGTTCCATCCATTACATTGCTATGGTTCGATCACAAAGATCAGTTATCTTTCACCTACAATCTTTTTCACTTTACTTCGCAATCTTTCTCACTTGAAAAGCTACTACGCTAAAATGGAATTGGGCTGGACACATCTGCCGCATGTCAGACGACCAATGGGCCAAACTTACGACCCAATGGGTCCCTCTTAATGGCAAGCGACAACGCGGCAGACCCGGACGGAGATGGCGGCATGAGCTGGACTCCTTCAACAAGAACTGGTCCTCAGAAGCTTTAAACAGAGAGAAGTGGAAAGAGAGTAGGGAGGCCTTTGTCCTGCAGTGGGACATCACAGGCTTTTAATATAATAATAGAAGGGAAAGGTGGTAATTAATTCAATTGCTAAGAGTGACGAGGTAACAAACAGAATGTGTTAGTTACAATTATAATATCTACATATTATATGTAGTACGAATAAAAAAGACTACGTTTATAATATTCTGCGCTGTTATTAATTATCAGCTGGACGGAAAGGACTGTCAGCCCATCCCTCAGAGTATATTCACCTGGATCGACAGTGCCACACGCACTGCCCTCTACTTGGAAGTTCTCGGAGTGGTAACAGATGTAAGGGCGAGTCTGATCACAGCGATGATCTGCTACTTCTCCAACACCATTAAAAATGATACATCTTTCATTATTGTCCTTATTATCTGGCTCATTTTTAGCCCAAGTAACTGGAATTTTCGAAAGCGGTATACCTGTAATTTGTAAATCTGTGTAAGTCCTAATTTAGTATAATTGTACACAAGTATTTGCATTGACATTATTATTCTTTTATTTCATCTAAGTACTTATAAATTACATTTTTAAATATTTTTAGTTAAAAGATAAAAAAAACATTTAAAAATATAAAAAAATAGTAGCCCACCGGTGTCGGGAGCAGGGTCCAAGCTATCGGTGGAGCCGTGTCCAGAAGTTCCGCTTTCTGAATCAAGCCCTTGATCCAACTGTCCAACGAGAGCCTCCTGAGCCCTGACCGCCAGTAGCTTGGACCCTGTTCCCGATACCGGTGGGCTACTATTTTTTATATTTTGAATGTTTTTTTTTTTATCTTTTTGTTTATAAAATATTTAAGAATGTAATTTATAAGTACTTAGTTGAAATAAAGGAAACAAGAAAAATAAGTGAATAATATCGTGTCGGCTGACAAGGAAGAATGGAAGAAGAAAACGTATAGCACCGACCCCAAGGACCATGGTACAAGGGCAGGAAGATGATTATGATTTGTTATCATTTGGGACCATTTTCTATATGAAAGAAAAGAAAAGGAAGAAAATATGTTTATTTGCGGTAAACATGAAAACGCAAAAAATAAAATAAAACAAAAAAAAACAATAAGAAATGGTTGGGGGGGAAATGTGGCACATCCACGCAAAACGGCTATCGCTCAGCATTATGCTGCGACCCTAAGCAAGACAGAACCCCAGCGCTGGCTTTCAGCGACAGCCGGCGCCGACGTAATGACGTAGTCGTCGTATATCAACTCTGACTGTTTCAATCTTACTAATATTATACTGTTTAATAATTGACTAACCTTCAATCGTATAATAATCTCCTGGAGAGACAGTGGCATGAATCCCGGTAAAAAAATTATATTCCGGATTCGCGTTATTTATGATGTTTCTCATTTCAGCTTGTATTTCTGGTGTGGTTGGGGAAGCTAGAACAGCCCCTGATAAAAACAAAACAAAAACATCACGCCAATTATTCTTGAAGGGAAGGGCAGTTGTCTTTACTTGGCACTTGTTAACGTTCCAAGTTATTGAAGGTGGGACTGCTATTGAATAATTTCTGATAGACAAACCCAAAAAATACTTTGCTCGTACTTAGCAATGTACCCAAGACCACGATCAGCAATCACGCTTGAGATCATTCGATCAACCTTTTTTGTTTTCACTTTTCGTATCTCCTGGCATAAGATATTATAAAACAAGTAAATTACGTACCTTCCAGTGCGCATCGCAGTCGGGCATCGAACCAAGTCGCTGGTACAATGAAGGGTTTGAACCATGCTTTCGCTTTTGAACTGTATTTGTAGTCACATCTGAATGATCCCTCTAAAATACAAGCAAAATAATTTAACAAAGTAAAATATAAAAAAACGGCAAAAAAGAAATAAATAGTTAAAATCAAACGGGTCGCAAGAACTACAACCGCTTACCAACAAAATTCAGCCAGAACAGTAACACAAAATATTTAAAACAAGACTTCATTTTGAAGAACTGAAATGCGAGTTATGGCGATTCAAATATTACAACAATTATTTATAGGCTTTTTTAATTGAGTCATTATTTGTGCGAAGATGATTATTGGCAGACATGACTCTTTGAGTCAGTGGTTCCCAATTATTACGAACGACCAAACTACAATAAATTAAAACACTGACAAACCTAATGAATTTTGAAACTATCAAATAAATCATAACGTCGAAACAGAAAACGTGATTTTTTCAAACAAATTAAATAGTAGTGATGAGCCAACAATGGATTTTATCAACCTTTGACTAGCTATTTTATTGACACACAGCTATTGGATCTATTTGATTGAATTTTTGTATGCAGACTGGGAATGTCAATTGTCACACAAAGTTTAATTTATTGTCATAATAGCTGAGATTCCGGTGTGACATTTAATTAACCTTCTAATAGTTTTAAATAGTATGTAATCGGTTGGTAAACAAGGGGCTAGGGGTGTTTTATATGATTTTATTAGCAGCGCCCCGCGGTTTCACCTGCATACGTTTCGATCCCGTGGGAATATCGGGATAAAAAGTGTCCTATATGTTAATCCTGATTATAAACCATCTGTGTGCCAAATTTCATCCAAATCCGTTCAGTAGTTTTTGCGTGAAAGTGTAACAAACATCCATCCATCCATTCATTCATCCATCCATCCATCGATTGTCGTCTCCACTATAATACTAGCTTTGTGCGTAGTTCGACAATTATCCCACGGGTACGTACTATCGGGATGATAGGTATCCTATATCCTAACCCAGGTTATGGTCTTTAGCAACGCCTCATCCCAATCCGTTCTGATGTTAAGAAGTGAACAAGTAACGCCATCCGAGATCAGAACAACATCATCAGCGTAAAGTATGTCCTAAGGCAGTTCTTTTACAGTGTCATGTCGAATGGTCTATAGTGATATTCAGTAGCAGTTCTTTGGTACTACTCATTGAGTGTTTTAGCTCCTTAAGTTTTGAGTTAAGCAACACGGTTGCTGACGAATGCTTGCACTGACTGAACAGGGTCCACTCACACATCTGTGTAGTTCTTTCCACAAAAGACCATTTTGGACACTAATCCTATCCATGATCTGACCAAGATTATGCTTGCACTATAAAATTGTTTGTGTGTTTCTTCAGAGTATATTTGACATGTAAAAGTGTTAACACAAAGAAATGAAAATCCTTTTTTAATTTTTTACTAGTCTTTACTGTCCAACTGTTATGCAAGGCCAGTCCCAAGTCCTTTTAGGTACTCTCTTTCAGCGCCACCTCGAAAATTCGTTTATCATTTTGCATTGGGCTGATTATGGAGCCTTGTTGCACCCCGCCTTCAATTATAAACATTTCACCTCTGCTTGTAGGACTTATATTTATTTATTTCCATAAAACATGGCATACAAAGGTTTTACATGAGTTAAGGATGAGATCATACATAAGTTTATTATAGTAAATTCTGAAGGCCGAATCAAAATGTTGTAGGACTTAAAATCGATCATTTGAGAACCACTGACACAAGAAATAACCTTAGGTACTGAAGTAAATACTTTTGTTTTTATTAAAACAAAGGATTTTCTTATTGTTATTGCTTTTATTAATACATTTATGACCAAATCCGGTTTTACTTACTCTGCGTTTGCGATTTATTTGCCAAACATGTAAACAAAGATGAGTTTATGGAAAAATAACTCAAAGTCCTACACAATAAAGTTCAATTTCCGCTGCATCTTCAAACATGTTTATAACATTTTCAATAGTGCTAGTCACTCTGAAATCTACTTAATTACTACAAAAATAAAGTTGATATTTGTTTAACTGGGAATAACATCAATTGGAAACAAAGTATAGACTTTAGATAACACTTGAAGGCACTTAAATGAATAATATGGTCGACTTGGCCACATTACTCATTTTTGATAAGGATATTTTTATTTATTAATATACTGGCTGACTGCCATCTGAGGCCTCAGCCATCCGCGGCACTACGATTATGAACTGCCTGCGACTTCGAAGTCGTAAGACAATATACTAAAATTACAGCCACTTTTTTTATAAAACTTACAAGGAAGTTTTATATAAAGTGGCAGTTATTTACTACGTTTGTAGTCTTGATCACAGATGCCAAAAAATACAGACAGTTAGAACTGGTGACGCGGGAACAAGAGACGTACGTATTAGTGTGAGCTGCTTACATTGCCCTGACCTCAACACACCTGTAGCAATTTATCATTGTATGGGAAGTTTTTTGTATTAAGTGAATTAATGAACGTGCATGCGTGTGTTGAAAATCTATTAAAGAAATTTGACAGATTGTAGTAACTTGATGTGCTGGCGTCCGTACATGAGTAGGCTTACTGTATAGTAAAGTATTGCTAACTAAACCGTTTACAGTTACAGTTTTCTCATTCTGACCTATTCTAGATATTTTGCTTCATATTTTCTTATTTCTTTAAGAAGCACCTGAAATTCATCTTTGGTTTCTCTGAAGGCTAAAACAAGATGTATCTAAAATTGTTTCTTTCGTCTATAAATTCAAGGTTCGGCGTGCTGCGCTGGTGCTACTGCTGCGGCTGCGGAAACCCTCAAGCGACGTAAATATAATAACCTTATTGATAATTATCAATAAGGTTAAAATATTAGTTTATTATTTGACGGCTCAGCAAGTGGTGCCATCTAGTCTTGTTAACAAGTTGCTGGAATAACCGAAGAGATCGGATAAGAGTGATACTGGCTGGTAGCAGTCACGCTAGCAGAGCAGATCGTCGCATCAATGGTTGTGTAGTGGCGTCCCCTGGTGAGAGATTATGTCAGGGGATCCGCTGTTGTCCCACGTCCACGACGAAGGGCTATTTTCCAGCACAATCCTGATCACATTTAAGTTGCTAAACCATTAATACGATGACCACTTCTGGTAAAGGCCAAATTTTAAATAGGTACATAGTTAAGCAACGATCACAGTTCAGTAAAGCATTACCAACGAAGCTGTCAAGACGTCTGATTTTCCTCGTGATGTTAACTTTAACCAAAAACTAAACAAAATGTTACTTATTTACTTATTGCACAACAATTACAATTTACCACTAAAATAACAAAATTATATTCTAAGTTAACTAAAACTATTTACAAACTAAAATATAGCGTCGAAAAATTCATCCGCATCGCTGTCGACTTGTAATGTACCCATGAGACTGGCTGCATTGCCACGTTGTATGGCAATGCTTAGCCTCTGGCCAAGGCAAAAGCAAGCCCTTGGGTCATGGAAAGTGTCAATTAGTTATTTTGAAATTTCCTTGAGCACTCGGACACCACCCGGCCTGAGGGTTTCAACCCCAAACGGCCCCAAGCGACGTAAATATAATAACCTTGATAATTAACTAATTGACACTTTCCATGACCCAAGGGCTTGCTTTTGCCTTGGCCAGAGGCTAAGCATTGCCATACAACGTGGCAATGCAGCCAGTCTCTTGGGTACATTACAAGTCGACAGCGATGCGGATGAATTTTTCGAAAATAGCCCTTCGTCGTGGACGTGGGACAACAGCGGATCCCCTGACATAATCTCTCACCAGGGGACGCCACTACACAACCATTGATGCGACGCTCTGCTCTGCTAGCGTGACTGCTACCAGCCAGTATCACTCTTATCCGATCTCTTCGGTTATTCCAGCAACTTGTTAACAAGACTAGATGGCACCACTTGCTGAGCCGTCAAATAATAAACACTTAGGGCTGATTTTTCCATCGCCAGATAACTTTTATTCGAGGAATAAAATTAACGTTTGACAGTTTTTGTATGAAATAACAGGCAAAATTTCAAAATTATTCCTCGAAGAAAAGTATCTGGCGTTGGAAAAATCGGCCCTTAGTAGATAATTATTATTGTTTATTACAATAATCATACATTTTAGTCATTAATTATTATTGATTAATTTTATTGTGCATTTTCAGATAAACGACAAGCGTCAGGATAGCCTCGACTCTTCTCACAGATAAAACTGGCTATTCTGTTACACCACAAGTCGTCCAAGAGCCCCGAACGGAATATCGCACCACATTGTTGACCTGGTGATGCATTATTTGGCTCCCCTTGAGCAAATTTGCTGTATCCTGCTTCCGTTAGAGTTTGACCTGAAAAGGGAATTTGTGATAGATTTTTCATCATGGGGACTATTACACATCATCTTATGTCACGGGCGATATATGTTCGAGGTGTCGAGGTGCGAGGTGTCTTCGTCTAAGGCGAGCTTATATGCATTGTGGTCTTAACCACGATGCATATAAGCTCGCCTTAGACGAAGACACCTCTATCGCCGAAGAGAATACTGTACTCTTCACACCTTTTGCGAGACAACAAAAGGAAATTCGATAATATATTATGTATGTAACCCTCGGAATAACATGACGCTTCCAATGATACTTCGTTTGCCAAAATACGACAAGAAGTTTAGGACATAATGAGGTATACATACAACAAACATAGCTAGCCTGTTAAAATCACAACCCTTCTTTGACTTTTCCGTAGTCGGCTAAAAAAGCATCTCTTTAGTTGCTTGATTCCAGTCCTAGTATCAAATGAGATTGATGTAGATTTTATGTAGTATGTTGACGTAACACTTCTTATTCAACCTTTTTTATTTTATCCACAACGTTGGAAACGACCGACGAAGAACGTTGTTTTTATATTTGCCGATATAAACTCATCAAGTATGTGCTCCATTCGGAATAAGATTAGACATTTAAACAAACCTTTTTTACAGTCCGTTCAACCGATTTTGACTTCGATTGCGTTGGCAGCATGACAAATGGCAGCATGGCAAATGGTAAATAGTTGGTTTTTTGCTATTAATGCCATCCTTATGCCTACGGAATAGAAGTTAAAATCCGTTGAACGGACTGTAAAAATGTTTGTTTAAATGCCTAATCTTATTCCAAATGGAGCAGATACTTGATGACTTTTTATCGTCACAAAGAGATACTTGATGTATTGCTTTTATGTAACTATGTAGCTATTTATTTATATTTCAGCGCTGAAATATGCTCCTTTAACTAAGACAGCTGAGACACATTAGATAAAAAAATAAAACATAATACACATTACCATGAATAGTCCTCCAATCCCCAATTTCATCCCAATCGTGAAAACCGATGAAAGCTGCTTCTTTCCAACTTAGTCCTGACATACTTGTTTCAGGATATTTAGAGAAGAGATCACCGAGTACTTCAGCTTCGGTGTCACCGTTTATTATAGCAAGATGGCCGCCTTCTGCTGCACATGCGAGGAAGGCGCGGGAGAAATTTCGTGGAACTGTGTGAAACTTGTAGCATTTGTTAGTTCTTCTATCCAAGCGGTATTCTGAAACAGCACATAAAACAAAATAGTGGATGCAGGGACTTTTGTAAAATAATATTGTGTCTATACTAATATCATAAAGAGGTAAAATTTGTTTGTATGTAGGGGGTAATCTCCGGAACTACCAGTCGTATTTGAAAAATTATTTTTGCATTTCATAGCCCAATTCTTGAGGAAGGTTATAGGATTTCAGCGGGATTGTCCGAAAGGGTTACCGCTACCCCGGAACATAAAGGGCAAAGGAAGGAACATGGGTGGGTTTTAGTCAGTAAGAGTCTGACACTCTCTTCCGCTCCACCCAGAGCGGGAGGGGTTATTTGATGATTTCCCATCCGGAAAAAAAAGAAAAGGTTATAGGCTTATGTCATATTATAGGGTTATATCATGCTACAACCCTTAGGAGCCGAGCAATAGTAAAAAAAAGTCAGAAAAACACTAAGCGAAAACCATGTAGTAACATGGGCAAACGATGGGATGCTATGCAATGGGTCGAGGGCCGAAATTTCACGCGGACGAAGTCGCGTGCGTCGCACTAGTTGGTTATAAACAGGACTGATCTTGGAGCAGCAGTAATATTGCTAGAATGTTTAGATTCTCCCCTGTGTGGAAATAAGGTTCTTATAGCTATAAAAGCTACTTTATGAAAACAGAAATTCCTACGTGCATTTTAGGTGCTTTGGATATTATTTACCATATCAGGATTTACTTAGAAAGTACAAACTCACAACACTTGAAAGTAGACGCAAATACTTGAAGGCCATGAATCTTTATAACGTTATTAGAAATAGATTTGACTGCATTGAGTTAACCAACATGTTATGCTATGTTGTCCCTAGAACAGTGTACAAGCGAAGGGTGCGCGCTGGTAGACTATTTTCCATGTGTACCTGCCATTCTAACACTGGTTTGCGCTCACCTGTTCGCAGAATGATAGATGCCTACAACGTGACTTTTGAACATATTGACATTTTCGCATGTTCTCCCAGTATGTTCGAATGTCTTACACTCAAGGAGCTCTCTTGACTGATGTGTAAAGAAACAGATGGGCATGTTAGTTAAGTAAGTTTAGTTTTGAATATTATTATGTACTATTTATTGTACCCTAGCGTTTCATTAATTAATTCCTTAACATTTTCCACCGTTAATCTGAGAACAGTGTTGTGGGCCACGATATTGTTAAACTATTATATATGTTGTAGCTGTTTGCTGTTCCTCTTGAATAAAATAAAATAAAATAAAAATGACTAGCGTATCAGTATATTTACCTGGATCTACAGTGCCGCATTCATTGACTTTTACTTCATTGCTTTCAGAACGGTAACATACATAAGGACGAGTTTCTTCACAGGAAAGATCTGCTAAGTCTCCATTAGTATTCAAAGTGAGACAACTTTCTTTATCTTCCTTATTATCTGGCTCATTTGGCGCCCAAGTTTGAGGAATATTCGAAAGCGGTGTACCTGTAATTTATAAATCTGTATTGTTTTAAGTAATAGGATTGACATAATGAACGTCATGTTCATGGATGGACGTCGTCTGTTAGTCATCACTTAGCTGCCTCGGCTTAATATATATATTGTTTTTTCTATTTGCTGTACTCTGAACGCTTCTAAGATGTACACACGTCTTTTTTTTACATCGTTCTCACATATAATTATAAATTAAATATTAATGGTGTAACTAATATTGTTTTAACTATATAATTTAAAAAAGAGGGTCCATGGAGGTTTCCTGTTCGTTCTTCTCCATAGGAACCTACTACGCTTTGTAATGGACTAGCTTCATATTTTTCTGACTGACCGACTCTTTGACAATTCAAAAGTACCTGTAAATGGTTTAATTGAAATAAATGCTTTGAGCTTGAGTGGGAATGGGAGCCTTTGTCCAATAGTGGAACACAGTATTCGCTTAAACACAAACAGATCGACTAACCTTCAACCGTATGATAAGTTCCTTTTGCGAAAGTAGCATGAATCCCAGTGAAGACTTCATATTGCTGCTGAGTTTCAGTGCAGTCAAAGGTTTTTGTTATCTCAGCTTTTATTTCTGCCGTAGTAGGAGATGCCAATACAGCACCTAACAACGAAATATACATAAAGTACAGTACTCTAAGGAGGTAGACAAAGGTGTGTAGTACTTACATCCACATTATGCCATTGCTATTGATGGCAATAGGCTGAACTGTGTGATAGATGATATGGCTAGTAAGGGGTGACTAATGAGATGACTAATAGAAAAGTATGAAAGAATAATACAATATGTTGCTTCGACCGTAAATAAATTGGGGTGAAGGCTAGACAATGATAATGAAGCTTGGCGGCTATTACATTTGTTATTAAAAATAACTGGCATAATTTATGGATGTGAGTCCTATAACCCAGAAGATTTCCGCTTAGGTAATGGTAACGTTCTAACATCTTACTTATATATATAATATCCTACTTATTATACATAAATACGAAAGTTTGTGAAGGAGGATAGATAGATGGATGGATGGATGGATGTTTGTTACTCTTTCACGCAAAAACTACTAAACGGATTTGGATGAAATTTGGCACACAAATAGTTTATAACCAGGATTAACACATAGGATACTTTTATATCGATATTCCCACGGGATCGAAACTTATGCGGGTGAAACCGCGGGGCGCAGCTAGTTATACATAAATGCGAAAGTTTGTGAGGGAGGATGGATGGATGGATGGATTGATGGATGTTTGTTACTCTTTCACACAAAAACTAATAAACGAATTTGGATTAAATTTGGCACACAAAAACTTTATAACCAGGATTAACACATAGTATAGGTTTTATCCCGATATTCCCACGAGAACGAAACTTATGCGGGTCAAACCGCGGGGCGCAGCTAGTAATAATATATAACATTTACCTTCCAGTGCACATCGTAGCCGAGCATCGAACCAAGTTGCTGGAACAACAAAGTGTTTAAGCCATCCTTTGGCCACCGCACTGTACTTGTAGTCACATCTGAACGATCCTTCTAAATATGCAAGAAAATATAAAAAAGTAAAATCCAACCAAGTGACACTGATCGATGAATGATTCAAATCAAACCTAATGCTAGATTAGATCTAAGCAACCACCACCGTAACCAATCAAAGCAAATATGATAATCTCGCAATGGATGCATAAGATCTAGGTTCTTTGCGGCTCCCAAGAAAAAAAACTTCTAAGATTTTTTAGACTTATATTTTTTTAATATTCTGATAGTAGTTAACTAATTAATTAAAATAGAAGTCTCCTTGTAAATAGAAAAAATCTTACCAATAAAAGTCACGCAGAATAGGAACACAAGATAATATTTAAAAAAAGACTTCATTTTGTGATGATTATGAATACCAACTCTCAATGGTGTTGGAGACAATTGTTTTAATGGGTTTATATACTCGTACATGATTTCAGTATTTTTATCGACGGATGTAAGTATATCCTGTCAGTGCTGTCCAAATATGGTATCACAAAATATATTTGAAATTTACTTATTCACTAGTGAAAAAAAAAATGATAACAGTCAGAAAATAGGAAGAATCTAACTGAAAATATGATGAAGATTCGGCGAAGATGTATTAAGATGATCCATAGAATATCGGGCAAAATAAATAATACAAGTTAGTATAATAATTTGATAGTCAAACAGTGATGGATTGAAAATCACTGACAGGAAACCTTTAACTGCTGACGTGGGGGCCGCTCAGCTTGTCTAGCGTAAGTAATAATTCGAATTACTCCTCTCCCACCTACGCGACGCATACGATGCTTCTAGTAGCATCGAGTTTTCCTAACGATATTGTACATAGCAAAATGAACTTTATGCCAATTGTCTAACGTACAAACTAGATACGAGCTTGTTACTGCGGGAATTCCCGAGAATGCCCGATAAATTCTCCAGAAGATGCGCGACCTGTGCGTTTGTGTGTATATAATTTGTGCGTTACACTGTTGACATAAAGTTCATTATTACAAAAAAAATCGCTTCCATTCCGTTCCACGGCAATATAAATTGAGCCTTAGAGGCCACGAGTGAAGTTGTACCTGCGGCACACGCCATTTAGGTAAGTAAATTCATTTCAAAATTTTTGTGGGCCTCCCCGACCCCACGTCAGTATTTACGTAATATTTTGAAAAGTTACTTTGGTTCGTATTGTGACTGTTCCTAAATTACCCTAGGCTGATAAAATTTTCGTTTTTCCTAATTATGTGGAAATTACAGTTAAGAACGGCTCTCCATGTGGAAAAGGGAGCACGCTCCAATCCACCGCGTGCTCCTGTAGGGCTCGTCACCGGACTTGGACACCCTCCCACCGTTATAAGAAATGAATTCCCATGAAGTGATTTGCCTCGTCCCGACTTAGAAAGCTTGGGGACAAGGATGGGATGCAAGGTGAAGTTAATAATGGGAATTCACAGTTAGGAAACATAAGTATTACAATTATCAATGTTATATGAAGCTAAGAAGACAAGAGGGTATGCAAAAGTATATAATATAATATAATATAATAGGGTTTAGTACTATAAATGTTGCTCGCAGGTCGTCACTGATATCTGCAATAGTCTTGATGATTAGACGGAGTAAATAACGGGATCGTTACGCTTGCGCTTAAATGAATAAATTATAACTACGTTAATTTAACAATTTACCCACTACAGTGAGACTGGGAACCGTTTTAAAACGTATGCCTCATTATACGTGTTCTGTTAGACCTAACGCATAGAACCTCTGAGGACACTAATACGACTCTAACAGAACACGCTCCCTAAGCACTAAATAAATGTCTTACTCAACCCTAGGACAGAGTACTGCGAAGTCCAACTGTTATTGAGGAAGACAAGTTTTGAATAGCTTTTAACGCGTATTAATATGAAAGACACCCTTGCGGCAACCTATCCCTTTTCTAAGGTACACAAACTAGCACAAGCGCACCGTAGACTCAGCCTCTAGCAAAACTCATTGCGATCGTACTTGGTGCACACCGAAGTGGAATTTCGTCACTTCACATTTCTTTACTCTTCCCCATTTAGAAGGATGCATTGCATCCCGATAACGTGTTTCGATAAATAGTGTCGATTCAGTAATTGGCCTACTAACAGCCTTGTGTGGGTTTTATCGAGACACGGTCCCTAGCGTTCTTAAAACGACTACCAAACAAGTTTGGGGTACTTAGTAATGCCTACCCCTATCTCCCAGAAATGTGCATACAACAAGCCTCACGCAAGTGTTCTGTGGCGAGACCTTTTTGGAAGCAGAAGTCATCAATAACGTTTGGTCAATCATTTAATTATAGGTTGGCTTTGTAGCCTAGTTTGATCCAAAAGATCTGTGAGTTTTCACGGTTCTGCCTTCCATATGGAGTCGTCAACAGTCGTCAAAAGTCAGGAGCATTAAAGCTCATTGTCAGGTTTAGCGGAAGGCCTTCTCCGTATCCCTACAGCCAAACGAAATTGACAAACATCTGTCGAGGTAGGGATTAGGAGATGGACACATAATACAAGAGAAAATAGCATGAATGACTTATACAATCATTTACAATTACAATCAATTTAGATGATTTATTTTCCAAATAAATCATCACTAATAGCTTCTCAGCTATATCGCCCTTTACTACTTCCTAGTGTTTAGCTGAGGAGAAGAATGGGCGTAATAAACTCTCCAGCAACACGTATCTGTATGTTTAGTTAGAGGAACTTTAATACCAATATCAGCCTAGGATAATTATTATAAATAAGGACTCACCCAGTCACACCAACAAACACACACATACCACCTTATTACACCTTAAATACTAGATTAGCCTAATCTGGGCTCCAACCCAACTATATTTAACTTAATAACTCGTATTCGCTATTTCGCGACAGCCCACTCGGATATAGCCTCCTGATATTCCCTAAATCTCCTAACTTAACTAGCCTGGACTAGGAAGTCCGTCCTATCTCGTGGTTCTAAATCGAGTGTCCTAGCTTCGTCCGTCCCCCTTCCCATCTTTCTCAATCACCACTTTCCGGCGCTCAGCGCTCGTATCCCTTTTTTTTGTTTGTAAGCTTTCTCGAATTGTCTCAAGGGTTCTTTTCTCACGCCTCTGGACGCATTTTATCCTAAACAGATGTGGGGGCTCGTATTCCGTTGCATAAAGGGTCTCAATGTTCTTAGAATTCGTACAAAATATTGCATCTTAAATGACGTAAAGTATCGCTTTCTATTGATGACTCGCCATAATTGCCGGTCTGTTTCCCATAAAATATAAATGAGATGGGTTTCTAAGGGTTTCAATATTGTTTAACAATTTTAAAGAAATATAATTTTTTATAATTGATTAGGGTAACATGTCGAGCTGTCAGGCCATAAATTCAAGATTCAATGCGCTCAATGTTAAAATAAGAATTTAAAATAAAGCATTTTGTTATTAAATAGGAACAAGTGACAGACAGTCACAGTATTTTGTATTTTTTTTTCAGAAGTTGATTGGATAGCCTAAAATGGAACCCAGCAATTCATCCGGAAGAAAACGGTCAACCAATACCGATGATAGCCCACACCTTTCTAAAAGTAAAAGATTGGTTGTGCCTGGGAACTGTAATTTTGAGTCAGGTGTGTCTTCCTGGATACTCGTTGGCCGATGGTTATTTTTTACAGCATGGTAGATATCAACTCTGTCAATAGTCACTTACTGTATGACATACATCACGGAAAGGGAAATTTTCATAAAAGAATTGGCTGGCAGTTTGGTGTTACAATATAAGAAAAGAAGATTGTTGAACGAAAGACTACCACGTGAACTACGTCTATGTCTGAGTTTCACGCGAGTACTGGGATCTGGTATGGTAAAAAAAAAAAAAATAAGTACGAATAATATGAAATACTAAGTATATATATATTGCAAGTATTATAAGAAAGAAAAGAAAATACGTTTATTTGCGGCAAACATGACGCATAAAAAAGAACATAAAACACAAAAAAGTAACAAGTTGGGGGTAAGCATGCGTCACATTCACGCAAAACGGCCATCGCTCAGCATAATGCTAAGACTCTATACGAGACAGAGCCCCAGCGCTGGTTTTCAGCGGCAGCCGGCGTTAACGTGATGACGTCAACCAGTGTAGCATGCAATTATATTTTTTTTGTGTTGTATAATTATTGTGCATTTTCAGGTAAAGCACGACACGTGACAGGATAACCTGGACTCTTCTCACAAATAAATAGGAATGGTCTGTCACACCACAGGTCGACCAAGTGCCCCGAATAAGCTATCGCCCCGCACGATTCACCAGGTGCTGAATTGTTTGGCTGTCCTGGAGAGAATAGGCTGTATCCTGCTTCCGTTAATGTTTGGCCTGAAAAGAAAATATATGTCAAAGTCAAAGTATTTATTAGTGCAAGTTTTGGTGATATAACAGGTCTTACAGATATTTCATAGAATATGCAGCTGATTATTCGCCAAGGGGATAAAGCAGCGACATATATCACGGACACTATATTGATTCCAGAATACAGATACGAATTCAAGCACTCTTAAGACGAAAACACCTTTATTCCAGAGGAGAATACTTTAGTTTTCACACCTTCTGCGATATAATAAAAAGCAATTCGTTATTTGAATAAATTTTTTATGGCCTCAAGTTGAGGTTCCATATTCAAATCACATCATTGACCAGCGACTTATAATTAAATTCAGCACAGTATTATTGCCCGCCTTGACCATACGGCTACATAATGACTTACTTAAGGTTAGGTTTGCATGACATTTAATATAAAAGTATGGGTGTTCAATTCGTTTAACACTCTCTTCAAAATGAGTTTATCATGTTCTGCCTTAAGTGCACATGTTACTTAGGGATTGTTGGCGCAAAATGTTTCTCTGACATTCGTCCTTGACTATCGTTCCCTTACTATATTTTAATCTATTCATATCACCCCCTACACTACAACTACAACTCCATCCTCCATTTAAATAATATTTTTTTAATAATACTAATCGTTTAAAATATTATGCACTCCGTTGGTAAACTAGGGGCCAAGGATGTTTTATCGAAACTGCCAATTTAATTTTTTTCAGTGAAAAATTTTGCATTAAGTATGAACAAAATATTTTTTTTTCATAATAAAAAATAAAGAAATACCATGAATAGTCCTCCAATCCCAAAATTCGCCCCAATCGTGAACACCTATAAAAGCTATATCTTTCCGGAAAGTTCCCACCACTTTCGAAATTGGATATTTGGCGAAGAGTTCTTGTAGTACTTCAGCTTCGGTCTCACTGTTTATAATAGCAAGATGGCCGCCTTCAGCTGCACATGCGAGAAAGGCGCGGGAGAAATTTCGTGGAGTTGTATGAAACTTGTAGCATTTGTCAGTTCTTTTATCCAAGTTGTATTCTGTGAAGAAAATGTATTATATTATTATTTTGTTCGCGTCATTGCAGAAGGCAAAGGTGTACCTACAATGTGTTAAATTTCACCCCAAACCGTTCAGCTGCTAAGGAGTGAAGAAGTAATAGACAGAATGTCTTAGTTACTTTTGCATTTATAATATTATACTATGAGTGTAAGAGACTATTTTTTATAATATTCTGCACTGGTTATTAATTATTAGCTGGATAGAAAGGAGTGTCAGCTTATTCCTCCGAGTATAGTCACCTGGGTCGACAGTACCGCACGCAGTGACTTGTACTTGAAAGTTCTCGGCGCGGTAACAGATGTAAGGGCGAGTCACATCACAGCGATGATCTGCTACTTCTCCAAGACCATTAAAAGTGATACAGCTTTCTTTATTATCCTTATTATCTGGCTCATTTTTAGCCCAAGTTACTGGAATTTTCGAGAGCGGTATACCTGTAATTTGTAAATCTGTATGAGTATACTTGTCTATGAGTACTAGATGTAATTATTATGTTATATTGCTAACCTTCAATCGTATAATAATCTCCTTGAGAGACAGTGGCATGAATCCCGGTAAAAAAAATATGGTCCGGATTGGAGTTGTTTATGATGTTTCTCATTTCAGCTTGTATTTCTGGTGTGGTTGGGGAAGCTAGAACAGCACCTGATGACAACACAAAAAACACCACGCCTTTAATTAGATAGTAATAGTCCATGTTTTCTTCAGAATATTGTTAATTCAATGTTATGTACAGACGCCAGCACATCAAGCTACTATAATCTGTCAAATGTCTTTAATAGATTTTCAACTTTATCGCTAAAGCATTAAGGGTTAAGGTTGATTGGGAAATTTTGACAGTTTCGGATAGCTTGACCTGCTGGCGTCTGTACTATGATGTTACATCGTTTCCGGCATGTATATCTGCTGGAAACGATAAAAACTCATACTTTATAAAGTTCATATCTAATATTGGAGGTGAGACTGCTATTGAATATTGGCAACTAAAAATATGTCAATTCGTCAATTTAAGTCAGATGCTAAATATTTATCTTCTGTCTTTTTCTTATTGTAATAGAAAGAAAAAGATGCACTGAACTTAGGTAAATTTAGTTTAGTTTGTGAACAAGAGAATCGGTGCCAATATCAAGGTAATTAAACTAAAAGGTTTTCTAATATTCTGTCGTTTCCGGCATATTATAGGTAAATTTTCAGGGTTTGATTAGATAATATTGAATTAAATAAACTAGGACAATTTTCTGAAGATGGACGGCGCCGCCGAGTCCGGCCCAGAATGAGATGGCGAGATGACCTGGACGCGTACCGCGAGGGCTGGTTCGAAGTCAAAGAGATAATAAGTAGAGAATATCATAATTATTTCAGTTCTGTTTTTTTTTTTCACAGTTATCATAGTTTTGTATACTTGGCACTAGTTAAAATCAAATGTAATTGGAATCAGAATCAGAATCAGAATTTTATTTGTCAAACATATGTAATGCATTCTTGCATTACATATTTATATAGGTCGCCATGTTTTGCCATTACAGCATACAAATATTTGGAGGTGAGACTGCTATTGAATAATTTCTGATAGACCAACTCAAAAACACTTTGCTCGAACTTAGCAATGTCCCCAAGACCCCGCGATCGGCATTCACGCTTATGATGACTTTTTTTTGTTCTGGTGGAAAATCCGAATGGATGTCCTCCGCCCTGGAGGGGTCTGTCAGTCTCTTACTGACTAAAAAATACCCCAGAGTTCCCTTCCCACTCTTGGACATAGCAGCATGGGAACTTGTGCACCTTCCACGATCCCCGGCTAGTGCGCTTATGATAACTAAACCAACTTTTTTTGTTCCGATTTTCATTTGTCCAAGCGTAAGATATTATAAAAATAGAAACTTACCTTCCAGTGTGCATCGCAGTCGGGCATCGAACCAAGTCGCTGGTACTACAAAGGGTTTGAACCATGCTTTCGCTTTTGAACTGTATTTGTAGTCACATCTGAATGTTCCCTCTAAAATACAAGCAAAACAATTAAAAAAAAGGAAATATAAAAAACGGCATTCAGAATGCCGTTTTTTATATTTCCTTTTTTTCAAATACTATTTAAAATCAAACGGTTCGATTCATTCCCTCAAAGACAAATTAAAACAGCTCACCAACAAAATTCAGGCAGAATAGTAACACAAAATATTTAAAACAAAACTTCATTTCGTAAGGACTGATATGCAATGTATGGCGATGAAACTTATTGCAACCACTATTTATAGGCATTTCCAATTGTTGGGTGTTGATTGATTTGAGGAGTGGACGTGTTCAATACTAAAAACAGCAAGGAACTGTGACCCACTTGGTGCAGTGCAGTGGTAAAGAAATAAAAAAACGAATTAATAATAATCCGTTATCACACGTGCGAATAGATAAGCTCTTCTCCCTCTTGCGGAAAAGAGACGGGACACGGAATCAAAATAATACGCCCTTGTCGCACCCACGCAACTCTGAATAATGGGAAGCGCCGACCGCCGAAATCAAGGTCACGATTTTCCCAAGCTTACCAGATGACTCCGAATCATCACGAATACAACAAACACATACCTATCCAATGAGAACTAAAGGACAGCATTATTTATCTTATTTACACATGTTTTACATTACAAAGTGGTAAACAATTGCGCTACGTGTGTTGAGCCAATTAATGCATGAAATATTTTGAATGCGACCATTATTATATCATCCATTATATGCTAAGGTAACCGACCCCGTAAATCATCGGAAGCCACGATGGGAACTCGGCTTATCGGAATAAAAAGCTCGACTTGAGCAACCAGAGCCAAGCCAACTATTCTGACAAACTCAAACTCAAAGCATTTATTTCAAATAAACCAATTACAGGCACTTTTGATTTGTCAAGGGATCGGTCAGTCAGAACGACGAAACTATTTGCCCATTCCAAAGTGTAGTAGGTACTTACCTATGGATAAGAACGACACGTCGACTATGAAAATGATACTAGCAACAGCTAGTTACTCAACACCTCAACTGCTGCATCAGACTCCAGTAAATTATCCATACTTACGTCTGAAATAAAACTGCTATGCGGAGACGTACGCGACCTCAAAAAACACCTTAAAACGCTTACTTCAATCCTTCAATCAATCAACTCAGCCTATCGTCGTCCACTGCTGGACATAGGCCTCTCCCAGGCTGTCCCTGTCCTCCGCCTTCCGCATCCAGTCCATCCCAGCCGCCTTCTTAAGGTCGTCCGTCCATCTAGCTGGGGGGCGTCCCACACAACGCTTGCCGATACGCGGTATCTACTCCAGCCGATCGATTCTGTAAAAATCTCACCGTGAAAAGTAAGGTGAAGTGAGCTTAGAGTGAGCTGTCAATAGTGTCAATCCCAAGCATTTAGTTGGAATGACAGCTCACTCCACGCTCACTTCACCTAACTTTTCACGGTGAGATGGTTACAGAATCGCACTGCAGAACTGAAGTGGCAGTTGGCTGGCCATGTATGTCGACGAACCGATGGCCAGTGGAGCAGATGAGTACTGGAGTGGAGACAGATCACTTAACACAGTGTAACTAACGCCTGGAACTATCTCAGGCTAGCTGGGCATGCGCAGAGGCAAAAATTCAAGCGCCTGAGGAAAGAGTACGAGTAATTCCGTACTTAAAGTCTACTAAGCACAAGCTTGAAAAACCAAGTTGAAATACTAGGCGTAAATGCAATGCCAATGAATACTCCGTCCATATCTTTCTCACAATGGTAGTCAACATTGCCATTGACCTGGAAGACACCGATCTAGAATACGTGACTAGAGTTTAGCCGCACCACAGCGACAACACTGAGAACACCTCTAGTGCCCCCGCAGAAAAACACCCCCGGCCGTTGTAGTTAAATTTCTACGTCGACCTTGAGGAATCTATTAACTTAAAATGTCGCACAGTCGAATCTCTTGAAACTTGCAAGAGTATCCCAAATTCTTTCAAGGACAGTGGCGCCCGTTCCCTTGTTCATAAACTAAATTATGTATTTCTTTCTATTTCATTCAGAAAGGGACAGAAGATAAATTAGTTTAGTCCTGTCAATTGATATTGGCACCGATTCCCTTGTTCACAAACTGAACTATTTTTCAACAAATTATCATTTATTTTAAGGAAACTTCTGCACTGTAAATGTATTTCATCTGTTACAAGAAAAGTTCAGTGCATCTTTTTCTTTCACATTAAGAAAAGCACAGAAGATAAATATTAGCATCTGACTTAAATTGACGTATTTTTAGTTGACAATTTTTTTATTACGTCTAATCTGTCATTTTGAACTCGGCGATGAATGGATTGCTTATCGGGCGTGCGCTAAAATTTATACTTTAATTTTCTTATTTGCTTTGATAATATTGAAAAAAAAAATACAGAAACGACAATAACCCGTGTCTACTTAAAGGCAATATCTTAGTTTGCACTATCTAAGACGATAATTACACGATTTTTTCCAAGAATTTAGATTTGGGAAATGACAATAATAATGATCATGTAGTACAAATCAAGAATCTTGAGTTGACTTACGAGGTTGTCGTCATGTGGGATGTGGACTCGGCGATCAATGTGCCGATAGTCGTGACAGCCACTGGCTTAATAGCCAAGAGCCTCGACCAACACCTGAGGAGGCTCGTTGGGCAGCTGAATCATGGGCTTGATTCAGAAAGCGGTACTTCTGAACACGGCTCGCATTGTCAGGAGGTTCCTCTCTCTGGAGCCCAGACTGCGCTAGCTTGGACCCACTTCCCGATACCGGTGGGCTACTATTTTTTACCTTTTTTAATGTTTTTTTTATCTTTTTGTTTATAAAATATCTAAAAATGTAATTTATAAGTATTTAAATGAAATAAAGTAGATAATAATTATTTGAGCAATTAAATGATTGAGAGCAGTGGTGGCCCGGTGGTATCGGCCGCGACTTACTAGTTGTAGGTCGTAGGTTCGAACCCAGACAAGCGCTTTACTTTGTGTAAATTTTTTCATCACCACTGCTCTCAAAACGGTGAAAGAAAACTTCGTGAGGAAACCGACATGTCACAGAAGCAAAAATTCGAAGACATGTGACATCTACCAACCCGCACTGGGCCCGCGTGGTGGATTACGGCCCGCTCCCTCTCACAAAGAGGAGGCCTGTGTCCCAGCAGTGGGAACATTATAGGCTGATTATGTATGTAACAGTTACTGCACCTCCTATTTCGGTTTGGCGCAAGTTTTCAATTTCATCCTGTATATTTGCCTAATCAGATTAAGCTCTAAAACAGGATAGTTACGATATTATTGTATTGTAATTAGTGATCCAATATTGTCCAATGAGCGTGAACTGAATGGCAGTGCAAACTGCACTCATTATAATTAATACTAATTTGACTAATTTTGAAAGAAACTTAGCTACTTTCAGTTTTGTTGATTGAAATTAGTAAAATTAGTTTATGATTAAGTTAAGTAAGTAAAAGTACGTTGGGATAGACATCGTCGCTTAATTAAGGATTCAAAATTCCCTTAAATAAAAAAAAGGTGGCCAAGTGCGAGCCGGACTCGCTCACGACGGTTTACAATACACACACACATACACACACACACACTCACACGCATACACACACACACACACACACACTTCACACACGCACACACACACACACACACACACACACACATACACTTCATATATCCTACTAATATTATAAACGCGAAAGTTTGTATGGATGGATAGATGGATGAATGGATAGATGGATGTTTGTTACTCTTTCACGTAAAAACTACTGAACGGATTTGGATGAAATTTGGTACAGAGATAGGTTATAACCAGGATTAACACATAGGATACTTTTTATCCCGATATTCTCACGGGATCGAAACTTACGCGGGTGAAACCGCGGGGCGCAGGTAGTACACAATAAAATAAAGTCCTCCAGACCGTACTTCGGCCACGGCGGCCAATCTCAACGGAGACTAGCCTTCGGCGCGGGAGATGTTATAGTGCACAAGTGTGCGCGCAGACACAGGTGCACTCCCTCTTCCCTCATTCTCATGGTCCGATGGGACGGCAATCCAACACGACCGGAGAGAGATCAGGCGCAGGACCAACGGCTTAACGTGCTTTCCGGGGCTCGAGGGTATCACACCGCCAACTTCTAAACTCCGGGCTGTTACTAAGAAATTCCTAATGGAAAGACTCAATAACACTACCCGACCCGACCGAATCGAAAAGACCCCACGCTCAGCAGTCGCGCTTGCCACCACGAGACCAGCGGGGCAGTAATACAGTAGGACGGACGGACGCACGGACTGACAGCGGAGACTTAGTAATAGAGTCCAGTTTGCACCCTTCAGATACAAAACCCTAAATAGTTTTAAAAAAATCCTCGCGAAACGTGGGAGTAAACTACTTCGAGAAACTTCACCGTAAGCCCATTTCAAACGTTTTTAGAACTATTAACACCTCAAATGCCTAGTTATCACAAGCCAGACGGCTCCAAGATCTTAAACATTAATATTGTACAGCCAAGGACACCGCTGCTATTAAAATGTTAAATACTGAAATAAGTTATTATTACCTTTACAAGGTTAGAATGGCGCTAACTATTTGCGTGAACATTAATCTTTTAGAAACAAGTTATTTGTGAATTTCTTTATGTTCTTTTATGTAATTACTAGCTGCGCCCTGCGGTTTCACCGGCGTAAGTTTCGATCCCTTATGAATATCGGGATATTATATTTGTCAATCAGGTTATAAACTGTCTGTGTACCCAATTTCATGCAAATTCATTCAGTAGTTTTTTCGTGAAAGAGTACGAATATTGGCACCGCAATTCAAAAAAGTATTTTTTTTTCACTTTTATGTCTTATTTAATTAAATAATTAATTGACGATATTAACATTATATAAGCTAACATTTTTTTTATTTTTTCTTTGTGTGTTTCGTTTGAAAATCTTTAATTTCTTGCATTTATTTTATTTGTTGATAAAGACCTCGACTGTCACACTGGCACTGCTTTCGATCCACTCTAGCGACTTCAAGCCGTAGAATTGAACAATAACGAATTGGCGTGAAATATTGTAACGATTACATTATTTGATTACACATTACATTATATTGTGTTAATACATGTAGGTAATAATAACTGGAAATATCAACCAACTTTAGCAAAAAGGGTTCCATACTTTTCTTATATCCTACTAAACGCGAAAGTTTGTATGGCTGGATGTTTGTTACTCTTTCACGCCAAAACTACTGAACGGATTTGGATGAAATTCGGCACACAGATAGTTTATAACCAGGATTAACACATATATACTTTTTATCCCAATATACCTACGGGATCGAAACTTATGCGTGAAACCGTGGGACGCAGTTAGTCTAAAAACCAAGTTAAACCAAGCGTGTCACCGTTTAAATTAAATATAAATTAAATGAAAAAAAAAAAAAAAAAATTATAAGTACCTACTCGTAAGTATGTACGAACACTTTTACTCTCTCTTTGTAAGATCATATGAAGACTGCTGGGACACATGCCTCCTCTTTCTGTGAGAGGGAGTGGGCCATAATCCACCACGCAGGCCCCAGTGCAAGTTGGTGGATGTCACATGTGTTAGATTTTTTTAGATCTTGGACGAACCGGTTTCCTCACGATGTTTTTGGCGCAAAGTATACGAACCTACGACCTACAACTCGACCGAGTCCAAAACAAGTCGCGGCCGGTACCACTGGGCCACCGCTGCTGCACTACGACACAAATGACGTGTAGAAACTGACGGCATTTTTTTTTTTTTCTGGTGGGAAATCGTCAAATGACCCCTCCCGCTCTGGGTGGAGCGGAAGGGAGTGTCAGACTCTTACTGACTAAAACCCACCCATGTAACTTCCTTCGCCCTTTATGTTCCGGGGTAGCGGTAACCCTTTCGGACAATCCCGCTGACCCGGCAGGCTTCGGCCCGAACGGGCCCCTTGGATTATGCTGACATCTCTTTGAGGCGCGCGTGGAACACTTACGCGCCGTCCGGCACGGGCCTGGTCCTGATCGGGCGGTGAGCTACCCATTGCTCTCCGCCCGCAGGCCCGCGCCTACGGTGGCCGGTAGTCGTCACGCGACTCCCGACTCCCGGAGCGTCTCCCGCGGCGGCTGGGACGGGAGGCTCTCTCCCTCATCCGTCCCAAACTGACGGCAGTGAAGGCAATCCGTAACAGAAGTTATGCGACAACGCACTTACGGCAACATGAATTTTATTAGTACTGCCTCTGGATACTGCCCTCGCCGCGATACCGTGTTCTGTGCTTTTCAAAAGCTTTTGATTTGGTTTTAGGGGGGGACCTCTGCCTATACTACACCTGTACCACCGTCGACGATTATGTTACCACCTAAGTATATAATATTAATAGCCTCCCGACCGATTTCGGTCACGGTGGTCAATCTCAACGGAGACTAGCCAGGTACGCAGGAGATATTATAGTGCACAAGTGTGTGGTCAACACAGGGGCACTCTCTGTTCCTTTACTCTCTTAATCCGATTTGACGGCAATCCGTCACGATCGGAGAGAGATCAGGCGCAGGAGCAATGGCGTTACGAGCTATCCGAAGCACGGGGGCTTCACACCACCAACTTCCAAACTCCGGACTGTTACTGAGATATTCCTAATGGAAAAAGGGCTTTAAACCACCTACGACAAGTAAATCTTTGCTTAAAAGGTGACTCCAAACCTAACAATGTTATTTACATGAGTTGGTGAAATAAACATTTTTTTTTTTTTTTTACATTTACTCACTACCAGATCGAGCGAAATATACGGAAGCCAATGAATCCTAAACTATTGGACGTTCGGTACGGACTTGGCTCACTTTATTGAGTAATTGATTATCTAGAACACATTGCTTATTTTGTAGAAACACACGCATTGAATTTTCTTTGAAATGGAGCTATGGTTGACTACATCAACTTTCTTCAAGTATTTAGTGTTGATTATAACATTTACTTGTGCAGGTAAGATATCTTCTGTTAAAATATTTTGAAAAAAGACAAGATGACCTGAATGAATACCTGATTGTGTAATAATGCCTTATTACAGGATTGAATATTCTTTATTATGTACAGTCCCGAGCACAAATATGTCAACACTTGTCAACTTTCACTTGCGATTTTTTCGTGAAATAACGAATGCAACGTTGAAATACGACATAAACCTACGGGTTCGAAAATGCTATGTTCGTAACAACATAAAATTTCATTAAAAAAAAAGTAAATCTTCTAAGTAAATCTACTTTTGCTCGTGACTGTATACTCGTACACACGGCTACACATCAAGCTATGCATTTCCAGTTTTAGCTGACCTCGCATTGTATAGGTTTTTCGTACAATCAGAAGGCAGCTTATACTGGTTTTTTATAGCTTGATGTGTAGCCGTGCGTACAATATAAATGTAGAACCTGAGTGCTTAACCTTAAAAACCAAAAAAAATCCGTTTTACCAAGGGCCAGCTTTATCCATTAACTGGGTGGCGGAAGCAAGATACACAGGCAGACACTCCTTGTCAAATACCGGTATTCAACTGCATCGGTTTAGACTGGAAGCGAGCCCCTTTAATCAAAATCAAAATGAAAAGTAATTTATTCAAATTAGGCAGAGAATCTGCACTTTTCGAACATCAAAATTACAAAAGACAGTCCCCCAAAACGCACGCCCTTCGCCACTTCCTAGTACTTTCGCTTGTAAGAAGAAGTGGCGCAACAAACCCCCAGCAGCACAGCTGTCTGTTCAAGTAATTAACATTACAAGACACAGAACAATATATTAAATTCTTTGCCATATGTCAGCAATTTGGGATAAGGCTAGGCAGATTATCAAGACCTCTACTCTACTCAGCGGGATTGTCCGAAAGGGTTACCGCTACCCCGGAACATAAAGGGCAAAGGAAGGAACATGGGTGGGTTTTAGTCAGTAAGAGTCTGACACTCCTTTCCGCTCCACCCAGAGCGGGAGGCTCATTTGATGATTTCCCATCCGGAAAAAAAAAGACCTTATCTACTTATGTAAAAATTCATTACATTTCATAAACTTATGAAATTACTATTTCCTTTATTTAAATGTAAACATATAAATTATATTTTTAAATATTAGAATATAAAAGATATAAAAACATTTAAAAATATAAAAAATAGTAGCCCACCGGTATCGGGAACAGGGTCCAAGCTACCGGCGGTCAGGGCTCCAGAGAGAGGAACCTCCTGACAATGCGAGCCGTGTCCAGAAGTACCGCTTTCTGAATCAAGCCCTTGATCCAGCTGCCCAACGAGAGCCTCCTCAGGTGTTGGTCGAGGCTCTTGGCTATTAAGCCATTGGCTGTCACGACTATCGGCACAATGACTGCTGAGTCCACATCCCACATGTCGACAACCTCGCGAGCCAAGTCAAGATACTTGATTTGTTTATCTTTCTCGGCTTTCACGAGGTTCTCATCATGCGGGACGGTTATGTCTAAATTACTATTATTATTATTATTCCATTTACTTGTAAATGGTCTCAATCAGTAGGCAGTAGTACGATTCCTAATCGGACCAGAGTTAATATAATATTAATATAAATGCGAAAGTTTGTTTGGATGGGTGGATGTTTGTGACTCTTTCACGCAAAAACTACTGAACGGATTTGGATGACATTTGGCACACAGATGGTTTATATCTAGGATTAACACATGGGATATTTACACATACAACACATCGGACTTTGTACCCCAATATTCCCACGGGATAGAAACTTATGCGGGTGAAACCGTAGGGCGCTGCTAGTATATTATAAAAATACTAGCGGACTCGGCAGACGTCCGTCGTCCTGCCCGAAAAAGCAGCGCCACCTACTGGGTCCAATTGTGTTTTCAAATGATCCAGTAATTCAATGAGTTACTGGATCGTTATATATACACACAAATATTCATCCAAATCGGTCCAGCCGTTTAGGAGGAGTTAGGTGACAAACACACGTACAAAAAAAAATATATATATATATATTAAAATTAAATTCATTCGCTCACTGACAGACAACGCACTGCTGACACCGCTTATATCGCTCGATCTAGAAGCATGAACTTATGCACAAGAATTCCTTTTACAACGAAGGTGAGCACCAAGAAAGGAATTTTGTGAATTCATATCTTTAAGGGTTTCAGTAGGGGACAAAATTATGTATCGGTAGTCATCATTTTACACGATGGGAACAACCATCAGGGGTACGCCTTGTTCATAAGGAAAATACAATTATAAGTATAATTTTACTTTCAGCCAGTGAAAAATTCAGATGTGACTACAAATACAGTGCTATCGCTGAAGGCTGGTTGAAGTACCAAGAGATACCTGCTACCTGGTTTGATGCTCGCTTAAGATGTGCTCTGGAAGGTATAGCTTCAAATCTATCCACCTTGTATATTGTATCACGACATTGCTGCATTGCTGAAAACCATGGCCTACTGACTTACGGTTTTATTACAAAAACAATCAAAAAATCAAAAGTCATTTATTCAAATTAGGCTGAGAATTAGCACATTTTGAACGTCAATATTACAAAAAACACTCCCCTAAAACGCTCATTGTGCTCACTGGGAAGGGATTTTTTAGACATGTTTTAAACCATCAAGCCAGATTTTAAAATAACAACCTGACAGTGCTCGAGATACAGTTCCTTATACAAAACGGGTTAAGAACCTAACCTGAGTTGAAATATAGTTCAAAATACAAAACTGGTTCGTGGGTAAAAGCTTGGACTAAAGTCTTGTGAAGAATTAACTCGTTTTGTAATAAGATGGGTAGTGTGAGCAAGTGTACTATCTTCAAAGTTTCTTAAATACTCTGCTGTGATAATATCACCGTCAAAACAACCTTTGATATTCTACTGTTGAATATAGATCCAAGATAGCGGGATTGTCCGAAAGGGTTACCGCTACCCCGGAACATAAAGGGCGAAGGAAGGAACATGGGTGGGTTTTAGTCAGTAAGCGTCTGATACTCCCTTCCGATCCACCCAGAGCGGGAGGGGTCATTTGATAATTTCCCATCCGGAAAAAAAAAAATAGATAGATCCCCTGATTCAAGCCTTTCACTTCAATCATACGAGGTGGAGACGACAATTATACGTCAGTAAATTGAACTGCGAACATCTTATGACGTTCCTACTATGCCAAATTAAAGTTATATAAACGAAAATTCTGTAAAATATATCCAATAGTTATATGTTTTAGAAATGTATATTTATTCACAAAGACATAACAATTACAACTTACAAGCTAATACTAAAATAACAAAATTATATCCTAACTTAACGAAAACTATTCACAAACTAAAATATAGCGTCGAAAAATTCATCCGCATCGCTGCCCACTGGTAATGTACCTAAGAGCCTCGCGGCAGTGCCTCGTTGCATGGCAATGCTTAGCCTCTGGCCAAGGTAAAAGCCAGCTCTTGGGTCATGGGAAGTGTCATAGCTATAGCTAGACCAAGACTGGCAAAATCCATAGTTGGCTCATCACTTTGGCTATTTAGTTTGTTTGAAAAAAACACTATTTTAATTTCGATGTTAGGATTTATTTGATAGTTCTAAAATACTCATGTGCAATAAGTATGGCCATTATTTTAATTTATTGTCTCCATATTGTAAACTAACAGTGATTCGTGAATTTTCAAAGACAACAAGACTGGTTCACTTAGGGCCGGTTTTTTTGATCCGTAGTTAAAAACTCAATCAATTGTTAAAAATAGTAGGTAACGAATGGTTAAATTTTTGCAAAATGTGTTTTTTGATCAATTTTTTGTTTATTTAATGATATTATGATATAATTGCTAATGGTCAAATAATATACTATTAGTTAAGAAAATGACCATTAGATAAATTAACAATTTGATCAAAAAAAAAATCACATTTTGCAAAAATTTTACCATTAGTTACTATTTTTAACAATTGGTTGAGTTAACTACGGATCAAACAACCGGCTCTTAGATATAACTACACAGTACTTTACAACAGGTGGCATATTAGCATCTCCTACTACCCCAGGATTGATGTCATTCTTAGTAAAACTGCTGAACGACGATGGGAATGAAGTTATCAATAAGGTAATCTTCACTGGGATTCATGCTACTTTCTCCAAAGGCGACTACTACTCGGTTGATGGTAAGTTTCTGGCGTTCTTCAAAACAATCTTCTTACCCTTAAAAGCCAAGAGATTTCTATTCAGACTATGTACTACAAAAGTACCTGCCGGTCCAGCAATGTCAAATAAAGCCTTATTATATGCGGCGGCCTCTCGCGCCCGGCCCTGGTGCAAGCCATGGTCCGGGGCGAGAGGGAGTGGGAGGCAGTCGCCTCCTTCTGCGAAGCAGTCATGCTAGCGAAGGAGGTGGCGGGACGGATGAGGGAGAGAGCCTCCCGTCCCAGCCGCCGCGGGAGACGCTCCGGGCGTCGGGAGCCGCGTGACGACTCCCGGCCACCGTAGGCGCGGGCCTGCGGGCGGAGAGCAATGGGTAGCTCACCGCCCGATCAGGACCAGGCCCGTGCCGGACGGCGCGTAAGTGTTCCACGCGCGCCTCAAAGAGTTGTCAGCATAATCTGAGGGGTCCCTTAGGGCCGAAGCCTGCCGGGTCAGCGGGATTGTCCGAAACGGTTACCGCTACCCCGGAATATAAAGGGCAAAGGAAGGAACATGGGTGGGTTTTAGTCAGTAAGAGTCTGACACTCCCTTCCGCTCCACCCAGAGCAGGAGGGGTCATTTGATGATTTCCCACCCGGAAAAAAAAAATAGCCCAGCACAAATCTATGGCAGCTTATCAAAGAAAACAATACCTCTAGGTCTGTACCATAATAAGTTAATACTACCAGAATTGTATATGGAGCCATCTACCAGGTCACACGAAACCCCTTGTTAAGAGTGGTAGTCAGATTCTTAGGCTTCTGACTTCCCGTAACGGCTGTCAACGATCTACAAATGATAGCCGGGCCAAATGGCCTCTTAACAATCTTAACTCTTAATAGATTATTCACGTATACAGTAAAGGCAGAATATGATTTGTCCAACAGGTGTCCCTTTATCCGAAATACCTCATAAATGGGAAGCATATGAGCCGAACAACATCAATAATGACGAGAATTGTCTCACTATGAATAATAAGGGACTTTTATCTGACGTCGGCTGTAACAGGACACTGCCTTACTACTGCTTCAAGTCAGAAAACTCGACAGAAGAAATGGGTGATTGTGGGTCTGTAGAACCAGGTAAACCCCAAACTCATTCAATCAATTATAGAAAGATCCGGCTGATTTGTTAGTCCAGTGGTGGATACCCGATTTCCCTTCGTCAGGCTGTGTGTTGGTGTCGTCACTGTCCATACCTTTATCGTGAGGTTCGAACTCGACTTCCTCATGTTCATCGTAGGAGTTCTATTCAGGATCTGATAGGAGATACAAAGCTAATTAGCAAGGTATTTATTTCCTAGGTGACATCTCGTGACATTATGGAAGAAAGGTGGATATTTGCGTCAACCGCTGAGAAAATAATGGTATTTAGGATCTATGTATATCCGGTCAATGGGTCGTCTTAGTATCAATTCTGATAATATTCCTAACTTTCTGGGTGGCATCGTTACCACCTCTATAAGAAATTAGGTAAACGCATTTCCGGATGACATCGCGTGCCACCACTGAGGAAATATTTAAATAAACCCATGTTACATATTTGGCATTCAGTACACGCTTTATTTAAAGTGATTCCATGTGTTTTTGTCAATTTAACACTTTCAAACTGCAAAATAAAAAACACTAGGTACCTTCACTTTGATAATGTCGCCGGCGATTTTGGTCGAAATGTTATTTTCCTTTTCCATTCCAAATGTTTATTTTTTACTACGTTGTCGTTGTTGTTCGTTTTTTTTCGTTTACGTTTTTTTTCGTTTAATCATCAGTTTTTTCCTATGTCCTTTTTCCCATTTTAGCTTCAACATTTCCTAAAACTCAAAAGTTTCACCTAATAAACAAAATATTAACGGAGCTCGCGTGGATGATGCAACACACGGAAAACGATTGAGCATGGCGCCATCTGCTGGCAGGTGATGACACTACGTAGTGAAGTCAGTCACAAACACCACTGCTTTTTGATTTAATTAAAGATCTAAAATTCGTGTGATGATGCAGTATAACAGAAAACGGACTACTACATGGTTTATTAAATCTCTTAGGATCAATCAACTCAGCCTATCACAGTCCACTGCTGGACATAGGCCTCTCCCAGGCTGCGCCACAACACCCTGTCCTCCGCCTTCCGCATCCAGTCCGTCCCGCAACCTTCTTAAGGTCGTCCGTCCATCTAGCTGGGGGGCGTCCCTTACTACGCTTGCCGACACGCGGTCTGCACTCCAGTACTCGTCTGCTCCACCGGCCATCGGTCCTTCGACAAACCTTCCTACCTTCTTTCCTCCTAGGATGCAGCAATGAAATATAATTGAGCATTTGCGACTTATTAGTGTAAAAACTTGCGGTAACCATGGAGTTGTTCGTTTGTTATTTTCCATAAGAGTTTAAGCTTTAGAACGGGCATCCCAGTCACCGGTTTTCTGAATACGTTATTGACAAAATTAAAAAAAAAATGGTTTAATTTATTACCTCTTTCATTCCAGAATACAAATATGATAATCGAACAAACAGCTGCTACAAGTTCCACACGGTACCACGAACGTTTTCGCGCGCATTCTTCGCATGTTCAGCGGAAGGCGGCCATCTTGCCATCATCAACAATGACACAGAAGCTGTCGTCATAAAGGAACTGTTCTCCAAGTATCCTGCAAGCAGTATGATTGGAAACTTTTCAAAGGACGTTGCTTTTGTTGGCTTTAGTGATTGGGGAGAACATGGCGATTGGAGAACTATTCATGGTTTGTGTAATATTGGTATCTATTAGAATTGTCATTTAAATTTAAACATTTTTTATTAATATGACTACTTTAGTGAGCGGTAATAGGAGAGGGATTAATGCATACATGTGTACAGTTCCTATGACAATTACATTGCTAAAACCATAAAACTTACACGATTTATCATCTGCAAGTTTTAAGCGTGGGTTTATTATAATTATACGTGGAATAAAATATATCCTTATTACGTAATTCAATGTCCTCAAAATCTTTATAAATGATAAATGATTTTGTTTTATAAGTAGGTTTGCACAAACACTTTTACACGTCAATCATATTTTAAAAACTTGATGAGGTCGGCGTTTCCTATCTGACTAGACTGAGAAAAAAGGCCGAAACAAACTCAGTGGTCACAGTCTTTTCTAAAGTCCAGACATAATCTCGGTCAGATCACAATATGAAAACCATGTAGATTGGTATCTGAAATGGTTTTTTGAGGAAAGAACCACAGATTGAGAGGACCTGTCCAGTCAGTGCACCCATTTGTCAGAAATCGTGCAGCTCAACTCAAAACTTAAGGAGCTCGACGATTAGAAGAACAATACCAAAGAAAGGACATTTGGGTAGGCCACATCAAATAACTCAACCTTTTCAAAAGTTAATGACGAATAAAAGTTAGACATATCTTTTGGACTTAAGAGCTAAGCACCAGAAGGCCAATTCTCGTAATTTAAAACGTTCAAAATCTAGTCACAGTCTCATCTCAGCCACAAACAAATGTCAAAAACTTGTCAAAATGTAGGGAAATTAGAAGTATTTTTTGACAGATTGAGACTGATATCAGACTGTGAACGGTCTTAAAATTACGAGAATTGCCCCTCTGGTCTCGTACCATAAGTATATGCAAGGCAGTCATAGTATCATTGATTTTGTTAGTATTTAACAACGAGATGTAAACCTTTTCTAAAGATGTCTCCCAACTATGTTTACAGGTCAAACTCTAGAAGAAGCTGGTTACGCAGCATTCGCTTATGGAGAACCTAACCGAAGTCCATCAGGTGGAGAATACTGTGGCTCCGTATACCGTAATGCTGAACTCAACGATGCAGATTGTGATGAATCACACGCCTTTATTTGTGAAAAGGCCCCTGAATACCCTGCTGTTTGCTCGAATTCTGATGACGTATGATAGCTTCTTCATTATTTTGTTTTAGATGCTATCATAGTTCAAATGTTTAGTTTAATTTTGAATAGAAACAATACAAATTTAAATAAAAATATATTATTTTTCTACCTTTTGTAAGATTCAAGTAAAGAATTACAAATAACTTTCTGGTTGGCACTCGACGCATCGGATAATTGATCCTGTACTACAAAGCATCTGATGGGTTTTTATTATTCAAATAATAAGCTTCCAATATGTAATTGTAGATGTTAAATGAAGTCATTTTTGCCACAGAATTTCGGAAATCACAAGCAACCAGGCAACAAACTATCTGGATTTTGTTTTCAAAGCAAATTACATTATGACGCGTATTCGTGCGAAATTTTTTTTTTTTTTTTCTGCCAGTCTTCTGTATGTTTATAAAAGACTAGCTGCGCCCCGTTGTTTCAGCCGCATCAGTTTCGATCCCGTGGGAATATCGGGATAAAAATTATTCTATATGTTAATCCTGATTACAAGACCATCTGTGTGCCAAATTTCATCCAAATCCGTTTAGTAGTTTTTGCGTGAAAGAGTAACAAACATCCATTCATTCATCCATCCATCCATCCATAGAAACTTCCGCGTATATAATATTAGTAGGAAGTCGGATTGGGGTTGTTAAATAAACTTTATCAATACACTAGCTAATGTTCGGCATGCGTTGCAATGCCTTTTTTTTTGTTTCTCCAAATGTTAAGGAAAGTCTCCTAAGACCGTTTTGCTGTAGCTACAACGGTCATGGTAACTGCCCTTACTACTCCATCTCAAAAATCCACCCAGTATATGATTTTTTTAATATTTGCACACTTATGATGTTTTTTTCGTTTTTAGCCACAAAAATAAAAGGAGCCATTTAAAACACAAATATATTTAAACAATAATTTTATTTTATCAAGCATGACAATAAGAAATAATCATAAATAGCTCACTGACTAACTCATCAGCCCAACTCTTCGACCTAGAAAGCTTTATGATAACTGAGCAGTGGTGGACCAGCCGTGACGTACGAGTCATGAGGTCGTGGTTCGAACCCAAGTAGGCACTTTACTTTGTGTAAATTATTTCATCACCACTGCTCTCAAGCTGGTGAAGGAAAACATAGTGAGGAAACCGGCTTGTCCTAGAACCAATAATTCGAAGACATGTGACATCATGCATGGTGGATTATGGGCCACGCGGGTGGCCTGCGTCCCAGCAGTGGGAACATGTGACATATGGCATGTGGCTGATTATGCTTATGCTTAGAAAATATGAACTAGCACAGTTAATAATATCCTGAAATTCTCCCTCAATTTCATCTATCCCAGAGCAGGGCCGTAGCTAGGGGGGGGCATCGTGGGGCAATGCCCTACCTTAAAATCACAATGCCCTACCTTAACTGCAATCAAGGCCTCAAACATCGATCACTAGCCTACGATCTACTAGTGATCGATGGCCTCAAAGACCGTTAACGGGTCACGAGAGAATGGCTGGTATGGTATTTCTGTCCTTTGAAAAAAAAAAAGAACAAAATCAGTTGATCTGATCGAAGTTCTTCGCATTTTTAATAACATGGCGAATCATAGAATTCAGCTGTTTTAAATATTTTTTTATTATTATGTTTTCCTTTATTTCATTTACATACTTACAGATTATATTTTTAAATATTTTTATAAACAAAAAGATAAAAAAACATTTAAAAGTATAAAAAATAGTAGCCCACCGGTATCGAGAACACGGTCCAAGCTACGCGGCTAGCGGCGGTCAGGGCTCCAGAGAGAGGAACCTCCTGACAATGCGAGCCGTGTCCAGAAGTACCGCTTTCTGAATCAAGCCCTTGATCCAGCTGCCCAACGAGAGCCTCCTCAGGTGTTGGTCGAGGCTCTTGGCTATTAAGCCATTGGCTGTCACGACTATCGGCACAATGATCGCTGAGTCCACATCCCACATGTCGGCAACCTCGCGAGCCAAGTCAAGATACTTGATTTGTTTATCTTTCTCGGCTTTCACGATGTTCTCATCATGCGGGACGGTTATGTCAACAATCACTGCGCGCCGCTCTGATCGATCCACCACCACTATATCAGGCTTATTGGCAACAATAGTCCTGTCAGTGATGATGGATCGATCCCAGTACAACGTGATATTTCCATTTTCGAGAACTGGGTCGGGCAGATACCTGTAGTACGGCACCTCAGATTCCACAAGTCTATATTTCAGAGCAAGTTGCTGATGGATTATCCTGGCTACAAGGTTGTGTCTATGCAAATACTCTCCGTTAGCTAGACGAGAAGACCCGGAGATAATATGCTTGATTGATTCCCCCGGCCGGTGGCATGCCCGACAGATGTCAACCGTGCCGTCTTTCACAATAAATCTCCGGTAATTGTTCGTCATCATAATTTCGTCCATAATTGCACAGACAAAACCTTCGGTTTCTCCAAAGAGGTCACCGAAACGCAGCCAGGCTACGGACGCTAGTAGATTTACATCGGGTCCATGTAGGGCCCGGTAAAAGCGTCCGTGAAGCTCCTTACTTTGCCATACTTCCATGCGATCACTGGTGTCAAGAACTACTGGCTTGCGCCTGTTCTCTTTAGCCAAGGAGAGCGGGGTGAGGCCCTTGTCCACCGCGACTACATCTCGATGCATCCCCACGTCGGTTTCTAGGAAATATTCCCTGAGACTGCATATCTCGCGATTGTGGAGGGTCTTAGCGTTTAAAAAGCCTCGACCTCCACACTTTCGCGGGATATACAGCAGTCATTACCGATGACAGTGGGTGATGCATTCCATTTGCAGTCAACAGCGTCCGGACCCTCCTATCAAGGGCGTCTGGTTCGGTTTGAGTCCATTTGATTATGCCGAAAGAGTACATCAAAACCGGCATGACCCAACTGTTGAAGGTACGCACCTTGTTTACGCCTGATAGAAGACTATTAAGTACTTTTTTCAGGCGGCCAAAGAACCGCTCCTTCAACGATTGCTTCATGTCAGTAACATTGATGCCTAACGCTTCCGATATACCCAAATACTTATAGGTTTCGGATGCGGAGAGGGCTCTAAGGTTTGTGGAATCCGAGAGTTGGGTTCCCACGGATTCCACAATCTCCATCCAGACCGCACATTTGTCCACACCAAATTCCATCCTGATGGCGCTACTGAAAGGTTCAGTTACTTTCAGTAGCTGCATAAGTTGCAAATTGTTGGGAGCAAAGAGTTTTAGGTCATCCATGTAGAGGAGGTGCGATATAACCTGACCACCTCTCCTCAGCCGATAGCCTAGACCTGACTCCTCCAGAAGTGTGCTTAGAGGATTCAAGGCTAAGCAGAACCAAAGCGGACTCAAAATATCGCCCTGAAAGATGCCTCGTTCGATCCTTATCGGTTCGCTATTCCTCTGAATATTTCGACATCATGGATAGCGAAGGACCGTCCTCCATTGCCGCATACATGATATCAGGAAGGTACGCAGAGTTGCATCTACTTTATACAAATCCAGTACCCTCATGAGCCATGTATGTGGCACCGAGTCATAGGCCTTCTTATAATCTATCCAACATGTCGACAGATCCTTTCGGGAACAACGAACCTGTTTTCTAATGGCCACATCAATGAGGAGTAGCTCCTTAGTACCACGGGACCCATTCTTACATCCATTTTGAGAGGCAGACATCTTACATCCATTTTGAGAGGCAGACATCATACATCCATTTTGAGAGGCAAATTATTATAATATGTAAGTTTGCAGAAACAATATGATCTAAATTGTATTTTTGGTCGTATCTATTTACTCGTATCACCCAACAATTAATTATTACCTCACTCTTACTCAGACGTGGATCTCTACATCCAAATCTGGAAGTTCAACCATCTTGTTCGCTTGTTCTTCATCATTGAGGATTTAATAGTTCTTATATCCATGCTCATGCTCTGTCAAATAAATTATTTGTCTACGAATAGCTATTGAATGTACATCACTGACCTAGAGGTCAATGATATACATGGTGATTGATTTAGGAGCCCGTGCTTCGAGGGCAGATCAATTATGATATTTTTTTTACTTCCGCCCTACCTGTAACCAATGCAGCCCTACCTCAAATTCGACTCTAGCTACAGCCCTGTCCCAGAGGAAGCATTCTATTTCCACCGCGAAACGCACGACGAAACACTGGTACGCACGGCTACACATCAAGCTATGCATTTCCAGTTTTAGCTGACCTCGCATTGTATAGGTTTTTCGTACAATCAGAAGGCAGCTTATACTGGTTTTGTATAGCATTCCCAGCGTTTCGTTATCAGCCCCAAAAATTAAGAGAACACCAAATATGTATTAAAACATTAATATTAACAAACATTCTTCATTTCACTGTCCATTTCTTACTATTATTCTTCAATGTATGCAGTGCATATATCAGAGTAAACTGGGTTCTTCTCACAGATAAATGGGGCTGGCCTGTCACACCACAAATCGTTCAAGAGCCCCGAACGGGTTATCGAACCACAATATTCACCTGGTGGTGAGTTGTTTGGCTCCCCTTTATCAAATTTGCTGTATCCGGCTTCCGTTAGCTTTTGGTCTGAAATGGAAATGTGTGGTAGATTATTCAGCAAAGAGATAAGCAGTGTCATGTCACGGGCGCTATATTTAATCCCGAGCGTAATGATCGATTCTGTAAAATCACATAAAACACCCTTAGCAGTGGCTGAGGGTATAAGGGTAAGGGTGTAAGGATATTGCATTATAAACTATATGTCGTGGATAGATGGCGCCGCAGTACAGCGGACAGCGCCATCTAACCATTTGATGGGTAAACGAATAATCATGTGATCGGAAACGCGAGCGAGCCCTACCGCTTGGACATGATCGTCGGTGGAAGGGATGCAGCGAGGACTGGCGGAGAGACCGAGTGATGCAACAGTCTACAGTGGACAGTCGAGCTCGGACAGTCTTGGCAAACGCTCAATACCGTACGCATGTGTTTGTTTCCGACGCAAATGTGCGTTTCGGTTGATAATCGCTAGTTTATTAAAGTTACTTTAAATTGAAATTATCGTTTCGTTCGAGTACCCACTACAGTGCCCACACCTACCTAAACTATGTCGGATCGTAAAGAAGACCCGATGTTTCGCATTTCGGCCACCCAGTGATGCGACATATATATTTTTTACTCATAACGTAAAGATGTCTGCCGCGTTGGTCTGGTGGTCCCAAACGTGGCTAGTAAGCGAGGGGTCCTCGGTTTGATTCCCAGTTCGGGGAAAGTGTTATTGGGTTTTCCCATTAGGAATTTCTTAGTAGCAGCCTATAGTTATAAGTTGGCGGTGTGATACCCCTGTGCCTCGGAAAGTACGTTAAGCTGTAAGTCATGCGCCTGATCTCTCTCCAGTCGTGTCAGAATGCGTGCAGTCCCATCGGACTATGAGAGTGAGGGAAGAGGAAGTGCATCTGTGTTTGTGCATACAATATTATTGCACTATGTATAGTGCAATAATATTGTATTGTATATCTCCCGCGCCGATGGCCCTTTACGGGGCACCGGTATGGTCGCGTTCCTTGAGGCGGCGACCAGTCCGCCGGTTGAACGCGTCTCAAAGGGTCATGGCCGTCCGGCTGATACGAGGATACCGCACGGTCTCCGCTGAGGCGGCGAGCCTCCTTGCTGGATTGCTGCCATGGGATCTGGAGGCAAAAGCCCTCGCCCACATGTGGGAGTGGCGAGAGGAGGCAAAACGCCGGGGCGTAACTCCGCTGCCGCGAGAAATAACGGTACAGCGGACAGAGCTCCAGCGGGATCTCATGGCGACATGAAGAATGCGATTGTCGCAACCATGTGCTGGGCACGCCACAATTGCGGCGATAAGTCCCCTCTTTGAGGAGTGGCTGGAGAGGCGCCACGGCACCCTCAACTTCCGCCTGACGCAGGTCCTCATCGGACACGGTTGTTTCGGGAGGTTCCTGTTCAGAATAAGGCAGGAGGAAACGCCAGGGTGTCACCACTTCGTGGATCGTCCGGAGGACACGGTGGAGCATACGGTGGAGGTCTGCCCGGCTTGGGCGGAGCACCGCCGCGTCCTCGTGGCGGCGATCTCTCGCGTCCGGCCCTGGTCCAGGCCATGGTACGGAGCAAGAGTGCATTGGAAGCCGTCACCTCCTTCTGCGAAGCAGTAATGCTCGCAAAGGAGGAGGCGGAGCGCGTGAGGGAGAGGCAATCTCTGCGCCCTCACGCCCCTAGTCACCGCAGGAGACGCCCTGGACGTCGGGAGTCATCAGCCAACTCCCGGCCACCGTAGGCGCGGGCTTGCGGGCGGCGAGCAATGGGCAGCTCGCCGCCCGGCAAGGACCAGGCCCGAGTCGACGGCGCGTTGTGTTCCATGCGCGCCTCAAAGAGATGTCAGCACGTAGTGACGGGGTCCGCTAGGGCCGATGCCTGCCAGGGCCGCGGGTTCTTCGAAAGAGATACCGTGGTCCCTGGCATAGGCAACTGAAGGAACACAGGGACACGGGTGGGTTTTAGTCAGTAAAAGTCTGACACCACGCCCTCCTGCTCCGCCCAGAGCGGAAGAAGTCATATGATGAATTCCCAGCCAGAAAAAAAAAAATAGGGAAGAGGAAGTGCACCTGTGGCTGTGCATACAATATTATTGCACTATACATAATATCTCCCGCGCTGATGGCAAGTCTCGGTTGAGGTTGGACGCCATGGCCGAAATACTCTCTGAAGGACTATTATATTATTATCTGCTAACGAACGTCAAAATTTCCGAATAAAGCTGTTACTACAGATTATTTTAGGCAATTTTACTATTAAAAATATGTTCATAATAATAATTTCACCGTTGTTGCAATAAATAGTATTCCGATAGATCGATATAGACGTTATGATATCAAATTATGGCATACTGAATAATTACCATGAATTGTTCTAAAGTCCCAACGTTCTCCCCAATCGTGAAAGCCGATAAAAGCATAACCTTTCAGGAAATTTCCCACCATCATCGAATCTGGATATTTGGCGTAGAGTTCTCTTAGCACTGTGGCTTCGGTGTCACTGTTTATAATAGCAAGATGGCCGCCTTCAGCAGAACACGCGAGGAAGGCGCGGGAGAAATTCCTTGCCACTGTGTGAAACTTGTAGCAACTGTTTGTTCTTGCATCCAAGCGGTATTCTGAAAAGAATGTGTATTTATGTCATTGCTATGATAAAGGAAATGTAAACTCTGCCTAGTTATAATAAACAAAAACTCTGCTCCAAGATTCAAACGAACCATTTAACAGACAACCACTAACGTAGTAGTACGTCTTGTGTGTAAGAAGAAAACTTAAGATGATCATGATAATGTTCATTTAGCTGAAAATCTAATTTATCAAATCGTAAAGACCAGCCTGCCAAGTTATCCATTCGAGTGTATTTACCTGAATCAGTAGTGCCGCAATCGTTGACACTTATTTTAGAGTTCACGGAACGGTAACATACATAAGGACGAGTTTTTGCACAGGAAATATCTGCTAAGTCTCCATCACTATTCAAACTGAGACAACTTTCTTTATTTTTCTTGTTATTTGGCTCATTTAGCGCCCAAGCTTGATGAATTTTGGAAAGCGGTGTACCTGTAGGTAATTAAAATATCTGTATTAGTTATAATTAAGTCTATAAACATTCGCCATACAACGGGGCAATGTTGTGAGCATTTTGGGCACTTTTCCTGTTGGCAGCGACGCGGACGAATTTTTTAATGCCCTATGATTTTCCCCCCAGTTATTTTTAGATACATGTACATTATTTTAAGTCTGTTAACTTATATTATGCCCATGTACAAATATGCCAATATGAGCCTTTTCAGCATTTGCATAACGTAGCCCTATTCAATCTTCATCGAAGGGTCGTTTTCGAAATTGTGAAGGATTATGTCTACCTGGGGCAAATAATCCTGCTCGGTAGACACAACTTTGAGAAAGAAGCCGACAGAAGGATTCAGTTTGGTTGGGCTGCATTTGGAAAACTCCATTAAGTCTTCTCGTCGTCTATCCTACAGTGTTTGAAGACTAAGGTCTTCAACCAGTGCGTCCTCCCCGTCATGACATATGGGGCCGAAACGTGGACCTTCGGGCTGGTCCACAAATTCAAGGTCGCTCAGAGTGCTATGGAGCGAGCTAGGCTCGGCTTTGAAGGATAAAATCAGGAATGAAATTATCCGGAAAAGAACCAGAGTTACCGACATAGCTTGCAGAGTAAGCAAACTGAAATGGCAGTGGGCTGGCCAAGTTTGTCGAAGGACCGATGGCCGGTGGAGCAGACGAGTCCTGGAGTGGAGACCGCGTATCGGCAAGCGTAGTGTGGGACGCCCCCCAGCTAGATGGACGGACGACATAAAAAAGGTTGCTGGGACGGACTGGATGCGGAAGGCGGAGGACGGGGTGTTGTGGAGCAGCCTGGGAGAGGCCTGTGTCCAGCAGTGGACTGCGATAGGCTGAGTTGATTGATTCAATCTTATAAAACCGTGACAATTACTCAAGATAATTATAAATAAAATTAAAAAAAAAGAAGTTTGTTATTAAACAGGAGGATAATTTATCTCATAATTCAATAACTTTTTTTTTTCCCGGGGTGGAAAATCCTCATGGATGTCCGGCGCCCTAGGGCGGGTGGCGGGGTCTGTCAGACTCTTACTGACTAAAAACCACCCCGGTGTTCCATCTCACACCTACGCCGGGGGTCGCGGGAACGTACGATCCTTCCGCAACCCCCGACTGGTTTGACCGCCACCGCGGGCCTCCTCGGGTCAGGGGGGGGACTGAGGTGTTTTACACCCCACGCGATGTCTAAGAGGGGCGCGCGTGGAATACTACGCGCTGCCACCTCGGGTCCTGATGTGTGGGGGGCGACGGACTCGGGGACGTCCGTCGCCCCCCACACATCTAGACCCGTGTAGGGGAAAGCTGGAAGAGGGCGTTGTCCGCCCTCCGCCGACGCCCAGTGCGCCTTCTGCGGGCCGGGTGAGAGGACGAGATTTCCCTTTCCCTTTCCGCAGCCTCATTTTGCGAGACGACCGTTTCGCCGAAGGAAACCATCGCGTCCCAGGACTCTTTGCTGCCGACCATCGACTCGATCACGGCCAGCCACTCTGCCAGCGTATGCCGCAACTTATCCTCCCGGCAGTCGACGCAGAAGTGACACCGGGCGTCCGGCTCCCTGTTTATGCGACACAGGTACTTCCCGGTGCAACCATGCCCCGAGAGCACCTGGGTCACCCGAAACGACAGGGAGCCGTGCCTCCTCCCGATCCAGCGCTCGAGCGCCGGCCGGACCGCCTCGATGGTGACGAGGCCAGCGGTAGGGCGTGTGAGCCTGTCCCGCCATTCCGCCACCAAAACCTCGCGAAGCTGAGACTGACGCAGCTCCATGTGTCGTCGCTCGCCCCGTGCCCTCGCTACCTCGCGCCACCGATACAATGACGCGAGTACTTTCGCCTCGAGGTCCCAGGGCGGGGATCCAGCCAGTACGCAGGCCGCCTCGTAGGAGATCGTGCGATATCCCCTGATGACTCTGACGGCCATCGCTCTCTGCGGTTTTCGCAGTATCGCGATACTGCCGGCCGTCAGGTCAGAGGCCCACACCGGGGCCCCATACAGGGCCTTCGATCGCACGACCACCATGTAGAGCCGCCTGCAGGCGGCGCTCGGGCCCCCCAGATTGGGAAGCAGCGTTGATAGTGCCCCAGCCGCGCCCAACAACTTGGGCGCCAGCCGCCGGTAGTGGGGGCCGAAGTCCCATCGGCTGTCGAGCACCAATCCCAGGTACTTCATGGTAGACTCGACAGCGATCCGAGCCCCCCCCCCGACCACGATGTGTGAGCCGGGCGGCGGCGCCCGCCGGGGGCCATGAAATACCATGGCCTCCGACTTGCTGAGGGCCACCTCCAGGCCTAGGCGACGTATGCGGCCCACCACCTGTGAGACCGCAGCCGTCGCCAGCAACGCTGCCTCCCTGTGCGAGCTCCCCCGGGCAGTGACCAGCGTGTCATCCGCATAACACGTCAGGTCTACCCCCGGTCTGAGCTCACCCCTCAGTTAATTCAATAACCTACAACAACCTAACCACCAACTAACCTACCGACTAACCTTCAACAGTGTGATAATCTCCTTGAGAGAAAGTGGCATGAATCCCAGTAAAGATTTCCTCGTAATATCTTGTGGAGTTTATGATGTTTGTTATTTCAGCTTGCATTTTTCGTGTGGTTGGAGAAGCTAGAACAGCACCTGATGACAAAATAAAATGATATAACATACGAGCACCGCTGACGGTCAAAAATTAAGGGCCTGCGAAGTCCCGTAATTCTATCGTAGTAACGTTAGTACTGTTAGTTATTCTGTGGTAAAACTTCAAAACTCATTACAAAAAATTTCGGCTCCTGCTTTTCTCAACCAGTTTTATACAATTACTTTTTAGGGTTCCGTACCCAAAGGGTAAAAACGGGACTCAATTACTAAGATTCCACTGTCCGTCTGTCACCAGGCTGTATCTCATGAACCGTAATATAATAATAATAGCCTGATTGTTGAAATTTTCACAAATGATGTATTTCTGTTGCCGCTATAACAATAAATACTAAAAACAGAATAAAATAAATATTTAAGGGGGGCTCCGATACAACAAACGTGATTTTTATAGATAATGATACGGAACCCTTCGTGCGCGAGTCCGATTCGCATTTGTACGGTTTTTTGGACTTTTGTAGGTATATTTAATAATTTTATAAATTATATGAAAATCTTACCTTCCAGTAAACATCTTAGCCGAGCATCGGTCCAAGTAGCTGGTACAGTAAAGTGTTTGAACCACCCTTTAGCAGCTGAATTATATTTGTAGTCGCATCTGAACTTTGACTGCGATCCTTCTGAAAAATTAAAGGAGAAGAAATAATAAATTAAATCAAACGAAATACCTGTTTCTGTGGAATCTGGATAGGTCGAAAGCTAAGTAGTAACCGATTGTTGCCGAATGGAAATTATGAGGACATGTGATGCGGCGGAATGTGGAAAGTCGTAAGTGTGAATGTGGATAGAAATATGAAAAGAGGAATGTATTGTGTGGTAAATGAAGATTATAGCAAAGAAGAAAGTTAATTCTGACATGATGGCTAATGGAGATGTATGGACGAAAAAGACTTACCCAATAACAAACGGAAGATGCAGGATTTGATAGCAAATTATAAAGCAGTTTAATAATTACGGTACCTTAGTGCAGCTTGAATTGTGCCAAACTTCTTAAACTAATTAATGAATGAAAGATATCTTACCAATAAAATTCAGGCAGAATAGTAACACAAAATATTTTAACCAAGACTTCATTTTGAGAGGACTGAGGAGCACGTGGGTGATAGAGTTGTTGTAACAATTATTTAAAGGATTTTGCAATATTTTATCGGAAAAGATTAGGCCATGAGTCAGTGGTTCCCAAATGATGACGCAATCATTTTGAATTATTAGTTTTCGTCATGGTGCCAAGTTATTTTCAACCGACATGGCATCGGAATACAACGGTGAGTTACGTAATAGCGTATTCTGTTTTTAACCCCTGATGCAAAAATGACGGGGTATTATAAGTTTGACATATCTGAGGGTGTGTGTGTCTATCAGTGGCATCATAGCTCCCGAACGGATGAACCGATTTTGATTTTATTTTTTTTGTTTGTACACTCCCGACTAATTCACCTTGAATTAGTCGGGAGTGTTCTTAGCTATGTTTGATGAAAACCGGTCAAAGATGGCCGCCGCCACAAAATGGCGGATTACATATTTTTTCACAACACATGGATATCAAATGAAAGGGCTTGACTAGTAGAATTCTATACACTATGATAAATTTCAAATCCAAAATGGCCGCCACTACGAAATGGCGAATTACAAAAAACCTGACTAAACACCAAATTGTACAACTTGCTGTAAATTGTTAACCCTTAACTGCAGTCGTGAGTCCATTGGACCCATGTTCAACCTTTGGACGTATTTAAAAATATCCGCAGACTTATGAATGTTTGATTTCAACGATTAATACAAAGAAAATTATTAAAATATGTCATTCTTTTTTTTATCATCAGTTTAATATAGGAGGGTCCGCCGGACCCACGACTATAGAAGCGGACTATTTAATATAGGAGGGTCCACCGGACCCACGACTATAGAAGCGGACTATTTAATATAGGAGGGTCCACCGGACCCACGACTATAGAAGCGGACTATTTAATATAGGAGGGTCCACCGGACCCACGACTATAGAAGCGGACTATTTAATATAGGAGGGTCCGCCGGACCCACGACTATAGAAGCGGACTATTTAATATAGGAGGGTCCACCGGACCCACGACTATAGAAGCGGACTATTTAATATAGGAGGGTCCACCGGACCCACGACTATAGAAGCGGACTATTTAATATAGGAGGGTCCACCGGACCCACGACTATAGAAGCGGACTATTTAATATAGGAGGGTCCACCGGACCCACGACTATAGAAGCGGACTATTTAATATAGGAGGGTCCACCGGACCCACGACTATAGAAGCGGACTATTTAATATAGGAGGGTCCACCGGACCCACGACTATAGAAGCGGGACTATTTTTCACCACTACAGTTAAGGGTGTCAATTAAACACTAAGATACATTTTCATTTAAAAAGCTTCTTTTTTAAAAAAAGGGGAGACCTTTGCCCAGCACTGGGAAACAAAAAAAAATGCTAACAAAAAATAGAGATTAAACTTTAGTAGATTTTTATTTTTATAAGCTTCTTCTTTAAATCGACTTCACCCAAATTTAAAGTGAAAATGCGATAGAAGATATGTTTACCGAAATCACACATTCAAAAACTATCTTCTTCTTCCATCCCTTTATCCCAGTTCTATCTAGGGTCGGGTCTTCTTGTACAGCAGCGCCAGGAGGATCAGTTCTGGGTTGTCATAGCAGTTAGGTTTTGTGCTTTCAGCTCCCTCTCGATACTGGACCACCATGTTGCGGCGGGATCCTTCGCTGGGAAGGGTAAGAACCCTTCCCAGGCGAGAAACTAGAAATTATCATCTCGAGGTACTGAGAAATTATCATCTCTTCTCATTACGTGGCCGTATAATTTAAGCCTGCTTTCTTTTAGTTTGTGACATTCAGAAACTATAAAATTTGAAAACCACTGACATAAGAATTAGTAACAATATTAAATAGGTACCGAAGGAAACACTACCTCTTAGTACCTTGTTAAAAGGCTTTACTTATCGCTTTGTTTGAAGAAATACTTAATGATATAAGTAGATACTAATGAAGTGTAGTTAGATAACATCTGAATGAATCATTCCGGCTGTGTTAGTAATTTATTCGTGCAAACGGTGGTAAAAAATATGTTTTCCGAAGGGTTAGGCAGAGGTGTACTTTTTTTTTTATCGTGGAGAAATGCTCAAGCATTCTGCACTACCACGGGGAGATAGTGCAGTTATGTGGGACTCTAACCCACTAAAACTCCACGGTGTCCTCCTCTGCCTCCTCTGCCGGGAACACGGGCACGCTTTAGCACTCATCCGTGAACCCGCCGCGGCTGTCCATCACCGGACCCTCCTCTGGGGAGTACTCTCCACCACCGGCGTACCAGAACACATAGCACGCCGTGACCACCCCAGGGACCAAACCAGCACGTGGGCGCTAGAATACCCTTCTGGGCACCCTTGGTGCTCCTGCCACGGGTCAGGTCATTGGCCCCGCCGCCTGCCAATTTTCGGCCGCAAAGGATAGGTAAAGCGGCCAACGACATACCAACACTCCTCTTCCCCTGCGGCCCCACCGCGTCCGCCATCAGACGGTGGCGACCCCGTCAAGGCCGCGGAAGGTAGGGAGAGCGGCGCACCGCAATACCGGCACTCCTCTCCCACCGTGGCCTCCAACCGTCAGCTGTGATGCCTCTCATACGACATGACGGCCCGCCTCAGTTGCAATGTCGCCCAAGCGGCACCGCAACCTACTTGTTGGCCGCTACGTCGTTGGCTTACTGGCAAAGCACTGACGAGCGGCCCCCTTCCTCGGGTTCCTCTTGGCTTCACCGTGGGTGACCAAGCCACCGCTACTGAGACCCCCGCCTCGACAATGCGGGAACCCACTGGGGGGGAGACAGAGGTGTACCTTTTTTTTTTTTTCTCGGGTTGGAAAATCCTCATGGATGTCCGCCGCCCTGGGGCGGGCGACGGGGTCTGTCAGACTCTTACTGACTAAAAACCACCCCAGTGTTCCATCTCACACCTACGCCGGTGGTCGCGGGAACGTACGATCCTTCCGCAACCCCCGACTGGTGCCGGCCCGCCACCGCGGGCCTCCTCGGTTCAGGAGGGGGAGTGAGGTGTTTTACACCCCCCGCGACGTCTAAGAGGGGCGCGCGTGGAACACTACGCGCCGCCACCTCGGGTCCTGATGTGTGGGGGGCGACGGACGTCCCCGAGTCCGTCGCCCCTGGACCCATTTAGGAGGGCTGGAAGAGGGCATTGTCCGCCCTCCGCCGACGCCCGGTACGCCTGTTGCGGGCCGGGTGAGAGGACGAGATCTCCCTGTCCCTTTCCGCAGCCTCCTTCTGCGAAACGGTCGTCTCGCAGAAGGAAACCACCGCGGCCCAGGACTCTTCGCTGCCGACCATCAACTCGACGTCACTGCCTACTTCTGAGATGAGGGCACGGCGCAGCTCCTCCCAGGCGGCACACTCTGCCAGCGTATGCCGCGCCGTATCCTCCCGGCAGTCGACGCAGTGGTGTCACCGGGCGTCCGGAGGCAGAGGTGTTCCTAAGTTAACCCCGAAATTTCGCCAGTAATGTTTATTATATATGTATATGTCGCAGCCAACCGGTTTAATTAGCCGTTTAGTTAACGGGTGAGAGCGCGCGAGCGTGCGAGCCGAGAGAGCGAAGCGAGGCGAGCTCTACTTCCAAAGGCCAGGCAGGCGGTTGACTAAACGGCTAATTTTACCAGGTGGCTGCGACATATATGTATATCAACCGGACACAAATCCAGGCCTAAATGAGACTAGTTTGGTTAATTATAAGATTTTCGTATTGCGTAACTCCACTGTCATGTGAAACCATCTGCAGTCTGTTTGAGATGCTAAAGAGTGAACGATATGCCAGGAAAAACAGTGGCATACGTCTAATTTACGAATAATTATGGAACCAAAATGACAAGCGACAATTTGCTTGAAACCAACGGCTAGTCGCATTCAAAGCAAAGGCACCCTAATAAAATTACTCGCTGAGAATATACATATTTAAAGTATCTTTGTTTAGGTACTTTTAGGTCAAGTGTGCTTCATCCGTTAATAGAATTGTACTCACCTAATTGTTATCTTTAGGAGAATTTTGTTGTTCTTCAAGTATGTATATAGATTGTGCATTGAAGTGTTTAATTGTTTCCTTAGTTAGGTATACATAAAATATATAATGTGACTACATATGTAGTAAGTACGCCCAGGAAACATATTTATAATTTATGTTTAATTGAACTCACCTAAAGTGAACTTCAACTAAAATTATACGAGTTGCTGCATCCATAGAGATATAATAAACCATGTAGTCCGTCTTCTGTTATACTGCATCAGCACGCGAATTTTAGATCTTTAATAAAATCAAAAAGTAGTAGTGTCTGTGCCTTGCTTCGCTACGTAGTGTCACCATCTGCCAGCAGATGGCGCCATAGTCGTTCATTTTAGAGTTAAATCCGATTTGTCATTTTGCAATTACTTGGGGGTTTCACTTTAGGGAGGGTCGGGTTCTTAAATCTCTACGGATGCAGCAACTCGTATAATTTTGTTTGAAGTGCACTATCAATCAATCCACTCAACACGTGTGAGCACTATGTACTTACTATAAAGCTCCCATTTACCGGGTATGTCTTTCATTGGCTTGAATGTGCCCTGGCGGCTGAGAGTGTCATGCTCACTCTAATGTCTCGCTGGTGGTGGCGTGTTTGTTGGATCATTAAATTCCCTTCAAAATGGTTGCGCTGAATGGTGCTGATCCATACGTCATGTTCGTGAACGGGCGCCGTCAGTGGGGACTGGTGATCTCTTAGCTACCACGGCTTATTTTAATTTCTGAATTGTTCCTATTTTTTCTATAACAGAGGCGTTTAACGTGCACGTCTTTCTGCATCGTTCTCACATGGATAATTTCAACATGAATAATGTTATCAATATTTTGTAACAAATTTATGACTTGAAAGAGTGTCCGTGGAGTTTCTTGCCCGTTCGTCTCCATAGGTACCTACGCTTTAGATTGGGCAACTAGCTTCATCTTTCTTTCTGACTGACCGACCCTTTGGCAATTCAAAAATGCCTGTGATTGGTTTAATTGAAATAAATACTTTGAGTTTGACTCAGCCTATCGCAGTCCACTGCTGGACATAGGCAGAGGCCTATGTCTGGGAGAACCCAGGCTGCGCCACAATGCTCTGTCCTCCGCCTTTCCTATCCAGTATGTCCCAGCCACCTTTTAAAGGTCGTCCGTCCATCTAGCTGGGAGGCGTCCCACACTACGCTTGCCGATACGCGGTCTCCACTCCAGGACTCGTCTGCTCCTAGGCAGGAATTTGACGTCACTCTCGACGACAATTCTTTTAAAAGTTTATTATTTTTATAAATAAATAAAACGAATATACATTTTTGTTATCATTCAGCACTTTTTTATTTCCACCTTCCAGCACCGAAAAGATAAATTAAATACATAATCACATTAATAGTTGAGTAATAATAACTAATATTTAACTTCTTATAAATAAATATAATAAGCACAAAATAATAAATATAATAAGCATTATAAATAAACATAAATATTACCTAACAAGTTTTTGCCTAAAATACAAAAATTATTATGGTTTCAAAAAAACAAAAAAAGGCACACTGATCTTTAAGATTCGAACTCGGACTTCATCGACCGCGAATCCATTGCTTAGCCCAAACAGCTACTAGCACATGTTACATTTACGCGACTTTTAACAATGCAATGGTAAGAAAAGGTCACCACTATGACGCGTATTCTAAATGCAACATAAATATAATGTTATTTCGCGTAGTGCGACGTCAGTTCATTAGTGTGTGTTATCTGTGGAATTTTGTGACATCACTCATACGCGTGCACTGTGCGAGCACGATACAGCCAGTGCGTGTGCGTGTGCACATGCACTGGCTGTATCGTGCTCGCACAGTTCACAGCAATGTAGTCCTTAGCATGCCACTGGAGGTACTGATTTCATTAGTTTTGTAAAGATGAATCGAGCGGAACACAATCCAAATGGAAGACAGGTAAATTCATATAACTGTTCATCAAACCATAATCATTATATTTCCACCGCCAACCAAACCTATGCTGAAGATGTATTGAAGGATATATGAGTACCAGCGTTTCGTTATCAGCCCCAAAAGTTAAGAGAACACAACATATGTATTAAAAAAATATTCTTAGGGACCAGGAGTGGTATTTAAATAAAAAAACAACCGTCAAGTCGGCCTAACTTATATTTAAATAGCAAACTAAATAAGGAACACAAATAATCACGCACTATTTAATAGGAAACAATCAGCTTCAACAAAACACAATAAAACAAAGGCAATATTTGCACATAAAAAGGAAATGACCACCAAACCAAGACTTAGCTGTGATCCAGGACGAAATCCAACGACCTCTCTGCGCGAGCGCTGACAGGAAAAAAGGGCCGCGGCTCAGTTGACAACCGCTTTTATAGGCGTTGGAGTGACGTCCCAGATGACAGCTATACAAAAACTCATTCTTAACCTAATACGGCTTCTCCTGACTGTGCATCGTCCTCGGGCACGTCTGATGTGGCGGCATCTTGAGCTGGCTCCTCGTCTTGGCTCGCAGGTGGATCAGCCGAGAGTCCTGCCTGCGTGTCGACACCATTATCTTGGCCTGAAATCATGACGACAAAAAAACATGAGGACCCAAAAGCTTATAATGTTTGTTTTTTGCCTTCTCAATCATTCATCACACATTTGAGGCCCTCTTTCAATGAAGCAATCCAGCTAAGATATCAAATCGCTTTCAGTCAATCACAGTTATATTGTTCTCACATCCATCATTCTGTATCATCCGGCGTCACACATTCTCATTATTAGAAAGTGTTTACGCAACATATGCACCGCAGCGCATTTCTACACAATATCGAGATCATGATACCGCAGCACATGTCCGATAATACACGTACAAGCCGTGTCTGCAAGACAGAGGCACCGCAGCGCATGTCCAAAAACTAGTGGAAGAGTACCGCAGCACTAATCCATCATCAACACATAAGACAGAAGCACCGCAGCGCATATCTGTCTTCTCAACCAGCACCGCAGTACCAGGTCACCACACACGGCGGCGAGGCTGAGCAGTCGCACCGCAGCGCGCATCAAGCCAGCAGTTTGCCAGCTTCGCACTCGCGCCGTTTCATCGCAGCTCCGCTAGGGCAGCCGACGAAAAGCATCACATACACCAACCAATCTGTGACCAACAAACAATTACTCACATTCAAAAAAGGCTGAACAGGTGTCAGGACACCATTCTCCTTTCCACGGCACCATATATTGCGCCGCAGCCTGGGTTGTCTTGCCTCGAGCACCGGTCAGTAATTTGAGCTCATATCGGTCACTTGGTAAAATCTTTGTGACCTTGTACGGGCCTCTCATCCCGGAGTCCAACTTTCCAGTGCTCTGTGAATACTTAATTACAAACACTAAATCATTTAATTTAAATCCTTTAGGAGGTCTACGGTGTCGATTAACACGAGAATTTTGTTCGTCCTGATTCCTTTGAAGGAGCTCACTCGCGCGGCTCCTGCATATCTCACGCCAAGCCTCGCGATTTGGGTTAGCGTCTTCCACCGCCAAATCTCGCACCAACGCACGAATTATAGGCGTGGTCGCCTCAGTGCCAATTAACAGATTTATAGCGGATGATTTCGTGGTTTTATGTTTTGTAATATTTAAAACTAATTGAAGTTTCCATAACAAATTAGACCAACGAGTATTTTTATTACACGTCTCGATGCGAATCATGTTCAAAACAGTGCGTATATAACGCTCCGCCTGGCCGTTTGCATGATGCATCTCGGGTGTGATATAGTGGATGTTGCAGCCCATTTCGGTAACTAAACTCACAAAACTAGATGCCTCAAACATACGACCACGGTCACAAACTATTAATTTTGGAACACCAAACAATGAGATCGCGTTATTAAACACGCGCTTTAATTCCTCTGCGTCTTGTCGACTCATAGGATAAAGCAGACAAAATTTTGTGAACGAATCGATCAACACTAGTACAAACTTGTAACCATTCGATTCTGGCAAAGGGCCCAAAGCGTCGACATGTATAGTGCTGAATGGAATGTCTGATTTTTCCCATGATGTTATGGGTTGTAATGGGGCTCGAGGTACACGTTTTTTGGAAATACAAGTAAGACAATGGGAAACATATTTGCACACAAAAGCTTTAAGTCCGGGAAACCAAAAATGCTTAAGGATAAGATTCAATGTTTTCTCTACCCCGATATGTTCATGCTCATCGTGATATATCCGCAGCAGGCTTAGCCTGTGGCCTTTGGGGATATAGCACAATAGGCGAGATTCTTCGCCAATAGGCGAGAAACGGTAATACAAGACATCATGTTGACAGACGTAACGCCGCGGATCCAGATTACCCTCACTTAACTTTTGAATGAGCTCCTGGGTCTCATTATCTGCACTTTGTGCAATCTGAGCCCAGTTGCGAGGTCTTTCAACCTGATTTACATACGCCGCCAGTGGATTCCTGCTTAGATAGTCGGCATGTGACATTAGTGCGCCTTTCCGATACTCGATGGTGAAGTTGAAATCTTGCAGGTAAATCCACCAGCGTGCCACTCGAGGAAGCAAGTCTTTTTTGCGCTCGGTTGATTTCAGGGCGTTGCAATCAGTTATGATTTTGAACTCTAACCCAATCAAGTAATGTCTGAAATGCTGCAATGCCCTGACAACAGCCAGCGTCTCCAATTCATAGGAGTGGTACCTACTTTCAGCGCCTTGTGTAACTTTACTAAAATAAGCCACCACTCGTTTAGTACCATCGATATGGACTTGCATTAGAACGGCCCCATATCCAGCACTGCTAGCATCAGTGTGGAGCTCCGTGGGTAGGCTAGGATCGAAAATAGCAAGTATGGGCTCACTTGTTAGTCTCTTTAATAGGTCTTGTCGAACGGTCTCCTGTTCGAGTCCCCATTCGAACTTTACATCCCTTTTAGTTAAACGCGAGATACTTGCTGTTTTCGTCGCGTAACCTTCGACATAACGTCGAAAGTACCCAGCTAAACCCAAGAATTGCCGGACTTGTTTAACGTTAGTCGGGGCCGGGGTGTTTACCAAGGCTAAGATTTTGCGCTGACTCGGCCTAACCTGACCATGTGATATGATGCGGCCTAGGTACTCTACTTCGGTGGTTAGAAACGAGCATTTTCGGATATTGACTGAGAAGCCGGCTTCGGTGAGTGTTTGAAGCACTTCGTGTAATAATTTTATGCCATCGGCAATGGTTTCACTCACAAGGAGCACATCGTCGACATACACCAGGACATTCCCGGCTTCAATCAACTTCCGAAGAGTACTGTTTATTATTCTCTGGTAAACGGTGGGGGAATTACATAAGCCAAACGGCATTTTTAAAAATTCAAAGTGGCCTTCAGGGGTAACAAAACCAGTTTTGTGGATAGAATCCTCATGAATCGGAATCTGATAAAAACCTGAGGCCATATCAAGACAAGAGAAGTATTTAGAGGATCCTAGGCGATCGATATGGTCGTCTATGAGAGGGAGTGGATATCTGTCCTTAACGGTAATCCGGTTGAGAGCACGAAAATCCACGCATAACCTATCAGAGCCATCTTTCTTTTTGACCAGTAAAATAGGACTGGCGTACTCAGATTCCGATTCTCTAATTATGTTTTTATCCAACAAATCTCGTATTATCTCTCTTACTTTAATTTTTTCTTGGTAGGAAAGACGGTAGGGATGATAAACTATAGGAGTCTCGCTTGTCAAACTGATATGCATCTGTCCTGTTTTCACCGTAGTGGTAGCAGTGCCAGATATTAGAAACTCCAAGAACTCATTAATGACGACCATTAACGCAGCAAGATCGTCTCCCTGAACGGGCGTATCTACTTTAATTCGCATATCAGTTTGAGTGGAGTTTACTTGAAAAACTTCATTTGGGGCACGACTCAAGTACTGTTTGTGTTTTGTACGAACGTAAACAATGTCGTTCCTGTTAAGAACATCCGTGCCGATAACAATTGGAGCATTCATGCATGAAGAGGGTATAACTACTAAGTCTACTTCGAGGGAAATGTGTTCGAACTCGATTGTGAGAGTCACGTATTCTCGAGAAACTATTTCGCTATCGCTCACCCCTTTAATAACGCAAAAAGTGGACCTACGCGGACAGGAAAATAGTTTGGCGACGTCTGAAGAGATCAAAGAAATATTAATCGCGCCGCTATCTATCAGAACATCTACTGGAATACCTTGAACGACAGCAGTAGATACATCACTGCCACTAGAACTGCCCGCGAGTTCCCTACATAGGTTAACTTTTCTTTGACTATCGTTCCGTGCCTCTGAACGCTGTTTAGCAAAGCAGTCTACTTCCTTATGCCCAATCTTCTTACAAAACGAGCATGTTGGTTTTGAAAGACTTTCTGAAGATTTTGCCGTACCTTCCAGAGGTTTCTGATTTTTCGGACACTTGTAACTTCTATGTCCAGTCTGACCGCAAGAAAAGCATTTATCATTAGAAATATGGCGCCTTTTTATTGCGTTAGAGGAAGACACGCGTGCTTCATTCTTGGTACGGGCAGGCTTGACATAAATTGCTAGAAACGATACCAAATTATCAATCGTTAAGTCGGCATTCGCGGCCGCTGCACGAACATGTGGGTCGGTAATACCACGTACTATGATCTGCACCATTAGCTCATTACTCAGACCTTTAACAATACGCAACCGTAACAGCGAACGCCGGGCATATTCTGCATAAGTCGAATATTTATCTGAAGTAGAATTCATAACCTCAAACAAAATATTGGCGTAGTCGAGTTTGCGAGGGCACAACGGTTTAAATTCCAATTTAAAATTAGACCAGCAACGGTCATTGGTATTCCACTCACTAAGCCAGGTTTTTGCATCGCCTTTAAGGCAGTTACACACTGGCGAAAGACATTCGTAATCATTCCAATGATTTGATACTTTAGCGCGTTCCACCTCTTCACACCACACCTCAATGTCATGGATAGCGGGATCAAAATTGGATACGTAATAACCATGTGACTTTGCAGGATTTAACATGTTTAGTATCTCCGTTAATGTTTGTGTCGTTGAGGGTACACTGACATCTTGAGGCGTGCTGTGACCAGCGGGTCGCGGTGAAGTTTGAGGTACGCTTGCGGAACTTTCCTCGATTGCATTCAAACGCGAGACTATCGTTTGCAATGCCTGTTTTACGGAGCTTTCCCGACTACGCGATCTTCGGTTCGATCGTTCACGCGACTTATGATGAGCTCGCGAACGTGAAATGCGGTGAGAATGAGAACGGGACCAATCGCGAGAACGGGAACGGGAACGGGCTCGATCGCGGGAACGGGAACGGTGCCGTTTACGTTTATGTATGCGTTTCTGTGGGTAGTTCGATTCGGACGACACACTACGCGATCTTGTCCGAGGCATTTTTCAAAAACCAATATAAGTAACACTGATATAAGTTGACTGTTTCCTAGTATAAATCAAATTTAGTGGACCAGGGCGAATCCCACTTCTGATCTTAGGGACCAGGAGTGGTATTTAAATAAAAAAACAACCGTCAAGTCGGCCTAACTTATATTTAAATAGCAAACTAAATAAGGAACACAAATAATCACGCACTATTTAATAGGAAACAATCAGCTTCAACAAAACACAATAAAACAAAGGCAATATTTGCACATAAAAAGGAAATGACCACCAAACCAAGACTTAGCTGTGATCCAGGACGAAATCCAACGACCTCTCTGCGCGAGCGCTGACAGGAAAAAAGGGCCGCGGCTCAGTTGACAACCGCTTTTATAGGCGTTGGAGTGACGTCCCAGATGACAGCTATACAAAAACTCATTCTTAACCTAATAATATTATTAACAAACATTCTTTATTTCACTGTCCATTTTTTACTATTACTCTTCAATGTATACAGTGCATATATCAGGGTAAACTGGGTTCTTCTCACAGATAAATGGGGCTGGCCTGTCACACCACAAATCGTTCAAGAGCCCCGAACGGGTTATCGAACCACAATATTCACCTGGTGGTGAGTTGTTTGGCTCCCCTTCATCAAATTTGCTGTATCCTGCTTCCGTTAGCTTTTGGTCTGAAATGGGAATGTGTGGTAGATTATTCAGCAAAGAGATAAGCAGTGTCATGCCACGGGCGCTATATTGAATCCCGAGCGTAATAATCGATTCTGGGGATAAATAGAGCGCAGCGATTCTGAGTTCAGAGTTATGCGATTGGTTGATAAAATCATTTATAAAACACCATTAGCAGTGGCTGAGGGTATAAGGGTAAGGGTATAGGGATATTGCATTATAAACTATATGTCGTGGATAGATGGCGCCGCAGTACAGCGAACAGCGCCATCTAACCATTTGATGGGTAAACGAATAATCATGTGAGCACGGTCTCCGCTGAGGCGGCGAGCCTCCTTGCCGGATTACTGCCATGGGATCTGGAGGTAAAAGCCCTCGCCCACATATGGGAGTGGCGAGAGGAGGCAAAACACCGGGGCGTAACTCCTGCCAGGGCCGCGGGTTGTTCGAAAGAGATACCGTGGTCCCTGGCATAGGCAACTGAAGGAACACGGGTGGGTTTGAGTCAGTAAAAGTCTGATACGCCCTCCTGCTCCGCCCAGAGCGGGAGAAGTCATATGATGAATTCCCAGCCAGAAAAAAAAAAGGGAAGAGGAAGTGTACCTGTGGCTGTGCATACAATATTATTACACTATACATAATATCTCCCGCGCTGATGGCAAGTCTCGGTTGAGGTTGGACGCCATGGCCGAAATACTCTCTGAAGGACTATTATATTATTATCTGCTAACGAACGTCAAAATTTCCAAATAAAGCTGTTACTACAGATTATTTAAGGCAATTTTACTATTACAAATATGTTCATAATAATAATTTCTCCGCTGTTACAATAAATAGTATTCCGATAGATCGATATAGACGTTATTATGTCAAATTATGGCATACTGAATAATTACCATGAATTGTTCTAAAGTTCCAACGTTCTCCCCAATCGTGAAAGCCGATAAAAGCATAACCTTTCAGGAAATTTCCCACCATCATCGAATCTGGATATTTGGCGTAGAGTTCTCTTAGCACTGTGGCTTCGGTGTCACTGTTTATAATAGCAAGATGGCTGCCTTCAGCAGAACACGCGAGGAAGGCGCGGGAGAAATTCCTTGCCACTGTGTGAAACTTGTAGCAACTGTTTGTTCTTGCATCCAAGCGGTATTCTGAAAAGAATGTGTATTTATGTCATTGGTATGATAAAGGAAATGTAAACTCTGCCTAGTTATAATAAACAAAAACTCTGCTCCAAGATTCAAACGAACCATTTAACAGACAACCACTAACGTAGTAGTACGTCTTGTGTGTAAGAAGAAAACTTATGATGATCATGATAATGTTCATTTGGCTGAAACTCTATTTTATCAAATCGTAAAGACCAGCCTGTCAAGTTATCCGTTCGAGTATATTTACCTGAATCAGTAGTGCCGCAATCGTTGACACTTCTTTTAGAGTCCACGGAACGGTAACATACATAAGGACGAGTTTCTTCACAGGAAAGATCTGCTAACTCTCCATTACTATTCAAAGTGAGACAGCTTTCTTTATTGTTCTCGTTATCTGGCTCATTTGGCGCCCAAGTTTGAAGAATTTTGGAAAGCGGTGTACCTGTAATTAAAATATATCTATTAGTTTTAATTTAATCGATTACTAAACATTCACCATACAACGGGGCAATGCTGTGAGCCTTTTTTTTGGATTTTGGTTTTTCCTGAGGTTTCACGTATATAATATAAATATAAAACTGCTTCTAAAAATTATATATTAGATAATTATGAGGAGATTACCAAAGAGACGTTGACGTTGACGCTATTATTATTATTATTATATATAAAAGTCTGTTAGCTTATATTATGTCCATATACAAATATGCCAATATGAGCCTTTTCAGCATTTGCCGTAACTATTACTCAAGCCTTATAAATAAAAATAAAAAAAGTTTTTTTTTTATACTATTCTGATTGACTAACCTTCAACAGTATGATAATCTCCTTGAGAGAAAGTGGCATGAATCCCAGTAAAGATTTCCTCGTAATATTCTCTGGAGTCTATGATGTTTGTTATTTCAGCTTTCAATTTTCGTGTGGTTGGAGAAGCTAGAACAGCACCTGATGACAAAACAAAATGACGTACTACTGACGTCAAAAGTTACGGGCAGACCTGCCCGTAATTATATCGTAGTTACGTTAGTACTGTTAGTTATTCTGTGATAAAACTGTGGTATTGAAAATAATATTGACATGACGCCAAAAGTCTGTTTATTAGTTTTCGAAAAGGCAACCATTTCAAGCATAAAATCTAACTTTGAAGAGGTTTACAAGGATGTTTTTCCACTTGGGAATAATCGTAAACAGGTAATAATAAATTACTGATAGTTAATATTAACTATTCCGGTAGTAGTTTCTAGTTTTACATTCAAAAATATGTCTCTGCCGCGTTGTGTGGTCACAATTCTAACATAACCTAGCCTAGCTGTTTCTATTTATTATGAATGATTATAGCAAAGTAAAAGTGCATTTTTTAATTATTACAATTCGCAAAAAATCTTATTTTTGTCTTTATATTTTGTTTTTATAACAAATCATTTGACTAAATGTTTATTATCTAAAGATTGTTTGCTGTAATACATTATTTCATTAAAGACCAAATGCCTTAATGACACTATCCTTGGTAATATTCTGCCGGGTAAAAAATTGACCAAATGAAAATGTGCGTACTAAAATCATTCTGAATATTATAAAATTTGTTTGGACACATAATTTTTTTCAAAATAATTTTGGCAAAACGGCGGAATCCCTTTAATAATATATAAATAATATAATAATATTATAAATTACATATATAATAGTTCTTACCTTCCAGTGAACATCTCAGCCGAGCATCGGTCCAAGTAGCTGGTACAGCAAAGTGTTTGAACCACCCTTTAGCAGCTGAATTATATTTGTAGTCACATCTGAACATTGACTGCGATCCTTGTGAAAATTCAAAGGAGAACAAATAATAAATTAAATAAAACGAAATACCTGTTTCTGTGGAATCTGGATAGGTCGAAAGCTAAGTAGTAACCGATTGTTGCCGTATGGAAATTATGAGGACATGTGATACGGCGGAATGTGGAAAGTCGTAAGTGTGAATGTGGATAGAAGTAACGAGAGAAAGAGAGAAATGGATTGTGTGGTAAATGAAAATTATAGCCAAGAAGAGAGTTAATTCTGACATGATGGCTAATGGAGATGTATGGACGAAAAAGACTTACCCAATAACAACCGGAAGATGCAGGATTTGATAACAAATTATAAAGCAGTATAATAATTATGGTAGCTTAGTGCAGCTTGAATTGTAGCAAACTTCTTAAACTAATTAATGAACGAAAAATATCTTACCAATAAAATTCAGGCAGAATAGTAACACAAAATATTTTAACCAAGACTTCATTTTGAGAGGACTGAGGTGCTCATGGGCGATAGAATTGTTGTAACAATTATTTATAAGTGTTTGTAATATTTTATCGGAAAAGATTAGGCTATTAGTCAGTGGTTCCCAAATGATGACGCAATCATTTTGAATTATTATTTTTCGTCATGGTGCCAAGTTATTTTCAACCGCCATAGCATCGGAATACAACGGTGAGATACGTAATAGCGCATTCTGTTTTTTACCTAATAATTATGTACGACTTGCTGTAAGTTGTTAATGCCAATTAAATTCTAACATATTTATTTAATAAGCTTCTTCTTTAATCGACTTCACCCAATGTTAAAGTGAAAATGCGGTAGAAGATATGTTTGCCGGAATCATACATTCAAAAACTATCTTCTTCTTCTTCCATCCCTTTATCCCAGTTCTATCTAGGGTTGGGTCTTCTTGTACAGCAGCGCCAGGAGGATCAGTCCTGGGTTGTCATAGCAGTTAAGTTTTGCGCTTTCAACTCACTCTCGATCTTGACCACCATGTAGCGCCGCTGGGAAGGGTGTGAACCCTTCCCAGGCGTTTTGTAGGGATATTCAGGTCTGTTTTTACTGATAAATTATCATCTATTCTCATTACGTGGCCGTACCATTTAAGCCTGCTTTCTTTTAGTTTGTGACATTCAGAAATTATAAAATTTAAAAACCACTGACATAAGAAATAATAACAATATTAAATAGGTACTGAAGGAAACACGATTTCTTAGTACCTTTTTAAAAGGCTTTACTTATTATTGCTTTGTTTGAATAAATAGATATTTAATGATATAAGTAGCAATGAAGTCTAGTTAGATAACACCTAAATGCTAACACTCATACATACACACACACATTTATTTTCTTTATAAGTGTAGAACCTTACCTACCTAAATACCGGTTAGGTGGGTACTACCAATATGATTATTTACTTAGCAAATTATAACAACAAACTAAATTAAAGAAAGTAAATAGGCAAATGAAAATATATCTAAGCACTTACCTACTTACCTTAAATGTTTTTCAATTAAGGGCTGATTTTTCCAACGCCAGACAATTTAATCGGAGGAATAATTTTGAATTTTTGACAGTTTTTCCTTACAAAAACTGTCAGACGTCAATTTTATTCCAAGAATAAAAATTATCTGTCGATTGAAAAATCAGCCCTTAGTATTATTTTATTATTATTGAGAATAAAGTCAATTATTCAATTTAAAGTGCAATAAAAATGCCTATGTGGTAAACATGTATCCTGTCATAAACCTAGAAGATGTCCGGTGTAAATCTGCACTGCACTGTCCCCTTTCCACTGCTTTCATCTATCGTGAGTTCTGGTGTGATTTTTTGAGCTAGGTTTGTAAATATTGTTTGCTAACCTATTTCAATTTCTAAGAATGCACACACACAACAAGGAACAAAACACAAGGAATTTTGTAATGACGAATTAAAAAAACATTTAGTCGACCGAAATAAATTTTCCCAATCTAAATATGGGAAAAGAGCAGTGATAACCGTAAATAACATCAATTTGAAACATTAGTTTGTAAAGACTTTAACTACAAAACATACCTAATAGGTATTTATTTATTTGTTTAATGCACAATGTACACAACCATAGATACACGCTAGGCTTAAACTAGTGAGTACATGACCCTGTTAGGGCGCAGCAAAATAACTTAAAACTAATAAATATTGTAGTGAGTGTCCATTATCTCATATATTAGGAACTTTCACAATTAAGTATTATATTATTTAAACTTACGAGTATATGTAGTTGTATAGATGAAAAGATTATAATTATATTATAATTAACACACATATTTGAAATATTGAGATACTTGAACACTATTTTAACATTTTATCTTCCATGAATTCCTGAATATTGTTATAACATTTTTTAAGAGCAATCCCATTAACCTAGCTTAAACACACGTGTTGTTTTCGTGGACCGGATATTTTCAGGCAATTTATTGTATATTTGTACGCTTCAGTATTCTGGTTTATTTTTGTACATTTGTGTAGTCTAGGGCACAGTGAGTTTTTGTATTTGATTTAAGCACACTTAAGCCCATATGAAAATTGTGACAGTTTTATTTTAGTCTTTTCGACTTGTTTTTTCCAATTTAAATGAGAGTGTATTGTCATAATCAGCCTATAATGACTGTTCCCACTGCTGGGACACAGGCTTCCTCTTGTGAGAGGGAGTGGGCCGTAATCCACCACGCGGGCCAGTGCGGGTTGGTGGATGTCACATCTCTACGAATTGTTGGTTCTAGGACATGCCGGGTTCCTCACGATGGTTTCCTACAGCGTTTTGAGAGCAGTGGTGATGAAATTATTTACACAAAGTAAAGCGCCTGGCTGGGTTCGAACCCATGACCAACAACTCGTAAGACGGGGCCGTTACCACTTGGCTACCACTGCTCAGAGAGAGTCTAATGCACAGATTTATAAACTAAAGGGAGATATGGTGTGGCTGCCCAACTGTTCGAGTCCGGCTGTCGCCTTCAACTACATATGCACTACAATACGAACACGCGCTCACTCATACTATAACAGTCACCACACTCAACGCGAGCCAATCGCGTAACGCAGATCGCAACGTTGAGACACACAACTACATTGACAATTCTTATTGACAAATCAACGGCGCCCGCGTTTGTTTCTGTTTTGTGCATACATTGTTCGCACGCGCCACGTCCCTTTGGCCTATCTCCCTTTAGTTTATAAATCTGTGGTCTAATGCAATACCTAATAATTTGAATTCTTCAACTTCTTCCAATTTGGATGGTGTCTGTTATATTTTTTAAGTATTTTTTTGTTTTTGGTAGGGTTTAAATTGTATGATTTTAATTTTTTTGTTGTTTACTTCAAGATTGTGGTTCTGAAGCCAACATTTTATGAGGTTAAAAGTTTCAGTAATTTAGGGGGGTAAAGTAGGGCTTTTTAGAGTGGTCACATATTTTAGGTAGGTCATTAATAATAGATAAGGAAAAGTTTACATCCTATTACACTACCTTGTGGAATAGACCAGTTTGTGGTTAGTATATTCGAGCACACGTCTTGTAACTCACAAGTCCCGTCATCTAGGTGTTCTATCTCTACACACTCTTTCCTATCAGTGACATGCGATTTTAACCAGTCAAGTGCGTCTCCCCTGATGCCAACTCCATTTAATTTTATTTAACAGGATCGAATGTGATACTTTTTCATAGGCTGTCATCTCAAACACCAAAAGACCAAAACTATTGCATAGTTTTTGTCTTTGATATATGTTAGTATCTCTTGTGTGTATTTATAAATTGCCAGGATCGTTGATCGGTTTGTCCGGAATACAAATTCGTTGTTGTCGAGTATGTCGTATTTTTCGCAGACGGTGCTAGAGCTGAAAATACCAGAATAGAACGCTGCCCTACTAACATCAGTTTAGTTGACATACAGGGAATTTTCTTACAATAAAGTAAGTGGCAAGGCTGGACATGGAAAACCAATCTTCTGTAATAATCATTGAAGGTGTAGCGGTATCTACAATGCCACATGCGAGCAACGCGTCGTGCTGACGTCACGCAAATCCTGCATCTCGCAAGCAGAGTTTCCCACGCAATTAGCATAGATACAATTTCCCTTCATCAATCGTTGGGCAGTTGCCCGCCAGACACAACACCCGTCTGGTCGGAGGATCCTCCCTTTTCTATGGAGGATGAGTGAACTATACACCCTGTTCCTCATACCTCTAAACTGGTGACCCCGACGTGAAGCCCGAAGCTTTTGACAAATAGTTAACAATCAAGCACCAGCTCACATAATTATAAACATACTAGCTGCGCCCCGCGGTTTCACCCGCATAAGTTTCGATCCCGTGGGAATATCGGCATAAAAGTATTCTATATGTTTATCCTGGTTATAAACCATCTGTGTGCCAGATTTCATCCGAATCCGTTCAGTAGTTTTGGCGTGAAAGAGTAACAGACATCCATCCATTCATCCATCCATACAAACTTTCGCGTTTATAATATTACATAGTAGGATTTCCTTGGGCGTATTTTCTACATAGTCCTATCATATATTTTGCGTATACCTAACTAAAGGAAACAAACACTTCAATGCACAATCTATATACTCGTACTTAATAGAACAACAAAATTCTCCTAGAGATAACAATTGGGTGACCACCATTATATTAATGTACTAGCTTCTGCCCGCGGCTTCGCCCGCGTGGATGTCGGAAATTATCCCACGGGAACATGCTACCAAAACAAAAAGTAGCCTATACAGCTTATTAAGGCATTAAGTCAGCCTTTGTACCTTTTTGTTGTTTAAATAATTAAATCTATGTTACTCCTTATCATCAGCTATCTGCCAGTGAAAGTCCCGTCAGAACCGGTCCAGCCGTTTCGAAGATTAGCCGCAACAAACAGACAAACAAAAATTAAAAAAAATGTTTTTTATGTAAGTAAGTCAAATCTGTTATTTTTTAAGACCCAAACACTTCACTCTTCAAAAGGGAGTTGTTTTTGAAAATAATGATTAAGATCTCATAATTCATTCAGAAATGAATGAATTATAAGATCTTAATCATTATTTATTATTTACGTATACGCCTTATAAAAGTAAACCTAAGTACTGATGACATGTCATTAATTAATTTATTAATATTGTAAAAACAATAAGTAATTTCTTAAATACAAAAATGGATCCATAACCTCCCATCCAAAAAAGAAGTATTATTACTTACATGTCATGAATTCGTCAATATTATTAATACATTTTTCAATAAGCCATTTCTTTAATATGTGTCTTAAACGCGTAAGGGGCAATACGTGAATAGTTTTGGTATTTTATTAAAAAATTTGGATTGTTGTGTATCCACAGTTTTTTTTTATAAAATGCGGTGGACGTTGTCGGTGTTTGTAACTTAGTGGGGTCTCTTGATAAAAATCTTTTATTCTCCTTTGCTTTCATAAATAGATGAAGCACACTTGACTAAAAAGTACCTAAACAAAGATACTTTAAATAATAATAATCCTCAGCAAGTAATTCTATTAGGTAGGTAATAGATAACTAAGTGTTAATTGTGGTATCAAGCAAAACCAATTCAATACGAAAGTGTATTTTGAAGCCATTCAAAATACAAGAGTATTTTGAAGGGCTTCAAAATACACTTTCAATCACTTTCACTTTCAATTTTGTGGAAACCAATTCAATACGAACGATCGTATTGAATTGGTTTCGACAAAATTAACTAACAATAAATGTTATGGTACTCCCATAATAATATATTTAAATATTTAGAAAGCAACCTACGACTTACAGTAAGCAAAAATACAAAATAGTTTTTTTTTTAACAAGCTTTTTTTTACTAGATAACTAGTGATAGAAGCGTCTTTTTAAGCAGTTAGATGCCTGTATTAGGACACTCCACTCTTCCGCAACTTAAATTTACGTAACGTACATAAAATACAAAACAAAACAAAAAATACAAAACACAAAAAAAAAACAAAAATATGCCAGTATTTACTATTTATATATGAAAAAAATGAATGGAGACAAAATATAATTACAAAAGACTAATTACTTTATATCAGCTTATACTAATGAGTGTTTTTTGTGTATATTTTATGTGAGTTGGGTATGTGTGATAAGCGTGTGAGGTGTGTGTGAGGTGTAGGGATGATTTCTTAACATGAATAAAATTGACTTCTGACAGATTTTGTTTGGAAGAATTGTCAAAAATTCAAAATTATTCCTCCGACAAAATTGTCTAGCAAAAATCAGCCCATAGTTTGTTGTTATAATAATTTAAAAAAAATATAAGTATAAGTTTAAGTAAATATTCATATTGGTAGCACGTTAGGTAGGTATGGCGCCAATGTTTGATGGTGTTGGGGCCTTCCCTTTATTTTGTATTCACTAGGTACAAACAATATGTGTGTAACATTGTTCTTGTGCTTAACACATATCTTTGTAGATACAATTTTTAGGTAGGTACCTATGGCTAACTTTTCTTTATGTTTAAATTTTCTTTGTGTTGAACATTGAATGTGCCCTTCAATGTTCAATACATAAAGAAAATAATATGGATATTACCTTGAATAGACAACGGTGGTTGCAATGGCAATCATATCACTTGGTTTTAATTGGTTTTTATATTTTATTTTTTATTTATTCTTCTGATAGGTGCTTTTATATTTTGTAATTAGATAAGCAAATAGACAAATAAACGAGTTAATAATAAAAATTTTATTGCTCAAAGATTACAGAGATATTACATTGGCCCCAAACTAGGCAAGCATGTATCTTAGGCACCAATATACTTGAACGGATGGCCTGACAGGCTGGTCTTTACGATTTGATAAAATAGAGTTTCAGCTAAATGAACATTATCATGATCATCTTAAGTTTTCTTCTTACACACAAGACGTACTACTACGTTAGTGGTTGTCTGTTAAATGGTTCGTTTGAATCTTGGAGCAGAGTTTTTGTTTATTATAACTAGGCAGAGTTTACATTTCCTGTATCATAGCAGTGACATAAATATTCAAAACATTATTTTCAGAATACCGCTTGGATGCAAGAACAAACAGTTGCTACAAGTTTCACACAGTGGCAAGGAATTTCTCCCGCGCCTTCCTCGCGTGTTCAGCTGAAGGCGGCCATCTTGCTATTATAAACAGTGACACCGAAGCCACAGTGCTAAGAGAACTCTACGCCAAATATCCAGATTCGATGATGGTGGGACTTACAGTAAAAACATAAAGCTATTATCGATTTTTACAATTGGGGAGAACCTTCTGACTTTAGGACAATCCATGGTAATTATTCAGTATACCATAATTTGACCTCATCTATCTATCGGAATACTATTTATTGCAACAATGGCAAAATTATTAATATTATGAACATATTTCTAATAGTAAAATTTCCTAGAATAGTCTATACTAATAAAATTCGTGTTGCCGAAAGTGCGTTGGTCGCATAACTTCTGTCACGGTTCAATGCCGTACGCCATACGCAACACGTCATTTGTGTCGTAGTGCAGCAGTGGTGTCGGCCGCGACTTGTTTTGGACATGAACGAGTTGTAGGTCATAGATTCCAAGCAGCCAAGCAGGCACTTTTTTTTTTTGTCTTAGCCTATGATATGTCCCACTGCTGCACAAAGGCTTCCTCCAAACCTCCCTGTCTTGTGTGGTCTCTGGCGATTTTGGCCCTGCAATCTGTCATTGTTTGGAAGTTTATAAAGGGGGATTTGGACTATTATAGTCCACCACGCTAGTCCAGTGCGGGTTGGTGGACGTTATGCCTGTGTGTGTGGATATGGTGCACCACGGGCAGGTGAGGTTGACTTGGGTATTTTCTAAGATATTAATAGGGCCCCTTACACTATACTATCGTATACTTTGTGTAAACTTAGAAAGACTTGCAGTTGTGGCAAAAGTAGTTCATGATCTGTCTCTGAAGTTTGTCATCAAATCGAACTCGAGCATTCCACAAAACGTCAGAAGCCGTCAGGGTATCACGTCAGAAATGTGTGCACGCCTTCAAACAACACGTATAATGAAAAGTATGAACCTAACCTCGGCAGACTATTCCGCTTCTGACTATCCGCGAGTGATAGCCGGGACCAACGGCTTAACGTGCTTTCCGAGGCACGGAGAGGTATGTAAAGATAGTCACCCAACCACAGACCAACCGCAGTAAGCGTAGCTTAATCTGATCGATTGACCTGTGCGGCTGTTATTATTTAGCCACAAAAAAAAAACACAATTGTATTTAGCAATTCATTTTATTTTTCAAGCATGACAATACAAAATAAAAAATCCTAAATAACGCACTGGCTGACTCACCAGCCCAACCCTTCGACCAACAATACTGTTTAACATAAAGTTTTCCTTTACGATGTAAACAAGGAATAAGGATTTATAGACACAGGATATAGGGCGGATGAAGTGGCTGCCAAAGTGCTAAGTACCTAGTATTCTATTATCTTAAACACATTTGCGCTTTCCTCAATAACGATGGTTCATCAACGCGACAAACGGCAGGATAGTGTGGACTCTTCTCACAGATAAATGAGAAGTTCTTGTCACACCACACATCGTTTAGATACCCGTTGCGCCATAACGAACCACAGAATTCACCTTGTGTTGCTGTTGGCTCTCCTGTATTCCATTTGCTGTACCCTGCCTCCGCCAGTGTTTGACCTGAAAATGAAAACATTGGTGTTGTTTTGACTGCCTCGCTGGTCTATTAGTCGCAAGCATTAATGCTGAGCATAAGTTGTACAACTGCATAGTACACGTGCGAGCACTGTGTACTTACATACTATAAAGGTACCATTTACTGGGTACGTCTTTCATAGACTTGAATGTGCCCTGGCGGCTGACAGTATGTCATGCTCACTCAAATGTCTCGCTAGTGGTGGCATGTGTGCTGAATCATTAAGTTCCCTTCATAAGTGACATGACACCCGTTACACAAGTTCAATCTTAGCTTGGGTGTCAGAGGTTTATAACTCTGTGTATAAATCTACAATTTATAAGACTATAAATGGTATACTATGATAAATCAAGTGGTAATGTAAATTGTTAAACTGAGAATAAAGATTTTATTATTATTTCCTTTATTTCATTTAATTACCTACAAATTACATTTTTAAATATTTTTATAAACAAAAAGATAAAAAAAACATTTAAAAATATGAAAAATAGTAGCCCACCACCCACACACACTATCGGGAACAGGGTCCAAGCTACGGACGGCGGTCAGGGCTTCAGAGAGAAGAACTTTCCGACAATGCGAGCAGTTTCCAGAAGTACCGCTTTCTGCATCAAGCCCTTGATCCAGCTGCCCAACGAGAGCCTCCTCAGGTGTTGGTTGAGGCTTTTGGCTATTACGAGGTGGGTCAGCTGTTTGAGCGAATAATCGCAGCCCGCCTCGTCGGCCACTTGTGCAGAGAGGAGCCGGACCTGGACGACAGTCAGTTCGGGTTTCGGCATGGGCGCTCCACCATACACGCTGTGTCGCGAGTGAGAGTCCTGGCGGAGGAAGCGGTGTCCCGGGGCGGGGTGATGTTGGCGGTGTCCTTGGACATCTCCAACGTCTTTAACACCCTGCCCTGGAGTTGTATTCGGGAGGCACTGCGGTATCATCGAGTGCCTCCCTACCTCCGTCACATCGTTGGGGCTTATCTGTCGGAGAGGTGTATCACCTACATGGGACGTAATGGGGGAAACCAGCGCCGCAAGTCGTGCGGCGTTCCGCAGGGCTCGGTCCTAGGCCCGCTCCTGTGGAACGTCGGGTACGACTGGGTGCTGAGGGGCGAGCTCAGACCGGGGGTAGACCTGCCGTGTTATGTGGATGACACGCTGGTCACTGCCTGGGGGAGCTCGCACAGGGAGGCAGCATTGCTGGCGACAGCTGCGGTCTCACAGGTGGTGGGCCGCATACGTCGCCTAGGCCTGGAGGTGGCCCTCAGCAAGTCGGAGGTCATGGTGTTTCATGGCCCCCGGCGGGCGTCGCCGCCCGGGTCACACATCGTGGTCGGGGGGGGGGCTCGGATCGCTGTCGAGTCTACCATGACTTCATGGTAGACAGTAGACAGGTACTTACCTGGGATTGGTGCTCGACAGCCGATGGGACTTCGGCCCCCACTTCCGGCGGCTGGCGCTCAAGTTCTTGGGCGCGGCTGGGGCGCTATCAACGCTGCTTCCCAATCTGGGGGGCCCGAGCGCCGCCTATGAGCGGCTCTACGTGGGGGTCGTGCGATCGATGGCCCTGTGTGGGGCTCCGGTGTGGGCCTCTGACCTGACGGCCGGCAGTATCGCAATTCTGCGGAAACCGCAGAGAGCGATGCCCGTCAGAGTTATCAGAGGATATCGCACGATCTCCTACGAGGCGGCATGCGTACTAGCTGGATCCCCGCCCTAGGACCTCGAGGCGAAAGTACTCGCGTCATTGTATCGGTGGCGCGAGGAAGCGAGGGCGCGGGGCGAGCGACTGATGCAGCAACACATGGAGCTGCGTCGGTCTCAGCTTTGCAAGGTCCTGGTGGCGGAATGGCGGGACAGACTCACACGCCCTACCGCTAGCCTCGTCACCATCGAGGCGGTCCGGCCGGTGCTCGAGCGCTGGCTTGGGAGGAGGCACGGCTCCCTGTCGTTTCGGGTGACGCAGGTGCTCTCGGGGCATGGTTGCTTCGGGAAGTACCTGTGTCGCATAAACAGGGAACCGGACGCCCGGTGTCACCACTGCGTCGACTGCCGGGAGGACACGGCGTGGCATACGCTGGCAGAATGTGCCGCCTGGGAGGAGCCGCGCCGTGTCCTTATCTCAGAAGTAGGCAGTGACCTGTCGCTGGCGGCCGTGGTCGAGTCGATGGTCGGCAGCGAAGAGTCCTGGGACGCGGTGGTTTCCTTCTGCGAAACAGTCGTCTCGCGGAAGGAGGCTGCGGAAAGGGAGAGGGAGATCTCGTCCACTCACCCGGCCCGCAGCAGGCGCACCGGGCGTCGGCGGACGGCGGACAACGCCTTCTTCCAGCCCCCCTAAATGGGTCCAGGGGCGACGGACTCGGGGATGTCCGTCGCCCCCCACACATCAGGACCGCACACACAGGACAGGAGTGTTCCACGCGCGCCCCTCTTAGACGTCGCGGGGGGAGTCAAAAACCTCACTCCCCCCCTGACCCGAGGAGGCCCGCGGTGGTGGGCCGGTACCAGTCGGGGGTCGCGGGAACGTACGATACGTTCCCGCGATCCCCGGCGTAGGTGTGAGATGGAACACTGGGGTGGTTTTAATTTAAATTAAATTATTTATTCAACGGACAGTAGGTTTTATGGAATGTATGAAAGATAAAATGATTAGTGACAGGTCACTAGGCAATTCCTTTCTAGCCAATGAGGATGGCGGAAAAAGTGAATTTTAAACTTTTCATTTAATTTTGAATGTTTTACTTTTTTTTTCGTAGTTATAAGGTGCAAGGGATTTTAAATTACCATGAACTGTTCTCCACTCCCCATGTTCACCCCAATCGTAATACCCGATAAGAGCTGCATCTTTCCAACTTTCTATCATTCCAACCATATTGCTTTTAGGAATTGTAGCGAAGAGTTCTTTGAGAACTGTGGCTTCGGTGTCACTGTTTATAACAGCAAGATGGCCGCCTTCAGCTGCACACGCGAAGGAGGCTCGGGAGAAATTCCGTGGCTCTAGGTGGAACTTGTAGCATTTGTTAGTTCTTGTATCCAAGCGGTATTCTGAAACCGAAATGAGGATTATAATAATGACAAAAAATTTAGTAATAATAAATAAAAAACTAAAAATACCTAATCGACTTACAAAAAAGAAAACAACAGTGTTTTTTTTTTTTTTTTGGATGTCGAAAATAACTTTAATTTCGGAAGTCGGTGTCGCTGATTTTCGCAATTTTTCCTATTTTGTCATTGAATTCCGAAATTAAAGTTATTTTTCACTTGTTAGTGTTTTTTTTTTTGAAGTCAGTTGTTTTTTTTTTATAAAAAAGTTGTTATTCTTCACTTTTTAGTTGTACCTGCCCCACACAAATTCATTTACACACTTATTGCTTTGTAAATATTAGTGACAGAGAGTTATTAATACATCGTCAATATAAGTGGAAAAAAAAATCGTATTATTGAAGCTGACACAAAAACTACCCAAGCACCTCTAAGGCATATCTTATGGCTCAGCGGGATTGTCCGACAGGGTTACCGCTACCCCGGAACATAAAGGGCGAAGGAAGGAACATGGGTGGGTTTTAGTCAATAAGAGTCTGACACTTCCTTCCGCTCCACCCAGAGCGGGAGGGGTCATTTGATGATTTCCCACCAGAAAAAAAAAAAGGCATATCTTATCCATTACAAAATTTTGCAATTCCATCTAAATATGACGGAGTTATGGCCCGAACATACATAAAAAAAATATATATAATTATAAACATTCGAATTAAGAACCTCCTCCTTTTTTGAAGTCGATAAAGGTTTCTATGACTAAACCTATTTCTATTTTACAAATTCAACCGTTCTAATTATGTATATTTACCTGGATCTACAGTTCCACATTCATTGACTAGCGCGTTAGGGTCCTCAGGACGGTAACAGATGTAAGGACGAGTATCCTCACACGGATGATCAGCTAATTCTCCATTACCATTAAAAGTGATACAACTTTCTTTATTGTCCTTATTATCTGGCTCATTTTCAGCCCAAGTTACTGGAATTTCTGAAAGTGGTGTACCTGTAATTTGTTATTTTTTATTAGTGTTTAAAGAATCCATACGTACAAAGATTACATTGATATTATCCTACTAATCCTATCCTATCTTATCCTTCCTACTATATAATAATATTATTAATATTTAATATATTAATTTTTAATATTAATATTTATTTAATATTATAAACGTGAAAGTTTGTATGGATGGATGGATGGATGCATGTTTGTTACTCTTTCACGCGAAAACTATTAAACGGATTTGGATTAAATTTGGTACACAGGTGATTTATAACCAGCATTAACACATAGGATACTTTTTGTACCGATTTTTCTACGGGATCGAAACTTATGCGGGTGACTGAAACAACAGCTAGTCCTAGATAAAAAACTAAATTTAAGTTCAGTGGATCTTGTTCTTTCTATTTCATTAAGAAAAGGATAGAAGATAAATATTAGTTTAGTCCTGTCAAATTAAAATACTCCATAGACAAGTTTGGACGTAATTAAAAAAAATGGCTACTAAAAAAATACGTCAATTTACGTCAGGCGCTGACTTTTTGACAAGGACTAAACTAATATTTATCTTCTGTCCTTTTCTTAATGAAATAGAAAGAAAAAAATTTACTGGACTTAAATTTAGTTTAGTTTGTGAAGAAGGGAATTCGGCGCCAGTGACAAACTATTTTTCACTAAAAAAGATACACAGGATTGTCATGTTAGGTAATATGTATTAGGTAAAACGGGCTGGTGTCCGCAACTCCACGTCACGCATTGACGTGGAGTTGCGTACACCAGCCCGTTTGGGCTACCTTGACGGAACGGCAGTAGGTTGTGTTTGTCGAGCTATGTCACAAACCATGCTCCACCTCCTATCCTGCCCTCTGTGTCCCAAAACATGCAGTCAAAATGACCTCTACGCTGCCACCGACAACCCCGTGGAAATTACAAAATTTTGGGAAAATACCATTTAGAATACAGGCGTGCCAGCGATACGAAGAAGAAGAAGAATACGCGTATTTTGCACCGCCATCTTTTAGGTGGCTGTAATAACAGCTGCACCTGTCAACTGATCAAGTTAAGCTACGCTTGCCGCAGTTTGTCCGTGGATGGGTACTTGACATAAAAACCCCTCCGTGCCTCGGAAAGCACGTTTAGCTGTTGGCCCCAGATGTAATTCGTAGATCTTTGGCAGTCGTTACGGGTCGTCAGAAGCCCGAAAGTCTGACACCCAGTCTTACCAAGGGGTGTCGTATTACCCAGTAACTGACTTGTGGAGTTCAGATAGGCAGTTGCTCAATGTAAAATACTATCCATGTAAAATATTCTACTGCATCTGGTTAGACTGGAAGCCGACTTAAGATAATTGGGAAAAGTCTAGGCAGATGACGAATTATTACATGTAATAAACTGATATACTAACCATCAACTGTATCATAATCTCCTTGAGAGAGAGTGGCGTGAATCCCGGTAAAGATTTCTTGTTTTGGAGAGGAAACCTTCATGATATGTATCATGTCAGATTTTATTTCTAGTGTGGTTGGCGAAGCTAGTACAGCACCTGTAGACAGAATAAAAGCAAATAACACAATCACTTCGAATTCCGGTGACCGTGACTACAGGGTTTTTGTTTTCACAAACTTGAGGATTTTTCTATTGACTAGAAAAAAGTAACTGTCCATTTTTTTTTCTAAGAAAATTGAATATGGAAATGTAAAGTTAGTCGTAGTTAGTTTCCTGGGCCAAATAAATTTATTTTCTTTCGAAATTAAACATATTTTGTGAAAATTATTTATATAGGTAGGTAAATACCATTTACTTAATGGTAAAAAAATTCAAAGTTTTGTCTAACTTACTACAATAATCTTTCAATAATCTACAAAAATCAGAAATAATCAGGACTAAACATAAAGATATAATTAAATCAAAAAATAAATTATAAATTCTTGGCCAAAGAATCAGCATCGCCATACAACGTGGCAATGCTGCCAGCCTTTTGGGCACTGTTCCTGTTGACAGCTTCACAGCATTATTTTGCTTATTTTTTCACATATACATAATAATTATTATTTTAAATGCTGAAATTATGTTTAAATAGTAACTTTATTACTCTTATTCAGTTGTTCCACCCTCCACGGCACATTCATTCTTGAATAAAAGAGCTTACCTTCTAGTGTGCATCGCAGCCGGGCATCGAACCAAGTCGCCGGTATAACATGGTGTTTGAACCATCCTTTGGCCATAAAACTGTACTTGTAGTCACATCTGAACGCTCCCTCTAAAAATACAAGAAATGTTATATTTAAAAATGTATTTTAAAATAACGCATGGCCCTGATCGAAGAAACCAAACCAAAACCAGTTCAATCCTAATTCTAGGTTAGATTTAAGCAAACACTATTAATGCAAACTTTTTGATATCATTTCGTAATGTTTGCCTAACGTATTGGTCCTTCACGGATCCCAGAAAACAAAAAAATTAGGACTAATATTTTTTATACAGGCTGGCAGAGTCAACATGATTCTAGAATAACGTACAATTTTTTTGTGTTTTCTAAAAAAAAATCAATATGAAACATCACTACAAAAGTGCAATACCTACGCGGTCAAAATGTATGCAACGGCTATTTTTCATTAATAACCGAAGAAAAGTTTCGACGCAGAGGCGTCTAGAATCGTGTACTGAATCATTAGTATCACTTTATGCGTCGCTGTCCCTGACACCCCGTATTCTCATGATACAGACGCGAGCAGGTCAAGCTACCCGAAACTGTCAAATTTTCCCAATCGACCCTGAACCATAATGCTTTAGCGATAAAGTTGAAAATCTATTAAAGAAATTTGACAGATTGTAGTACCTTGATGTGCTGGCGTCTGTACCTACCAGTTAACAAAACTATTAAAGTCAAAGTCACTTTATAAATTGTAAACATCTTACCAATAAAATTCAGGGAGAATAGTAACACTAGATATTTTAAACCAGACTTCATTTTGTTATGACTGATACTATGTATGGTTTTAACGAGAATATATACCTGATTTCAGTTTTTTTATCCGCGGATATATCATGTTAAGTCATTGGTTCTCAAATGTGGTACGACACAATATACTTAAAACCAGACCTTCTTTATAGGTCCTCGGGCTGTGCTGGGGCGGCTGCTGCAGGTGCGGAAAACCCAGCACAAACACTCCAATCTTTTTGGAACTTATATGTTCAAGCCGTTTGGGGTTGAAACACCAGGGCTGCAGGGTCCGAGTGCCCACTTAGTTTTACGAGACATCACTATGCGGTTGGTCGACTCTTCACGTGATCAGAGGGCTATGGCCTATTTTTGGTCATAGAATCAGCACTGCCATACAACGTGGCAATGCTGCCAGCCTTTAGGGCACTTTTCCTATTGACTTTTTTGATGCAGATACATCTGATATACAAAAATATTTATAGGTGACAAAACAGTTAGAAAATAGGAAGATATAATGTAATCCAACTGAAAATATGATGATCATTTAGCCTGGATGTCCTAACTCGATCCATAGAACGTTAAGCAAAATAAATAGTATAGTCAGCCTACAATGTTCCCACTGCTGGGACACAGGCCTCCTCTCTTTGAGAGGGGATTGGCCTTTACCACGTGGGCCCAGTGCGGGTTGCTAGATGTCACATGTCTTCGAATTTTTAGTTCTAGCACATGCCGGTTTTCTCATGATGTTTTCCTTGACCGTTTTGACAGCAGTGGTGATGAAATTATACAATCTGTACCAAAAACCCTGTCCGATCCAATAAAGGCGTATTCCTGGGTCAACATACGTACTAGAAAAAATTGTTATAAAAATGTAACTCATAAAAACCAAAAGTTATTGATTTTTAATTTTTATAATCCATGCGAAATTTAACACTGAATATGGCAAATTTTCATAAGTTGACAACACTCCACCCGCCGGCAAAATCTTTTTATTTTTACCTATTTTTATTTCAAAGAACACCGCCCTACACTACCGCGTCGTAGACACTCTTTCAACTAGTCGCCGACTCTTTTGATGTCGCCGCCTAGTTACCTACCGACGCGATACTTGTTGCTAGTCTTTCGTGGAGATAGCTTTCGATCTGACGTCCGTACGTATCAAGCGCTGTCGTTTCGCGAACAATGTCGTATTCTAATCAGGAATATTTTAATATGTTGATGTGCTTAGGCAAGACCGACTGCAATTATGCAGCTGCGCGTAATACGTACGAGGTGCGTTTCGCTAATAGACCAGGTGTGACAGTACCGTCGGAGCGTGCGTTCCAACGCCTTACACCACAGGCAGTGTTCATGGGCAAGAGTCGCAGGCCACTGATGCTGGAAGACCACGAGAGCGCAACGAGGAAATTGAGGAACAAGTGCTGGATATGTTTGCCGCGGACCCCACGCAAAGCACACGCTCTGTTGCGCGACGATTAGACACAAACCACAGTGCGGTTTGGAGTGTGCTGAAGGGAGATGGTCAGCACCCTTAGCACTACCGACGGGTTCAATCCCTTCTGCCCACTGATTACGAACCAAGAATGGAATTTTGTAAATGTGTTTGTATGTGTTTTTTTTTGGAAATTTAGCAAAAAGGTGTCGAATGTGTATTAGTGTTGGAGGTGGACATGTGGAGCATGATCGCCAAAGTATGCAACAACAACAAGTGAACGTTTTAATAAACTAACACCTGCAGTCGGTAAGTACATTGCCAGCTGCACATCACATTTAAAAAAAAGTCCTTATCAGGGCTACATTTAATTCAATTAATTGTTTCTTGATAAACAGAATTAAGTCAAAAACACAAAATACAGAGAGTATCTGAAATCCGGATTACTATGCCTACAAAACAATATCAGCTGATACCTACGCGCAGCGAGCGTAGTGTAGGTATGTTTGACGGCACGCGACAAAGCGCGGTTCATGACACGGGCGGCTTCTTTGACACAAAACTGTAGGTAGTAAGACGTGAACTTTGTCGAGCGATCAGTGTTGCCTTTGGTCAGTTTTTATTTTTTATTTTAATTTAATGATATTCATTGGGGAAAAATAATAATCTCAAATCCATTAAATGATTACGTATATGTGTACGCAGTACGATGCCGAATAATACTCTTAAGGATCGGACAGGGTTTTTGTTACATATTGTATACACAAATTAAAGTGCCTGCCTGGGTTCGTACCTACGACCTAAAACTCGTAAGTCGCGGCTGTTACCTCTGCGCCACCACTGCTCAAGATAAATACGCATAATAAATAATAGAAGTAAAATAATCTTGTATTCAAAAATTTATATATTTGAAAACCGCTGACACAGGAAAATAACATTAGATACTGAAGTATAATCTATATTTATAACACAAAAGCTTTGCTCTTTATTGTGTTTAAAGGACAATGCTCAGGGACGTATGGAATCCCGTAACATGCTGCATCAAAGTCAAACTTTGTTTTTATAGACTACATTTATCGTATTAACTCCTACAAAAGTTCTTTTTGGAAACAAAACCCGGGTTTCGAAGATTTCCAAAAAAATTGAAATAACCTAAAAACTATACTTAGGTACCTTATTTTGTTTGACGTGTCATACACGAACGGCCATTATTGCTCTAAAAAAGCAATAATGGCCGATAATCATTTAAATAAAAGTTCTATTCTATTTTATTCTAGTTATTTTTAATTAATATAGAATCGGCAAAGTATAATATTTTACATGCTTTTTTTTTTTTTTAAAAGACGTGATCATGACACTTTCAAAATTCAAGGTTATATTAATCATATCGTTTGAAACGAAACGTCATGTAAAGGGAATAAAACAAGCTACGCTGACGACACGCTGGTCCTGGCGCAGGGGAGGTCGCATCAGGCGGCGGCCGACGCGATGACACGCGGGGTTGCGATAGTCGTGGAGAGGATCCGGCAGTTGGGTCTCGAGGTGGCATTGCACAAGTCCGAGGCCATGACGTTTCATGGGCCCCGGAACGCGCCACCACCGGGATCCCAACTAACGGCAGGAGGGGTTCACATCGGCATCGAGACGACGATGAAGTACCTGGGTCTCGTCCTCGACAGCCGGTGGAACTTCGTCGAGCACTTCCGACGTTTGGCCCCCAAACTGGAACGGGCTGGGGCCGCCTTCAAGCGGCTCTTGCCCAACCTGGGGGGGCCAAACGCCTCCTGCCGGAGGCTTTACGCGGGGGTCGTGCGGTCCATGGCCATATACGGGGCCCCGGTGTGGGCGCGTTCACTGCGGCGGCGAGCCGCCCACTACCTGAACGCGCCCCAGAAGGTGGTAGCCGTAAGGCTAATCCGGGGCTACCGCACGATCTCGCGCGAGGCGGCAAGCCTCCTTGCCGGACTGCCGCCATGGGATCTGGAGGCGATAGTCCTCGCGCGCCTGCATGAGTGGCGCGCGGAGGCACTACGCCGGGGGGAAAGTCCGCTCCCGCGGCAAATTGCTGCGGAGCGGACGGACCTCCGGCTCGATCTCATGGCGACATGGAAAGAGCGACTGTCGCAACCCAGCGCAGGGCACGCCGCGATAGCGGCGATAAGACCCCTCTTTGAGGAGTGGCTAGAGAGGCGCCGCGGCGCCCTCACCTACCGCCTGACGCAGGTCCTCACCGGACACGGAAGTTTCGGGAGGTTCCTGCACATCATCAGGCGGGAGGAAACGCCCGGGTGTCACCATTGCCAGGATCGCCCAGAGGACACGGTGGAGCACACGGTGGAGGTCTGCCCCGCTTGGGCGGAGCACCGCCGTGTCCTCGTGGAGGCGATCGGCAGCGGCGGCGGCCTCTCGCGCCCGGCCCTGGTGCAAGCCATGGTCCGGAGCGAGAGGGAGTGGGAGGCAGTCGCCTCCTTCTGCGAAGCAGTCATGCTAGCGAAGGAGGTGGCGGGACGGATGAGGGAGAGAGCCTCCCGTCCCAGCCGCCGCGGGAGACGCCCCGGGCGTCGGGAGTCCACTGGAGACTACCGGCCACCGTAGGCGCGGGCCTGCGGGCGGAGAGCAATGGGTAGCTCACCGCCCGATCAGGACCAGGCCCGTGCCGGACGGCGCGTAAGTGTTCCACGCGCGCCTCAAAGAGATGTCAGCATAACGAGGGGCCCCTCAGGGCCGAAGCCTGCCGGGGCAGCGGGATTGTCCGAAAGGGTTACCGCTACCCCGGAACATAAAGGGCGAAGGAAGGAACATGGGTGGGTTTTAGTCAGTAAGAGTCTGACACTCCCTTCCGCTCCACCCAGAGCGGGAGGAGTCATTTGATGATTTCCCATCCCAAAAAAAAAAAAAAAAAGGGAATAAAACAATATCAACACTTTTTTACATTTAAATTGAATTCCCTGTTCAAAAATCAAATTCCCGACGTGTAATGTCGTAAAAAGTTATGAAAATAATTACTATAGTAATTATTTTGATGACACCAAAAAGTCTTATGCATCAAGCATAAGACTTTTTGGTGTGACTTTTGGTTATTGTCTTTTAATAAATCAATCATAATAATGAAAACCCTAGCCTTATGTAGAATGTTAAATAAGCTATTAAAGGAAACCAAGAAAAAATATTTTGACCTCAGGTAATTTTTTTTAGATCGACCATATTATTTTACTTTCAAACAATGTACAGACGCCAGCAGGTCAAGCTACCCGAAACTGTCAAATTTTCCCAATCAACCTTGAACCTGAATGCTTTAGCGATAAAGTTGAAAATTTATTAAAGAAATTTGACAGATTGTAGTAGCTTGATGTGCTGGCGTCTGTACTTATTTGTTTATTTATCTTACCATTTATGTACAGTCACGAGAAAAAGTACGTATACACTCGGCTTTATACAAAAGCGATTTACGTTTTTTATTTTTGAATGAAATTTTATGTTGTTATGAACATAGCATTTTCGAACCCATAGGTTTATGTAATTTGTCGTATTTCAACGTTGCATTCGTTATTTCACGAAAAAATCGCAATTGGAAGTTACCAAGTGATGACATATTGGTGCTCGCGATTGTAAACACATTATATAAACGGAACAGAAAAATTAAGTACAGATCTGATGCTTTTTTCATAAGAAATCTCTTCCAGCATACCTGAGATAGGACAATAGATACAGAGATGTACACAGCGTGTGAAAGAGTAAAGAAGACAAAAAAATCAACTTACTGAAGGATCAACTGCAGAATTTTTACTACACCAACTTTGTCAAAATGTATTTAAATATAACATGCAGGCTAGCAGTTAAACTTAATCAGGAACAATCATTCATTTTACATTCTCAGTCTTACCAAGGGGTAACGTATTACCCAGTAACTGGGTTGTGGAGGTCAGATAGGCAGTCGCTCCATGTAAAATACTGGTATTCAGCAGTATCCGGTTAGACTGGAAGGCGACCCCAACATAGTTGGGAAAAGGCTAGGCAGATGATGATGAATCATTCAGTTCAATAAAATCGTCATCTAAGTCTGCTGATCATTTTATTAATACATAATCTTTCGGCCTCTTCTTTCGTCATTTTGACAACAAGCACGATCATTTAGTTCGAGAGAATATTGATCAAACTATTATTATATTCTCTCTATAGCTTAAAGTAAAAGAAAACTAAGAATAAACCAAACTGCTGCGGACACGCATACTGTTCGCCTGTATTATGCCACTGTTTGGCAACGGTCTCTTCCCATGCCTTTCAGCTCCTTCGATCCCAGGCTAATATGGAATACTGGTCGTTTGTTTTATCCAGCTCGTCCGGCCATCTTCTACCGGAGGCTGTCGCGACACCCTCTGTCTGTGTCAGGGCTCAGTTAATTGAACACACGCAGTCCAAATTACCGTCTTTTTGACTTTAACTACGAGTGGAGTGTGAAGAATGCACATGTCAAAGATTTTTCGCTTGAATTACGTAGGATGGTTTCATTTGAACAGCTCTCTTCGAAAATTATAATCACTGTATGTTATATAGTGAATTTAAACAATATCAGTGTAACATCAATATTACTGATGGCGTCATGTTCGTTACTCAGTGGAAGCTACTGGGTGATGGCAGGTATGACTTAATATTCATAAAAATAAAATAAAAATAGTTTAAAACATTACACATAGTAGACATTTATTGCTATAATCATACATTTTACGAACGAATTATTATTGATTAATTGTATTGTGCATTTTCAGGTAAAACAGGACACGCGTCAGGATAACCTGGACTCTTCTCACAGATAAATGCAGCTAGTTTGTCACACCACAAATCGTTCAAGAGCCCCGAACGGAATATCGAACCGCAGGATTCCCCTGGTGCTGCATTGTCTGGCTGCCCTGCAGAAAATTTGCTGTATCCTGCTTCCGTTAACGTTTCTCCTGAAATGGAAATATGTGGTTTATTATTCAGCAAAGGAATAAAGTAGTGTCTTATGTCACGGGCGCTATATTGAATCTGGAGTGTAATGATGACTAGAGATAACTCTGGAGCGCAACGATCTTGAGTTCAGAGGTAACTCCTGAGCGAAGCGGACGACTAAGACTAGAATCGTGAGTGCAGCAAATGATTAAAGCTCTCAAGACAATTTCATCTCCGAAGAGAATAACGTACTTTTCACACATTCTGCGTGATACTAAAAAGCAATTTGATTTTCGAATACGTTTTATGTGGTAAAAGTTTTACCTCGAATTTTTTTTTGATAATATTATGGACCGGGCCAGGGAATAATATTGTCCTAGGTTCTAGACCCACTTACTGTCGGGCTGTAACGACTTAGTTAAGATTACGTTTGCATGACATTTAATATTAGTATGGGTGTACAAATTGTAGAAGACTCTGCTCTCTCTTTTAAAATTGGGATAGCGTGTTCTGCCCACTTAAGGTCACATGTAACTATATATTTTTTACTCATTGTGTAAAGAAGACATTCAGTTGTCATGGTATGGGCATGTGATACGGAGGAATGAGGAAAATGTCGTGAGGAAAGTTTTGAGTATAAATGTCGATGGCTATAAGAGTAGGGGAAGACCAAAGAAACAATAGATGGACTGTGCGAATGATGATATGGTTAGAAAGGGGGGGGGGGGGGGAAGACTGATAGAGAAGTATGGAAGAGAAATACACGTTGCGCTGACCCCAAATAAATTTGTATAAGGGCAGGAGAATGATGATGATATAGATAATATAAAATACCATGAATAGTCCTCCAATTGAATGTTTCACCCCAATCGTGAAAACCGATAAAAGCTACATCTTTCCAGAAAGTTCCCACCATACGTCCTGCAGGATATTTGGCGAAAAGTTCTTTTAGCACTGTGGCTTCAGTTTCACTGTTTATAATAGCAAGATGGCCGCCTTCAGCTGAACATGTAAAGAAGGCTCGGGAGAAATTTCGTGGAGCTGCATGAAACTTGTAACATTTGCCAGTTCTTCTATCCAAGTGGTAATCTGAAAACAAAATGTTATACAAATTATTATTTTGTTTGCGTCGTTGCAGATGGCAAATGTACATACGCCATAAAAGAACTGTCACTTCAACAAATTCAAAACACTGTCAGAGTATCCCTCCAATATATTCACCTGGATCGATAGTGCCGCACTCACTAAATCCTACTTGAAAGCTCGCGGAGTGGTAACAGATGTAAGGACGAGTCACATCACAGCGCTGATCTGCTACTTCTCCAACACCATTAAAAGTGATACAGCTTTCTTTATTGTCCTTATTATTAGGCTCATTTTTAGCCCAAGTTACTGGAATTTTCGAGAGCGGCGTACCTGTAATTGTATTGATATAATTTATGTTATATTTAACGTTTCATTTACAATAAAATTATAATACAAATTGTTTCGCTACTAAAGTAATTATTTGCAATCTAAATTATGTTTTATGGAAACTAAAAGACGGTTCACCTCATGCTCCTGATTTAATATCTTCTTCTTCTGTTTTTCCAGGGTAGGAGCGAACTCATAAAAAGAGGATAACATTTTCTATATTAACTCTTACTTTTTTTTGTTCTTACTTATATTATAATAAATAAATTTTAATAAATTAACTAACCTTCAATCGTATAGTAATCTCCTTGAGAGAAAGTGGCATGAATCCCGGTAAAGTAAATATATTCCGGGTTGGAGTTATTTATGATGTTTCTCATTTCAGCTTGTATTTCTGGTGTGATTGGGGAAGCTAGAACTGCACCTGATGACAACAAAAATAACATTGAGCCTATAATTTGATAAGGGGTAGAAATTCAAATGTAATTGGAGGTGAGACTGCTATTGAATAATTTTCTGATAGACAAATACAAAAACACTTTGCCCTATATACACCCGACCAACTTTTTCGTATCTCCTGGTATATATAAGATATTATAAAATAAGTAACTTACCTTCCAATGAGCATCGCAGTCGGGCATCGAACCAAGTCGCTGGTACAATGAAGGGTTTGAACCATGCTTTAGCTTTTGAACTGTATTTGTAGTCACACCTGAATGATCCCTCTAAAATACAAACAAAATAATTTAACAACGTAAAATATAATAAACGGCATTCTAATCAAAATAGTTTAAATTAAACGGTATTATTCAACCTCTAAAGCTCAAATTAAAACTGCTTACCAATAAAATTCAGGCAGAATAGTAACACCAAATATTTCAAACAAGACTTCATTTTGTAAGGATTGAAATGCAATGTATGGCGATGCAATTATTACAGCTATTATTTATAGGCAATTCCAATTACCGTGTTAGCAGACATGACTATTTAAGTCAGTGGTTCCCAATTATTATGTGAGAATATAATATAATACTAGCTTTTGGGTGCGGCTTCGCTCGCATGGAGGTCGAAAATAATCCCACAGGAACGTACTATTGACATGAAAAGTATCCTACGTCTTAACCCACTTGGGTTGTACGGATGTCGGTCTATAGCCTTGCCACCCGTTCGGCCGTTAAGGCGTGAATAGGTAGCAAACAAACAGTCTTAGTTACAGTCGCATTTATACTAGAATGGATATTATTAGTAAAATTTCAAATTTTTCGTCATGGCTATCGTTTTCATGTTTTTCGATGGTGCTGAAGCCGATAATGATAAAATGAAAATACAACATGGCGGCTGCAATTTTTTTTAAATTTTCGCAGGCGTCATCTTGGATTTTAATTATTTTGAATTTCGTTCCTTCCGAGGGTCCCCCAACCCCACAGGTTTTATTTATTTTACTTGAAAAGTTAATGAGTTGTATATCATTTGTGACTTCTAGTGACAGCTATGTGACTTCTAGCGATACCTTTGTGTAAACCAACATACAGATTAATAAGACATTTATTATTTTGCATTGGGCTGATTATGAAGCCTTGATGCACTCCGGCTTTAATTTCAAATATTTTGCCTCTGCTTGTATGTAGGACTTGAAGAAACTACTCTTCAAGTTCTCCAGGCAGATGCGAAATGTTTCTGTACAGATGCCAGCACATCGAGCTACTACAATCTGTCAAATTTATTTAATAGATTTTCAACTTTATCACCAAAGCATGACGGTACAAGGTTGATTGGGAACATTTGACAGTTTCGGGTAGCTTGATGTGCTGGCGTCTATACTTAAGTATTTGAGAGCCACTGACATACGAACGAAATAACAAGAAATAGTAATTAATTTAAACTAATTACCTTATTGATATTGCTGTTTATAAACAAATAAATTCCGAAATGCATACAGGGAACACTTGAATAACAAGTTGACTACATTATTCTCAAATAAAATGTATAAATGATTTCATTTATTAAATGAAAACAACCTCAAAGCATGATGTTAATTTATTTATATGAGGAAATCAACTAGGCAATATCAGTGAGTGTGGTAATGGCCGTGACTTCTGAGTTGTAGGATGTGAGGTCGAACCCAAGCAGGCACTTTACTTTGTGTACATTATTTCATCACCATTGCTCTCAAAACGGTGAAGGAAAACATTGTGAGGAAACCGACATATCCTTGAACCAAAAATTCCGAGACATGTGACATTTGTGGTGGATTATGGCCCACTCCCTTTCACAGAGAGGAGGCCTGTGTACCAGTAATGGAACACTAGTTATAATATCCAGAAATAATCAAATTACATGACAGTAAAAGCAAAGGTCCTAGGAGCCCTGTGGTACCCCAGAGGGAGCATTCTATTTCCACATGCCAACCAAACCTATGTTTTGAAGGTAATATGGGACCCACCTTCTCGTTATCAGCCCCAAAAATTAAAACAACACCAAATACAGGGATAAAACTTTATTTTTAACAAATAAAATATATCTATATCTCTTGAAATGAATGACATATAGATATTATATTATATGCATATCTCATTCATTTAATTTCTTCTTCATTTCACAGTCCATTGTTCACTGTTCATCTTCAGTATCCGCACGGCAAGTATCAGGATAATCTGGGTTCTTCTCACAGATAAATGGTGCTGGCCGGTCACACCACAGGTCATCTAATAGAGCCGAGCGGTACATAGCACCACAGGATTCACCTGGTGCAAAATTGTTTGGCTCCCCTCCCGAAAATTTGCTGTACCCTGCTTCCGCAAGCGTTTCACCTGTATAAACGTCACTATGGATTATTATAACCTCCAAAAAAAAAAACACCCCCAATGACTGCCCCGTATCGTGGTTGCAAGCGTGACTGCTAAACGCTAAACGTGGGGTCCTAGGTGCGATTCCCAGGTCAAGAAAAGTGTAATTGGGTTTTTCAATTAGAAATTTCTTAGTAGCAGCCTAGAGTTCGGAAGTTGGTGGTGTGATACCCCTGTGCGTCGGAAAGTACGTTAAGTCGTTTGTCATGCGCAGCATAAAATCTCCGGCGCCGAAGGCTAGTCTCGAGATTGACCACCATGGCCGAAATATGGTCTCGAGGACTATTATAATAATCTGCTAACAAACGTCAAAATTTCCGTAGTACACTTTTTTCTAGGCAGTTTTACTATTACAAATATGTTCATGATTAAAATTATTAAGCCGTTGTTGCAATTAGTAATAATCATAATAATAATGATGTCAGGTTATGCCATACTGAATAATTAGGTACCGTGAATTGTCCTAATGTCCCAACGTTCGCCCCAATCGTGGAATCCGATAAAAGCTACATCTTTCCAGAAATTTCCCACCATACGTCCCCCAGGATATTTGGCAAAGAGTTCTCTTAGTACTGTGGCTTCGGTTTCACTGTTTATGATAGCAAGATGGCCGCCTTCAGCTGAACATGCGAAGAAGGCTCGAGTGAAATTCCTTGCCACTGTGTGAAACTTGTAGCAACTGTTTGTTCTTGCATCCAAGCGGTATTCTGAAAATAATGTTTTGAATATTTATGTCACAGCTACGAGAAAGGAATTGTAAACTCTCCCTAGTTATAATATAGCAAACTATAAAGACCAGCCTGTCAGGCTATCCGTTCGAGTGTATTTACCTGGATCAGTAGTGCCACACTCGTTGACTCTTAGGTTAGAGTTCACTGAACGGTAACATACATAAGGACGAGTTTCTTCACAGGAAAGATCTGCTAACTCTCCAATACTATTCAAAGTGAGACAGCTTTCTTTATTGTTCTTGTTATCTGGCTCATTTGGCGCCCAAGTTTGATGAATTTTGGAAAGCGGTGTACCTGTAATTAAAATATCTGTATTAGTTTTAATTTAGTCCATAAAAAAATATGCCAATATGAGCCTTCTCAACTTTTGCATTACGTAGCCCAATTGAATCTCATGAAACCGTAAGAAATATTCATGTCTTGTCATGTGATTAAAAAATGATATTTTTATTATATATTAAGATATTTTATCTCATAATTGTATGTTCTATTCTGATTGACTTACCATCAACAGTATGATAATCTCCTTGCGAGAATGTGGCATGAATCCCAGTAAAGATTTCATGTATCTCCTCATTTTCTGTGGTGTTTATGATGTTTGTCATTGCAGCTTTAATTTTTCGTGTAGTTGGAGAAGCTAGAATAGCACCTGATGACAAAATAACGTGTTATAACATACCGCTTACAGTCAAAAATTACGGACCAGTCTGCCTTCGTAAAACCTTAAAACTCATTATAAAACATTTCGAATCCTATTTTTCTAAACCAGTTTTATTATATATACTATTACTTTTTTGGCCATATTGAATAACATTATAAATTATATAAAAGTTCTTACCTTCCAGTGAACATCTTAGCCGAGCATCGATCCAAGTAGCTGGTACAACAATGTGTTTGAACCATCCTTTGGCTGCTGAATTATATTCGTAGTCACATCTGAATGACTGCGATCCTTCTGAAAATTCAAGCAAAAGAATTCATAAATAATATATCAAATCAAACGAAATATCTGTTCCTGTAGAACCACGATAGATCGAAAGCTGAGGAGTTACCGATTGTTGGCGAATGGAAATGATGAGGACATGAGATGCGGCGGAATGTGGAATGTCGTAAGTGTGAAGGTAGATGAAAATAATTAAAGAGGAGTGGATTGTGTGAAAAATGAAAATTATGGCTAATAAGGAAGATACGACTCTGAAATAATGGCTAATGGAGATTTATAGAAGAAAAGGACTTTCAAATAAATTGGAAATTGAACTGGAAGATGCAGGATTTGGTAGCAAATTATAAAGCAATATAAACATAGTAGCTTTGTGCAAGCATTAATTGTAGAAAACTTCGTAAAACTTATTAATGAATGAAAAATATCTGACCAATAAACTTCAGGCAGAATAGTAACACAAAATATTTTAACCAAGACTTCATTTTGATAGGAGTAAGGTGCACATGGCCGATATAATTGTTGTAACAATTATTTATAGATTTTTCCATTATTTTATCGGAAGAGATTAGGCCATGAGTCAGTGGTTCCCAAATGATGGCGGAATAATTTTAAATTATTATTTTTCATCATGGTGCCAAGTTATTATCAATCGACATAGCATCGAAATACAACGGAAAAGACGTCTTAAATGGTCTTTAATTAGTAATAGCGCATTCCAATGTTTACCTCTTTTTATCTGCGACTTGCTATAGTGTAGATTTCACCTAATGTTAAAGTGAAAATGCAGTAGAAGATACCTACGTTTAACGGAATCATATCTTTAAAACACTATAAAATTTAGAAACCAGTGACACAGGAAATAATTATAATAAAAAACAACTACTGAAGGAAAAACTATATCTTAGTACCTAATTAAAAAACTTTACTTATCGGTTTGTTTAAATAAATCATTAATAATATAGGTACTAATGAAGTCGAGTTTAGATAATACCTGAATGCTAATACATCAAAACATCATTCACATGGTACTTAATTAGTTACAATAACAATCCTTTATCGCACCAAAGTTATGCAACTACCGGTCAACAACATAAACTGCAAAACAAAGGACTGTAGCTACTAATAAGTTATTATTAGTAGCTACAGTCTTTCGTTTTGCAGTTTGTTGACCGGTAGTTACATAACTTTGGTGCAAAACGAAGCTTATCGAAAATGAGTTACTTGCTCTTCAATGTGTTAATATTTTTGGAATGGACCGTACCTGATAAGCTTCTGGTTAAAAAGATATTTAAGATCAAACTTTCAACTTTTTAAGACATGTTTCAGACGCGTTTTGTTCAGAAAGGCTTTATGGTACGCCATTATTAATGGAACTGTGCAAATAGTAGCAGGCAACGAATAGTTATTTAATAAAAATGAAAGTCAATTTGCAATTCACCTTGCCTAACATTTTGTTAAGCCTAAGAACGCGTAATAAATTACCGATATAATTTCACCGAGGCTTTTGATTATGTTGACTACTATCAACTTATCAGCAAATTAATATAAACTTTATAGCCTAATCGACCAATGGCAATCCTATTTCATTCTATTCATCAAAAAGATTTTCAAAGGAAAAAAAAAAGGAAAGGAATGGAGGAAAAATTAAATTAGATGAATAAATAATAATTTTGATAAGAGTGCCCCAAGGGTGACCTCTTGGTCCTTCTATTTTTTAACAACACGCTTTTACAAAAGAAATCAGACTGAATAATTTAATTTAGACATAACATTTCAAATAACTTTAAAAGTTCTCCTGACGTTCAGTACTTATAACGTGTTTGTAAAATCAAACAAAAACACGCAGATAGGTATTATTTAGACATCTAGTTTAACTGCCAAGATTGAAATAGGAATAATACAATTTTAATTATTATATTATTCCTATTATTTCTTATTTTTTACGTCTCTTGACATTTCTCGGGACCCTGGAGTCCCGGAGCTTTGGTAGGCGTCTCAGAGGCTGAAACCAACTCGCAGAGACCCGTCAGACGTTTTTAATTAAATGAAACGCCAAAAGACGATTATCTCTGTTCGCACTATGCAAGTGCATCCAGGGACAACCGTCGGTTGGTGGTATGTGGAGGACATGGAAACAAAGATATTGGATTATGGGTTTGGGTTACTAAAGTGAACCGGTTATTAAGTACTATGGAAAACTAGTCCTTGAGTGGCCAATGTTTTATAATATACTCGTATATTACTCACATAAAATGGCAGGGGATGACTTGCAAACTCAATAATGGATTTATATTTTTTTTTTAATCTCGTTATTCCTATTTATTGTAGTTGACAATAAATGTAGTTGACGAAACCCACTTTTTTTTGTTAAAACATAATTTTTAATTCAACATTTATTTATTTAAACATTGATATTACTTTTAATATGTATATTTTATTTAATTCGACATTTATTTATATAATCGTTAATATTACTTATTCCTGACCATGATTATGTCTGGACTTTAAAAGAGACTGTGACCTCTGAGTATTTGTTTCGGCCTTTCTTCTCAGAGTAGTCAGTTATGAAACGACGACCTCATCTAGCTTTTATTTTTTTTTTATAATATGACCTTTAAAAGTGATTCCGATATCCTATTTACAGAATAAAATTAATTTCACATTTAATATAATTATGTATATTTTCTTCATTTGTTTCTTCACATCACTGAATTGGACTTTCTCGTATCTGCTTCTTCAGGTACAGCTTTACAAATGGCTGGAAAGTCTGGACTCTTCTCGCAGATAAACGCTGCTGGTCTGTCACACCACAAGTCGTCTAGTTGACCCGAGCGGTATATGGCGCCACAGTTTTCACCTGGTGATGCATTGTTTGGCTCACCTCCAGAAAATTTGCCATACCCTGCTTCCCATAGCGTCTGGCCTAAAACAAGACCCATTATATTATTCATTCATATCATCCCTCACACTTATACCATCTAGCCATCCATCAATCTTTTATTTAAGTCACCATCAATTAAGATATGAAATGAGATATTTTAGTTCATAAAATCCTTCACACAGCACTGAGGACCTTAGCAAAGTTTTAAAACTACGAAGTCCTTCAGGAATGACAAGAATCCATTGTATTATTGTCATTCCTGAAGCACTTTAATAATTATATTATATATATATGTATCGTTTTTCCCTATAATTCAAAAGGTGCAAGACAATGGTGATTACCGTGAATAGTCCTCCACTCCATTTTCTCGCCCCAGTCGTGGAAACCGACAAAAGCTACATCTTTCCAGAAATTTCCCGTCATTTTTCCGCCAGGATATTTAGCGAAGAGTTCTTTGAGTACTTTGGATTCGGTTTCACTGTTTATAACAGCAAGATGGCCGCCTTCAGCGGAACATGTGAAGAAGGCTCGAGAGTAATTTTTCGGTACTGTGTGAAACTTGTAGCAACTATTTGTTCTTTTATCCAAGCGGTATTCTGAAATGATTTTGTATTTTTATTTCATTGTTATGATAAAAGTACCAAATCTCCATATATTTATTGTAGTACGTAGGTATTTAAACAAATAAAACTAGAGTTGTAAGCCGAATTTGATCGGTAGAAACGTACGCCTTTATTTCTAATCACTATTTTCCCGTAAATATTCCAAGAACAAGGTTCCACGGCTACCAGCCGTTTTCATCAGTAAATAAAGTAACAGAGAGATTAATCATTTATCTTAGACCAGTCGTCCACAGAGTTAATCAAAGGTTACCTGTTACATGCTCATACACTTGAGCAACATGCGTGAACGGCAGAGGCAACTGCTCCCGTTGACAACATATTCGTTCGTGTATTTGAGCACCGTACTCAAATGCACGAGCGGCACGTTATCGACGGCAGCCACCGCGTTGACGGCGGGCATCGACGGGTGTCAACGGCTAGCATTGCCTCTGCCGTTAACGCGTGTTGCTCGTATATATACATACTAACACAACGGATGATACGAGGTAAACGATGCGACTTACTAACTTGTTTTTAACTAGTATATGATTGGATGCATCGTGCAAGGATGCCCATTGAAATATTAGTTACTGCTAAGACATTCTGGCTACTCATTGGTGATGAAAGTTGGTAACTGGTTACTTTCGAGCAGCTTCGTGGACGTGGCTTAGGCTTTGGATAAAACCAAACTCTAGGAATAAAAAAAATATTAAAACTCCAAAACAATTTTTTGCCGAAATACCGAAGTAAACAGTCAGAAAGACTCTACTATCCTGTATAATAATGAGCTTAAAGTTAAGACAAGATATTAAGAAAATACAATATATTTTTATTTAAACCATCTTCAATATATTCGAAATACAAGCCCAGCCTGTATTTACCTGGATCAACAGTCCCGCACTCATTGACTTTGATATCAGAGTTGGCGCGGTAACAGATGTAAGGCCGAGTGTCTTGACAGGGATGATCTGCTAAGTCTCCGTTACCATTAAAAGTGATACACCTTTCATTATTGCCTTTATTATCTGGCTCATTTTCAGCCCAAGCTAGTGGGATTTCCGAGAGCGGTACACCTGTAATTTGTAAATTTTTATTAGTCTCAATATAGTTCCTAGACGCCAAATAATCAAAAAATAATAATCTACATTTGCATATTTGCTTTTTTTAAGACATTGTACAGACGCCAGCAGGTCAAGCTACCCGAAACTGTCAAATTTTCCCAATCAACCTTGGACCTTAACGTTTAAGAGATAAAGTTGAAAATCTATTAAAGAAATTTGACAGATTGTAGTAGCTTGATGTGCTGGCGTCTGTACCTGGTTTGTATCAATATGCACTCCAATTTCGTAACACACCTGCAATCATCATCGCCAGATTTTGAGTAAAATGTAATCCATTGCTATATGCAAGTGCATATGTTAAAAAAAATCATCTGCTCGACAACGTAAATAACGCAATGAATATTGTTGAATTGACAAAACAAAAGGCATTACTATTGTAAATGTGTTATGCATTTATACTGCTGGTTCTCGTATCTTGAAAGACAGAAAGAAAGAAAGAAAAGGTATTTAATATATATATATTTCTTGTTTGCCGCGTCACGGATTTCTCCACTTGCAACATTTTCTATACCAAAGCGGGACTTCTTTCATACTTAATATTCTTTATTATTTGTTTACATATAGAATAGAATTTATTTATTTACATATTAACGAAGGTCTATCACGCGGCCATCTCATTATATTTGTGAGTATTTTTTGGTTTATTTTTGCAAAATTGCTCAACTCACAATATGTATGTACTTCATTACTATTTTTTATCTGACACATATTTATCTTATTTAGGTATGAATACACAGGTCACGTTGCATTGTACAACTGATTTACATCTGTCACCTCACACACCAGGTTCAGTTGAAAACCAGCGCGTCAGGCAATAGTTGTCTGGCATTTTTGCTGAACTGGGCTTTTTCGGTGCAGCCGTGAGGCACACTTTCCTGCTATTTTCTTACACCGGTCTTTATACTTTATATTTTGTTTTTTATTTGTGTCTCTGATGTATTTATCTGGTGTATTTCGTGTCTTTTAGTCTGTGCTAAATAAATGTATTTTCTTTCTTCTTTTCTTTCTTTACTAAAATCATATTCTAAACTAATATTGACTAAATTATACTTTATTTTAGAAGTTATAATTTTCATTAAGTTCTCATTAAAATTTCTATTTATATTGTTTATGTCTTAAATAAATGGGTAAATTGCATTATTGTTCCTCGTTGTTTCCTATTTATTATTAATCTTAAGTTTAAGAAATATTTTGCCATATTTTCTAAATTGTATAGCCTTTAGTTTTGTTATTATTATGAGTTACTAGTTAGACCTATTATTGACGACTGTGTAAGTCCGAGGCTATCGTTATATAAAGTATTTAAAATATATTACACACAAAAGCTGTTGGTGTAACAAATAAATAAATAAAACTAACCTTCAACTGTATGAAAATCTCCTTGAGAGAAAGTGGCATGAATCCCAGTGAAGATCTCAGATTCAGAAGTAAAGAAGTTCTTTATGATGTGTGTCATTTCAGCTTCTATTTCTGGTGTGGTTGGAGAGGCTAGTATACCACCTGATGACCAAAGAAACACTTTAGAGAAATCGTTCTACAATGTTCCTACTTCTGGGATACATTACCCCAGTACAAGTGGGTAATAAACCCATTATTATGGTACAAGCTAACAAGTTAATCAGAAATTAATGTATCCGAAAATAAATAGATATTGTTACTCAATTATAAATTTATTGATAAGACTTTATGACTTATTCTTTCTGCTAACCATATTAAAAATATCAAATTTTCTTAATATTGCATATTCGATGACAGCATCGAATATGCAATATTAAGAATTTTTTTGTATTTTTAAATGAAAAAAATAATGTTTAATACAGATTAAACATTATTTTTGTAATTTTAGAAATAACTGCTAGAATGCTCAGATTTATTAACGACTTGCTTCTGCCCGCGACTTTTTCTGCGTGAAATTTCTTGTTCCCTTGACGCACCCAGTCGCAGCGCATCGCCTAGCCGCACTCTTACTTCGTTACCTATCTATTTTAATTTATAAAATACCTCACCGACAGACCTTTATGTTGGTTTAAGGTCTAACGTACAAAGAGCGTAGCATAGGCAGCGTATAATGTTTCCAATGCTGGGACACAGGCCTCCTCTCGGTGGCTTTCATTTTGACTGTTCAAGAACATTCCCCCTAATGTTCTTGAACAGTCAAAATGAAAGCGATTGCTACTAATATTGTGTTACGCAATTACCCCGCTGGTGATCAAAGAGATTGCAGTTTGTTGCGTTACTTCATGTTTCCAGCTCAAACACTGAGAAATGGTGGAAGGTAGGCATTTTTTGGACCGTGTTTTAGAACCCAGTATCCTGACCAAAAGCGACTGTCGCGCGAATACGTGATGATGAAATCGTTTGTATGAATTTCGAGATATGACGTATAAAAGCAACTTGCACGATCAGAAGAACGTCGTAATCGCGCGTCATTCAGTAAAAATATAGCGGTGGGATTTTATCGCACACTGGATTTTCAACTCTCGATGTTGGTCCGAGTATTCAGACAACAGAACGCATCCCAGCGCGTCAAAAAACACACTGTTGGATTTCCATCATCTGCTTAGCTTTTTCACAACTATGTTGGGGTCGGCTTCCAGTCTACCCGGATGCAGCTGAATACCATTATTTTACATGGAGCGACTGCCTATCTGACCTCCACAACCCAGTTACTGAGTAATACGATACCCTTGGTAAGACTGGTTGTCAAACTAAAAAAAATCGCCACGGGAAAATCGCACCCGTGTGAATCTGGGCTTTACATGCATGTCTTTCAAACTAATTCTCATCTATTTCAATAATTCTGAGAAGTGGTTCCTACTTGTTATTTATAAACTACTTGGAAGATTGTTTCCATTCCAATTTCTTTTTTTTATATGTCTGGTTGGTTTATCTGATAATAAAATAGGAGCTTACCTTCTAGTGCGCATCGCAGCCGAGCATCGTACCAAGTCGCTGGTATAACAAAGTGCTTGAACCATGCATTGGATACTACGCTGTATTTGTAGTCACATCTGAATGATCCCTCTAAAATACAAGATTTATTTATGGTATTTTATTCTATTCGGGTAACTTACAGCTAATTTAAAGAGTGTTCTTAAACAATATGAATTTGAAGACCATTTACAAGTTTCCACTAATAAAGACTTAAAAAATAACAACAAAAAAGGGCAGTACAAAATACCTATACCTAACACTTTTTTTTTGCTGGGCAAAGGTGTCCCCCATATTATTCCACATATAATAATATGCCTTCTACGCCCTGACATAAATTAGATTTTTTTTTTTTTTATATTCTTATATTTATTCACAAAGACACGACAATTACAATTTACAAGCTAACATTTTTTATATGATTACTAGCTGCGCCCCGCGGTTTCACCCGCATCAATTTCAATTGAAAGATGACACTATTGGCGCAGTGGCTGAGCGATCGACTGCTGCGCTCGTGTCGCGGGTTCGATTCCCGCACATTGAGTTTAAATGTTTGTAAACGCACCCACGATACAGGAGTAATGCCTAGTGCGGGGCAACGTTTTTAAAATAAAAAAAAATCCCGTGGGAATATCGGGATAAAAAATTTCTTATATATTAATCCTGGTTATAAACCAACTATGTGCCAAATTTCATCCAAATCCGTGAAGAGTTTTTGCGTGAAAGAGTAAGAAACATCCATCTATCCATCCAGCCATACAAACTTTCACGTTTATAATATTATAGTAGGATAATGTTAAAGACTGCCTCATTGGGCACAAGCGCGACGGCAGAGCGTTAGGTACTAGTTTCGATTCCCAGGTCCGACAAAGTGTTACTGGGTTTTCTTTTAGAAATTTTCTTAGTAGCAGCTCGGAATCTGGATTTTCGCCCGGTTGATGGCAATAGGCTCGCCCCCTATTACATGAGACTTAAACATAGCTGACGAAATATGGATGTCACTATACTCCTCTGCCCAACGTCTCAGGGATAAGTTGGTCAAGTTTCGTGCTTAAAAAACGTTCTTGTCAAAGTCAAGTTGCAATCTCACAGAAGGGTCAAAATGACACAAAAGGTATAAAATTGACGTTTGACAGTTTTTGCTTGAAATAACTGTCAAAATTTCGAAATTATTCCTCGAATAAAGTTATCAGATGATTGAAAAATCAGCCCTAAGCCAGAAAAACTAAGTCTAACGTGACAATGGCGCTGATTCCCTTGTTCACAAACTAAACTAAATTTAAGTTCAGTGCATCTTGTTCTTTCGATTTCATTATGAAAAGGACATAAGATAAATATTAGTTTAGTCCTGCCAAATTAACTTACTTCATAGATAGTTTAGACGTGATTAAAAATATGGCCACTAAAATTACGTTAATTTACGTCAGGCGCTGACTAATTTGACAGGACTAAACTAATACTTGTCTTAATGAAATAGAAAGAAAATGATACACTGAACTTAAATTTAGTTTAGTTTGTGAACAAGGGAATTGGCGCCATTTTCTGTGATAGGATAGCGACGACATCAAATGAAATGTTTTAAAACGGTATTGTGTTATTGTTTCGAATGGACAAAGACTATAAAATTAGTATTCCCGTACTCATTTAATGAAAGCCGGACGACCGACAAATAAGCTATTATAGACTTTTTATTGTTATGTCAAATTCGGCACCTATGGGTTGGGATTGGGATACAACTTTGTCATTTATTTCACATTTTACCCAGTGATATTTATGAAGATAATATCACGCGCACCCCTTTAGAGGCTACAGTCACGAGCACCAATATGTGAACACTTGGCAACTTTCAATTGCGAGTTTTTCGTGAAATAACGAATACAACGTTGAAATACGATACATTCCATAAACCTATGGGTTCGAAAATGCTATGATCGTATCAACATAAAATTTCATTAAAAAATAAAGGAGTAAATCACTTTTAGATAAAGCCGAGTGTATACATACTTTTGCTCGTGACTGTACATGCGTGATGTTATGTTGCATGATTGCGTAAACAATGCATAAATATGCGATAGCTTGCCGGCATTTATTGAAGAGTTTCATTCTCTGTCTCCGAAACTCATCATCAGATCTTTACGAAATTTAAACGGGACCATTTCGGAATAGACCTCATTCGAACAAAAAAAAAATTGGAAATCCGTCTATCTAGCTATATTCTGTATAGTAATTTGTGGATAACGTCTTGAGTAGTGTATTTGTTACTTTTATTATGTTTTTATATTGTGTGCCTACTATGTATATTACCGCTGTTTGTTATTCTTATCAAATAAAATAAAATAAAAATAAAATATATATGACGGAGTTATGCCCGAACATACATAAAAAAAATATATATTATAAACATCTAAATTGAGAACCTCATCCTTTTTTTGAAGTCGGTTCATCATCATCATCATCATTTCAGCCGATAGACGTCCACGGCTGGACATAGCCTCCCCCAAGTGTCGCCACATTGACCGGTCCCGTGCGACTCGCATCCAGCGGATTCCCGCAACCTTCACCAGGAAACCTTCACCACGAAGTCGGTTAAAAAGTATCATAACGTATCAATACAAAAGTATTTTTTTAAGTATTCAATTTTGGTAAGTGGCTATTACAGAGTTATTGGCGTGAATGAATTTCGTGCAGTTCTTTGATAAACGCTAGCACAATGTTGTTTTCGAATTATTTTGAGAAAACTCAAACCAAAATTATTTGTATTGATTTATTTAGAAACATGAGTACCTATACATACAAGGCATGCAGGTTGTTGATAAACAAAAAGATCCGTCATGTTCGGCCTTTGTGGCATACAAATTTAAAGGTAAGAAGTCATTCATAGGTATTTAAACAAAGCTAAAAACATTATTAAATTTTCACATAAACTAAAAATTTAATTTAAACAATATATTATAAATTTGAATTAAATTGTCCTATAATCTAATTATAAATTGTCAAAATTATAAAAGTCAGTAAATATTTGTTAAATTCGTAATATTATACTTTGTCATTTAAAAATTCTAAAATACTGTAGTATGCTTTCCCAACTAAATATAATTTTAGCCGCTTTTTTAATATGTGTGCGCTTTTGTAATGAGAACTAACAGGGTTTTTGAAGTAATTAATTTGACGTGCGTAGCGTTGGAAGACCTCCTACAAGGTGGACCGACGACCTTGTGAAGGCCGCAGGAACCCGTTGGATGCGAGAAGCACAGAACCGGTCGAAGTGGAAGTGCTTGGGGGAGGCCTATGTCCAGCAGTGGACGTCTTTCGGCCGAAATGATGATGACGATGAATTTGACGTGTATTGCAAACGCGTCAAAGAACACTTCCGATCCCGTTTCCGACAAATGTTTTGTAACGATATTAGTACTGGGACAATTTTTAAATAACCACAATAACACAGTAATAACAAATTACGTATCGTCTTTAAGATAAGCAATAACGTTGGAAAAGTCCGTATTGTAATGTCTCGTCAACATTTAGTAAAACAATTTACCTATCATAATATTTGCAATATTTATTCTCTTAAATTGGAAGGATTTTTCACACTGATAATTTAATGTTGACATCGTAATTGAATTACACAACAAATTTGCTTTCATTTGATGTATCAATGGCTTCAATACTCCAACGGGTTGAAATGATATTCATCAAAAACAGAAAAAAAAATATTTCTCCTGTAAATTTTGAGTTTTACGATTACCGACTTATTGCTTGGGGGCGTCGACGTCAAAAATGACGTAAACATGAGTCTGCCAACAATTCCGACATTAAAAAAAACAAAATCAGGTTACAAAAAATTAAAGCATCACAATCGCCTGCATACATTGAACAATCATGAAAATATGTTTATTTACGTAAAAGTAAACAAAGTCGACCGCTCTGAGACTCAACTGCGATGAGATTGCGACCAGAATATGAAAAAAAAACATTTTTGAGATTAGCAGAATACAATAATTGGTTTTATCACTGTACAATTATACCGCATTAGAGTCTGCTGTTTTTCAATTTGCACGTTTATTAGCAGAAATTACCTTCTGGCGTCATGTTAAGTTATAAAAATGCAAAATCATCAAGCTTGTGTTTCCCGAAGGAGTGGGCAGAAGTGTACCTACCACATTTCGATAGGTACAAGTTATAGCGAACGACCCTACTATGAAAACAGAAGGCCAATTGGCCTTCTGTTTTCATTGTAGGGTCGTTCGTAATAAAAAAAAAACATTCAAAATCTAGTCGCAATCTCATCTAAGCGACAGTGACGGAAACTTGTCAAAAATGTATGAAATTTAGAGGTATTTTTGACAGATTGAGATTTACATTAGATTTCGAACGTTTTTAAAAAATGGTTTTTATAAAATGTTTTTAAGAATTGCCCCCTCTGGTCACAAATCGAATTGTCGAAATAGGTATATAAAATAAAAACATGATTATAATCAAGTTAACTTGTAATTACGTACCAATAAAATTCAGGCTGAACAATAACACTAGAAATTTTAAAATATACTTCATTTCGAGAAGGTAGATAAAAATGTGCCTTTACAATAATTTTAACAAACACATTTATAACATCGGCAGAGACGTAAACCTGTAAGTCAGTGTTTTCCAAATGTAGTTTCAGAATCAGAATTCCTTTATTTATTTTTTAGCTATAAGAGTAGGGTAAGACCAAAGAAAGGATGGATGGACTGTGTGTATGATGACATGTCAATCAGACTCAGACTTTATTTATGTGTAGTTTTACATAATACTCGTAGTTAGACAGACAGTTTCGAAAACAAGACACAATCATTTCTAAAAGATATTGTCAATAATTATAAACTAACATTAACTTCACGCCCATAATCCCCAAAGGGTAAGGCAGAGGTGTACATATAGCACTTCAACATTTCGACAGTTATATATAAGTTCCATGTAGAGGGCGAGTCAGTTGACATCAATCGGGCACAAATACAGACTCCAGACTGTTTCTGAGAAATTTCCGATGGAAAACTCAATAACATCTTGTCTGAACTTGGAATCGAAACAAGGATCTCTTGCTTAGCAGTAGCCAGGAAAGCACGAGACAGGAAATAATTATAAAGCAGCCCGGTGACGAGGACCACCAGTTCTCTGTGTGTGGGTGTGCTCTTGTAGCCACTTGCGTAGTTGATTGAAGGGGATGGGCACGACTGGTTCCGGTCCATAGACTGACATGCTGGATGCCCTTCTGGCCAGTTAACCATTAGTTACACCATTTATAACTCAAGAACGGCTGGACCGATTTTAAGATCATTTATTTCTTGGATTTGTCTCCGCTCCGAATAGCAGAATAACTATTAAACAGGGGAAAAATTCAAGAAAAAAAAATCATGAAGCTAATTCGTTTCAACATTTATTGATTCTGAGGCGGTACGAAGCTCGCCAGGTCAACTAATAAATGTATAGATGCTATTTATACAGACGGTTACCAGGAAAATAATATTATTGCAGTGAAATTAAATAGGTATCATTATTTAAATAATTTTGCTTTGTATATAAACTAATGAACTAATGAGTGTTCGGTTGGATAACTCCTGAAGGCAAATATAGACATCAAAACATCCTTGTTATTGTGCCTACTTATATCAATAGTACTCATACTATCAAGTACAATATAAGGAAGTTTGAAAATGGTCCTAATTATGGAAAAGATGATAATGGAATCGTTTGTAATGTAACGAGGTGGGATAAAACGCATAAACTAAAAGAATGAGGAAATAGAAATGTTGATGGATGGAGAGGGAGAGGAAGAAGATGAAGGGCGGGCGTTTTTGGGGGACTGTTTTTTGTAATTTTGACGTTCGAAAAGTGCTGATTCTCAGCCTAATTTGAATAAATGACTTTCGATTTTGATTTTTTGAGGTAGATCAAAAGGAAGATTGGTGGATTGTTGTGAGCGATGATATTAAAGAAACTGGAGTATATGAAAGAGCGAATGGCCGCAAAAAAATATGTTGTGCTGACCCCAAGTATCGTGGGACACAAGATGATAATGAGCAAAAATTACAATAAATAATTAATTAAACGAATAAAGATACAAAATAGGCAAGAATCAATGTATTTAGGTAAACTGAAACTCAAAGCATTTATTTCAATTAAAGCATTTACAGGCAATTTTGAATAGTCAAATAGTCGGTCAGTTAGTCAGAAAGTTGAAGCTAACCCATTCCAAAATCTAGAGCTCTATGGAGAAGAACGAGCAAGAAAGTCCAAGGACACTCTTTTAAATCAAGATATTACAAAATCCTGGTTTCATTGGGTATTATTGTTGATTCAAACACATCGCCTGTCAGCGTGCTCACGACTGGCAGCATTGCCACGGACGATGCTTTTGGTTTAACCAAAGTATACTGCGCATTTCACTAACGTCGAATTTCATAACGCCTATTTAGGTAATCCCTACTAATTCTACGGGTTATGTAAGCATATGTTCTGCGTCTTGTAATATTAATTACTTTGTATACATAACTACTATTGTATAGAATTAAGGTTTCCTAACTGAACAGACAGCTGTGCTGGTGGGGAGTTTCCTTCCCAGCGAAAGCACTCGAAAGTGGCGAAGGGCGGGCGTTTTGGGGTCTGTCTTATGTAATTTTGACGTTCGAAAAGTGCTGATTCTCAGCCTAATTTGAATAAATGATTTTTGTTTGATTTGATATAATAAATTATTTGAGAACCCCTGACAAATAGAAATGAGTTGTATTCAACATAACAACTGAAGCAAAAATTCAATAAACACTCGTTTTAAACAGTAGGTAACGATAAACAAGTTATTAAAGAATACACATAATGCGCGTTTGTATGTTTACAATTTAAATGAAACTATATCTAGATTAATATCGTAAATTGATTACTTTTAGATAACACTGTGATGTACAGACGCCAGCACATCAAGCTACTACAATCTGTCAAATTTCTTTAATAGATTATCAACTTTATCGCTAAAGTTTTAAGGTTCAAGATTGATTGGGAAAATTTGACAGTTTCGGGTAGCTTGACCTGCTGGTGTCTGTACGTAGGGGCTTGTGGCTAAGTTATAACAGCCCCATTAAGCTATGCTTGCCGCGCTTGGTCCGTGTATGAGTGACCTCATTGGTCAAGTGGTCACAAGCGCTACTGCTGAGCATAAGGTCCTGAGTGTGATTCCTAGGTCGGGCAAAGTGTTGATGGGTTTTTCCAACAGGAATTTGTCAGTAGAAGCCCGGAGTATGTACATGGGCCCGGTTGATGTCAATAGGCTCGGCCTATTACAAGGAATTTAAACATAACCGGCGAAATGTGGGTATGCCATTATAGGTACACCTCTGCCAATCCCGGAAGGGTTAGACTGGGGTGATGGTACGAGTATATTATGTTATATACGTGTGACATTTTAAGAGTAAAACTGGCTGTGAATGTGGAATACAGGGATTCATATCTGTCTGACGGATTTACTAGTTGTATGTGGCCTGCGCAAATGTTCTGCAGTTCTGAAGGCCAATTCACGTAATTAAAAACGTTCAAAATCTTGTCGCAATCTCATCTCAGCGACAATCAACTGTTAAGAACCTGTCTAAATGTAGGGAAATTAGAGGTATTTTTGACAGATTCAGACTGTGAACGCTCTTAAAATTACGAGAATTGTCACTCTGGTAGCGACGTGTGATGGGTCGTTGAGCTCCCTAAACTAGGGTTGAGCTTTTTATGGTCTGATTGAAATAAAAAAAATGACTTAGACATCTGCAAAGACGCGCTAAATAGGTTTAACTGCAGTCGATGATTATCTGGAAACAAGGACGGTTAATAATCCTACTAATATTATAAAGGCGAAAGTTTGTATGGATGGATGGATGGATGGATGGAAGTTTGTTACTCTTTCACGCAAAAGCCACTGAACAGATTTGGATGAAATTTGGCCCACAGATAGTTTATAACCAGGATTAACATAGAATACTTTTTATCCCGATATTCCTACGACATAGAAACTTATGCGGGTGAAACCACGGGGCGTAGCTAATAAGTTTCATAATTGGTTGCTCATCCCTAAACAGGACTTTTCACCCACTTTTAATACTAAAACAAGTAAAGATACTTGTGTATCTAACGGTCTTGTATCTGCAGACTAGTAGTAGATCATACAGGATGTAATTGAAAACTTGCGACAAATCGAAATAGGAGGTGCAGTAACTGTTACACAATCATAATATATTGTCATTTCCCAAATCTAAATTCTTGACAAAAATCGTGTGATTATCGTCTTAGATAGTGCAAACTAAGTTATTGCCTTCAAGTAGACAGGAATTATCGTCGTTTAAGATTTTGCATTTCTTTTTCAAAATTATCATAAGTATCAATTTTATCGTACGCCCGATAAGCAATCCATTCATCGCTGAGTTCAAACCATGAAGCAGTTAGCAACGTATGAACTAGCGGTATTTACCTAATTTTGACCGTGCTTACGAAAAAAAGAGCGCGCCACGACGTTGCAAATCGCTCACCTGCGCGCACGTATTCCCCAAATTTACCCCTTTACTTTGTAACACGCTGAATTACATATTTTAATTTGTCGCACCTATTCAATTTCATCCTGTTTAGTACCCTTGAAATGGTAGATTAAATTTCATGTTATGTATTTATCAACTTCAATTTGTTCGACATTGGCATGCTTCATAAAGTGGGTTCTAGTAGAGTTCCTTTACTGCATGATACGGTAATATACAAACGTAGAATATCTCGTATATGGCAATATACTTATTTTACGGTTATCACAAGTATGGTTGTTTGAACTACATCAATTTGTGACAGCATTGTTGGCTTCTTATCATACCATATATAGTAAAAGTACAAGAAGGAAAACATCGTGAGGAAACAGGCATGTCCTAGAACTAAAAATTTGAAGACATGTGACATCTACCAACCCGCATTGGGCCCGCGTGGTGTGTACAGCCCACATCCTCTCACCGAGAGGAGGCCTGTGTCCCAGCTGTGGTAGGTAACATTATAGGCAGATTATGCTAATATCCTACTTTGAATTCATGAATAAATTATCTATTCCTGTGTCGTATCACTTTTGCCATTTTCATGCTCTGAAAGTTATTTAATTACGCCCAAAGGTGCCTTCAAATATGGAAGTTTCGACGCTCATAACCTTTAAAATATTTTTTTTTACCAGATAAGACGAGGTTTATTTATATATCTATACTTTATTGTACACCACAAAAATACATAGCATAAAAAAATACATCAAACACTACAAAATATGCAATGGGCGGCCTTATCGCATTACTATGATCTCTTCCAGACAACCTTAGAATGGACAGTGATTTTCCTGGACATAAAATAGGACTGTTGTTGGTGCAAATATTATGTATACAATACACTAAAATAGATACACAGATATATACATATCCAAAATTATAGATACATAAATACATACATACTATATATAAAAGCAACGAAAACTAAAAGAATACTGTAGATGATTGCAGTTAGGACGACAAGTAGTGTTCCTTTACGAGTCTTTTGAACACCTGTAACGACTGCGCGCGTTTTCTATCTAGATACCTAGATAATGACGACACAAGTAGATATAATTTTTAATGTACAGACGCACATCGAGCTACTACAATCTGTCAAATTTCTTTAATAGATTTTCAACTTTATTGCTAAAACGTTAAGGTTCAAGGTTGTTTGGGAAAATTTGACAGTTTCGGGTAGCTTGACCTGCTGGCGTCTGTACACTGTCAAATAGTGGAGTAAACTCCATACGACGTTAGTAAGGAAGAATGCTTAACTAGAGACCCTAAGGATACCTTACATTACCTTAAGATACTACAGAAAGGCGATCAAAAGAAATATCATTAGAAAAACTGTGATCCCATGTCTTACTAACGCCATCTAGCGTATTATAGAAAATTACATAATGGCTGGATGTCATCATCTGCCTAGCCTTTTCCCAACTATGTTGGGGTCGGCTTCCAGTCTAACCGGACGCAGCTGGATACCAGTATTTTACATGGAGCGACTGCCTATTTGATCTCCACAACCCAGTAACCGGGTAATACTGGGTACTGGGTAGCCTTGGTAAGACTGGTTGTCAGACTTTCGGGCTTCTGACTGTGTAACGACTGTCAAAGACTCACGAATGACAGCCGGGAACAACCGATTAACGTGCTTTCCGAGCCACGGAGGGGTCTTGGTATGTAAAGATACCCATCCACAGACCAACCGCGGCAAACGCAGGTTAACCTGATCGATCGACCTGTGCGGCTGTTATTATTTAGCCACGAGCCCCTCTAACCAAATATTGGTGTCCATACACCTCTGCCTATCTCTTTGGGGTATACAGTCTTATGAATGTTTCATGAATGAAACTATAGCCAAACCTGGTGGGCAATTCTCGCAATTTTAAGAACGTTCACAGCCTGATCTCAGTCTCAATCTGTCAAAAATACCTCAAATTTCCCTACAGTTTGACAAGTTTTTGACAGTAATTATTTGTCGCCGACATGACACTGCGACTAGATTTTGAACGTTTTAAATTACGAGAAGTGGCCTTCAGATTTATCGACGAGCCCCTCAAAATAAATAACAATTAATGTAATTAAAATATGTTCACAAAACGAAAATGCAAAACCGTATGTACGTGTGTTAAATTTATATCGTCATTAAAGCGCCACGATGTATATTCATGTAAATAATATGTTATCTAGGTAGCAGTGGTGGCCCGGTGCTAACGGCCGCGACTTACGAGTTGTAGGTCGTAGGTTTTCGAACGTACGACCTACAACTCATAAGTCGCAGATAGATCAGGTTTGGCTACAGTTTCATACATGAAACATTCATAAGACTGTATACCCCAAAGAGATAGGCAGAGGTGATCCCAGACAGGCGCTTTACTGTGTGTAAATTACTTCAACATTTTGTTTTCCTTAACCGTTTTGAGAGCACTGGGCTCTCAAAACGGTTAAGGAAAGGAAAAAGGACATCGTGAGGAAACCGGCATGTCTGTGAAAAATTGAAAGACATGTGACATCTACCAACCCGCACTGGGCCCGCGTGGTGGATTAAGCCCCACTTCCTCTCACTGAGAGGAGGCCTGTGTCCCAGCAGTGGAAACGTTGCTGCTGATTATGATTATGAATATGTTATCATTTAGGTAATTGTGCTTTTGTGTGTTATGTTATTTCTGCTATTACTAAAAAGAAGAAACTTTGTTCTATTGTTGTAGATACACATGAGACGATTGATGTCATTGATTTTATTAAACAACAAAGTGATGACTAACGCTTTTGTAATTTACCTTACAGACATTATTTTCCTGTGACAGTGGTTTTCAAATACATAGTTTTTTTATATAAAAATATCTGTTTCTTTCTTTACTATCATATTGTTACTTGGTAAGATACACTACCAGCTGCCTGGCTGAGGCGTGTTTCCAAAATTGGAGATCATCATCTGCTAAGCCTTTTCCCAACTGTGTTGCGGTCGGCTTTCAGTCTAACCAAATGCAGCTGAATACCAGTATTTTACATGGAGTGACTGCCTATCTACCCTCCAAAACCCAGTTATTGGGTAATACGATATACCCTTAGGTAAGACTGGTTTTCAGTCTCTCGGGCTTCTGACTACCCGTAACGACTGTCAAAGAATCCACGAATGACAGACCACGAACCAACGGTTTAATATGCTTTCCTAGACACGGAGGAATCTTGGAGATATTTATAATTATTACAAGGTGGGGCTAAAGTAATCACCCGATGTTGTTTTACTGTCATTTTTTTTTGAGCAATGGAAAATTTTAGTTCTACTTGTGGTTTATGTTTATTTAATGAATTAGAAGTATTTCCATCAAGTCGAGAAAATGATATCGGCCAAGTGATGACCATACGGGCTCGTTTTATGGCTCGTTTTATCCATCACTTGTGTCAGAACTTCCGGCGATAGTTTCTCGCATTCTTGACAAACAAGTCTCAGACTCTTGAAGCCCTTAAAGAGAATATCATCTTTAAGAGCTTCAAGAGTCTGAGGCTTGTTTACATAAACCCAGGACTTCAAGTAACCCCACAAAAAAAGTCTAGAGCGGTCAAGTCGGGTGATCTGGCCGGTCAGTGCAAATCGCCAAAACGAGAGATTAGACGAATGGAAACAATTATTCCGAGTTCTTGAGGAGTATAGCGTTCCTATATTATAGGCTTATAATCTGTTTCACAAATGTCAAAACAGAATTGACATTTGCCGCCGTATCTTTACATAATTAACCGACTTCAAAAAGGAGGAGGTTCTCAATTCGACTGTATTTTTTTATGTATGTATGTTACGCGATATCTCCGGCAATTGTAAATCGATTTCAAAAATAATTTTTTTAACGGATAGGGTATACCTCAGGGTTGGTCTTATATCAATCAACTCAGCCTATCCACTGCTGGACATAGGCCTCTCCCAGGCTGCGCCACAATACCCTGTCCTCCGCCTTCCTCATCCAGTTCGTCCCATCAACCTTCTTTAGGTCGTCCGTCCATCTAGTTGGGGGGCGTCCCTCACTACGCTTGCCGATACGCGGTCTCCACTCCAGGACTCGTCTGCTCCACCAGCCATCGGTCCTTCGACAAACATGGCCAGCCCACTGCCACTTCAGTTTGCTTACTCTGCGCGCTATGTCGGTAACTCCGGTTCTTTTCCGGATAATTTCATTCCTGATTTCATCCTTCAAAGAGACTCCGAGCATAACTCGCTCCATAGCGCGCTGAGCGACCTTGAATTTGTGGACCAGCCCGACCGTCAGTGTTCACATTTCGGCGTCATATGTAATGACGGGAAGGACGCACTGGTTGAAGACCTTAGTCTTAAAACACTGTGGGATAGGCGACGAGAAGACTTGACGGAGTTTTCCAGATGTTGCCCAACCCAACTGAATCTTTCCGTCGGCTTCTTTCTCAAAATTTTGTCTACCGAGCTGGATTATTTGCCCCAGGTAGACATAATCCTTCACAACTTCGAGAAGCGACCTTTCGATGTGGATTGGACTCGGCAAGAAGTGCGAATTGTACATGATTTTCGTCTTGTCCAAATTCATACCGAGGCCAAACCGCTGATAGTCTCCATCAGGGTCTACCTCAGGTTTGGTCCCATATAAATATTATTAACTTTTCGTTTTTGAGTTAGCTTCAATGATACGTATCTTTGCCACTTAGTCTATCTTGATGATGTTATAATAACTTTCTGTCATAGCAAGTGGTGTTATAGTAGTTATACATATATGGAAGTTTGTGTCGTTGGGTTCGCATTTTCGTTGTTTGCCACCGACTTTCAAAATTAAAGTTATTTTTCACTTTGGAAGTCGATTGTTTTTTTTTTTTTTGTAAAAAGGTTTTTTGCATAATAATATATTTGAGAACCACTGAACTAATTATTATGATATCGCTAAAAATAGTACTGCGATTTAGTATATATATTCACTAAAATAATTGTATCACCTTAATTGTACCTGTGCAGATCTAAGTTGTAACAAAATGAAGTCTTGTTTAAAATATCTAGTACTACTATTCTGCCTGGATTTTATTGGTAAGATTCAATTTAAAAAGTCCCTTTGATTTTACTAATTTTACTAACTATTATTTATGCAGAGGTCATAAAAAATATCAATACAAATAAACATAATTATATAAATTACAAATATTATAAATATTTAGGGTTTATAGAAACATATACACATATTTGGGGTTGAAACACTAGGGCCATGGGGTCCGAGTGACACTTAGTATTTCGAGACATCGCCAAGCAGTTGTTGACTCTTCACGTAACCAGAGGGCTGGCGTATTTTTTGGCCAAAGAATCAGCATTGCCATACAACGTGGCAATGCTGCCAGCCTTTTGGGCACGTTTCCTATTGACAGCGATGCGAACGAATTGTTTGATGCCCTTTGATTAGTTCTCCTCCTTTTTATATACTTGTACATAATTATAATTATTTTAAGGGCTGATTTTTCAATCGATAGATATTTTTTATTCTAGGAATAAAATTGTCGTTTGACAGTTTAAGTATGGTAGAACTGTCAAATATTCAAAATTATTCCTTGGATAATTATCAGGCGTTAAATTATGTAAATATGGTATAGTTTTTTTTTGTTAAAATTAAAAAAAAAAACATTTTTTTAATGTTTCTTCCGAAGAGCCGTTCTGAACTAAATGGTTAATTTGCAGCCATTGCGAAATTATGTCAAAAAATTTTTCTTAGTGATGTTTGATTAAATCTAATCTACCATACGATTGATTTGAGTTGTTTTTTTCTCAGTCCCTTATTAGATTTTTTTACCTTTATTGTCACTCTGCTGGGCAAAGGTCCTCCCCTATACTTTTCCAATTTTCTTTGTATTTTGCTTTCTCTGGCTAACCGGTCAAGAACGAGTCCAAATCGTTACGCCAGCGTTTCTTAGGCCTACCTCGGTAACGACGCCCGTCTTCAGGCATCCACTGAGTGACGATCCTGGCCCATCTGTCCTGATACATCCCGTGTAACCTACCCAGCCCCTTTTCAGCCCCGCAGACTTATCGCTAATGTTAGCGATAAACAGGTTAAGACAAAGGCTTTCTTGGAGTGTATTATGGTGTTGCGAATTTGATTGAAGAATAGATGTTTTACATATTTGTTTAAATATTATTTTGCTTGTATTTTTAGAGGGATCATTCAGATGTGACTACGAATACAGTTCAGCAGTCAATGGATGGTTCAAACACCATGTTGTACCAGCGACTTGGTTCGATGCCCGGCTGCGATGCACCCTGGAAGGTAAGCTCTTTAAACCAGTCCATGCGATGGAAGCGATCACAGCAATTTCAACATACCTATATTTTTGTAAAAATACGCTTTTGGAATTACCTTCGTAACAGTAGCTCGACTTTACTTTGTCCCGATTTGTTTCTCGGACTGGTTCAATAAAAAGAAAATTGTCTATATTCGAACTTTCAATAGTTAGGTATCTTTAAAAGTAGGTATTCAAATTCATGAAGACTACTGCTAATTTTTCAGTCAGATGATCAGGATGTTAATGAAGAATTTGATTTCATACTTAAATGATTATTTTTTTATTGTTTTTTTTCTGCCATCAGGTGCTGCCCTAGTGTCTCCAACCACACTAGAACTGAGATCTGAAATGATGCAGATGATAAATGATACCACTTTGACACAAGAAATCTTTACCGGGATTCATGCCACTCTCTCTCAAGGAGATTATCATACAGTTGAAGGTTAGTCAATCAGTACAATTACTATAAGCTTTAATTCAAACACAAAAGCTTTAAGATTTTACACTGTTTTGTTTCGGTAAATAGTGACTATAATCTGCAAGAGTTAACTTGAGACTTCGCTCGGATGACGTAAGCAAGTGAACCTGAGGCGTCGAGGCGTCGATGGCGAGAGTGGTAACAACGCGGGGGTCGGAAGGAGCTACTCGGGTCTTTTTTTTTTTTTTTTTTCTGGTGGGATATCATCAAATGACCGCTCCCGCTCTGGGTGGAGCGGAAGGAAGTGTCAGACTCTTACTGACTAAAACCCACCCATGTTCCTTCCTTTGCCCTTTATGTTCCGGGGTAGCGGTAACCCTTTCGGACAATCCCGCTGAAGCTACTCGGGTCTCAAGTTAACTCTTACTGGTAGCTGACATTAATAAACTGCTTTCAAAACGTTTCGTTTTACTACAACGAAACTTTTCGGTAACTTATGTCAATCCAATACATGTTTGAGTTTTCCGTCATCAGCTGATATATGTATCACTTTGTCTAAGGCCTAGACAAACTGACTTTCTGCCTTAGCTTGGCGAACAGACCAGAAGACGGTTTTTTATTACGGGAATTCGTAATAAAAATCGTTCAAAATATGGTCCCTTATATTTTTCAATATTTTCTTCAAAAGCTAATAAAGACATTATGTCAATGTACATATGATCTAAATTGCGACTCAATACAGATTTACAAAATACAGGTACACCGCTTCTGAAAATTCCCGTAACTTGGGCTGAAAATGAGCCAGATAATAAGGATAATAAGGAAAGCTGTATCACTTTGAATGGTAATGGAGAATTAGCAGATCGTCCTTGTGAAGAGACTCGGCCTTACATCTGTTACCGTGCCGAGGACCCTCAAGTAGAAGTCAATGAGTGCGGTACTGTAGATCCAGGTAAATAATAAATAAAAAATAAATCGAGGACATGTGACATCGCCATCATGTGGCGAACATCGACTTGAATGGCGTGCAAGAGGAGAGGCCTATGTCCAGCAGTAGACTGTGCCTGATGATGATGATGTAACATCTACCAACCCGCACTGGGCCGGCGTGGTAGATTATAGCCCACTCTCTCTCAAAGAGAGGAGGCCTGTGTCCCAGTGATGGGAATATTATGGGCTGATTATGCTAATGGTCCAACCATAGGGTAGTATAACAATTCTGTGGTCGCCTAAACATAATCACTATTTTTATTACACAGGAGGTAATCTAAATTATTTACTAAAAAGGCTCTGAAGTAAGGTTTCATACATTAATTTATTCAACCAATCAATCAACTCAGCCTATTTCAGTCCACTGCTGGACATAGGTCTCTCCCATGCTGCGCCACAACACCCTGTCGTCTGCCTGCCGCATCCAATCTGTCCCAGCCACCTTCTTTAGGTCGTCTGTCTATTTAGCTGGGGGGCGTCCCACACTACGCTTGCCGATACCGGGGGATACCGGCGCGGTATCATTCATTTATTACTTTAATCGACAACGTCTATCAACTCCGGTTGATCCGAAATCCTATGATCCTGATTCTAGATGCGTAAAATTTAGACCTGTTTGGAAACCTTAAACAAAAGATCGCCGTTTTGTGTGGATGTGACGCATGTTTTCCCTCAATTTGTGTTTTTTTTTTGTGTTCTTTGTATTTTCTTTCCTTCAACTTGTAAGATCTGCTATTTTATGAGTATCTCATCATCATCCTTTCTTTTCAGACTACCACTTTGATAAAAGAACTAACAAATGCTACAAGTTCCACATAGTGCCACGAAACTTCTCCCGAGCCTCCTTGGCATGTACAGCTGAAGGCGGCCATCTTGCTATTATAAACAGCGCAGTCGAAGCTACAATTCTAAGTGAAATTTTCTCTAAAATTCCTAGAAGTGACATGTTAGGAATGGCACCGAGTTGGAAAGAAGTAGCTTTCATCGGCTTCTTCGATTGGGGTGAACGTGGGGATTGGAGGACAATTCATGGTAATATATAATATTTTGTTGAAGGACTTGCGGCTAAGAAATAACAGCCGCCCGCGGTTGGTCGGTGGGTGGGTGACCATATTTACATACCAAGGCTCCTCCGTGCCTCGGAAAGCACCTTAAGCCGTTGGTCCCGGCTGTCATCCATGGATCATTGACAGTCGTTGCGGGTCGTCAGAAGCCCGAAAGTCTGACAACCACTCTTACCAAGGGGCATCGTATTAACCAATAACTGGGTTGTGGAGGTCAGATAGGCAGTCGCTCCATGTAAAATACTTGTATTCATCTGCATCCGATTAGACTGGAAGCCGACCCCAACATAGTTGGGAAAAAGGCTAGGCAGATGATGATGGTGATATATTTATTTATATAACAATTGCTTGCTGCACTTGCAGTAGATACCAAAGCGCGCAACAAGCCAACAACATAACACTTAACTAAAAAATATACATACATTACAGACCCGTTTATCATTTATCTACATATATTTTGTTGCACCTTTTAAATTACGAGTTAAGATGATAAATACCTATTTAAAACTCATTTTTCTAATTCTATCTATCCAATTGAGCGCTTTGATAGACATTGCAATAACGCGGCACAATTTGTCAATGATAAACTTAAACGGTTACACTTATATCTCATTATTATGAGGGGCTCGTGGTTATTAACAACCGCTCCGGTCGATCGGACGTTAAGGTACGCTTGCCGGCGTCGGTTCGTGGGTGGTCTACCATCCATTACATATTGAGACCCCTCTGTGCCTTGGAAAGCACATTATGGCCGTTGATCCCGGCTGTCATTCTAGGATCTTTGACAGTCGTTACGGGCCGTCAGATGCCCAACAGTCTTACCAAGGGGTATCATGTTACCCAGTAGGTGGGTTGTGGAGGCTTCATGTAAAATACTGGTATTTAACTGCATCCAGTTAGACTGGAAGCCATCCCTAACATATTTGGGAAAAGGCTGATTGATCTATTTTGTGATTAGTTGCGTCGACAGGCCTAACTGCGTAAAAGTTTTGAAGCAAGCGGAGCCTTGTAATCTTTTCTCACACAAATCAAAAGTTCTTCATGTAATAATTTCACATAAACCTACATTGGCACTTGTGAAACATCAGAAGCTAGGTGCGTGGTTCCAATTGGTCGGTCATTTCCTCTGGAGAAGAGCCGGCAAGAAACTGCACGGTTACTCTTTTAAACACATACTTCAAAACAGTACCACTTTTTTCCCTTTCAGGCCAAACTCTGTCAGAAGCAGGGTTCAGCAAATTTGCCCCTTCGGAGCCAAACAATTTGACACCAGGTGAATACTGTGGTTCCATTTATCGCTCGGGGCTCCTGAACGACTTATTGTGTGACAAGTCATTCACCTTCATCTGTGAAAAGAGTCAGGATTATCCAGCTGTTTGTCATGTTAATGAACAAAATTAAATGTAGTGTGGTTTATAACATAAATGCTTAAAAATAAATGTTTAATTTTAATTGTGTTTTATGTAAATTTTATTATTCATTTTTTTTTTTAAACTGAAAATGAAGACCGTATGTGAAAAGGCAAAATGTCTTGGGTTTTGTTTATAAAAAATAATATTACTTAATATATTCTATGTTAAAGAGTTAGGTTGGGCCATGGCGGCCATCATTGGGTATTCCAACCAGCCCACCTCCCTCCAAAAATTACATCTCCTCGTCTGTTAAAAACTTCTGTGAGCACCTGCTTGGGTTCAAACCCAGGCAGGCGCTTTTCTTGGTCGTGGGTTCGAACCCACGATCTACAACCTATAAATCGTGCTCATATTCATTTGCTCGTGAATAATTGAATATTAAACGAATGTCAGCCACTTAAAAAAATGCATGCATGAATAATCACTTATAGAAAAACTCCATTGAGTGACAAACAAAAAGTATACAGTAATAATAACGTTCCAGTGAAATTGTAACATTACTAGAATTCATTTGACAACATACCCTTATTATTACTTTCGGAAACTTTATTTTAACTAGCAATAAAACATTGTCGATAGTGATGTTGTGCGTTGAAACATCGATATTTTTGTTGACAATACTGTCAATCAATTAACTCAACCTATCGCAGGCTGCTGGACGTAGGCAACAGCCTGTCTCTCGCCTTCTGCATTCAGTCTGTCGCATCTTTTGAGGTCGTCGGTCCATCTAGCCGGGAAGAGTCTCACACTACAGATAGATTTAAGAAGGAAATAAAAAAAAAATCATTATGTAGTCAACATTCGTACAAAAAGCTTTAACGCGAAAAATCTGGAAAGTGAAGCCACAGAATTGAATATTTAGGCCAGTTATATCGAACATTAAAATCGCAAACTAACGGCTAGTTCTGATTTTTTTATATGTTTTTTGGGACCGCTACCAGTAGCGTATATCCAAGTTTGCAGCTTCAAAAGACCTGTGCTAACTTTGCAGCACTCTTAAAAAACCAGAACTAGCCATTGACGCCGATTCCCTTGTTCACAAACTAAACTAAATTTTTCAGTGCATCTTTTTCTTTCTATTTCATTAAGAAAAGGACAGAAGATAAATATTAGTTTAGTCCTGTCAAATCAGTCAGCGCCTGACGTAAATTGACGTATTTTTAGTCGCCATGTTTTTAATCACGTCTAAACTGTCTATGGAGTATCTTAATTTGACAGGACTAAACTATTATTTATCTTCTGTCCTTTTCTTAATGAAATAGAAAGAAAAAGATGCACTTGAACTTAATTTTAGTGTAGTTTGTGAACAAAGGAATCGGCGCCATTATTTTGCGATTTTAGCGATTTTGGTGTTAGATATGACTGGCCTAATTATGCACTTAAAATAATTATATTGTCCAGAAATAATGATTCTCTATTTCTCTTTACCGATTCATTTCGATGTTTATCGGAGAGCGGCACAAAGCGAGTGCTTGCTTAGCACTCAAATGAATATTCACAACCATTTCATAATGGGCAACTCAATGGAATATTCGTTTATTCCTTTCGATAAAACAACTTTATTGAACTACTAGCTGTTGCCTGCGACTTCATCTGCGATCCAGCCAATCTATTCTTTAAATATCATCATCAAAGAAAGCCAATTAAAGTTGAGGTGAAGGAACTTCAAAGGGTATTTTATGAACATTTAAATCTTATGACCCTTCCCAAGTGTCTCTGGGTGGCTTTATTGCAATTCGTATAATAAAAGGCACTTCATTTGAATCAGCCGATGTTGATGCAAACAAAGTTTGTTTTAAATCGAGAATTGAGTACATTGAGCTCATCATCTGGCGAGCCTTTTTCCAACTAAGTTGGGGTCGGCTTCCAGTCTAACCGAATGCACCTGAATACCAGTATTTCACATGGAGGAGGTATTCAGCTATATAGTTGGGAAAAGGCTAGGCAGATATTTTTTCTTTAACATCAATTACTTTTCAAACAAACAATTTAATCGATAGATTTCACCACGAGAATCCCATCCCTATTATTATACGTCGTATAACAGGGTAATGATAAGTGACGTCCACAATTTCGACGTCGAATCGACGAACCGTATCGACAGTGGAACGCACTGTTTTTCGATACTTCGCGCGAGTAACCGTCGCGAGTTTTGCGTACAACGTCGGAGTTTGTCGATATTTCAAATAGTATCGTGTTTCGATAGATATGTGAGTGTACTTCACTAAATTGGTAAGTGATCTTGTTTTATATTTTTTTTTATAGATAATGTGTTGTTACCATTTTCATATAACGTAAGTAGGTTTCTTTATGCTACTGAAATTGCGATCTTTTTGACTTGTTTTAGGATACAATTTAACTTTGACAACTTGTCATTTTATTTTACCAAAAAACTAAACTATAATTTCGTTTATCTAACTATTTAATATTTGTACAACGTCAACGCTAAAACATCTCTGTACCCATTTTATATGTAACACCTATTTACGAAACAAAAACTTTGACTTTGAAAAATCATAAACAATATTATGCGGGCGTCCAAGCAAAAAGGGTCCAGTTCTCGGCATTTAGTTTCTGAGATATATGAAGTTTTGTAAAGTTGGGTGATAAAATTGTTTCATTCCGCGTTTTCATTTCGCGATTTTAATTGATGTATTAATAAATACTTATCTACAATTTAATATAGTATTTTATTTCTTTCAGAATTTCCGAATCAAACGCCTAAAAAAAATGCGAGTTTTTGAATATTTTTTCAATCCTTACTATCAATTGACTATTCTAGATACCGAATCTAGTCTTAACTCAGTACCCCACTACTGGACCCTTTTTGCTTGGACGCCCACTTATTCTACGTAAATATAAAAGCAATTTATTCCATTATTTGCAAGTGTTTCTAATATTCCTGACAGGCGCTTTACTTTGCATAAATTATTATGTCTATGTCTGTATGTTAATTATTATGTATGTAATTATTACGCATGCCTTAGAACCAAAAACTCGAAGACGTGACATCTACCAACCGGCCGGTTCCCTCACGATGTTTTCCTTCACTGATTTGAGAGCAGTGGTGATGAAATAATTTACACAAAGTGAAGCGCCTGTCTGTGTTTGAACCTACGACCTACAACTCGTAAGTCGCGGCCGTTACCACTGGGCTTCCACTGCTCCTTGCGTCCTTGTACAATTGATTCAAATTTTCTCCCAGTTTCACTTACATCCCTCGTTGCATGTTAATAAACCTCTATATAAAATTATATCAAAGATATATCCATGACATTTCATTAAAATGAAAAATTCAGATGACTTATGGAATTCCTAAATATTCTAGATTCTAGAAAAATTGTGGTGGATTTAAATGGGACCTTTGGGGACGCTTTCAAACAAATGTATGTGTTATGCATATTATTAACATTAAGTCTGTATTCCCGGAAGGGGTACTTGGAAAGTCGAAGGTGTATATTTTATACAGAAGAAAGTAGACAGAATTAACAGGATACTTTTTATCCCGTTATTCCCACGGGATCGAAACTTATGCGGGTGAAACCGCTGGGCGCACCTAGTACATAAAATATACACATACACAATAGTTAAAAGCCTCGTGCTCAAGCATATAAAAAGTAGTTACTTCGTCCGCTTAAACTTTTCTTGTTGTCCGACCCATCCCGTAGCATCGCATCGCCTGCCTGCTCGTTCTTTCTAACTTTTTTTTCTTTTTGCTCGGCTCCTAAGGGTAGGACCCTTAGGAGCCAGGAGAACTTGATGTTATAGCCTTCCTCAAGAATTGGGCTATCAAATATAAAAATATTTTTTCGAATCCGGCTGGTAGGTCCAGATTAGCGCTTTCAAAACAAACAACCTACCAAAAAAAAGCCCTTCAGCTTTATTATTAGTATCTATATATTGAAGATAGATATAGATGGATAGAAATACCTACATTTCTCATCCACCATCATATTATTCTATCAGCCTATAATGTTCCCACTCCTGGGGCACAGGCCTCCTCTCGGTGAGAGGGAGTGGGCCATAATCCAACACGAGGGCCCAGTGCGGGTTGGTAGATATCACATTTCTTCAATTTTTTGGTTCGACGACATGCCGGTTTACTCTATATGTTTTTCATCACCGTTTTGAGAGCATTGGAGAAATAATGTACAGACGCCAGCAGGTCAAGTTACCCGAAACTGTTAAATTTTCCCAATCAACCTTGAACCTTAATGCTGTAGCGATAAAGTTGAAAATCTATTAAAGTAATTGACAGATTGTAGTGGCGTCTGTACACAAAGTAAAGCGCCTGTCTGGGTTCGAATCTATGACCTACAACTTGTAAGTCGCGGCCGTTATCATTGGACTACCAATACTCTCGTACACAAATCCCTTTATTCATAAACGATGCTTAAAGTTAAGTAGTGCTTAGGGATCACACCGTGTATAAACATGTCAAACTTGTGTTACTTATTTTGTTAACCTGCATATTCTTAGTATTGTCGGCTCGGTCCGGTGGACCGTATAATATACCGCGTACGGCCGTCGTACGGTAACCGGCCGTGACGGTATCGTCTGTCATTACGCGTTTTTTGTACGATTGTGGAGTACGGAGGGAAGAGCTTATGTCTTTATCTGTTACACTTGTTCAAACAAGCTATTTGATACAGGTAAAGATATTGTTCTTCCCACGACACCAAACCCCAATTATTATTATTATTTATTCCCCGCGAAATCTTACCAGTGCGAACCACGTCAATATCGTGTTTTATTAACGGCAAGGAATCGAAATGTCAACCGTGCGAACATGATGTATTTTGACAGTTGAAACCACGCCATTGTGTCATAGAGAATAAGTTTACAGCAGATGTCGTGATTAAGTAAGGAGTTGACGTGGTTTCGAAGTAAGGAATCGTTTAGTGATCATAGTGAATTAGGGCCCTGTATATCATAGTTTCATTCAAAATCACCTCGAATCATTTATTTCAATTAAACTATTTACATAAGCATAAGTTTATAGTCAGCCTGTAAAGTCCCCACTGCACACAGGCCTCCTCTGTGTGAGAGAGAGTGGAAACTATTTACAGGCACTTCTAAAGGGTCAAGGAGTCGGTCACGGAATTTCGCATTTGCTCTCGCGTTATAGCCTTTATGTATTTCGAACTTATATGTGGGCCATCCATCTGGTTTGGTCCGCCGATGCCACTCATGAAGAATAAAGGAAAAAAATACGTTTATTTGCGGTAAAACTGACGCATAAAAAGAACACAAACACAAAAAAAATATATAATAATATAACAAGTTGGGGGAAAACATGCGTCACATCCACGCAAAACGGCCATCGTTCAGCATAATGCTAAGACCCTATATGAGACAGAGCCCCAGCGCTGGTTTTCAGCGACAGCCGGCGTAGACTTGACGTCAACCGGTGCAGCATACGATCAAATATAAATAAAGAACCACAATTAAAATAAGAAATAAAATAAATAAGTATACGTTACGTAATTCTAAAAGATTGTATAAACAACACAACAAAAGACTCGGAGGAATGACTCGGACAGACGGATCGAACAATGTCAGTGCTACACCAGTCCAGCCTCGTGAACGAGAGAGCCCTGACAAATCCTGTCTTTAAGATGGTTCGGATATATTCTCAACAGAAGCCCTAATAGCAAGTTGCCCGACCTGGAAATCAAACTCAAGTCTCCATGTTCAGCAGTCTTGCGAGTGTCCACTAGATCCAGAGGTATACTTTTTATTTAGCAACAACGGACTTCCAACTTCATTTTTAAAAGACGAAAACTTTCCAAACCAGTAACAAAGTTTTTCCCAAACAAACTCATTATTTTTAAATCATAAGGGACCACATTACTCTGAATTCATTCCATTTCATATGTCTTTGCCAAACGTTTACAGCGCGCTTGACTGCAATAAAAATAATAGTGTTCAAACATTGTACAATGAGAGCAAAACGCGAACAGACAACGAATTGGCTTGCTCTAACCAGCGGTATTTCAGCGGTTTACTGTGAGGTACGAACAGTTTGGAGTCGACATTTTTACAAATGATTTTTACAAATGGGAACATAGGGGCATTATTCTCTATCGCCTGAAAACCAGCGCTGGGACTGTCTCGTATAGGGTCTTAGCATTACACTGAGCGATGGCCGTTTTGCGTAGATGTGACGCATGTTTGCCCCAACTTGTTTTTTTTTTGTGTTTGTGTTCTTTTTATGCAACGTGTTTGCCGCAAATAAATGTATTTTCTTTCTTTCATTTCTCTATGACATAATTAACGAAACCGCGCGAAATTAACACGAGATTGGCGGGAATAACTAAGGAATTGACGTGGTCTGAATGTCTGGTATATCAGGCCCCAGGAGCGATGTTATGCTATCTTAAGAAGAAATGCAGTCTCGTGGTCATTGTGCATTTTTTAGCTTAATTGTATTTTAAGTTTAGAATAAAAAAATGCGCCAAGGGATAACATTGGGACATGCCAAAAGATAACATAGGGACATGCCAAAAGATAACATAGGGACATGCCAAAAGATAACATAGGGACATGGCAGTAGATATAAACCTCTATACTAATAGACATGGCAGTAGATATAAACCTCTATACTAATAATAAAGCTGAAAAGTTTATTTGTTTGTTTAAACGCACTAATGTCTGGAACTACCAGTCGGATCTGAAAAAAATATTTTTGCATTTGATCTAGGCTCGTGACAGAATTCAATTGAAACAACTACAGGTGGCCTTTGCTAAGACATATGCTTAATTGAGAGACATACTTTGACAACATACAACAAATTAAAAATAATTCGGAATATCGTAAGCTTAAAAATAATTAAAAACCAGGTAGGAATTTAGTTCAAAATGAAAATCCAAGATGGCAGCTGCGAAAATTTGATAATATTCGCAGCCGCCATCTTGGATTTTTATTTTGACCTCATTATCGGCTTCAGCACCCTCGAAAACCATAAAAACGACACACGTGATGAACAATCTTATTTTTTTTGCATCCGCCATCTTGGTTTTTCATTTTGACCTCACTATCGGCTTCAGTACCATGAAAACTATCTCTCTCTGACTCTCCCTATTATTTGTAATAAAAAGTCGCATGGCGGGGGGCAAAACGCTTTTTCGGTACTTGACGATTTATCCAAAACTCCTACCACAAGCTCCGTTAATGAATTGCGTTCCAAAAATCACAATCAGTTACAGTAGCTCCATGTTACGATAGATGCTCCTTCGTTACAAACAAACTGAAGGTTCCACGATTGAGCAGCTATTTCAGAGAAAATGCACTCCGGAAAATTGTGCTAGCTTTGATTTCAGGGAAAACGTGGTTGTTTCTGTTGCAATGCGAGCTCTGAAATCGTTGATGGTAAATGATTTATTTTCTGTAAATAGGTTGGTACAAACACTTTTACACGTCAATCATATGATGACGTCACTACAGTTTGAATAAGCCTTAGTTAGGTCAAACTGATTCATTGACTATTTTGAATTGAGATCGTGGAAATTTCGATGCACGTTGAAGTTTGTGTATTAGATTCTGCTATTGGTTAGACAGGTTGCCTTTCTGAATATGCAGGCTGGCAGGGATATCGACGCGCAACCTTGTACCATGGATTCAGTACATGATTATGAACAAATTTTACACCGGTTATTCAAAAAAAATTGCTCTTCCACGTGGTCAAAATGTATTGACCGCGTAGGTGTTGTACGTTTCTATAAAACATCAAATTTAGACGTAAAGTTTCTACACTAGGGGGTTTAGAATATTGGCTGCTGAGGTCCATTCTTCCAGCGAAGAATCTGCCTCTCAAAATAGTTTAGGCTTTATTCAATAAAGTCCCATATGTGGTGTCGTTTGAGCCTTTTCATGGCTATTGGTTATTGTATGAATGTATCCTGTGTTCTATTTCTTCTTTTAAAGGTTCTAAATCCGCTAAAGGATTACAACCGATCGCAAGATAAACAAGGAAAAAAAAAAGGGGGGTCTAGAATCTTTTTTTTTTTTTTTCTTTTTTTTTTTTTTTAAAAAAAAAAAACGTTGCCCCACACTAGGAATTACTCCTGTATCGTGGGTGCGTTTACAAACATTTAAACTCACATACACAAACAGCCAGACCCGGAACAACTACCTGTAGGCAATACAAATATTTATTCCGTGCGGGAATCGAACCCGCGACACGCAGCGCAGCAGTCGATCGCTCAGCCACTGCGCCAATCGTGTCGCCAAATCACGTGCTGAGTTCGTGGTTACAGCTTGCATGTAAATGTCCCTGCCACCCTGTATAGTTTTAATAATAAGAACTTTCTGAGAACCTCAGATATCAGACATTAAAGTTCTGTACATCAACTGAAGGTTTTTAAAGTGCAGAGGCTTCTATTTTTTTTTTTTCCTTAGTGCATAGCAAAGAATTTTTGGTGTCCGAAATAAGTAAGTACCCGCATTATATATTATAAAGTACTCTGTGATTATATTAAGAAAACACTCTTTTCTTGCCAAACTCTTTAACCGCACTACTGTACCCTTTTACAATCCAACAAAGACAGGCTTTGCACTACATTTTACTATTTATAATGACTTGCCTATCCCAGAAATAACGATAATATCACAAACGTTATTTCTAAGTGTTGCCAAAGTAGAATAATACATTTACAACGTTAATGAAGGTGTTGGTGCGAAACTCAGTCCACGTCAAATGTCCACACGTCGTCACATTTCCAGAACGTCTATCTTCTTCTTCTCGATGTCGCGCAGCGTCCACGTCTCAGCAGCAGAAACTATATAGCGTCCTATCAAACAATCAACATAAAGAAGAATCTTTATTGCAATAATACACAACACCATCTAATAACATCGTTAATAATTAAATCTAACATTTCGTCAAATTAAATTCTTTCCTCAAATTGTCGGATGGATTCTTTTCTAATATAATATATTTCTAATATAATATAATAAAACAAAAATTATTTACTCGTATTATAATTATGTATATTACATTTTGAAGGGAATACGTTCCATTCAGAGTAAATGTTTTATCATTTCTAATGTAAATAATTATTTTAATAAACTTTGTTATTTCGTTTCTTTACAAAGGTTTCTTTATAAGGGATACTGCTCCGTTGGTCTCGTGGTCGCAAGTGCGACTGCTGAGCGTGGGGTCCTGGGTTCGATTCTCGGTTCGGGCCAAGTGTTATTGAGTTTTTCCATTAGAAATTGCTTTGTAACAGCCCGGAGTTTGGAAGTTGGTGGTGTGATACCCCCGTGTCTCGAAAAGCACGTTAAGCCGTTGGTCCTGCGCCTGATCTCTCTCCTGTCGTGTCGGATGGCCGTCCCATCGGACCATGAGAATGAGGGAAGAGAGAGTGTACCTGTGTCTACGCGCACACTTGTGCACTATAACATCTCCCGCGCCGAAGGCTAGTCTCCATTGAGATTGGCCGTCGTGGCCAAAATATGGTCTGGAGGACATTATTATAAGAGATAACTAAAAAGAAGTAAAGTACTATTCTGATTTTTGAATGCACGATCCATTTCACTCCTATAGCAGTAGTACCCTTTGTGTAACTCGTAACTCCAATTCTCCGACGCCATCTTCTCATGGCAGCCAGAATAACTTCCAATGTAGTCTTAATGTTACAATGTTTGCCAGTGGTTGATTTCAAAGGGAAAGGAGTTTGTAATCAGGACTTTGTAACAAAAGTTTTCTTGAGACGGAAGTATCGAATAAAATTATATCGAATGAACAGCTAGCTAAAAGTTTGACGGTAGGCTTCAGTCGCGATCATTTTCATTTGTCACGCATATTATATTCGCAAAACCCGAATTCGCCCTTTACTTTAGCGCGACCGACGTCACGAACTGGTCCGCTGCTCAAAATGAACGCGACGATCACGTATTTGCGGCGGTGGCGATCACTTATATTAGTATTCTTTCTTTCTTTCAAATAAAGCACCTGCCAGAGGTCGAACCCACGACCTACAACTCGTAAGTCGGGGCCGTTATTACTGGGCCACGCAAGAAATATAAAAAAACAATAAATATACGGCCACCACTGCTCTAAAAAAAAATAGCCTTTTTATAGGTTTCTGACCTGAGTATTACTTTTACTAACAGTGTCTCCAGTCTCGTTCAATGCGCTGTCCTCGAGTATATGCATAGTCGATAAATTATCCATGTCTGCAAACTTCGGACAACTATCGGTCAAGTTGGGAAGAAAGTACCTTCACTTTGTCAAGTAGAGACGTGGCTATCTGTTATTTATTTATGTATATTGCTACTATTTAGCTTCTTCCCGCGGCTCCACCCGCGTGGGATTTGTTGTTCCCCCAACCTACCCCGCTGCATCGCCTGCCCGCGCTATTACTCCGTTTTCGCTTAGCGTCCTTTCTTTTTGCTCGGCTCCTAGGACTCCTAGCGTGATGTTAAATAGCCTTCCTCAAAAATTGGGCTATCCAATCCAGAAAGAATTTTTCAAATCCGACTGGTAGTTCCAAACACAAAAATAAACTAACTCTTTAGCTTTATTATTAGTAAAGATATAGATTATGTTCGAGCCACCATTAATTCATTGTTGATGGTTGTTTGCTTTGTCGTCCAGATGTTACAAGCGGGAGCAGATGTTACAGAGCAGCCTCCCCAGATTAGATAATAGTGTGAATATGTTTTCCATTATGAATTTCTCAGTAGCAGCTCGCAGGCTGAATTTGTGTTGAAGTGGGGGTCGCGGTTTTGCAATAAATTGTATTGTGAAATGTAGTAAAAAAAAAAACGAGATGACTAAGATATAAGAGCGTATTGTAGCGTATTGTAGCGCTTCACCTGAGGGGCAACTTTCGTAATATTAAGAATATTCACAGTGTAATCTCAGTCTCAATCTGTCCTACAATTGCCAAAATTTTTGACATTGATTGTCGCTGAGATGAGATTGCGACTAGATTTTGAACGTTTCTAATTACGGGAATTGGCCATCTGGTCAGTTAGAAGTATTTTTGACAGACTGAGACTAAAACTAGAATATATGAACGTTTTTAAAAATGCGGAAATTGTCCCTCATGTTTCTCGTTACCTTGTTAAGTTTAAATTTATTATTTAATTACATTTATTGCATTAATAATATAATCAAAATACGTTGAAAATATTAGAGATATCGAAACGGGCACCAAAACTATATAAGTAGTTTTGGTCAATCAATCAACTCAGCCTATCGTAGTGAACTGCTGGACATAGATCTCTCCCAGGCTGCGCCACAACACCCTGTCCTCCGCCTTCCGCATCCAATCCGTCCCAGTCGGCTTCTTTAGGTCGTCCGTCCATCTAGCTGGGGGGCGTCTCACACTAAGCTTACCGATACGCGGTCTCCACTCAAGGACTCGTCTGCTCCACCGGCAATCGGTCCTTCAACAAACATGGCCAGCCCACTGCCATTTCAGTTTGCTTACTCTGCAAGCTATGTCGGTAACTCCGGTTCTTTTCCGGATAATTTCATTCCCGATTTTATCCTTCAAAGAGAGCGACCTTGAATTTGTGAACCAGCCCGAAGGTCAGTGTCCACGTTTCGGCCCTATATGTCATGATGGGGAGGACGCACTGGTTGAAGACCTTAGTTTTCAAACACTATACTTACTATTATATTATATATTACTTCAGCTAAAATAACTTGTAACATATATCTCTATTGTTTTCTCCGGCTGTATGAATAGCGGTTATTGCCTATCCGCCATTTTGACAGACATGACATCTGTCACATACGTCAACCGACCGTAACCTTTGTAGAGAAAGCTATTTGGTTTTTGTATTTTAAGTTTCAGTACAGTAGGCAAATAAGTTCGTCAACAACACATAGCCTGACATCATAATAACCAAAATTTATTTTCTATTCAAACCAATACTTTGAAACCAAATAGAATTTTAATGCTTCCACTTTAAAGTCGATAACATTATCGTAACAACTTTCGCAATTAATTTGTCGAGCATGGGCTGTGACAGAATAAAAATAGCAGCCAAAAAAATTTATGTAAAGCCTTTATCACAACGTAATAAAATTCAATGTTGTTTAACCAATGGCAAGACTAACGGTAAAGAGAAAGTTGTAAAATTTGTCATCAGTAATGCTTTAGTATCAGAAGTATGTGAAAGTGAAAAGGACCGATTTCGAAGACATTAAGAAACGGGTCACGAATGTTTTACGATCCCATAACTGTATACAAATGAAATGAAAGTGAAAATATAATATTAACATATAATTTTCCTTTTATTCTGTTATGGGTAAGGAATTTGAATTTACATCATGTATTATGTTGATTAAATATGTCTCTAAAGAGTTGTTACAACATGGGCGGAATTTGAAAGTGAAACTGTCGGTTGGAATTCTCCTTTCATTTTCGTCGTCCTACCTTTATTTATTTATTTATATTAAATCACAAGAGACTCAAATATGTTAGTAACAATATTTCTTAACAACTACGTTAGTAAACTTATCCTAGACACTTAACCTAACACTGCAATATAGTTCATGCGAATCCCTGCTACAAGCTCAACACCGATATGGAAAGTTTGCAGCAGCGATTCACATACAAGGAGTCCAGTCTGCAGTCTGCTGACCTTTATCCAAATTCATTGGTCTCAGGCAGCTCTAACTATTAACTCAATAGAGTGTAATGTATCTTCTCTTCTTGGTCGCGTTCTTCATTACTGAAGGTCGTGTCCCTGAAAAGCCTTCGTGGCTTTATATTATGTTCTTCCACTTCGTTCGGTTCTCAGCTTCTCTCAGGACGGTCGTAACAGAGAGTCCAATGAGGGCGGTTACTTGGTCTGACCAGCGGTTAGGTGACCATATAAATATCTACTGCTTTGTTTTATATATTTCATATTTTTCTCTAAAAGGTCTCCAATATCACAGAGTAATATTGTGTACAGCTAGCAATGAAAAACGGACACAATCAATTAATCAACGTAACAGCACCATTATAGGGAATATTCTAGTAATTTTTAGTCGCTTTATCAGTAAAAGAGAGTACTCACGAGTTCGATTGACCCTTGAGCCTAGCCTCTAGCTTTTCTGCATAAATGGGCAAAGTAACTCGGAGGCATAGTGATTTTAAAAGAATGGTAGGAAGGCGCGTATAGTAAAAGGTTGGAAACACTGCTTTAAATACTGAAAAGTTCATATTATGAATGTGAAGACCTGCGACTGATCGCAAAGCACAATTTTATTATAATAGCTATTAATATTTTACTTCATGCCAGTAACACGATTTATCAACGTCATCAATTGCAAAGAAACTCACATGAATCGATGCTTTGAAATATTATCGTTCAGCAGAATCTGATGGATACAAATCGTCGCCATGTCAGTCACGGATGAAAGAATGAGTAATTGAACGGTGTTGACGCTAGTACTAGATTTGTCTCAGGGCTTCTGTGGGTAGCCCTGAATCTAAGGGTGGCAAGCCGGGGCACATGCCCTGGGGGCTAACTTCAGGGGGTGGCAAATTTAAGCGTGGCAGACAAGTTCATCACCCAGCACACCGCAACTTGGCGATAAATGAGACACACAGAATTTATTATCTTTCTCTGCGGCTGGCGCACTGAGGGAATCATTACGTGATTAGCGTTGGCATAGCTCGTCAAACGTTTTTTCTATCTTTCTGTTTATAAAAATATTTAAAAATGTAATTTATAAGTATTTAAATAAAAAACAGGAGATAATAATCATGTTAATATTATATTCCAAAGGCAGTACTCCTCGATACGGCTCGCATTGTGAGGAGGTTCCTGTCTCTGGAGCCCTAATCACCACTAACCTAACCTAACAGCTTGGACCCTGCTCCCGAAATCGGTGCATCACTATTTTTTTATATTTTTGAATGTTTTTTTTTACCCACATTTTATATTTTAAAAAAAATTAAAAAATGTAATAAAATAAGATAAGTAAATAAATAAACGAAAAAACGATAATAATGATGTATTTTGTGTTTGATTTTTTGTATTATATATTATCTTAAATATAAAAACCAAGTGCCACACGTTAGACTCGCCAAAACTCGAAAATGGCTTTACCGATTGTGATGAAACTTTGGTAGTTGTAGTGTGCACGCCGAAGAAGGCTGCTAACAAAAAAAAAAAAGCGGCCAAGTGCGAGTCGGATTCGCCCATGAAGGGTTCCGTAGCAGTTTTTTTTTTAAATATTTGAGTTGATTGAATGAAAGGTAAATTGCGGTTTACGATTTATGACGTATGAAAAAAAAACTACTAACTAGATCTCGTTCAAACCAATTTTCGGTGGAAGTTTGCATGGTAATGTACATCATTTATTTTTTTTTAGTTTTGTTATTCTCTTATTTTAGAAGTTACAGGGGGGGACACATTTTACCAATTTAGAAGTGTCTCTCGCGCAAACTATTCAATTTAGAAAAAAAATAAATTAGAAACCTCAATATCATTTTTGAAGACCTATCCATAGATAAACCCACACGTAAGGGCTTGATGAAAAAAAAAATTTGAGTTTCAGTTCTATGTATGGAGAATCCCCAACATTTATTGTTTTTTTTTTCTATTTTTGTGTGAAAATCTTAATGCGGTTCACAGAATACATCTACTTGCCAAGTTTCAACAGTAAAGTTCTTATAGTTTCGGAAAAAAGTGGCTGTGACATACGTTGGAATGGGCAACTAGCTTCATTTCTCTGACTGACCGACCCCTTGACAATTCAAAAGTGCCTGTAATTGGTTTAATTGAAATAAATACTTTGAGTTTGAGTTTGAGTTTGGACAGACAGACAGACAGACATGACGAATCCATAAGGGTTCCGTTTTTTGCCATTTGGGTACGGAAACCTAAAAAAAATTGCAACGTATGTCGGGCATTAGATAATTAATTGTAAATGTTTTAATTTACGTTCCGTTAGAATAGTAAGCTTATCCACTAAACAAATATTACCGATTGAATTCTAGACCTTACGCCAATGCCTAGGCTGCATTGTAAACAGCTTAATCCCTAGACTTTACAACTTGGGTTACTCAAAGCTAGTATTCAAAAGATTCCTACACTTACTAAAGGCTTTATACACACACAATAGAGACAAAGTTAAAATATGCCGTCCGCTGGTCTACAATCGACGAGGGTCGGTTCTGAAGGCAGTCCCTAGGGCTTTCTTTGGATACCGATCCTCTGTGGCATGCGTAGTTGAATAAGTTAGCAAGTTACGTATTATGTTTGATACGGTTGGTACAGACGCCAGCAAGTCAAGCTACCCGAAACTGTCAAATTTTCCCAATCAACCTTGAACCTTAACGCTTTAGCGATAAAGTTGAAAATCTATTAAATAAATTTGACAGATTGTGGTAACTTGATGTGCTGCCGTCTGTACTTTACTGTGATAGAAATTTTTTATTGACTGCCTCGTTGGTCCAGTAGTCGTAAGCGCTACTGCTGAGCATGAGATCCTGGGTTCGATTCCCAGGTCGGGCAAAGTTTTATTGGGTTTTTCAATCTGGAAGTTCACAGTAGAAGCCCAGTGGCTGGAATTGTGGCTGGTTGTTGGCAATAGGCTCGCCCGCCACTAAATGGGAGCTTAACATAACTGGCGAATCGTGGCTTTGTCTAACCATTCGGGGAGTACAGGTGTGATGTTATGTTTTTATAAATTAGAAAGAAAGAAAGAAAGAAAAATTGTTTATTCCGCACAAACAACATGCACATTACAAATAAAAAAAAAAAAAAATTATAAAAAAAGACATTATACATCATAGTCAAAAGCCTCGTCATCATCATCTGCCCAGCCTTTTCCCAACAATGTTGGGGTCGGCTTCCAGTCTAACCGGATGCAGCTGAATACCAGTATTTTACATTTTAGTCAAAAGCCTCGTACTCAAGCAAATTGTTTTATGGCGTATGTCAAGTCCCGGTTATAATTATTAGTGTGGGCAAAAGGATTTTCTACCTTCAGTTTTTTGGGCTCTCCTACACAGTCATCATCACCATCAGTCCACTGCTGGACATAGGCCTCTCCTATTGCACGCCATTCAACTCGATTTTCGGCAACTCTCATCCAGCTGCTACCAGCCATCCTGCGAAGATCGTCGCTCCACCTAGCCTGAGGGCGTCCCACCTTAGGTTTATCAATTCGCGGTCTCCACTCAAGAACACGTCTACCCCAACGGTCATCAGTTCCACGGCTAATGCCCGGTCTCACACAGTACAGCTAATTACAATATGTAGTCTGTTGGTCTGCAAAGAGGGTCGCTATTGAAGGCAGTCCCTGGGGCTTTACTTCGAATACCGATCCATTGTTGCAATGCCTAGTTGAATAAGTTAGAAAGTTAGAATAGTCTGTTATCGTAGTCTATTATGTACACCATACGAGTATAAATTACAGACATAAATATAGAAATTTTACAAAGGGTGACACAATGGGCGGTCTTATCGCTAAGAGCGATCTTTTATAATCAACTTTTGGGTGAATTAAAAAAGGCAAGGAGAGACAAATTAGTGACGTATGACTTAGTTTCGATACTTTTTGTAGCTATAACTTCTTTACTGGGGTAAAAGTTGTTTTATTGGCAATTGTTAAGTCCAGCACCCCTATTGCGTAACACACCTTTCACAATCAAATCTATTCTGGCTGGAAGTGAGTTACTTATGTATTACTTTCGATACGTTTAGTAGCTGTAACTTTACTTTACGGCACGGTTGGCGCAGTGGTTAACCGATTGACTGCTACGCTGCGTGTCGCGGGTTCGATTTCCGCACGGAACAAATATTTGTATGACCTAAAAGTAGTTGTTCCGGGTCTGTTTGTGTATGTGAGTTTAAATGTTTGTAAACGCAACCACGATACGGGAGAAATTCCTAGTGTGGGGCAACGTTTATTTAAAAAAAAAAAATATCTGTAACTACTTTACTGGCGCAGAAGTTGTTTTATTGGGGCTCGTAGATAAATAATAACATAGGTAATAGAAAGAAAGAAATAACATACGTTTATTTGCGGTAAACATGACGCAAAAAAAGAACAAAAACCTCTTTATTAAGCCGTGTCTCCTGCGCGTGTTTTTTCGAAACATAACACAAAAAACATGATTAAAAAAAAAAACATGATGATTAATATCATATCCTTATGTGTTTTACTGTGTGTACATAAATAATAAAATAAATAAATAAAAAATCTTATACGTAAACATTATTTTGTTTTCATACACAAGCTGTCTTCTGCGTATTAAAATATTTTTAGATTAGTGTCAACTATTCACAAGACAATATAACCTCAAAACCTGTGTCAGTTGGAATTAAGCTTTCAAAATGCTAAATACAAATGCATGAGCGCGGTGCACGTGGCGGTTGAAAATGAAACAAACCCTTCCCCTCTTCACCCGCGCGGGGAATATTTTCCATGTAGCTTGGAGAACAAAAACATTTAGTTCACGTGATTATGAACTCTGTGATCATGTTCTTCTGCATTTTTTGTATAACTACGAGTATGTATGTTTACGACATTCGGCAACTAGCTTCATCTTTCTGACTGACCGACCACTTTTTTTTTTTTTTCTTCCGGATGGGACATCATCAAATGACCCCTCCCGCTCTGGGTGGAGCGGAAGGGAGTGTCAGACTCTTACTGACTAAAATCCACCCATGTTCCTTCCTTTGTCCTTTATGTTCCGGGGTAGCGGTAACCCTTTCGGACAATCCCGCTGACCCGGCAGGCTTCGGCCCTAAGGGGCCCCTCAAATTATGCTGACAAATCTTTGAGACGCGCGTGGAACACTTACGCGCCGTCCGGCACGGGCCTGGTCCTGATCGGACCGTGAGCTACCCATTGCTGACCGACCACTTGACAATTCAAAAGTACCTGTAATTGGTTTATTTGAAATAAATGCTTTGAGTTTGAGTTTGACATCCATCTTGAGGTCCCAGTGAAGGTCACTGTTTCTAATGTACCAGGGCGCGTTAACTATATCCCTGAGTACTTTATTTTGTAATCGTTGTATGATTTGACGATTGCTGTGCCTGGTGCAGCCTCACATCTGAACTGAATACCGTAGGTCCTTACAGGCTAGATGAATGGATATTGACAAGAGCGACTGTCTACCAAATAGCCAATACATTTTTTTAATCGAACATCTAATCCGGCGCTTCATTAGATCGCATCGACGCAGTCTTGCATCCAGGGGCATGCGGAGATACTTAGCAGTATTCGCGTATATTTCACGTCACTACAATAGCAGCAGTCGATGAACACAAAAAAATCATCCAAACAATTTATTTTTCGTTTTATCATGTTTAGATATCGACACAAATCGCGTCTGCGGAGTTTAGCTGGTCAATTTAAAATAACCCTGTATAAAAAAACAATGAGTACACTGCACAACAATGTTAAGTCAAGGATCCTCTTCTTGCAACCAATCAAAAGTAGGATTCTTCAAGTTGCATTCATTTCGTGGAGAAAGTTCCTCAAACCAGTTGCGTTGGTACCTAGGTAGGTATGTGTCGTTTGGATACTCGAGAAAGTACAAAAATTTAAATGGCACTTAAATTTTATGTTTGGTTTCATCATTATGGGAAGATTTTTGTTTTGGAATTTCTCAGTAGCAGCCTCAAAGCATTTATTTCAGTTAAACAAATTACAGGCACTTTTGAATTGTCAAGGGGTCGGTCAATCCGCCGAGGGAGACGCTCCGGGCGTCGGGAGCCGCATGACGACTCCCGGCCACCGTAGGCGCGGGCCTGCGGGCGGATAGCAATGGGTAGCTCACCGTCCGATCAGGACCAGGCCCGTGCCGGACGGCGCGTAAGTGTTCCACGCGCGCCTCAAAGAGTTGTCAGCATAATTTGAGGGGCCCCTTAGGGCCGAAGCCTGCCGGGTCAGCGGGATTGTCCGAAAGGGTTACCGCTACCCCGGAACATAAAGGGCAAAGGAAGGAACATGGGTGGGTTTTAGTCAGTAAGAGTCTGACACTCCCTTCCGCTCCACTCAGAGCGGGATGGGTCATTTGATGAATTCCCATCCGAAAAAAAAAAAAGGGTCGGTGAGTTAGAAAAACGAAGCTAGTTGCCCATTCGAAAGCGCAGCTGGTAACTATGGAGAAGAACGGGCAAGAAACTCTACGGACACTCTTTTAAATCAAATATTGGATTCATGTTGAAATTATACTAAAAAACAAAAGCTTATTATTTCTCCACAGCTGGGGCACAGCCCTCCTCGCTGAGAGAGGGCCACGAGCCCAGCGCGGGTCGGTGGACGACAGCACATCGGCTTCATCTATTTTTAAAATATGATTGATTTGTAAAAGTATTTGTACACCTTCTTACAGAAATAAAACCATTTATCATATCGTCGATTTTTTGTTCTAGGACATGCCAGTTTCTTCACGATGTTTATCTAAAAACGATTATATTACGAGTATTTTTTCAATGGGTAAAAGGCAGATTTCCGATGTCAAGTTTCGTCTCTCAAGCCTTAAGCCAATGTCACTTAATATAAATGTTTATTTGAAAACCATCGACTCCCTGGACACCAACTGGTAACCAGTGAAGTAGAAATAACTATTTGCGAGGGACAGAAATATAGGTTGATACCATACCCTTTTGACCATTAACTTATTTCATACTAGCTGTACTCCGCGGTTTCGCCCTCATAAGTCTTGATCCCGTGAGAATACCGGGGTAATAAGTATGTTATTCCTTTACAGGCCATGGTCTACCTATAGGTATGCTAAATTTCATTCAAATCCTTTCAGCCAATTTAGCGTGAAAGCGTAACAAACAAACATACAAAAACTCAAATCTTTACTCTTTATAATGATTATTAGTTTAGACTATTTATAATAATGCGAAATTAACTCTGTCTGTCTGTCTTTTGAGAATGATTTTCTTTCATCTTTTCTTTTCTTTCTTTCTTTTCACACCTAAACCGCTGCAAGGTTTTTGATGCTTGGCACACAGGTAGACCAACCTATGTTCAGTAAACTGTGTCCTAACCCAGAGCATCCCCTGGGTTAGAGTACTTTTTATTCCGGTAATACGTTCCCATGGGATAATAATACACGAGTATCTGACCTCCATGCGGAAGAAGTCGAAAGCTGAAGAAGATAAAAAAAAGATATAAGAAAACCAGAAGTAGGTAAGATAAATACACATAAATTAAAACGTTACTTCTAAACTCCTTAAAGGGGTTGGCAGAATCATGCTTCAAGTACCTACTGAGTATGCCATAGAAAATCTCATTTCCACTTTGCTGTACTCGAGAATAGAACCCAAGACTTAGGACACTAGACCAACGTCGGTTCTTGTCATGTGCGTTTTTGAATCATGAAAATTATTTACACACTTTTTCCTGACAGTTTCCTAAATGTACCTTATCTTCTTCTTTTTTTTTAGTTAGTCTGTACTGTCTCACAGCTGGGCCAAGGCCTCTCCTAAATCCTTCCAGAAACTCTTTTCCCGCGCCACCTCGAACCAGCCCTCACGGCACGCGTCTAGGTCATCTCGCCATCTCTTTCTGGGCCGGCCTCGGCAGCGCCGTCCATCTTCAGGCACCCATTGTGTGGAGATCTTTGCCCAGCGGTCATTATGAATGCGGCTGATGAGACCCGCCCAATCCGATTTGAGCCTGGCAGCTTTCTTTACTACATCCAGTATGCCGGTTTTGCAACGCAGCGTAGTGTTCCGAATTCTATCCTGTCTTTTTACACCCAGAATGCTGCGTTCTAACGCTCTTTAGCATTTTTATCTATAGTATAAATAAAAATTAATCACCGAAATGTATGTACGCGCATAACTTTCGATCGACTGCACCAAATTGGATGCAATTTTGTGTGTATAATTCAATGGGTTCCTGGGTGGTTTGAAAATACAATTGGACCCTGTAGGTGGCACTGCTGTCGGTATATGATGACTTAACCGGGCAGGACGACGTCTGCCGCGTCCGCTAGTACATAATAAATAATCTAAGAGATAAACGTAATTGTGTTCAGCTGTCCTTTAAGACAAAGAAGAAAACACAAATTGAACACAACAATAACATTGGTAGACAGAAACATTTCTTACTCGGCGGATTTCACGGCTTCCTGAACCCAGGGCTGCCACAGTTTTGGGAAAACTTTTATCTTTCTGAAAAGATCTAAAACTGACACGTTTTTAGGGTTCCGTACCTCAGAAGGAAAAACGGAACCCTTATAAGATCACTTCGTTGCCTGTCTGTCAAGACCGTTTTTCTCAGGAACGCGTAGAGTTATCAAGTTGAAATTAATATCAAATACTCAGGGCTGCAATCCCTTGAAGAAGTGAAAAAATAAAAGTTCTAAGTAAACGCGATTAAAAGATACGGGCGTTTATGTTCCGCTTATGCCGCTAATTTTGACACTCGCAAGGGAATTAAAACTTATAGGGTACTTCCCGTTGGCCTAGAATCATAAAATTTGGCAAGAAGCAATGTCATGTAGCACAAGTAAAGGAAAAAATCTGAAAACCTGTCTGAAATCTGAAAAATTTGTAATTACATACCTACAAATTTGAACGGTGCACTCGGTGCGCGAGTCCGACTCGCACTAGACCGGTTTTTTTAGCTCACGTGCGCACGGAGATGAAAATATCGCAGCGGGATTTTATCGCGCACAAGATTTTCTACTATCGGTGTTGAGTCGGTTGAGACTGGTCATCTCTTAACTGCCAGGGCTTATTTTTAATCTTTTATTATGAATTGTTTCTTCATTTGTTTTTTACATTGTTCTCACATATAGAAGCAACAAGAATAATGTACCCAGAATGTTGTAACATCTTGATTTAAAATAGTGTCCTTGGAGCTTCTTGCCCTTTCTTCTGCATAGAGATCTACGTTTTGGAATGGGCAACTAGCTTCAACTTTCTGACTAACTGACCGACTATTTCATGTGACAATTCAAAAGTGCCTGTAAATGGATTAATTGAAATACCTAATTGCTTTGATTTTAAGTTTGCATTGAGTCATCATCTACCTAGCCTTTTCCCAACTATGTTGGGGTCGGCTTCCAGTCTAATCGGATGCAGCTGAATACCAGTATTGTACATGAAGCCACTGCCTATCTGACCTCCACAACTCAGTTACTAAGTAATACGAAACCCCTTGGTAAGACTGGTTGTCAGACTTTCAGGCTTCGTAGCGTAGCTTAATCCGATCGATCGACCCGTGCAGCTGTTGTTACTTAGCCACAAGCCCCAAGGCTGGTATTAATATTTTTGATCATAATTATTTATTTCCTTTCTAAGCTTCCAGGGCGTAACAACCCTACAATATTCCGAAATATTACGAACGTGTACCTAATGAGAAATAGACGGAAGGATCTGATGTCTATCAACAAAATACTCTGGGTTATATTTGTTTTAAATGAGTCGTAAAATGAAGCTCAGTGATTATGGTAGGAGCATAGATTTCTAATCTTTCTATCTAATTTAGATAGAAAGATTAAAAGGATCTATCGTAGTAGTTACTTCCTCCATTTTTTTTTTTTTTTTGACTGTACAACAGAAGTGTTGAATTTGATAATAATAAACATTTATTTCAGAAAACATCCATATCAACACACACATTTTAAAAACAACAAATTCACATCAAAATAAACATACACTACAAAAGAACACACACAAAAATAAAAGCAGTTAAGGACACAGTTACACACATTAGGACTGGGAAGAACTGTCCACTGCTCACAGTTGCAGTATGCAAACGTACCCAGTGGCGCAGCAGTGGAGAGTCCTACCTGTCCGCGAAAACGCTTATTATACTACTAATTTAAGTAGTTTTTAATATTTTTGGGATTAATTGGCATTATTATTGGGGTAATTTTATATTACCTATAATAAAAATAACAGAAATCAATTCAGTAAGCGATTCTGAATAAACTACATTATGAAATTATTTTGTAAAAACGAGCACAAGTTGTATAAGAACACGCTTATTCATAGCATAGAAACCAAGACAAATATAATCGCTTCCAAGATTATTAAACGAATAAGGGCTGATTTTTCAATCATCTGATAACTTTCTTCGAGGAATAATTTTGACAGTTATTTCATACAAAAACTGTCAAAAGTCAATTTTATTCCTGGGATATAAGTTATCTGGCGATGGAAAAATCATCCCTAAGCTATATAGATTTCAGCGGGATTGTCCGAAAGGGTTACCGCTACCCCGGAACATAAAGGGCGAAGGAAGGAACATGGGTGGGTTTTAGTCAGTATGAGTCTGACACTCCCTTCCGCTCCACCCAGAGCGGGAGGGGTCATTTGATGATTTCCCATCCGGAAAAAAAAAAAAACCTATATACATTTAAATAAATCGCTGTGCTTCACCTCTTTCTTTCCTACTAAGAATTGGTTCTATAAAAGGTCCTAATACCAATATTTCCTTCGAATTCCCCGAATAAATTCCCTTATAAAGAATAGCTTCGATATTTTCGCACGAAACCTCAATTTTCCTATTGTATTTCGTATTGTTGTTCACCGCAAGCCATTCGGTACGTTTTCTTTTGTCAACAGCGTCCTAATTGAATTCAAAAATATTAATTAACAAAGGGAATGTTGAAAACAAATATATTTAGGAGTAAAGGGTCAGAATTGTTTTAGAGAACTATTCAATATAAATAGTGTGGGGAGTATTTTGTTTCATGTTTCCTTTGGTCAGGGCAGTTTTCATTTAGTTGGTTTGAGTGTGGTCTCCAGTTATTAACTCACATTTAATATAATTGGATTTTATAACAATAAGTTAAAATAAAAGGTTTCCCGTGACCAGTGGTGGCCCAGTGTTCACGGTCGCGACTTTATTTTGTGTAAATCATGTCATCACCACAGCTGCTCTCAAAACGGTAAAGCAAAACATCGTGTGGAAACCGGCATATCCTAGAACCGTAAATTCGAAGATATGTGAGATCTACCAACCCGCACTGGGCCGCGTGGCGGTTTACGATCCACTCCCTCTCACAGAGAGGAGGCCTGTGTCCCAGCAGTGGGAACATATAAATATGTAAAGGTTTGCCAAAGACCTGTGGAGCGTAGGATTCTAAAAATTTAACTGACCGACCGCATCTCCGCTCGAATTCAGAACACCATATTACGCTCCAAGACAGGCATCGCTGATGTTAATGATAAATCTGCGACGCTGAAGTAGAAGTAGGCACATGTACAGGAGGTCTAAGGACAAATGGGCTAAGATCGTCATCATCAATATCAGCCTATAGCAGTCCACTGCTGGACATAGGCCTCTCCTATTGCACGCCATTCAACTCGATTTTCGGCTACTCTCATCCAGGTGCTACCAGCCATCCTGCGAAGATCGTCGCTCCACCTAGCTTGAGGGCGTCTCACTCAAGCTCTAAAGACTAAGATCTAAAAGATCAAGAAGACTAAGATCGTCAAACAATCAAAATCCATCGTGTATATTTAAATTAAACCATTTTTATCATTCGTTCTTTGCGCAAAATCGTTCAATACCCCAGCACTATTCGTTTTAGTATGGTAACATTATTTTTCTTTGAATTGTCAAGTAGTAACTTGACAGTTAAAAAAATACAATTAAAAGTCGAAGTATTAAGGTCACACAGACACAAAAAGTGACTTTGATTTAAACTATGTAAAAATATTTGTTTGTAAGTTTGTACAGACGCCAGCACATCAAGTTACTACAATCTGTCAAATTTCTTTAATAAATTTTCAACTTTATCGCTAAATCAATAAGGTTCAATGTTGATTGGGAAAATTTGACAGTTTCGGGTAGCTTGACCTGCTGGCGTCTGTACGTCCGGTAATGTCCTTAACTACCGATTTGTTTTTTTTTTTGTATTTGATAGCCTAATTCTTAAGGAATGTTATAGGCTATTTAACATCACGCTACGAGTCTTAGGAGCCGAACAAATGAAAAAAAAGAACGCTAACCGAAACTACCGCTAACGAAGTTGTAGCTCGGGCGAGCGATGGGATGCGACACGATGGGTCGGGGGCCGTAATTTCACGCGGACGAAATTGTGCGGGCAAAGCTAGTATAAGATATAGATAAAGACATTTCTTGAAACAAAATTGAAGAGCTTTTGTACCGGTAAAAGGTATTGACTGAAGCAATTATTTTCTCAAATAACTAAAGAAACGATCCCAGTGTTTATTTAATTTATTTCATGTTGATTTTCATATGGATGAATAACTGTAGAGATAAACTTCTTTTGCATGCAAATTATTCTGTAAATAACTTTTCCGCTTTGATTGCAAACATTATCTAGTCAGCTACTTAAAATCAATGTGTCAAAATCAATGGGTTGGCTTCCAGTCTCACCGGTGATTACCAGTATTTTACACGGAGCGACTGCCTATCTGACCTCCCAGTTACTGGGTAATATGATACCCCTTGGTAAGACTGGTTGTCAGACTTTCGGGCATCTGACGACCCGTAACGACTCTCAAAGATTCACAAATGTCAGCCGGGCCGGGACTTAACGTGCTTTCCGAGGCACGGAGGGGTCTTGGTAAGTAAATATATGGTCACCCATCCACGGACTAACCGCGGCAAGCGTAGCTTAACCTGATCGATTGATCCATGTGGCTGGTATTACTTGGCCACAAGCCCCAAAACCTAATCCTACTAATATTATAAACGCGAAAGTTTGTATGGATGAATGGATGAATGAATGGATGGATGGATGTTTGTTACTCTTTCACGCGAAAACTACTGAACGGATTTGGATGAAATTTGGCACACAGATAGTTTATAACGAGGATTAATGCATAGGATACTTTTTATTATGATATTCCTACGGGATCGCGAAACTTATGCGGGTGAAGCCGCGGGGCGCAGCTAGTAAACAATAAGAAGTTCCCTAAAACAAAATTCATAAATGTATTAGTTTTACTGCCGAGTCACTCGCTCGTTGAAATTCACACACGCATCGCCTTTATCCAGTTTATTAGCTTTCTCGTACACTAATCAGTTTTACTTTCTTGCTCGCTAAATTGTTCACAAACTGGTTTCTAATATTCTTGTCTGTGTTTACGTTAGATCTTGAGTTTGGAGATCTGTGGAGTGGAGTTACCATAGGTCAAGCTGTCTTCGTCTGATATTGAGGGTCATAAATTTGAACATCTGTGGATTTTGAGTATCACTCTCAGAATTATAATCAGAATCAGAAAAAGATAAACATATTATTTAAATTACATTTTTAACCTAGTATAGTCAACTTTAAGTCAACATCTTCATCCTTCTGCCCTTATTAACATTTATTTGGGGTTAGTGAAACCTTTTTTTTTGCTTCCATACATCTCTATCAGCTTGTGGCTAAGTAATAACAGGCGGGTCGATCGATCAGGTTAAGCCACGCTTGCCGCGGATGGTCCGTGGATGGGTGACCATCTTTACATACCAAGACCCCACTGTGCCTCGGAATTCGTTATTCTTATTCGTTGATCTTTGATGTTCACAGTCGTTACGGGTCGTCAGTAGCCCGAAAGTCTGACAACCACTCTTACCAATGGGTATCGTATTACCCAGCAACTGGGTTGCGGAGGTCAGATAGGCAGTCGCTCCATGTAAAATACTGGTATTCAGCTGCATCTGGTTAGACAGGAAGCCGACCCCAACATAGTTGGGAAAAAGCTAGGCAGATGATGATGACATCTCAATCAACCAGCCTTTAATATTCCCACTTCTGCAACTGATTACCTCTGTGGAGGAGCTGACCACTATCTACCACGCTTACCCAACGTGGATTGGGGGATGTCAAAACGTCTTTGAATTTTGGGTCTACAGGCAGGTTGGCTCACGATATTTTCCTTCATCGCTTTAAGATTAGTGGTGTTGAATGAAATATCACAGCACTACCAAATCTATTAACCTACAAAGCCTGGAAAATCCGCAGTATGATCGATTCCCACAATATTGGCAGCTCACCTGTCGCCTCACCTACTTTTAAATCCCTTCGTAACACTTGTGGTCACGCTCAATACACTTTACTGTTATCTTTAATTGCGGTTTTGTGGTTATGTATACGGCACGGTGTCATAGACCTTACTATATATAATAATAATAGTTTATTGTCACAAAGAAACATAACATTATTATACACACAGTAACATGATATTAACTACGCTGCAGAAGTATGTATACAGATTTTATGAGCCCTGCCTCTTAAACTAGGATAACCTGTATCTTAAGAGACAGTGTTCAGCTGTGAGGTTACTTAAATATAGGGATTATACAACTGCGGACTGTGCAAACTTATTGTTTGTGCTGACAATCAGATTTGCTTTATATATTTTGTAATATCCTATCCTACTAATAATATAAACGCGAAAGTTTGTGAGGATGGATGGATGTTTGTTACTCTTTCACGCAAAAACTACTGACCGGATTGTGATGAAACTTTACAGTAATATAGCTTATAAATCAGAATAACATATAGAATACTTTTTATCTCGATATTCCCATGGGATCGAAACTTGTGCGGGTGAAACTAAAGGGCGCAGCTAATAATTTTAATAACGCTCAAATTTATGACCTATATTATCACCACCTGGTAAGTTCTGGTAAACCTATCTGGTGGATCATTATGAAGTATTAACCACTTCTAATAGCTTTTGAACTTTGACACCCCACTTATCTTTAATTTTAACGAAGATGCAATATTATTAGCCATTTTAAATTCCACGTTCATTTTTGGACGTCATGTTGACGAAACCAAAAGAAAGTGAAAGAAAGTGTCAAAAAAGTTGTAACATTGTTTGAAGGAAAATTGTCACCCACGCCACTCGTTAGAGTGTAGTCACTAATATATCAAATTGTCCCTAATAGCAGAGTGACAACTCCGCTAGTAGCAGTAACAAGTAATGAAGACAAGGAAAAATTACCTTGAGCATTAGCGACTTTCAAGACCAATCGGAGCTTACCATTACGTGGGACGTAACAGGCGCAATATGAGTGTACTATTATTGGACAACCCCCACCAAATCCCAAAAAGTGTTTTTGAGTTTTTCCATCTGCAATTTCTCAATGATAGGCAGGAATTTGGATTTGTGCCCAACATACAACATAATCAGCTTATAACTATCCCACTGCTGGGACACAAGCTGCCTCTTTGTGTAAGGGAGCGGGCCGTAATCCACCACGCAGGCCCAGTGTGAGTTGGTAAAAGTCACATGTCTTGTGACGAAATTAAATACACAAAGTAATACACCTGCCTGGATTCGAACTCACGAATTGTTTTTTTTTTTTTTTTGTTATTCGGGTTGTACACACGACCAACCTACTCGTAAGTGTGGGCCACTACTGCACGCTGATTTGTGTCCGGTTGATGGTAACAGACGCACCCCTATATTACGTGGGACTTAAACATAACTGGTGCAGTGTGAGTGTACTATAGGTACACCTCTGCCAAACTCTACGCGGAATACAGGCTTGAAGTCAAATGAGAAGCCATTAAACTAAATAATTATGAAAATCAAAACATTTCTCAACCACTTTAGCGCTGTACCCTCGAAGTTTCTCATTAATAAGTGTGTTAAATATTAAACCTATTTACATAGAATTTATGTTGACTGAGATGTTAATTTGTTCAACGTAGTTTTAGTTTAACTGAATAATTTATTAAGTTATACTCGGTCGACGTAGGAGCTGTCGTGGCCCAGGGCTGACGGTTCCGATTTACGAGTTTTAGGTCGTGGGTTCGAACTCAAGCAGTCGCTTTACTTTGTGTAAAACATTTCATCATCACCACTGCTTACAAAATGTTGAATGAAAATATCGTGAGGAAACCGGCATCTCCCAGAAACCAAAAATTCGAAGACATTTGTGACATCTACCAACCCGCACTGGGCTCGAGTGTTGGATTACGGCTCACTCCCTCTCATAGAGAGGAGGCCTAAGCTATGTCCCAGCAGTGGGAACATTATAGGCTGATTAGATATGCTAAGACTATATCGTATGCTTTGAACATCAAGAATAAATCGGCATGTCCTAGAACCAAAAATTCGAAGAAATGTGACATCCACTAATCCGCACTGGGCCGCGCGAGATTATAGCGCACTCTCTCTCGAAGAGAGGAGACCTGTGTCCCAGCAGTGGGAACATTATAAGCGGATTATGCCGTTTTACTCCATCCACGGCCACTTTCATCCATCTTCCAGCAAACTTCGCCGGTTGGCTGCCAATTACTTTTATGAGGTACTTAGAACATCCAAAAACTGTCTCATAAATCTGTCTCAAGACTAATCATCGTCACGCAACTATGTCGTCAGCTTATCATTCCAGACCAGTCCACCGTGAAGATAAATCGATTTTCGTCTTTGTTACACAATCAGGAGAAAGTGAAGAAAGTTGACAAATCTTGTATAATATTGTGTGAATTGAACTATTGTTGGTCAGAGATATTTATAGTGAAAGAATATTACAGAAGTCTTATTATTTTGTCTTCAAAATTTGCTTTCAAAACGCTATACAATGTTATATCAACTTTTGTACTCTGTAATCTTGCAGAGTAAGCAAGCTGAAGTGGCAGTGGGCTGACCATGTTTGTCGAAGGACCGTTGGCCGGTGGATCAGACGTATCCAAGAGTGGAGACCGCGTATCGGCAAGCGTAGTGTGGGACGCCCTCCAGCAGATGGAGAGAGGACCTAGGACAAACTGTATGCGGAAGGCGGAACACAGGGTGTTGTGGCGCAGCATGGGAAAGGCCTATGCCTATGGTTGAGTTGATACAATGTTTGATCGTCTGCATACTGCGTCTCCAACTGGTTGATGTTCTGTCAGAGATATTTTATTCGACAAGAATAAACATTCTGGGGCTCCAAATGATGTCAAAATCTGTTAAGACTAATGTAAAGGTATCGGGGGACCTAATCAGTAGATACGTCTTTAAGATATAAGTACTTGGGTTCTATTCAGTTTCTGCATTTATTGAAAACCGCTCTAGGGGGAAGCTTTCAATGATCAGTTTTTACATAAACTGGCCCAGACCCTTGGTTAAGGAGTAATGTAGTTTTCAAGTATCACCCTCCATTAAGTTCCGTTTGGTGACGATGAGAACATTGGACACTCACACACATTAACTGAAGGTATTTCCTATCTGACCCCTCTTTTGCATTTTAATTTACGATGTTTTACCTGTATGGTTATGACCAAGAAGTGAAGATTAGAAGTGCAAGTCTAGTATGCTAGACTTGAACTTCTGCAGCTTTCTACTAGATGTCGTCACCGTGACCAGTAAGTTGTGCGCCAATCGGTCAAGAGCGTTCACCTGCTGTGACCTAGCGGGGCTACGAATGATTGTCGTCTGGTAATCGTGCGCGTTTATCGCGAATAGAAAATCGGTTGTCTTACGCTTTATGTTGTTATATTTTGTACGAACGTGTGCCTGTGACAAATAAACCTATTTTTCATTTTTTCTATCTATAGACTCAACATCGACTGTATTTGTATTAAGTAATATTGTTTAGTTTTCGATAGAATTATAAAAAACGAAAAAAAAAATATTTTAAGTTTTATATTAGAAGTTTTTTTTTATAATTTATATTTCTTATACAGTCAGAGACAAGAGTTTCAATTTCTAGTAATAAGTCATTTAGTCCACTTAAGTATTCTTTTAATAATGTATATCCAGTTCCCAAAATCAATCTTGAACTAACTAAAAATCATACAGTTAATAATAAGCCAAATGCTATCACTTTTATAATGTTGTCAACTAAAACATCATCTTTTTCGAAATCTAAAAGCAGAACAAAACAACATATCAAGTTGGTTGAAACGAAAATAACATAATAAAGCCACGAAATAACATATCATATACTAAAATCATCTCCTCAAATTGAGCGTATCTCATAAATGTCATCGAAGAACTTTCAAATAAATCTCGAATGGCTCTCACTGACAAAAACAATGGTACCGCATCGGCGTCCGCGCAAGAAAGGGACAAAACATGCGAGAAAGATCCATTCACCATCGCAAACCCGAACGGAAAACTCGTTTCTGCTTCGGAATATCGAAAAATAATAAAAAACACCGACTTATGTGTATCGAAAGTTGACAGTAACATTGACCTACGATTTTGACCAGGTGCGTGAGAGTAGGGAGAGGTTCTGCATTTCCAGTGGACAGTGGTGTTTCGGACGGATTACGCGTCGTCACGCACCGAAAACCAACCAAGTGTAATTTGTGATATAGTGGAACTGTGTATATGTGTTAAAATTAACAGGTTTTTGTGAAATATACGTGCCAAAAGAACTGTTCGCGAAATTTCACTTTTACACGATTGGATTTTTTCCGGTGATAGTTCCAACATGTTTCTGCGGAGTTTCTTTATTGTGAGTACTCTTTTTTTTGTTTTTTTAGAATGTATTGTTGTTCATTTGGTTGTTAGAAACCGTAGCAGATTTTATAATCTAGCTTGCGAATTCACTATCTTACAACAATCTAACTCCTTCGAAACCACTTTCATCAACCATTACCATAACTTATTTTTTATAATTTGTCAAAAAGTAAACCACTAAAACTAGGCCAAAGCAGCTCATCACCAATATGAATACGGACAACATCCTATTCACCAGTTAGAACCAGTTTTCTAGTCCACAAACACCAAAAAATATGGCACGTGCCTGCATTGACAGGTTAATCAACACCGAGATCACAATCACCTGTTTTCTTCCAGCTTTCAACTAGAAAATCCACTTTTTACTAGAAATATTTCACTATAAGTAAACCTATCGCCGATTGGTTAAGAAAGTTCGCATGTATTGTGATACTTTCCCTTACTCGATATGTAAAGGAAATATAAAGCGTGTCAATGCTACGTAATAAAATAAACTTGAAAAGGAATTTTATATCCTTGATGACGTCAGTGACGTTAAAATTGGGGGCAATGTACTGATTGAATATTTTGATGGACATGACAAGGAAGTGGATGACGATCTAAATGTTACTATAAAGAACGAATCCGTTCTTGCTCTATGGACTGTGCCTACATCCAGAAATACCACGTGACGACACACACATGGTGAGCCCCATAAAACAGTAGGCGAGCCTATTGAAAGTGAAATATGATTCTCTTAATAAATGCTACCCCCAAAGTGTAGCATTATGAATCCTACTTATATTATAAACACGAAAATTTGTGTCGATGGATCGATGGATGGATGTTTGTCACTCTTTCACGCAAAAACTACTGAACGGATTTGTATGAAATTTGGCACACATATGGTTTATAACCAGGATTAATATATAGAATACTTTTATCCCGATATTCCCACGGGATCGAAACTTATGCGGGTGAAACCGCGGGGCGCTGCAAGTATTTAGTATAATATTAATGATTCTGAGAACTGTTATAGATGACTGCCTCGTTGGTCTAGGCGCTACTGCTGAGCTTGAGGTCCTGGGATCAAATCAATCAAAAAAATCAAAATCAAATGTCATTTATTCAAATAAGGCTGAGAATCAGCACTTTTCGAACATCAAAATTACAAAAGACAGTCCCCCAAAAACGCTCGCCCTTCACCACTTCCTAGTGCTATCGCTGGGAAGAAGAAGTGGCGCAACAAACTCCCCAGTAGGAAATCCCGGGTCGGGCAGTATTATTGGGTTTTTTTCCATCAGGAATTTCTCAGTAGCAACCTGGAGTACTCGGTTGATGGCAATAGGCTGGTCCACTATGACATAGGACTTAAACATAAACTACGAAATGTGGCTGTACTATAGGTACGCCTCTGCCTAACGTTTAGAGGAAAATAGGTGCGATGTTATGAAAAGGAAATTGCAGCTCCATCTACATGCAATAACTCTTTCTTTTAGTCACCTTCTAAGAATAGCACGGTGCAATGATTAGTTGATACTTTCTACGTAGTTTTTACGCTCACACTAAAGTTGTTTCATGTTTAATTTTCTTCACGATGCACGTGATTGTTTAACGGCGTTGTAGTCATTTAACTTGTCTTCTTCAGTGTCACTAAGCTAGGATTCTGTTGGGAATTGACGATGATTAGTAAATGTTTTTCTGAGCTTAGATTCATTATCATACAAATAATATATAGCCTTATAGCCTTGGCCTTATAGTAATATATAGCCTTTAACATTCCACTACTGTTTATGTCTTATTTTGCTGGAACCAGTTCAACATTATCTAATTCACTATTACCTATAAGAACACGACTGTATGAATAATACACAAAAAAATGCACACATACAAATACTCATTTTATTTTTTAATATGTTAAAATTGTTTTCTCCTTTATTATGTATTAAATGCATATATACAAATACTCTTTTTATTGTATTATGTTAAAATTGTTATCTCCTACAAATGTATTAAATACACATATACAAATACTCTTTATATTATGTTATTGTTCTTATTATGTCAAATTTATTATTCTCCTTTATTTAATTTAAGTACTTATATACACACACACACACACACATTTTTTTATATTTTTAAAAACAAAAAGATAAAAAAGAAGCCCGTCGTTATCGGGAACAGGGTCCAAGGTACCGGCAGTCAGGGCTCCAGAGAGAGGAACCTCCTGACAATGCGAGCCGTGTCCAGAAGTACCGCTAAATTATTATTATTATTATGTTGCCGTGCTCTAACCGGGTTTCATGTTGGAACTTACTTATATTATAACAATTAAATGTACACCTGAATGCAATAACGAGATTGATTTGATGTGTTTTTAATGTTTACAAGAGCAATTCCCGTTTCTGAAATCGTTCAAAATTTTGTCGCATTCATTTCAGCGACCATCGATGTCAAAACCATCTCTAATAATAATCTATTCTCTAAAGCGGTGTGAGGTGTTTCTCTAAAATGTAGGTAAATGAGATGTATTCTTGAGAAGTTGAGACTGAGAACATTTGCGTTCAATATGCGAAAGTTCGTAAAAATACGAGAGTTGCCCGTCTGGTGTTCACTCATTATTTCACTTGTTATTCCTGAGTTCAGTAAGCTGTCCATTCACAAGGAGAAAACGAATAATAAACAAAACGCAACGTTAATTTCATCAACAACATTCCTACACAGAATTATGAATTCTATATCAGCTGCATTATTATGAGTTGCACGCTATCATATACCTCCATTGCCGTTTTTGTTAACATCACTTGTATTACTTGCTACCAAAGCAGGCAATGTATCCTATTCAAGTCGACATAATTGTTACTTATCAGATCTTTATATGCAAATATTTACCTACATGCAATAATTTTCATGGTGATAAAGCAATGATAGAGAAACTATCAGCTGGTTATCAATCCATTAATATAAAAGGGGTCAGCAGAGTAACCGGTTTTGTTGAGGTCAAAGATTATGGACAACTCAATATTTAAAGGTTTTTTATAACTAACTGCTTATAGATGCTTATTAGTTGGTATAAAAAATTATGAGTGTTAATAGCTTATGTTGGAGAATACTTATATTCTAACTAATAACTAGTTTTGGGCTAAATTTAAAACGAAACTCGACATTTATTATGTATTTATTTTAATTAATTAAAACGGTATAATACTAATTACATTAATTGAATTATAAACTATAAATATTACATTGACAATAATTATGTTGTATAAATTTTAATTTTGATTTAACACGCAAGAGTGTTACAGATTCTCTCACAGAACACCAGACATCTTCCAGACATATACGCATAATTTTACTCCATTCATCCGCAAACACATCACATGCAGTGCTGGCAGGCATCTTGACAGTCAGAAGGGCATTATGCATTGGGCATTGGGGAATTACTCGATAATACGATACCCCTTGGTAAGACTAGTTGTCAGACTTTCGGGCTTCTGACGACCCGTAACGACTGTCAAAGATCCACGAATGACAGCCGGGACCAACTGCTTAACGTGCTTTCCGAGGCACGGAGGGGTCTTGGTATATGAAGATAGTCACCCATCCACTGACCAACCGCGGCAAGCGTAGCTTACCCTGATCGATCGACCTGTGCGGCTGTTATTATGTAGCCACTGAATCAAATAGTACCCTCAAAAACGTTTGTTGTAACAGACTCGTGGATGATTAAGACTAATCAGTCGATTTCGATTCGGGGCGAGTTTTCTCCATTTCCCAATTGTCCGTTCATTACTTTTCCTCTTGGGTAAACAGGAGATTTACGTACTTTTTTTTATCTAATTTGTGCTAATGGTGTAGGAAGCCTGGGTGTCTATTACGAGTACGAAGTGCAAAGTGCGAACGATCGGATCGGACCAACACATGGCCGAACCGAATTGAAAAATTCGAAAAAAGTTCGGATCGGCTCAGTTGGGTCGAGACCATAGTCAATATTCGAAAGAGTGTAGGAGTGTAGGATCGGGACCGACCGAACCAAAGAGTAACTTCGTAGCAGGAAACGGCGGAACATTCGGCCGATACTACTTCGGAGTAGACCCCCTGGTTTTAGGGCAGACAATTTGACTGTATCTTATATTACAACAGAATTTGGACCAAATTCTGTTTATTTATTTATTTGCGAGAAACATGGTTTGTTATAAGGGTGTTCATAATTGCATAGTGCTACATGTTTCACCGTTTTAACGGTATGCAAAATCAATTTATGTATTATTACATTCATTTTCAATTAACATTAATCACATTACAATATTCATATATTATATACTTTGATTTTTCATCCATAATATACAGATACTTTGTCACACACATTAAATTCATGTTGTGGTTAATCTAGGGTTTTTTTTTTTATAAACGTTGATTCAAGTTAAGAGACGTTTATACGTCAAAAATGTATGGTTAGTCAGTCGCTAATTATTACGCATTATTACACACACGCACACACACACAACCCCCGCACACAACACACACACACATTACACACACAGGCACATTTTTTTTTTATTTTTTTTTTTTTTTGTCATTATTATTAAAACTTAACTTTAAAGACAAAGTATTAGTTATTACATTATTAATCTAACAACATTAGAAATGAAATAAACATTTTATACGACACAATTCTAATAAATTAAAAGTTTTTAGATAGGAATATTACATTATAAAGCCTTAATTAAAAGGGTTGAAAGGCCTCCCACAAGGTGGACTGATGACCTTGTGAAGGCCGCAGGAATCCGCTGGATGCGGGAAGCATAGAACTGAACGAAGTGGCGGTGCTTGGGAGAGACTTACGTCTAGCAATAGACGTCTTTTGGCTGAAATAATGGTGGTGATGACAGCTTGGTGAGCTTGACCTTTCCAGTCCAAAAAAGGACGAGTGAAGGCAAGGTTTAGAACGAAAATTATGAGCTACTTACTTCTTTTGATCGAGAAAAGGCAAGGTTAGAAAAAAAATATTTTAGAGCAATCAGTCTGTTTTTTTTTTGTATACCATCTTAATAACAACCCAATGAAAGTTACCATCTAATCCAATGATCACGTTCTATGTTTTTTTAAAGTGTTCGTCTCTCAAAATTCAGGCTACGATGGCATGGTCGACACACATAACGAAATCAAAATTATAATTGAATGACCTTTTTCGGTTTTAGAAAGCAGTTTTTGATTTCGTTTCGTATAAAAAATTGGTTTATTAGTATTTCTTTGGTCTGTATGTGGCAGGAAATGCCTCTTGAACTGAGACGATTTGTAGTAAGTACTTACCTCTCCTAATTTATTATGTACGCAACAAAAAGTATTTTAGTTTTTACAATTTCGTTCCTTTTGACACCGACTTTTACCTCGCGGGCCCAGTGCGGGTTGGTAGATGTCACATGTCTTCGAATTTTGGGTTCCAGAACATGCCATTCCTTCGCCATTTTGAGAGCAGTGGTGGTGACGAAATGTTTTACTCAAAGTAAAACGACTGCTTGGGTTCGAACCCACGACCTACAACTCGTAAATCGGAACCGTCAGCACTGGGCCACCACAGCTCCTACGTCGACCGAGTATAACTTAATAAATTATTCAGTTGAACTAAAACTATATTGAACAAATTAACACCTCAGTCAACATTAATTCTATGTAAATAGATAGTAATTAACACACTTATTAGTGAGAAACTTCGAAGGAACAGCGCTAAAGTGGCTGAGAAATGTTTTGATTTTCATAATTATTTAGTTTAATGTCTCCTCATTTGACTTCACGCCTCTATTCCCCGAAGGGTTAAGCAGAGGCTTACCAATAGTACACTAACAATGCGCCAGTTATGTTTAAGTCCCACGTAATAGGGTGGAGTCTGTTACCATCATCAACTCAGCCTATCGCAATCCACTGCTGGATATACGCCTCTCCCAGACTGCGCCACAACACCCTGTCCTCCGCCTTCCGCATTCAGTCTACCTCAACCACCTTCTTTAGGTCGTCCGTCCCTCTATTTGGGGGGCGTCTACGCTTGCCGATACTCGGTCTTCACTCCAGGACTCGTCTGCTCCACCGGCCATCGGTCCTTCGACAGACAGGGCCAGCCCATTGCCACTTGAGTTTGCTTACTCTGCAAGCTATGTCAGTAACTCTGGTTCTTTTACGGATACTTTCATTCCTGATTTTATCCTTCAAAGAGACTCCAAGCATAGCTCGCTCCATAGCACTTCATAGCTGGTTGTTACCATCAACCGGACACAAATCAGCATGCAGTAGTGGCCCAGTGGTATCGACCCTGTCTTACGAGTAGGTAGGCCGTCAGCACGTCCCCCAAAAACAAAACAAAAACAGGTCGTTGATTTGAACCCGCGGGAATACCGGGATAAAAGTATCCTATGTCCTAATCCAGGTCACGGTCTACCCATTTGTCAAATTTTATCCAAATCCGTTCAGCCGCTTTAGCGTGAAAGCGTAACAAACAAAAATACAAAAAATAAAATCTTGTCTCTTTATAATATTACTAGCTTTTGCCCGCGGCTTCGCCCGCGGGGAGGTCGGAAATTATCCGATTCGAAACACACGTGGCGCCTTCTATTATTATAATAACGTTATTGTGGTTTTCCTCGGGAACAGCACTTTTTTTTGGGATGAAAGGTGCCCTATGTCCGTTTCTGCACACCTGACAACGTATATGCAAAATATCAGGATGATCGGTTTAGTGGTTTAGGCGTGAAAAGGTAACAAACAAACAAACTTACTTTCGCGTTTATAATATTAATTAGGAACTTTAGATAGGTAGATAAGAGTCTTATCTTTTTCTTCCATCACTCTATTAGTCATCACCTCAATTAAAACAAAATCTACGTATCATTTTCCCTTATAAAAACACGTCCGACCACCAACATTTCTAATAAAAAATCCGTTCCATAGTTTAGGAGCTAGGCAACACTAACAAAAAGTCATCCATATCGGTTCCGTAACACTCTCCCATCGACGCGAGGGCCCACCAATCATCCGATGTCCGGTATGTTCGTTACTTGTGACTGCAGTGCCACAAATCCATGATGGCACTTATAAACGAGATTGATAGATATCGATATAGATAGAGTTTGTGTGTGTCCATTGAACTATTTGGATTTATATTAAAATGTATTTTTGGTATATTCTTTGTTATCATCACTATTCTCCTGCTACGAGTATCTAACTACAGTTACACTCATTAACTGGAAGCGAACAGACGTGTGTCGCATCGCGCTGTGAATATTGACATTCTTGTGATTTGTAGTGCTGTGATTGGTTGCTATTGCCGTTTTCGATTCCTTGTTGCTCCTGCGGTGTTATTACCTGTGGTCTACGCCCACTGGGAGGAGTTAAGGCGAGACAGAATTTTTTTGTCGGCTCCTACATTGAATGGGTGTTCAAATATATTTTAAAAACTCATTTAAATAAACACAAAAAGTTTCGCGTTTGGCTGGGCTCGAACCTGCGGCACCGGAGCGTCGGAGGCGGCGCGTGTGCACGCTAGGCTAAGTGAACATCTGACCCCGCGCCCAAAATAACTAAGTTCTATCGACTGCAAGGAGTTGCATCTTTTTACTCGTGTTGTATAGTAATTGCGCAGATCAGCAATGCCACGCGCTATGCGGACGCCCCCTTCGAAATCTACCATCCCGTTGCTTGAGACTCATTCGGAGCCTGATTTGTCCTCTGCCGCATCCATTCCTGATTTAAATATCAGTGATACAATGGATAGCATCACAACACGGCAGTGCAAGAAGCGCTTCAGGGGTGACGACGACTGCGAGGAGACTGACGGATTTGAAGATCTGAAGAATATGCTACAATCATGGAAAAATGATCAAGATGTGGTCCTCAACAAAATAATCGCGGAAGTTTCTGAATTGAAACTACAAAATCTCAATATCCAGAAGTCATATTCTGAGATTGAAAAGTCAATTCAATTTTTCAACTTGAACTATGAGGAGATGAGGTCTCGTCTGGAAAGCCTGGAAGTTGCTCATAGGGATAATGTTAGGCGCTTGAATGACTCGACTAGCGGTGTGAATGCGCAAGCTGTGGCCTCACTTGAGGCTAAGATTGAGGCAATGGAGCAGCAGGCACGTTCATGTAACATTGAGATCTGTAATTTACCAGAAAAGCGAAATGAAAATTTGTTCGCCATCGTGGATTCCTTAAGTTGTGCTATTAAATTACCTGTGTCTCATAATGACATCACATCGATACATAGAGTACCACATGCTCAACAACATGATCGCAAACCTAAAAATATTATAATTAAATGCAGAACGCGTATTGTACGTGATAACATTCTTAGTGCCTATCGCCAAAAGAGGGGCCTAAAGTCTGATCAGTTGGGGATCTCTGGTGCCTCGGTACACGTTTATATTAATGAACATTTAACCCTAAATAATAAAGCATTATTTCGAGAAGCTAAGAAGATTGCCACTGAAATCGGATTTAAATACGTATGGGTCAGGAATGGGACAGTTCTTGTACGAGAACGGGATGGATTGTCATCGATTGCTATACGTTCTGGTGAAGATCTTAAAAAGATTGTTATCAGTGAGAGGAAGTGTACTGAGAACCCAAATTCATAGCTATATCTATATTCACACAGTTTGTTTGTATATTTATGTCAAGCTTTGTCCATATATTGATGTCCTTTTGCTGTTGCTTTTTATAAATTTATTTGACGGGTTTATAAGTTTTAATAGGTATGTCTGTCTCAAATGTTATAATATTTATCTTTTGTCCACTAGCTTACTCCGCTGGTTGTCAATAATTATATTTAAAAAAATCTTATTCTTTATTCTAGGCTTTCTATATTGCATGCGATTGAGTCTTTTTGTGCCATTTCAACCTTTATGTATAATATTGAATACTACCTTGAAGTACAACAACTGCTGCAAACTTAAATTAATTTGTAATTCTGGCTTATCCGTTACTTATCATGTAATTGTAGACAACGGGCCTAAGTATTATATATTTGGTGGTACGAGTTACATAATACAAAATTATTATATTACTGTTACTTATGGCTACTAACAACATTACGTTTTACTACCAGAATTGTAGAGGTACTCGTACAAAGTTGCAAACGCTTTATATGAACATATTGAGTAATTCCTATGATGTCATCGTTCTGACCGAAACTTGGCTTATTCCTGATATCCGTGATAGTGAATTTATTGATGAACGATATGTTGTCTTTAGATGTGACCGTGACCGTATCGCGACGAATAAAAAAGATGGAGGTGGTGTTCTAATTGCTGTGCTTCGTGAATTGCGGGCGACAATATTGATAACTCAATTATTCAACTCTGAAATTGAACAAGTTTTAGTACAGATGCCTGCCACGCAGCAGCGCACACGTCATATTATTGGTGTGGTGTATATACCTCCAGCGTCTCGTGCAGAAGTATATGAGCAATACTTAGACATGCTGCAAGGCTTAGCTAATAATCCCAACTGCAATACATATCATTTCTTTGGTGACTATAACCTGCCTGAGATTGATTGGGTGCAGCAAGGCAACCATGCTACTGCGCGTCACACGGACTCTACGGGACGTATATTACTTAATTTTATAAATATAATAAATGGTTTACAATTTCACTACACAAAAAATAGTTTAGGTAGTGTCCTAGACTTGATAATCTCTAATGCGGACCCACAAACGATGCCCTGCAATATCCTGGTGAATCCTGACAGCCTCCACCCCCCTTTTTCTATATTAACTCACCTAGACGTGAGTTTCAAACCGATGAAATGCCATCCGGTTCGCAGGTATATCTTTCACAAAGCAAACTATGATTGCATTAAACATTACTTGGGCAATATAGATTGGGAAGAGTTACTCTCTCATCATTCCTCTGAGATGGCTCTTGATCTCTTTTATGAAACTATATATGGGGTTATCAGGTCACATATTCCACGAACTTATACTAAAAACGCAAAATTTCCGATCTGGTTTTCACATTCTCTAATAAAAACATTTAAAACTAAAAAACATGCTTGGATTAAGTGGAAGAAATATGGTAATCACTCTGATTATGTGAATTTTTCAAATTATCGCAAATTATTTCATATTGAGTCCGCTAAATGTTATAACAGATATATGACATCAGTTGAAGACAGTATTCCCAAATCTATTAAGTACTTTTGGTCATATGTCTCTTCCAAGAAAGGCAAAGCCAAGTACCCTGCTAGTATGTTTTACAAAAATGTCTCTTCCGATGACCCTAAGGAAATATGCAATCTATTTTCAACTTTCTTTTGTTCGGTATACGAACCCTCTACCTTTGACCCAGACCTATGGCAGCCGTCTAATTGCTACGAAGACAATTCGCCATGTATCTCTGACATTTACTTGCCAAAAGAATCAATGCGTACAGCATTGAAGACACTGGATTCCTCTAAAGGAGCTGGACCCGATGGCATACCACCTTCCTTCTTCATAAGTACATCTGACCACGTGTCTTCCGCTTTACATATAATTTTTAATAAATGTTTGAGGGAAGGGGTCTTTCCTACAGTTTGGAAGCGAGCCTCTATCACCCCTGTGTACAAGAGTGGCGATAAAAATAATGTAGAGAATTATCGGCCCATTTCCATTCTTTCCACTTTGTCAAAGGTTTTCGAACGGCTTGTGCATAGTGCGCTATATCAACATATCCGTCATCTTATCATACCCGAACAACATGGTTTTGTCAAACGTCGCTCCACCACCACTAACCTCATGACCTTTATGAACTATCTCTTTGAAAATATGGACCGCCGGGTACAGGTTGACGCTGTTTACACGGATTTTCAGAAGGCCTTTGACAAGGTGGATCACACCCTGCTTATGGAAAAAATTGCCTTTAATGGTATACGCGGCAACTTACTCAGATGGTTTGCTTCATATATTTTCAATAGGACTCAAAAGATCGTCATTAATGGGCATGAATCTGACTCTATTGTTGTTAAATCCGGTGTTCCTCAGGGATCAGTATTAGGTCCTTTTTTATTTGTATTGTTTGTTAACGACATTAAACATTGTTTTGTCAACTCACATTTCTTGATGTATGCAGACGATATGAAAATTTATATCACCTGTAAAAATTATCGTGACTGCTGTTATTTACAACAGGATCTTGACAGATTTTATGAATACTGCCGCAAAAATAAACTCTTTCTTAGCTTTCCCAAATGTCACACAATTTCTTTTACTAAAAATAAAAATCTGATTAAATTTAATTATTCATTAAATAATATAAGCCTTAATGAAGTTCAATCTGTCCGTGACTTGGGTGTTACGATTGACTCTAGTCTGCATTTTGATACTCATATTGATAATATAGTAAAAAAGGCCTTTCAGATGTATGGACTCGTGATGAGATCTTCAAGTAACTTTGTGCGACCCTCTACATTCTTAATACTATATAAAGCCTTAATTCGGTCGCAGTTAGAATACGCTGTTCAAATTTGGGATCCTCTATATGATAAGTACAAGGATAGGCTAGAAACTGTGCAGAAAAAGTATTTACGTACTATGAATTATAAATGTTATCGTCCTAAAGTCTCCTATGAGCAATTACTGAAACGTTATAATATTCTTAGTTTGGAATCTAGACGATTTCTTCTGGGTGTTATGATGCTGCATGGCTTATGTAATAATAGATTCGACTGCATTCCTCTATCAAATAGTCTACATTATATAGTACCTAGATCTGTCATGCTTCGTGGGGTGCGTGCGCCTCGACTATTTCACACAAATTCGTGCAGGACTAACGCCGGGGTGCGCGTGCCTCTTCGTCGCCTCGTTGATGTATACAACACTCACTTTATGGAGCTTGACATATTTACTCTTTCTAAACATAGTTTCAGGGCGAGAGCAATAGAATTACTAAATTCTTAAGTATATATTTCTTTTTTCTTTCTTCTTCTTATAGTATTTTATGATGCACACTGTACTGTATGTCTGTTTTCTTTTAACTTTTTTTTTGTGAATTCGTGGACAATGGTGTGGGTTACATGTGTAATAACATAAATATGGTATAGATTATATTTAAATGTATTTCTAAGTAATTTGCTAGTTTATGAATCTTTATTTAAGCTTGGCATGTAACTGTTTTTTGTCCCTAACAAATAAAATAAAAATAAAAATAACTAAAATGTGACAGGGAATTTTTGTTTTTGTTTGCCTACCTTGTGTCCCACTGCTGGGCAAAGGCATCCCGTTGTTTATTCCAAACCTCCCTATTTTTTGCGATCTCTGGCCATGTTGGCCCTGAAAATATTACCACATCGTCGCCGTAGTCCATCTCGACGGAGATGTCACTCGCGAGTGACGATCTTTGCCCATCGCTCCGGGTGCATTCGTGAAGCGTGTCGGGTCAACTCCCACGTCAGCCTGGCTGTTTTTTCTAGAGAGCTATTATGAAAGAAAAAAAATTATATTTTGAAATACGCACACAGAAGAAAATAATTTTATGTAAAAGCTTCTCATGGTTGCAATCTACTGATGTAGAGACATGTTGTCACAACATCGAGATTTCTGTGCCATATCTAAGTTTAAATATTAATGTTGTGTAGTTTAAGAGAACTAAGGGGAAGATACGAAAAACAACTTAGTCGTTTTTAGTCGTCGTCGAACGAACTATACAAATGAATACAAAAACAAAAGGACATTTTTAAAAAAACTACAAGGAACTATGACCCATAACCTACAGTGATAAAAACTATTGTGGAGTGCAGTTTAAACAAATAAAAAAAGTAAATTAATAATAATCCGATACCGCACGTGTGCTGAGGTAAGCTCTTCTCCCCCTTGCGGAAAAGAGACGGGACGCGATATCAAAATAATTCGTCCTTGTCGCACGCGCGTAACTCCGAAGGACGGCAAGCGCCGGTTGCCGAAATCAAGGACACGATCCTCCCGAGCCTGCCCGCTGACTCCCGATCCATCACGAATACAATAAACTAATCTCCAAACAAGTAAACAACAACGCTTATTCTTATTACCTGATCTTGACTCATATTTCATACTTCAAAATGGTAAATACCTGCGCTACCTGTGCTAAAACAGTAAGAGCTAACCATTATACTAAATGCATTGAATGCGACAATTGTTACCATCCTTTATGCGCGAAAATAACCGACTTTCGTAAATTATCAGAGGCCGCGAAAGCAACATGGTTATGCACGAGTTGTCGAAATAAAAAGCTCAACTCGAGTAACTCTGAAACGCCGCCGGAACATAATAAACTCGTCGACCACTCAAATAATACCAGGAACAGCTTGTTACTCACTACCTTAACCACTGAATTGGACTCCGGTAGTCTGTCTCAACTAACGTCTGAAATTAAACTACTACGAGAAGACGTAGGTGATCTCAAATATCACCTCAAAACGCTCACAGAACATCTAACATACATCTAACATTGTGTAATCAACGCCTTGAAGTATCCGAGTCTAGCTTGGCCCGCGCAGAAGCCAAAATTCAAGCGCTTGAGGAACAGGTCTGTGAAATACCCTACTTAAAGTCCACAATTCAACAACTTAATGAACAAGTACAGTCGCATGCCCAAGCTTACTTGAAAAACCAAGTCGAAATATTAGGCGTAAACGAAACTGCCAACGAAAACCCTGTTCACATCATTCTCACAGCGGCAGTAAAAATTGGCATAAACCTCGAAGACTCCGATCTAGAATACGTTACTAGGGCGGGGCCACGCCACAGCAACAACACTGAAAACACCAGTAATGCCCCAGTAGAAAAACACCCCCGCCCGCTGGTAGTTAAGTTTCTGCGTCGCAACCAACGGAACGAATTTTTACGCGCAGGGAAATTAAGACGCAACCTCTCTAGTGATGACCTAGAAATACCCGGTACCAGCAGGACTGTATACTTCAACGAGCGACTGACCAAAGAAAACCGACAGTTATTTCGAGCAGCAAAGCCACGCGCCAAGGAATGCGGCTACAAGTATTGCTGGATCAAAAATGGAACTGTCAATATTCGCAGGCAAGAAGGAAACCCCGCCATCGCCATTAGGAACCAGCATGACTTATCGCGCCATTGCTCCATCTCAACTGCACAAACAGAGGCTTAGCGAGCCAGGGAAGTTATTATGTAAGCACCTGTTATGTTTCTCTTTGAACTTTATATGTCCTAAATATTTTTATTATTTGTTTTTTATGCTAAAGGTCGAATACCTAGAAAGGCTTGAAATCAAGCATCTATTATGTTTCTCTATTAATTTAATTTTTAAATACATTTCATGTTTGTTTATTACGTCGAGTTTGCTCAAACACAAACAAGGGTTTGTAAACAAACACAAGCACCTGCTATGTTTCGCGGTAGTAAAAATTATTATAAATTCTTACCGCCTGTTTATTATGTTAGCGCTCAAATACGCAGGAAGGCAAGTACTTATGCACCTGCTAAATCTCTTTTTAAGTTTAACAACAATTTTGACCTTTTTTTATTTCTTGTTTAAAATGTTTTTGGCCAAATTCTTAGAAGCGCTAGTACCCATGCACCTGGTATGTGTCACTTCAACTTTTATACTTTATAAATATTTCTATTGTTTGTTTATTGTACTAAATTTGCTCAAATTCTTACAACGGCTCGTACTCAAATACACACATCTTAACTCTCCAATTTTCACACTAATACCAATGCACACACCCTTACAAAGGCACTCACACAAATCTACACTACATAATTCGTCTCTTGGAAGAATCTTCTGTAACGTAAAAGAAATAAAATCTCTTGCAACAACAAACATTCTACAAAAAATCACCTCACTGAGTTTCGGTTATCATTTTTATATTATAACACTTAAAAATGGCATTACTTAGCGTATCCAATGACCTAGATGACACCTTTAATATAGAATGTCACACAGTAGAATCTCCTGAAAACTGCAAGAGTATCTTAAATGCTTCCAAAGACAATATCAAGGTGCTAACATACAACATCAGAAGCTATCAGAAAAATTTTGATGATTTTGCAATTGCTCTAAATCGGTTAGACTCAAATATCGACGTTATAGTGCTCACAGAGTGTTGGTTGTCTGACGGCTCCATTATAGAGGACCTACAGGGATATAGCACATACAGAACATCTAAACAAGTAAACAAAAACGGGGGAATTGTTATCTACACAAGAACAGCCTGGAGCAGCAATATTGTCACTGTAGAATCTAACCTTGCTGACGCCGATAGTATGTTAATAAAAACCAACAACAATTTAAGCCTCCTAGCCATTTACCGGTCTCCCTCTTTTACAAACACAGAGCAATTTCTTAATTCCCTTGACACCACCCTATTTGATCTTAAAAACCAACAAACAATAATTGTGGCTGGCGACATAAACCTAAATATTAACGACCCAAGTAATAACCAAGTATCTAACTACGCTTGTCTTATGGCCTCACACGGTTTATCCCCTGCTATAACTCTCCCAACAAGATGCGGAGCTTGTATCGACCACATATTTATAAAATCATTAGCAAAACCTATTGGTCTCGTCTGTAACTTATCCATTACCGACCACGACCTAGCCTTATGTAGTGTTCCCATTAAAAGGGAACGCCCTAAAAACAACAAACGCTGGAGAGTTAAAACTGACTGGACCGCTGTAGCTGGTGAGATCACCGATATTAACTGGGATTCAGTAATAAATTCATCTTGTGTAAACACTGCTTTAATGTACTTCAACAACGTTATCTCACGTGCCACTGACAAACACTCACAAAATGTTAAAATTAGTCGTAGAATGGTTAACATCCAACCCTGGGTCACTCCTGGCTTAATTAGGTGCATGAGGCAACGCGACAAGCTTCACTTTGAATGCAAAGCTAACCCTGACGATCAAACAAAACATTTAATTTACACCAGATACAGGAATTTCACGTGCACACTACTTCGGAAACTCAGAAACTTACATAACAGACAAGAAATCGAAGGGAACCAGAAAAATCCAAAAAAACTGTGGACGGCTATAAAGGATATTTGTGGAACTAAAACTCGCCACAATGTATCATCTCACCTATTTGCGTCCAATATTTCCCCAACATCATCACTAGACAATTGCAACCAGCACTTCGTCTCTGTCGGGGAAAAACACGCAGCCAAGATCCTAGACAAAGTCTCAACCACTCACCAGTCACTAATAGAATCAAACATAGCACCTAGTTCTAACTCACAATCTTTCTTTTTGCATCCGACCGATGAAGAAGAAGTTTCCAACATAATACGTAACTTAAAAATAGACAGTGCACCAGGGCCAGATCAAGTAACAGTTCCATTACTCCTAAATTGTCGAGAGAGCATAATCAAGCCACTTACGCACATCTTTAACCTAAGTTTAGAATCAGGTGTTTTCCCCGATTGCTGGAAAGTTGCCGCGGTATCCCCAATTTACAAAAGTGGTCCCAAAGACATGCCAGAAAATTACAGACCTATCGCCCTGTTGAGTATAGTCTCTAAAATTTTAGAAAAAATTGTCAACAAGCGACTAGTAAATTTTGTAGACAATCACAACATCGTCTCAGACAGGCAATTCGGATTTCGCCGGGGCAGATCCACCGAAGACGCGGTGTCACTTCTGACAAACCAAGTCTCCCACCACATAGAGAATGGAGAATGCTGTGTTGGTGTCTTTCTTGATTTGGCAAAAGCATTCGACACTGTGTCTCCCGGACTACTCTTCAAGAAACTTGAAGCAATAGGTATAAGAGGTACCCCTCTAGAATGGTTTCACAGCTACTTAACATCGCGGTACCAATATTGTAAAATAGGCAGTCACCAAAGCAAGTTGCTCCCTATCACGTTTGGAGTTCCGCAGGGCAGTACCCTTGGCCCAACGTTGTTTACGCTGTACATTAATGACGTAGTAAATCTCCCTCTCAGAAACGCTGAAGTGATCTCCTACGCTGACGACACAGCCATCGTGTTCCACGACACGTCATGGGACCGAGTTTATCGAATGGCGGAACAAGGCCTCTCTCAAATAGCGCAATCCTTAGACTCTAACCTACTGACACTTAACGTTAGTAAAAGTAAATACATTGCTTTCTCCAAAACTAGCTCCTCCAGTGCCTCTCAAACTATGTCCTTAAAAATACATACCTGTCCACAGACACACATTGTTCCCTCAACACTGCCACACCACCCCTGCGCATGTAAAGTCCTTGAACGAACTGACACGATCAAATACCTCGGCATAACCTTAGATAACAACTTAACTTATAAAGCCCACATCTTTGCCCTTTCCTCCAGAGTACGAAAACTAATACACGTCTTGAAAAAACTCAGGGACTGCACCCCCACCGATATTTTGCGAATGGTCTACTTCGCACTCTGCCAGTCGATCATAATGTACTGTATTTGCATTTGGGGACGCGCTGGTAAGAGTACATTTATAACGCTAGAAAGGGCGCAACGGGCACTGATCAAAGTCGCAATAAAAAAACCGTTTAGATTCCCTACATACCTTGTATACCACGAGTTTCAAGTCCTCAGGGTAAGACAAATATTTGTACTCCAAGCAACGCTTAAATATCATGCAACACTGAAAAATCGGCCTGACTACAGGGACATAATAAACAAGCGTGTATTCAGAGTACCCATACCAAATGCCAAATTCGAACTAGCTAGACGCTGTACCTATTTTTCCCATCCCAACACGTACAATAAAGTTAACAAAATCTGCGACTTAAAAGACTGCTCAACTACCACCTGTAAAAAATTCCTAACTACAGCTCTTTTAAAATTATCATACGACGCCACCGAAGCTTTGATATAGCACCTACACACACATACACACACCCTAACAAACACGCACACACTCATACAAACACCCACACACACACCATAGTACAAGCCCTAGGATAAACCAATATTATTTTATTTTGTGTTCAGAATCGCACGATTGTTTTATTTATTTTAACACTTATCTTTTTCTTTTTGTAACTATCTAACATCCTCAAACTGTAATGTAATCTTTAATGTTGTAAAATTGCACTCCAAGTCCAGAGCCACAAGATACAAGCGATGCTTAGTTTGTGGCTCACCGAATCCGTCACATTGTATTTTTACTTTTTTGAAGAATAAAATTTATTATTATTATTATTAATTTATTATTATTATTATTTATCTGTCATCCGGAAATGTGCCCAAAATACTGTTGGTAGTTATCTATACATACAACAAAGTTTGAAACTGATATTTATCTTCTGTCCTTTTCTTAGTGATGCACTGAACTTAAAAGTTTAATTTGTGAACAAGGGAATCGGCGCCAATAGCCAACTAGTGACAAAGCAGAAGACCTCGATTTACTCGGTTGACTCTTTTGATTGGCATCGCATAATGAACAGTTGTCACTTTATACTTTTAAAACAATTATATTAATCATAGAAGTTCTCAGCCAATGTCGAGCTGGTCATTAACCCGCTGACCCGGTGTTGTGAGAATAATTACTTACTTTTGGTGTGAAGTATTTTACTGCAAGATTATTATGAGCAGTGGTCTCAAAACAGTTCTCTCCACGTCAGTGGTAACAAAATCAGCGGGGGAATAGCGTAACGCATTATCAGCAGCAATGGTTTTCATTTTGACAGTTTAACAATATTCATTGCGTTATTTTAGTTGTTGAGCAGACAAATTTTTCGTCATTATGAAGCAATGGATTATGTAGCTTCAAAATAATTCAAATTGTGATTGAAAGTGTTTTAAATAATTAGGGTGCAGTAGGTATAAGCTGGCCTCTTATTCTGTTGAAACTATGTACAGACGCCAGCACATCAACTTACTACAATCTGTCAAATTTATTTAATAGATTTTCAACTTTATCGCTAAAGCATTAGGTTCAAGATTGTTTGGGAAAATTTGACAGTTTCGGGTAGCTTGATGTGCTGGCGTCTGTACTACGCTAAGCCAGCTCAAGGTCGTGATGAAATAATGATGATGCTCCACTGCAGGGCAAAGACCTCTTCTCATACATACAAGGAAAGGTTCATTGATCACCACGCTTGCTCAAGGTGTATTAGCGATTTGAAACTTCCCTATATAAAGTTTATTAATGTAGTTTATGTATTGGCTATAACTACCCAGCACCATAATTGCGTAATACACTATCAACCACAATCTGAATCATTTCGAATGATGTTGCAAATTCATTGCTTTAGATGTTTGAACAATTTGTCTTTTCAACAACGTAAATAACAGAAAGAAAGAAAGAAAGAAAATGCATTTATTTGGCATAAACTAAAAGACACACAATACACTACTGTATTCTTACAGAACATATACATACATCAGATAAAACAAACAATAAATTAAAAAAATTAAACATTAAATAAAAAGTGTGAAGTCCGATGTAAGAAATTAGCAGGAAAAATATGCCTCACGGCTGCGCCAAAAAGGCCCAGTTCAGCAAAAAATGCCAGACAACTAGTGCCTGGCGCTGGTTTTCAACTGGACCTGATGTGTGAGGTGACGGATGTAAATCAGTTTTATACTGCAACGTGACGTGTGAATGCATACTAAAATACACAAATAAAATAAATTTGTGTTAGATAAAAACAGTTACGAAAGCAGCAGTAAGTAACACAATTTATGTTGTTATACTATCAAAATGAAAGCCATTGTTAGTATGTTACACAATTTCCCTGCAGGTTTCGTCGTGATGAAAGCCACACTAGTATTTGAAATTTTGAGCTGAATTTCATCAGCATCACCATCATTTCAGTCGAAAAACGTCCACTGCTAGACAGGCTGAATTTCATAATAAAAAAGTTGATGTTATTGTTGTTGTATGTGTTTTAAAAATATTGTCTCAAATATCGTCGTGTTGTGAAAACGCGCTCTACCTACAAACACAGTGCCCTGCACGTGTGGGTACGTCCCTGTCCATGCTATATCGGACACCTATAATTAATACCAGATATCTAGAGACCTGATCCGTGAGACAGGTCATATTTCTTGTTAGACTCGTCGCAAATGTGTGTGTGTGTGTGTGTGTTATAATTATAAATTTTTCTAGACATACGCAGCGGATACTATCAATGTGAGGTGTATTTTATGAGCTGAACTCTTGAAGTATGGGTACATTGCTTGAGTTTAATTGAATGCTACGTCAGGTGGAGTGTAGACTTTTATAACTGATTTGTTAAACTTATTGGTACAGAAATCGTCCAGTTCATATTTGAAATATTTAGGTTAAATCGTCCAGTTTATATTTTGTCGAAGATATTATCAAAACCAAAACTAATTAAAATAACAAAAGAAAACCTTGACTTTGTAATGACTATACAATCAGATAACATCATTAATCATTATTATATTCTTTCTCCAAAACAGGTTTTTTTTTTCACCACGCCTCAAATACTTTCCCCGGAAGCATTTTGCATTTCGCTCACATGCAGACACCGGTAAATAAATTATACATCAGCACAATGTGACAAGAATTAGAAAATTTTTATAATCTTGCACTTAGGAATACGAACGTGGCTGCCAACGCCTTTTTATGAGCATAAATAATAATCATCAAGTATTCTTACAGAGCATATACAAATTACTAGTTGTATAAAGTTAATTAGGAACAGTTTATCTAAACTAATATTGTAGCGGTATCTACAACGCCACATGTGAACTACTCGTCATACTGACGTCACGCAAAATCCTGCATCTCGCAAGCAAAGTTTACCGTGCAACTAGCATATATACAACAGCCCGACATGATTCAAGGGGCATTTGCCCGCCAGACACCATACTCGTCTGGTCAGAGGATCCTCCCTTTTCTACGGAGGATGAGTGAACTTTACACCCTGTTCCTCATACCCCTATAATATTTAAAAAAAAGAAAATATTTGACTTTTTGTATGTTTGTTTGTTACGCTTTCACACTAAAACAGCTAAACGGATTTGGTCGATATTTGGCACATGGATAGACCGTGATCTGGATTTGGCCATAAAATAATTTTTATCCCGATATTCCCACGGGATCGAGACTTATTACTACGTCCCCGGTTTCACCCGCATAAGTCTCGATCCCGTGGGAATATCGCGCAGCTCGTTCAATAATAACTTAAGTATAGTTTTTAAATTTTAGGAACTTACAAGAAGCTATGAGAAGGCCTGTTTCACAATGACCGAATCATCATCTGCCGAGCCTTTTCCCAACTGTGTTGGGGTCGGCTTCCAGTCTAACTGGATGCAGCTGAATACCAGTATTTTACATGGAGCGACTGCTTAACTGACCTCTACAAGCCAGTTACTGGCTAATACGATACGCCTTGGTAAGACTGGTTGTCAGACTTTCGGGCTTCTGACGACCCGTAACGACTCTCAAAGATGACAGCCGAATGACAGCAATAACAGCCGGGACCAATGGCTTAACGTGCTTTCCGAGGCACGGAGTGGTCTTGGTATATGAAGATGGTCACCCATCCACGGACCAACCGCGACAAGCGTAGCTTAACCTGATCGATCGACCCGTGCTGCTGTTATTACTGAGCCACAAGCCCCGTAACCGAGACATAATTAAATAATTTTAAAATGTTACCTTCTTTTGAAGCCAACATAGTTGGGAAAAGGCTAGGCAGATGATGATAGTGATGACATTCTTTGGTGGAAGTGGTGACACAGGCCATTCAGGTTCTAATATAGATTTAGAACAATACAACTCATCCAGATAAGGAAATAAAATCAATATAAAAGGTGAAACGCCCAAAAATGCAAAAAAATGTCATTTGGCAAAACCCAATGGTGAGATCGAGAGGAATGCCAAAAAGCACCGATAAGGAATGGACAACAAACAACTTGATCAAATGTGTGCCAACTCGAGTATTCAAAACAAGTAAGATGTTCTCATACGAATTGTTATTTATAAGGTTGGGGATACTGCAAGATATTATAGAACGTATAACAGAATAAACACAAGACCTCAGATACTCCAATTAGAAAGAATATTTGATCCTATGACTAAAAGTAACATTAGTAATTTAATTTAGTTAAACCAAACCATGTAACTTTTTTATAAAATAGTGGTCCTGACTAAATGTAAAGCGATAAAAAAAACGTAAATTCAGCCGTGCATTAAAGTAGGCTTTATTGCTTTAAAATAAGGCTTAAATTAAAGACTTTACTAACTTGTTAACAAGCGGTGCGGTGGTTCTAATTTCAGTTATACAACATGTCCCGGAATTAACGCACACCACCAGACATTCAATTAGAATATTAAGTTATAATCATAATATATATGTTACAGATATAACCAGTTTTTAGATAGAACGCGTTTTCCCTAGTTAGAACTAGTTTTTACTAAATGCCTTTATTATAACTAGAATTAACTAATACTTGAAATGGAATATCAGTTAAAACTAGTTCTTACTAGACAACACGCGTTTTTCCGAAGTGAGTCAGTTAAAACTGTTCTCAAAATTGATCGTACCTTATTCTCATTGATCGCGAGACATCGCCTGATTCGACAAGTTTCGACAAGTGCGGGAGAATCCCTTTCCGAGCGCCATCCACGCGCTGTGCGCTCGTTCATTCCCGGCGATTCGCTTCTGGCACATCGCCGGCCGCTGCCGCGGCACGCTCGCTTCGCTCGCTCGGCTCGTGCGTTGTTTGTCATACTCTAACCTAACCTAACCTAACTGTTTCCTTTTCCAAAAGCGATTCGCTTCTGGCACATCGCCGGCCGCTGCCGCGGCACATTTCTAGTTTTAACAAAGGCATTTAGAAATAACTAGTTCTAACTAGGGAAAACGCGTTCTATCTAAAAACGGGTTTTAACTGTAACATATACACTGAATTTTTATGATAATGTATAAAACATTGTTTTTTTTAATAAGTTAGTTATACTGATTGTAGGAGAAAATTCCATCCACATTACAAATCTACACATGCACACAGTCGCACTCGTATAAGGGTCTAGCTTAGTGGGTATTTCATCCATTCTGGTTTGTTTTGACTCTACAGCGGAAGTGTGACAGTCACAGATTTATAAACTAAAGGGAGATATGCCAAGGGGGCGTGGCGCGTGCGAACAACGTATGCACAAAACAGAAACAAACGCAGGCGCCGTTGATTTGTCAATGTAGTTGTGTGTCTCAACGTTGCGATCTGCGTTACGCGATTGGCTCGCGTTGAGTGTGGTGACTGTTATAGTGTGAGTGAGCGCGTGTTCGTATTGTATTGCATATGTAGTTGAAGGCGAGAGCCGGACTCGAACAGTTGGGCAGCCACACCATATCTCCCTTTAGTTTATAAATCTGTGGTGACAGTAATTACGTAGTTTTAATTATTTTTGGGATAAAATATTACCTTACAGAATTTACAAAAATCGATTCAGTAAACGATTCTGAACAAACTAATTTCATAATGTGCATTAATTCAGTTACACATTGTATAATAATAACAGAATACGATTTAGAAGCCGATTCAGAACAAACTGCTTCCAGGTCTTGCGTTTATTCTATTACACCTTATATTTTTTCCAGTATTTTTTTAAATAAAAATTACTTTATTGGGGCCAGTTAACTTAAACTACGAAATATGTGGTCATAGTGAGAGATGAGACCTTTCAGAATTTTCTTTTTTCCCAGCAAATAACTTAGAAAAGGCTCTTGGAATCAAAAGGAAAATCAGCAACATTTAGTTTACTAAAATCTTTCTCTTAACTTCACATCTCCAAATTCAACCTTGAATCCAAAATTACTTTAAAAAAAAATATCACGCTTATTTAGTGAATAGGCAAAATTCTTTAGGTTAATATTTGTACGTGGTTTACCTACTGACCTCAGAGAAAAGTTGATGATTAAACATCTCTCAGCAGAATTAATGACTAAGGCATGACTATACTACTCAAATATCCTACTTTAGTTTAGTCATATCACTTTCTTTGTAAAGTTGACTGTTCAAAGAAACACTACGTTTTCTCTGTCTCCAATATCAAATGAAATCGATTCGTTTTTTATGACTGCTGACACAGTTTTTAGATGAGTTGAATTTGATAGAGGTGGGAAGCTGAGAAATATGGAAGAATGGGTTAGTTCATTGGGAGTTTGGGAGGTGGTAATACAAATGAGTATTCATGTAGGGAAGTCCCTAAGTCCCTATTTGGAGCTTCCGTACAGCAGCCTGCTAATTAATTAACAGTTGTACGGTTGAACGCATCTCTTTAACTGTTGGAAGATAATGGCTCCCATTCGGTTTGAGCTTGTTCATGAAATACATGAATAGTATGTATGAATATAGTGATTTTACACTTCTGGGACTCAGGAAGTAGGCTAATGGATGTCAATGCAGGTTAATGGATGTGAGGCTTGTGTTTGATCATGTTTCCAATTTTATTGCATTTGGAATTTCTAATTATCTCTCAAATTTTTTATAGCGCTCAATATCTTGTAACTTAAATTATGGAATTCTTGCAACTAGCTTCATCTTTATGACTAAGAGGGATCGGCCCTTGACAATTTAAAAGTGCCTGTAATTGGTTTATTTGAAATAAATGCTTTGAGTTTTGAGTTCTTGATATTTTCTTCACAAATGAATCATACAAAACCAAGCACCAACTTCTAAATCTTTCTCCAAAAATACAAGTGCAACATCAACCAAACCCTAACAAGTTTCTCCCTTCTCCACTCGCCTCGCGAATCTGTCAGTGTAGCCACCGAAGTATTTGTACTGCGTCCCACTTGGCACCGGTTTTCTTACGATACTACCGTCTCGTCCTCCCTCCTTAACTTTCTATTATCAACATTAATTTGTTATTACCCGTTTTCTTAGTAAATTTGTGTGCGGTGTTATAATTAACTTTTGATAGCCTGTTACAGTTATTATTTTCTTTATTTTCCTATGCTAATATTTCTCAAGAATAGCTTTGCAAGGCGGGTTCTGATAACTCTTTGAGTTAAGGAAAGTAAGTTTATATTTTCCTTGACTTATCAACTTTGCGATTCTGAGATGGCTCACTTGAAAAACCCGCTGATTTATATGTATATATGGTGTGTGTAAGAAAACGTTTATAGTATGAACGGTCTTCTACGTGTCGCTGGCACGACTGTCTTTTAAATCTTGTTTTCTCAAAACTTTGCCAGTACCATGGCGGTCTGAAGCATGCAGGCAAAGTGACCTTTACGCTGCACTTGACTGACAACGCCGTGGAAGTATGAACGGTTAATCCAAGATATAGCTATAAACACCTGGCTTGGTTGATGAATTTGATGGTGATTAGTTCATGATATAAGTTGTCGTTAGTTTAGTTGTTGTTGTTGTTGTTGTTGTTCTTGTGTATTGTCATACACAAGAACATTGCTGCCTATTCTCTACACATCATTCCTTAAACTCAAATTTCTTAAGGTCATAAAAATTTCATCTACTACAGCTGTTCAATTATTGTCATTTAATCATGCAATAATGACATCCATATCTATATAACAATTCCATATACAATGAGTAACTGAATTAATGCACATTATTAGCAGTGGTGGCCCAGTGGTAACGGGGACTTACAAGTTGTAGGTCGCGGGTTCGAATCCAGAGAGGCGAGTCGTTTCATTGCTGGCATTGTTAATGATAACTAATTATGCATTGATTTCCCGATTATTAATCGCTTGATGGACGCTAGTGATGGCGCCAAACCAGTAACAGAGTTATGGACCGAGTCCATTTAGATGGCTATGGACACGCTAAGAAGATAACATTAACACGTAAGACCCATAACATTAACACGTAAGACCCATAAAATTAACACGTAAGACCCATAACATTAACACGTAAGACCCATAACTAGTTTACAACTTCAGACCTAGTGTTATCTAATGATACAAAATGTCTGTACCAAAATCCAAGGTCACACAAGAATCTAGAAATCTAGGTCGTAGATAATAGTTATACAGACTAATCATGTTATGTTCAGTTAGGCTGCCCGCCGACGTCCGATAATCGGTGACCGATTTTTGTAGGAGAAAAATAGAACGTAGGTACTGATGGCAATAGTGCAACGCACGCGTCCTACAAAAAGTCGGTCAGAAATAAAATGGGTGCATCCCGACCGATCCGATTATAAGTAAAAAATGGAACGTTCGGAAATGTATGCGTTAACGCACACTGCTCACCGACAGTCGGCCGCATGCACTTACTAGGGAATGACGTTGTGCCACAGACAAAGTCACAAAGTCGGTCATAAGAATCCAAGTCAAACAGTCTGACGTGTGTGGACATCCTTAGGCTTGACTAACATTGGTCGAACAGATTGGCTGGAATTGGGATAGATGTGGAATGTTTGTAGTTTAGTGTGTAGATGAGAAGACATGAAAACTGGTAAATGATTTGGCTCAGTTAGATGATTTATAGTGTTCTAAAATTTCAAATGTATTGTGTGATTATGATTTAGTTAAATGTGTTTTAGTTGCATGAACGAGAGAGAGTGAGTTTAATGTAGATTAATTAGGGTTTCGTACCCAAAGGGAGCCAATGAGACCCTGTTACTGAGACTCCGCTTACGCTCCGTCCGGCCGTCCGAATGTCTGTCAGCGGGTTGTATCTCATGAACCGTAATAGATGGGCGGTTGAAATTTTCACAGAGTGTGTATTTCTATTGCCTTTATAACAACAAATATTATTAAAATAAAAATTAAAGGGGATCTCAATACAAGAAACGTTTTTTTTTTTCGACCTCTTGTGTTACGGAACCCTTCGTGTACGAGTTCAACATTTTGTCGCCATTTATTTTTAATCAGCTTCTAAAGCCTTAGTATGAAATCATTTTCCGGAGACTATAGTTAAGGGCATCATGTGGAAAGGATGTTGTGGCGCAGCATGGTAGAGGCCTGTCCAGCAGTGGACTGGCATAGGCTGAATTGAAGGGTAACATAGTAATATGACATTTTCAGCACTCATTTTCCAAAAACTATGTCGTTTTCCTAATAATAATAATAATAATAATTTAGCGTCGAACGAATGGCTCAGACGCGGAGATTTATTCCCTGAGACTGAAGGGTTCATGACAGCAATTCAAGACCAAATTATTGAAACCCGTAACTACCAAAAGCACATCATGCGAATCCCTATTTCAACAGACATCTGTAGGCGATGTCATAGTTCTTCTGAAACTATTCAACACATTACTGGAGCATGCAAAGCAATAGTCCAGACTGACTATAAACACAGGCATGATCAAATAGCCAACATAATTCATCAAAAACTTGCCATTAAATTTAAATTAATTACTACTCCTCCAGTACCTTACTACAAATATACTCCAGAAACGGTTCTTGAAAACACAACGCACAAGTTATACTTTGATCGAGCCATCCTCACAGACAAAACAACACATTATAATAGACCAGATATAACTTTACTAGATAAAATTAATAAAACTGCGCAAATTATTGATATAGCAGTACCAAATACACACAACCTACAAAACACAATTGCAGAAAAGCTGTCAAAATATATAGACTTAAAGATAGAAATAAGTCGAATGTGGCGATTAGTTAGCGTTGCCATTATTCCTGTAGTACTTTCAACCACGGGTGTCATTCCCAAACAACTTCATCAGTCTTTAAAAACGCTGGACGTAGCTCCCTCCACCTATCAAACCCTACAGAAAGCTGCTATCCTGAACACTTGTAGAATTGTTCGGAAATTCCTGCAGAACGACAATGATGCACAAATAGCACACCCACAAACATCATTCACCACCGCAACACAAAGTGAACACATTATATCACCACGCCACATATCATCATCAATTATCACTTAGGTTAGGACTCTCAAGGGTAGCACTTGGCTTTGGCCCGTGTTACCCAAAAAAAACCGGCAGATCAGTGCCGAGATACAAAAATGTATACTAACAAATAATAATAATAATAATAATATTATATTATTATTATTGTTTTTTTTTTTTTTTTTTTTTTTTTTTTTTTTTTTTTTTTTTTTTTTTTTCTTATTTTATTTTATTTAATATTTTTTTTTTTTTTTTATTTGTTTTTTTTTTTTATTTTTTTTATTTTAAGTTCGTACTGTGAAGGATTTTGCATAAAAACACAAAAAAATATCTCTTTTACTAAAGTCTAATCACAATACACAGTAAAAAAAACATTATGAAAATCACCAACCACACAATCTCTATCATTACAAGCGATCCAGTTTTTAAACCTCAATTCTTCAGCGTTGGTACTAGAAAGTGTAATGCCATTTAAAACAGTATTATTTCCCGATGTTCTTTTATTTTTACTTTATGTTTTCGTTTGAGAATAGATTAAAATTATATTGTCTTCGAACAATCTTTTTGGATCATCGTGGAGATTACAAGCTTTGATATATTTATGAGCTGTATAATATAGTTATTCGTGACAGGCTGCGTAGGTTGTACGAATGGCATCTGGCATTAATGATTCGAACATGGATTTGGCTTGCTTGCAATTTGAATGCAGACGGGGTACCATTTAATCTGCAAGGCAAATATTGTCAAGAGCAGCCTGCATTTTGCATGCAATTGAATTATCTACCTCATACAGGGTGGCAGGGATATCTACAAAAAAAATTGCTATTCCATACATTTTAGCTCGAAATTCTGTCAACCAGTTTTACCAAGGGATATCGTATTACCCAGTAACTCGATTTTGGAGGTCAGATAGGCAGTGGCTCGATGTAAAATACTGGTATTCACTGGACTGGAAGCCGACCCCAATATATTTGGAAAAAGGCTTAGCAGGTTGATAATTAAATAAGTAGTTTTACTGGTCCTCATGAATGAACTCATCTGGAATAATACTACCACCACAACTATTCCTGCTGCAACTATTTCTGCCCCAACATAGTTGTGAACAGGCTAGGCAGATAATGACAATATTTTACATTATAAATCTATTTTATTATTTATTTAATTCCGTAACTGCCCGCCCGTGACATCACAGCGGCCCTATCATTATACCAGCGCTGCGACATTTATTTTTTAGATAGGAGCCTTTTGGCCTCGTTTAAGACTTTCTGTTTCATTTTAATTTTTGTTACTTTTTTTTAATATAACTTGTTTATTTTTTATTTTTGGCTGCGTTTAGTTTGTGATCTGCGACTGTCAAAGACAAAGAATAATACTGATGATAATCATTATTGCCATATAAAAGTCGCTATAAAGGTATGAAAACAGACAGTGACATATACTTTATATTTATTGACGTATTACATGTTATCGGATAGGGGGAACTGAATGACGAGTGAGACAAGCGATGAAATAATCTCACTTTGAGATTTTCATGAAATTATTCATCTGCCCAGCCTTTTGCTGTTGGGGTCGGCTTCCAAAATACTGGTATTCAGCTGCATCCGGTTAAAACCGGATACAGCTGAATACCAGTATTTTACATGGAGCGACAGCCTATCTGACCTCCACAACCCAGTTACTGGGTAATACGATACCCCTTGGTAAGACTGGTTGTTAGACTTTCGGGCTTCTGGCCACCCGTAACGACTGTCAAAGATTCGCGAATGACAGCCGAGACCAACGGCTTAACGTGCTTTCCGAGGCACGAAGGGATCTTGGTATGTAAAGATGGTCACTCATCTACGATCCACGATGATCGACCTGTGCGGCTGTTATTATTTAGCCACGGGCCCCTCTAACCAAATAAGGGTGTCTTTACACCTCTGCCAATCTCTTCGGGGTATACAGTCTTATGAATGTTTCAAGAATGAGAATCTCCACACCATGTCTGCTTCCCGTCTTATGAATTGCGCCTTAAAGACGTGGAATCCTCGTATTTCAATAGCACGTACGACCGGTCCTATAGCTGATATGAATCACGTACGTTCAATGTAGTTCGCTAAACTTCAATACATTTGTTTCACTCACGGATAGGCTTTTGGTTCAGACTAAGCTACGTGTGTCGTGTATAGATAGAGATATATTCATTTAGGTACCATTTTTTTTTCGATAAAATCAATAAGAGTGTTACTTTATTTTATGTTGCCATTTCTGAAAAAGAATGTTTTGTGTTATTAGTTAGGTACTCGTAACATTTGTGTAATTCTGATGTTCTTAATCTTTGTCATCATCACCTTACACGCTTTGGTTATGGTCATCATCATCTGCCTAGCCTTTTCCCAACTATGTTGGGGTCGGCTTCCAGTCTTACCGGATGCAACACTTGATGATGCACTTTGGTTATGATCGTTTAATTTTTTTTATTGCGAAATGGGCCTTATATATGTGATAATGGGCCTTTTATGGCAACGCTTGGTGGAATGGTGGAGGAAGGGATGGATGAAGTCTATGATGGACGACGATGTACGAGCAAGCCCAGAAGATGCCTATTCACTTTTGCTTTGAAGGCTGAAGCTGAAGGGTTTTCGGTTTTAAATTCTACCACGTTTTAATTTTGGACTTCCGCAGCTCTTATCTTCTCTAAACCTTCATCTATTTTTTTCATATCTACTGCCAAATATGTATCACTAACTCCTTTACAACCTTCTTTGTTCTGAGCACGTATTTTTCCACTCGATCTCCCGGCACTAGTCTCACGTCAGTTAACAATAGCTCGCCTTCTATCTAGACGTCTTGTTATACGCTCGGATAAACTATGAGTTGCGAACAACGACTGACACTTTTATCAAATGTACGAGAAGATTTTTTCTTTTAGTTTCATCATTAACTGTTTGTATTTTCTGTTCATCATCTTCCTTTATGGAGTGGCGGTTCCATACCTTAGCATTCCCATATAAATCTATCGCCTTTTTTCCACGTGGGTGAAAATACAGAACGCCACCTACTATGATGCTACTACGATCCTTATATACTGCGCTTGTTTCGTTTACGTTCATATATCGGATCACACACGTAGGCAGGTTACGAGTACTACCTCACTGATCTTTCCGAATACCGATTGATTGAATTCTGCATTTTTTTTAAGAGCAGACGAGACTTGTCATGCTTACTTTAGACATGATTTATCGATGTCGTGTAAATATGGACGCCAAGGATCGATCATTTATCAGGGTGAGTGACACTGGAGTGACACGGCCTAGACTCCAGTGAGTAAATGAACGTAATAGGATTCTCATTTTTATTGCTTACCAAGGGAATGCCCGAACATCTGAAAACTAGTCTTTAGAAGCGGTATCGTGTTCCCGGTAGCTGACCTGCGGAGGTCCGATGGGCAGTCACTCCATTTAAAATACTGGCATTCATTTGCATCTGGTTAGGTTAGGTTAGTAGAGTAAGAAGACAGCGATATTTCCTACTCCTACTAATATTATAAACGTGAAAGTTTGTTTGTATGGATGGATGGACGGATGGATGGATGTTTGTTACTCTTTCACGCAAAAACTACTGAACGGATTTGATTGAAATTTGGCACACAGATGGTTTATAACCAGGATTAACATATAGGATACTTTTATCCAGATATTCCCACGGGATCGAAACGTATGCGGGTGAAACCCCGGGGCGCAGCTAGTATTTTATATTTATTGATTATTATTACATGTTACCGGGAATGACGAGCATAAGTGATGAAATTATCTCACATCGAGATTTTCATGAAATTATTCATCTGCCCAGCCTTTTCCCAACCATGTTGGGGTCGGCTTCCAGTCTAACCGGACGCAGCTGCGGACCAGTATTTTACATGAAGCGACTGCCTATCTGACCTCCACAACCCAGTTACTGGGTAATACGAAACCTCTTGGTAAAACTGGTTGTCAGACTTTCGGGCTTCTGACGACCTGTAACGACTGTCAAAGATCCACAAATCACAACGGGTTAATGTGCTTTTCGAGGCACGGAGGGGTCTTGGTATGTAAAGATGGTCACCCATCCACGACCAACCACGGCAAGCGTAGCCTAACCTATTCGATTGGACCGTGCGGCTGTTATTACTTAGCAACAAGCCCCAAAATAATGCCTACATACTATTTACCTTTTGTATTCTCTCAGTTCTATTCTTTAAAGTTAAAGTAAAGTAAGAAATAAATTAGAAAAGCAACTAGTTACCATCCTTTCATTATGTAAGAGTTTCCGCTGTTTTTTTGTAGGAGGGTTTGTAACTTTCCTTAGAAAAAGGAAAGTAAAAAATAACGGTAAAAATAAAAACTAAAAATAGGCACCATATTGTTTTTATTACGTAATAAACAAAATTGTCTTTTGATCTGTTAGCCTACATCATTCCACCGCTGGGCAAAAGCCTCTCCCATGACTTCCAGCTCTTTTGATCCAGGGTTAAAAGTAAGTTTTTATTATTGAATAGTCAAATACAACCTTCATATATTCAAAATAATTTTCACTTAAGAAGAATCTCTCATGTCTATGCATACATTCGTTTCAAACTTCACGGTAAAATAACCATACACATGTCTTCAATACGATAGTAACACAACGACTTCAGTCTCTTAGCAAATAATGCAATACAATTGGATTCAATGATGCGTGACACTATGCACTCGTCCCGAGATTTTCATAAAATTGTTGCCATTATGGAATTTACGTAGGAGTCCACTTAGGATGCCGATTTGAGAGAACATTATATAACATTTTTTCGCGATGTTTTCCTTCGAAGTAAATTAGGGACATATAAGATGAACTAAAAGACGAGCGACGAGCGATGAGCTGAAATTCGAAGACATGTGACATCTACTAACCCGTACTCGGCCTGCGTGGTAGATTACAGCTCACTCCCTGGAAGAGAGGAGGGCTCTGTTCTAGCAGTGGGAACATTATAGGCTGATTATGCAAGACGAACTAGGAAAGAAATCATCAGCATCATCATCATTGTCATCATTTCAGCCGAAGAACGTTCACTGCTGGACATAGCCCTCCCCAAGCATCTTAACCTCGGCCGGTGCTGTGCTTCTCGCATCCAGCGCATTCTTGTGGTATTCACAGTCATCGGTCCACTATATGGGAGGCCTACCAACGATACTTCTTCCGGTACGCGGTCGCTACTCTAGAACTCTTCGGCCTCATCGGCCATCTGTTCTCCGAGCAATGTTATTAATGTTTTAAATTTATTATATTTAATGTATGTAGATACTTTCTAAGGCGAGAAAATATCTATAATATAATACCGGTATGTCCGGAAGGGGGCGTTTGTATCCTACATCCATATTTCGCCAGTCATGACATTATAAGGTCCCATGTACAGACGCCAGCACATCAAGCTACTACAATCTGTCAAATTTCTTTATTAGATTTTCAACTTTATGCTAAAGCATTAAGGTTGAAGGTTGATTGGGAAAATTTGACAGTTTCGGGTAGCTTGACCTGCTGGCGTCTGTACCAAATAGGAAACGACTGTTTTTTTTTGCTTTAAATTATCTATGGGGCATAATTTAAGACTGCAGAGGGGCAATTCTCGTAATTTGAAGAACGTTCATAGTCTGATCTCAGTCTCAATCTATAAAAAATGTCTCCAAAATCCCTTTTGACAAGTTTTTGACATTGATTGTCGCTGAGATGGGATTGCGACTAGATTTTGATTTATCTAGTTTTGTAATTACGGGAATTGGCCTTCAGGTTGCTTCTGAGAAAACTCAACCCTGGCTCTTAAGAGCAACCGGTAAAATTTTGAAAAATTTTTGTCTGGACATCTTGGCAGTTTCAAACCCGTAGCATCAAACTCCACAAGCGAATCCATTATGCAATCACAATTCACAATGGCGTATGTAAATAAACCTCCTTCATCACATTCCAACTCATTCCAAAAACTTCGTTCTTTGACGAATTCTCGCCAATTTCAGGATGACACATGTTTTTCCTGATTATCCTTAGTAAGGCTGATACCACACTGGCGATTTGTGAGCGAGTTCAAAGCGAGGCGAGTGCGCAATGAGTTCGCAACGAACGCGCGCCGAACATGCCACGAAGACGCGGCGGGCGCTCGGGTCTTTGATACAACTGAAATGGCCACCCCATTTCAGTTTATCGGTGGGCTATTGAACGTGAGTGTACAAATGGCGTCCACGGCGCTTTTCGCCTCGAGCTCGCTGCGCGCCCGCCTCGCATTGGACTCGCTTGCAAATGGCCAGTACGATAAGGCCCTAATAGAACCCGGAAATGTGTAGATCAATTTACTTCACGGTCCTCTGTCAAAGGGATCCCTTGTGAACAGCACTTTGTGTCCGACGTGCCCTACTTTCTTCATTTCCGTTCAGATTTACTATTTTTGATCAACATGTGGTTGGAAAGGTGTGATTTGTTTTTCGATTGCGAGTATCTTTTATGCCGGCGTTGTTCACTACTGCGGGACCCTTCACTGTGGTAGTCCGACACGCAATTGGCTGCTTTTTATTTTGGATGATCTTTGCTGTTTTGTTAATTATATGGGTTTAAATATAGGACCGTAAAAATGATAAGACATAAAATAGCAGTCATAATTAAAACAAATAAACCGGCCAAGTGAGAGTCGGAATCGCACACGAACGGTTCAAATATGGAGTGTTAAATAATAACATCCCATCGTCAAATATAAATAACATTAAATATAAAAAAAAAAATACTTTTCTTGTATGGAGCCCAAGCCGTAATTAGCCTTTAGTTATTAACTTAGTTTTATTTTTATTATTAGTTGTTACAGCGGTCATAGTAGTACACACTCTATAAACTTCCAAGTGTCTACCTATTACTGTTCAAAAGATACAGCCCTGTGACAGACAAACGGACAGACAGACGGACGAACAACGGAGCTTTAGTAATAGGGTTCCGTCAGCACCATTTGGGTACAGAACCCTAAGAACGTCTAAAATTGCGTATGGTGTTCTGCAAGCAACACAGTTATTGAGGTCAAAAAGCTTTCAAAGTACGACAAAATAGCCATTTTGACGATTGAAATCATTCGTATATCAATCAGTAATTTAGCTAGTCACTGTAATAATAGCCGAGGGACTTTCACAATTTACATTCATTCGTTCATTAAAATTCCAAATATATTATGTAGAATTTGCAAGCTCACTGCCAAATCAATAACAGTACAAACAATGAAACTGCGGCATTAATAGAAACTCACGAATTGTTGTTTCTTGCTGAATGTTAAATTCAAGGTGAAAGGTCAGGTGTCTAGTAGGTACTCGCAACCGACGTACGTGGACGTCAATGTCAAAGTCAAATTATTTATTTCGAATAGGCATTTTTGAACGTCAAAATTTACAAAAAATAGAATTGATTGATTGATAGTCGACGTACGACCAGACTAGCTGCGCCCCGCGGTTTCACCAGCATAAGTTTCGATCCCGTGGGAATATCGGGATTAAAAGTATCTTATATGTTAGTCCTGGTTATAAGCCATCTACGTGCCAAATTTCATCCAAATCCGTTCATTAGTTGGAAAGAGTAACAAACATCCATCCATCCATCAATACAAACTTTCACGTTTATAGTTGTAGGATGTATGAACGTAAACGAGGCAAAATGAGTATTTTGAAGATCGTAGCAGGTGGCGTTCTGTAGTTTCTGCTTACCCCCATGGGAACAAGGCGTGAGTTTATGTATTAAATTCAAATTCTGCCTTAAATATGACTGTTATTTCTGTTTTAGCAATAAACCTTTTTATTGTAGGTCTTCGTAACAGCGAGCAATGATAAAAAGTATCCTTTTGTGCAATATTTTTGTGCATCAAGCATCAATAAAATGACAAAGATGTTCGTGGGCTAGTAAAGACACATTACTTATGGCGGATTCCTATAATTTACGAACCGTTATTGGTTAATATTATGAATCTTGTATCTTTACCAACAATGTAGCAAAGACCTCATAGCTTTGCATAGTATACCCTCCCATATGGAAGTAGCTATCACAGGCAAAATTGAGTTACGAATCTATTTATATGCCCAGTTTGGTAATAAAAAAATGCTACCATTTGTGACTGTTCCTAAAATTACCCTAGGCTGATAAAATTTTCGTTTTTCCTAATTATGTGGAAATTACAGGAAAAGGGGTAGGTCCCCCTTGCGGGGGAGAACAGTACCCCGCCTCCGTACTGTTCTGTAGGGCTCGGCTCCAGACTGGACACCCTTCCACCGATATAGATTAAATGAATTCCAAATATGAAGAAGTCCAGTGCCTTGTCTCATCAATAGAACAAGGAAAGGATTGAAGGAAATGTTAAATAAAACTTAGGAATTCATAGTTATGAACATAGATTGAATGTGGTTTTAGAAAGCTAGTAATAATAGAGGGATGCAAAGTATATCATTATTATTAAATTGTGAGTATCCCATACGCTAGCGTAACAGGTATTTGATCAGTCATTACTCACACGATACCTCACATCTACACTCGGAGTACTCAGGGCAACACTTCCATATAGTGACGCAAGCGGCTTTTCAGCGGCATTGTGTCGTCATCATGCTCTTTTGGAGACATGGTCCCTAGCAGTTCTTTCGAACTGATAAACGTGACGAAGCGGCTTTCCCTGCAGCAACCAAGCGACCGTCCTTGTCTAACTATGGAGCGGCTAGTTCCAGCGGCATTACGTCGTCATCATGCTCTTAAGGAGACATGGTCCCTATCAGTCCTTGGACTGGATATAAGATAGATGTGGTCACCCCAACCCCTGGAAGTTCACCCTTTACACAACAAGCATATCTGCAAGACACGTGTTCATGTCAGTCTGACCGAATTATTGGTCTGAGATAAAGAATTCAACATTCAAGAATTACTAGACAATAGAGTTGAGATTCGAAACTCGAAACTAATCATATAACAGAGTTTTGAATAATCTCTCTCTTAAGGCACTATTATTGGCCGGAGGCAAAGAACACAGCGTTCAAGAATTATAGTACTAGGATTTACTAGATAATAGAGCAGAGTAAAATATTAAGAATTATTAATTATTAGAGTCGTGGATCAACTCTCTTGAAGGTCTACAGACAGCCCCAAAGCTCCCACCCTTCACCAATTCCTAGTGTTTTGGGCTGGAGAGAAGAAGTGGCGCAACAAACTCTCCAGCAACACTTCTCTGTCTGATTAATTATAAGAACTTTAATAACCCTATCAGCCCGGGATAATTATTATAATGAAGGACTCACCCAATCACACCAACAAACACACACTCACACCACTTTAAATACTAGATTAGCCTAATCTGGGCTCCAGCCCAACTATATTTAACTTAATAACTCGTATTCGCTATTTCGCGACAGCCCACTCGGACATAGCCTCCTGATATTCCCTAAATCTCCTAACTTAACTAGCCTGGACTAGGAAGACCGTCTCCTCTCGTGGTTCTAAATCGAGTCTCCTCTCTTCGTCTCCCTTCCCTAACAATCACCACGTTCCCGCGCTCAGCGCTCGTATCCTTTTTTTTGTCGGAACAAATTCTGAATTGTTTCAAGGGTCCTTTCTCACGCCTCTGGACGCATTTTATCCTAAACAGATGTGTGGCTAGCATTGTACAAGGGTCTAAACGTTCTTAGAATTCATACAAAATATTGCATCTTTAGTGACGTTAAATATTGCTTTCTATTGATGACTGTCTATAACTGCCGGGCCTGTTTCCCATAAAATATAAATGAAATGGGTTTGTGAGGGTTTCAATGTTTTTTTACAATTTTAAAGAAACAAGATATTTTATTCTTTATTAGGGTGACGTGTCAAACTGTCAGGCCATAAAATTGAGATTTAATGCGTTTCTAAGAGGGCCCATATCATGGAAGAATGTTAAAATAAGAATTTAAAATAAAACATTTTGTTATTAAATAGGAACAAGTGACAGACAGTCACACATTGTTAAGCAAAACGATTCGTTTTTGTTTATAGGCAACCGAGCATTACAGGAAATGTTTTCAAGCAAATAGTTCATAATATCAACAATTAAGCTACAATCCCAGTGTTGAACAATACCATAATCTTATAACTAATTCTTGGCCAAAATAATAGACCAATACATGATTACTAAAAGTTATATTACAACCCCAGATGGCCGAAGATTGTGATCATAATCGTGATTGCGAGAATTACAGTAATTATTACATAGATCTATCATTATAAAGACATCGAACTCGACTCCTCGCCATCGTCGTTTCAGCTACCGTAGTGAAAGTATCAATTTCACGTCATATGTATCGAACAGTTAAAGCCGCGCACAGACAGCGTCAGTGACGAACCTTGCAGTGAGCATTGCGAAATTTGAAGATTATATAGAATACAAGATTATTATATTTTTATTGAAAACTTAGGTGAAGTAATGCAAGACATGAGCTATCATTCCACCCAATGCTACGGGTTAACACAGCAGCTCACCTTCAAACACAATTGCACCTAAGTTTACACTATGAGGTTTTTACAAGAGTTACCAAGCTGAAGTGGCAGAGGGCTGGCCATGTTTGTCAAAGGACCAATGGCCGGTTGAAACTAGTCCTAGAGAGGAGACCGCGCATCGGCAAGTGGCAACTTCATGGACCGACATCCTTAAAAAGGTGGCTGTAACAGACTGCATGAGAGAGACCCACGTCGTGAGACACACGTGGTAAACCGTCCGCTGTTTATTCCTCGTTCGGTCTGTACGTGTCTTTACCGCTAACGACTGATGATCATCACGAAGGTTTTTTATTTATTTTTCAGTACATTGCACTTTCGCGTTCAAGTAATTGTGTGTATCAACTGTTTTTGTCCGCGTTAGATGTCGTTTGTGTTTTGTTTTACATTTTCTTTCTTGATGGGATACGATTTACGCTTCGTCTATTGATTATGAATGGATTTTCAATCATTTGTTAGTGTATAAGTGTACCTAATGTTAAATAACAACTCAATTACTCAACTGTTTCTCATTCATTTTCGTCCAGTGCCTGAGATTTTCCTTTTATTTCTCCAACTTAAAATGTTTCTTAACAAATTTTTCTTATAATATATCTATTGCTTCAAGTGTATCATATCGAATATACAGGGTCTAAGGGATGACGCGCATGCTGTTACTATGGATTCAGTAGGTACATGATTCTGAAACCCGCTGCGTCGAAATTTTACGTCGGTTATTAAAAAATAAAATAGCTTTTCCATACATCTTGACCGCACTTTTCTATGAAACAACCGATTTTAGTTTTGATAGCCGACAGAAAATTTCTACGTTAAGGGTTCTAGACTCCGGGTCAGCGGCATTGTCCGAAAGGGTTACCGCTAACCCGGAACATAAAGGGCGAAGGAAGGAGTTCGTTTTTAAATAAACAGTCTGTCCTGTTTTTTTTTTTTAATCTCAAGATAACTCTAAGTATGATTTCCGCCTGCAACCTTGTCATAATTTCTACCCACAGTTTCCGCGTTAACATAAAAATTAAAGACCAATTGAACTTATCGATAATAGCACCATTAGGATATACTTATAGGATTACTCTCTATTACTCCTGCTCTTTACCCTTTATTGTCAACGATATACTTATCTACACAACGTCTGAATTTGGAGCACTTTGTCACGGAAACTGATCGTCAAGGTAAGTTATATTGCGGTCCCATCCTTTAGATAATGACTTAGGGAACATAGAACATATTAGTCAGAAGGTATTATTTCTGGTTATCAGAGCAAAATAGTAAAGTTATGTAATGCTTACAATATTTAAAGCGCGCTTTCAGGAAAAATGAAATGAGCTGGATGATGAATAGTCATAGTAATGAATGGAATGGAATCTGTATAGAAAGAAAGAAAGAAAATACATTTATTTAGGCATAGACTAAAAGACACATAATACACCAGATACATACATCAGATAGCAACAAATAAAAGTCAAATAGAAAGTGTAAAGTCCGATGTAAGAAAATATCAGGAAAGTGTGCCTCACCGCTGCACCAAACAGGTATATAGGGTATATAGTACGTAATTATGCAACATCCTTAGAGCAGAAGTGATCCAGTGGTAATGAACGGTACTTATTTCAAACCCAGACAGGCGCTTTACTTGATGTAAATAAATTCATCACCACAACGGTGAAGGAAAATATCGTGAGGAAACCGCCATGTCCTAGAATCAAAAATTCGAAGACATGTGACATCTACCAACTCGCACTGGACCCGTGTGGTGGATTACGACCCACTCCCTCTCACAGAGAGGAAGCCTGAGTCCCAGCAATGTGAACATAATATGTAGACTAATTGTGCTCAGAATTTAGGATGACACTTATTTATTTATTTATCACAAACACTACTAACATTACAGGGAATTCCTAATGCGTTGTGCGTTACTTAGCTCAAAGAATAGCGTTTTGTTACGGTCCAAAGCGTATTTAAAACAACTGGGGTCGTATTACAAAGTATAATTGACATGCCAGGAATCTAGGATTATGTATGCGCATCATTCCATCATTCATTTTAATACTTTTTCTTTCTTTCATTCTTCAGCCCTAACATTTTTAGTGTCGATGCAGTATCTACGTATTGTTTTTCTGTAGATACGTCTGTATTAGACGTCATCTCAGTGTTCACTTCCTCCCTAACCATATCATCTTTCACAAAGTCCATCCATCTTTTCTTTGATGTGTCTGTTTTCTTGTAGATAGATAAACTATTTTTATTAAGCCAGTGTTCCAAACCATGTTGTGTATAAAACTATTATAACATAACATGATCTATCCAGGTAAACAAAACACTACAGTAAAATACAAAACCACAACAGCTATTAACATCCAGCGTTTCAAGCGCTTTTATCTTTTGATGTAAAAATTAAAGCATTTTAACAGCCGCTGTAAAATATTATTGTTAGCTGTACAACTGAGTTGTGTGAAATGGTAACCATGAGTTATCTATGTTGAATTGGGTGAATGTTATGTTCTTTCATAATAATTTTAAAACAAGTGAATGTCGCCAAACAAATGAATGAGAAAAATGTAGCGAGGAAAGATCTGAGTATGAATTTAAGAGTTGGGAAAGACCATAGAAACAATGGATGGACTGTGAGATAAGATGGTATGGCTAGAAAGGGGGTGACTACCAAGATGGCGACTACCGAGATGGCGACTAACAGAGAAGTATGGAAGAAAAAGACATGTTGCTCCGGCCCCAAATAAAGCATTAGGGTAAGAAAATAATAATAATACAGTTTAATTCTCTCATAAAGGTACATTGTTACAGTAGTGTGTATATACAATTTTGCCTTATGCTAGAACCTTTGTGAGAGTTGGAGTCTGAACTAGGCTCGGGACCTGTATGACAGATCTCCAGGCTCACACCCTTTTGAACATTTATCATATTTAACGGCATCTAGATTCAGTTTATACATATCACTATTAGCTAACAATTTCGATTAGAGAGGTAAGTCTATAACAAAGGTGGTTATATTCGTGAAGTGTTATGTAAGGTGATGTTATTGTAGGATTGTGTGTGTAGTGTGTGAATTTGTGAGGGTGTTATGTGTGTATTATGTGCATGTAAGGTCAGTATAAGAGTTTGTGGTTATTAGCAAATATGAGTGGGAAGTACGTTCAAAATTATTTAATGGTTTGGATGACACTTTCTTTACTTTCATAGTCCATATCCAGCAGCAATTTAACCATTGAATACATATGTAAGATTGTATTAACTTTGTTGTATACATAAGGACCAAGGAAGTAAAAGAATCTTTGAGCTAGCTTTGAATGAACAGCAATGGACGAACACACTGTATGCTTTCGTCTCAAGGCTTCGGACTTTTTAGGGTTATAGGAATTGCGGGAGTGGACTGTTAATATTAAATTTAGAATGAACAATTTCCGGATAGAGAGGACCTTAGAATAGAATAGAATACTCTTTATTGTACACCATACAAATTATAGAACATAAAATTACCGGACCGGACCGGTCCAGACCTTACAGGTTTTATAAAGTTCTGTGGTAGGAAATTGATAAGGAAGGGACCAACCTACTTTAAGGGTCGCTCTTTGGGCACGTTCCATTTTTAACAAATGCGTTTTTGCTGCCCCATCCCAGACAACCGCACAGCGCACAGAATGATGATGAACAAGTGAAGGACTGTCGCGTGAATCGAATAAAAGTGACAGTGCAAGACCGCTGCACGTCTTTCTGTTAAAAATGTGGAAAATACTTTGTATAATTTAGTTTCAATTTGAGTAACGTACGTTACGTTAAGCCGTTGGTTCGTAAATCTGTGACAGTCAATAGTCAGAAGCCCAAAAGTCTGACAACTAGTTACCAAAGGGTTACCCAGTGACTGGATTGTGGAGGTCAGATAGGCAGTAACTTCATGTAAAATACTAGTATTCAGCTCCATCTAGATAGACTGGAAGCCCATCCCAGTTAGGAAAAGGCTAGACAGGCAGGCATTATGAAAATCTAAGTAGGTAGGTAGGTACGTAAATGTAGTTCTACTAATGTTCATGTTTTATAATACATAGTTCAACAAAGCGAATACTAGCGAGCGATCGATATCAATAATGAGAATTGAGCTCACCATTTTCTAACATACCAAATTAATAATTATGTTCTTTAAAATTATGAACTAGTAAATGTCGATACTAGCTACGCCCCGCGGTCTCACCCGCATAAGTTTCGACCCCGTAGGAATATCGGGATAAAAAGTATCCTATGTGTTAATCCTGGTTATAAACTATCTGTGTGCCAAATCTCATCGTAATCCGTTCCGTAGTTTTTGCGTGAAAGAATAACAAACATCCATCCATCCATCCATACAATCTTTCGCATTTATAATATTAGTAGGATAAATATCGATACTAGTAATCCACCATTTTCATACAAATAATGACATTGATCAACCACAAATTTGCTGTTGTTATTCGAAAACGTATTTCTGCTGCACCATTAAATCCGGGAATATTTTCATTTCTATTTAACAATTCAGGATAGTAGTAATAGACTGAATTTTCTATTGAAAGTGCTATCGGTTTGTAAGACCTTGCAACAGGCTTTGTGAATACTATAGAAGGTAGCTAAAAACGGAGCTTTAAGCCGACTAGGTTTGGTACAAAGTGGAGGTACCACGGACATAGTCTTCAAACCGTATAGAATCGATTGAGTATGGGTAGTATGGAAAATGAAACAGGTTTAAATCGGTGCTGTCGAAAATGCTTCCTATACATTCATAGTTTGTGTCCATGCCTTGCTGGCGGTTTTTATGCAATTTTATTGTGATTCTACATGTTTTGTTTATTTGTTGTTTTGCGTGTTTGTTTGTTTTGTTTTTATGGTTGTGTCCAAAACTTTGCCACTTCTACGGCATTGTCGGTGACAGCGCAGAGGTCACTTATATTTTGTACGTAGCTAACTTTAAATATAATGAGATAATTATGGACCCGGTTGGGCACAGCAAAATAGTAGGATAGATGCCAACTAGCCTGAATGTACCAATTTAAAACCAGAATGTAACATGACAACTATATTAAAGTTTAGTACATTTTTTTTATTTAGCCTTTACTGTCCTACTGCTCAGCAAAGGCCTCCCTCAAATCCTTCCAGGCATCCCTTTCTAGAGTCACCTCCATCCAACCCATGTGGTACGCATCTTCCTGGGCCGGCCTCAGTGTCGCCGTCCATAGTAGCATGTAACCATCAAATTACACATACATTTGTTTAGATGGTAAGCAAGCGAAAAATCTATAAAAAGTTCTACTTGTGTATATTTGTACAAACACTTGAACAGAAACACAAGAAATTGAATACTAGGGATGCCTAGTATTCAATTTCTTATTATTATTTTAAAGGGTTTTTTCAGACTCTTCTTAAAGTAGCAGAGCCTGACAAATCGCTCGTTCATTGATCTATGGCCTTACTATCAATAAATCTGACTACATATGTAACTACAGAAAAAAGGTTTCGTGACAAAGAGAACACAGAATTCTGACCAAGCCATTTCTCTTTAGCCAACCAAACGAACTTTTAAAGTAAGGATCGGAAACTGAAAAAGGTTTTCGACTTAGCTCCTGATCCTTTATAGGAGCGGAGTTCCTTTGTTCTATTTTGGTATTGAAAGTAGGATAAACTAGAGGTAAAAGTTGTATAAGTATTGAGATGTTTGCAGTTTTGATGTCACTTGCATTTGTTTGTCAAAGAATGGAGGAATAATTTATAAGTGTTGAATTATATTCATCATCAACATACTTAATATTATTCAGGAAACGACTACTAGCAAGTATGTCTTTGTAGATTATTTAAATGCACCCACGATACAGGAGAAATTCCTAGTGTGGGGCATTCATGATTAAACAAACGATAATTGAAACCCGTGTTAGTGGCAATGTGACTGAAAATCATGAAATGTCAATTCTGTATACAGGGTGGCAGGGACATCGACTCGCAACCTGTTATCATGGATTCAGTACATGATTCTGAACACCCCTGCATTGAAATTTATCGATGGCTATTAAAAAAAAAAATTGCTGTTCCATATATTTTGACCGCATAGGTATTGCAGTTTTCTATGAAACATTAGTTTTTTTTTTATAATCGACGAAACATTTTCAAGGGCATTTAGAATTTAATTTCAGGGTTTCAGTTTGCACGTTGATATTCCTGCCACCCATATAGAGTTTTTCTTTAACTAGGACTAATAAATACAAATAATTACGGCAAAAACGTTTTTTATGAAAAAAGAACTTTGAACGTTAATATAAGACAGTTGTCAGTCGATAGACAGTTTATTCCCAAGCCAATTTCCCCGTATCTTTTTTGGTTTCGCATTTCTCCAACCTATGCCAGCAAAAAAATCACTGCATACGAACACAAAGAGAAACAGCGTCAAGCCTAGACACTGACTTATTCACACATGAAGACAAACGATCAAAATACCATAAGCGATGACATGCCAAATTACCCGTGTTTAAATTCAGACAGCTGATAATAGACCCACCATGTCTACTGCAAATAGAGGTGCAGATAGCAGTAGTTGGACAAGAGGCTAATGACATACAACTGGTCATTACTTGAGTATACACCAAGAAGTCACGGTCGACCAAAACTATGTGTGACATAGTTTTGTCAACCGTGACTGCGCCGAATGGCGCCGTGAAGACCCGCCTACTGCCAGGGTCTAGTTTCTGCAATAAGAATTGTCGTTTGCTTATTAGAAAGTTTGTTTCTAGATACTCAATTCATGGGTATGGATAGTCATTTTAACAGAACATGCCAGCATGCCTGCTATCCGGAAAAGAACCGGAGTTACCGACATAACTTGCAAAGTAAGCAAGCTGAAGTGGCAGTGAGCTGGGCATGTTTGTCGAAGGACTAAGAGCCGGTGGAGCAGACGAATCCTGGAGTGGAGACCGCGTATCGGTAAGCGTAGTGTGAGACGCCTCCCAGCTAGAAGGACCAACGACTTCAAAGAGCAGCCTCCAGCGGTGGACTACGATAGGCTGAGTAGATTGTTGCCTGTCTTTGGCTGAAAACCTAGGTTGTATATACTACACTCCTCATTTCGCCAATTACTTTCAATTCCCATGTTCTCGGGCTCGAAAATTCAACAGACATTTAAGTAACCTCCATTACAATAAAGTACGCGCGGTGTTTTATACCCAGTCAGTGCAGCCACCATCTTGCTGACTGACGTATTTCCACCTCAGCATGAGCCTATTATTGTATAGTGCCAAATGATTCGAGAAACAGACCACCCGCACCCGCTCAGATGTGGATTATTCGATTCGATTTAATCATCCAATCAATGAATCCTTCGTTCGTCATCGCTTTATTGGCTCAAAAGTGAAGACTTGGTTTAAGATCATTGGAATCACCGGCTATGGTTTTTACTAGCATTACGTCAACAACAGCTGCGTATATCATTCGCTGAACATGGACCAGCGAGGTAATTGCGTAACACACTATCAGTAGCTATAACTTTCATTTTGACAGTTCAACAACATTCATTGCGTTATTTACATTATTGATCAGACAAATTCTTCGAACACGTGGAGCAATGGATTAGCAATATCCTTCAAAATGATTCAGATTGAGATTGATAGTGTGTTACGCAAGTAGGGTGCTTATTGTTATATAATTGGATATAACCAAAATCACGATTGAATGGTAGATTAGTAATGTAGTATAAACATTTTGCTGTTCTGTGGTTCGCCTTTTAACGTTAATATTTTTATATTACAAGTTCTAAATACTCGTTATTTTCTATCCAGAATTTATTAGCCACAATTAATCCGACTTGGCACGTTCGCAGCATCAAATTGTGAGTTTGTCAAGGGTCATTCGCTGACCGCCGCCACCGCCACGGGCGGGTGTAATGAATGGTTGGTGAAATGGCCAGAATTGAGTTACGTTCTTAATAGGTACGCTAATTGCGTTAGAGCCTTCCGCGGTTATGTCAGCCTGGTACATGATGTGCGCTTGACAAGGTCATCAGATATTAAATCATTGGATTTTGGTATATTTTTAATTTAGGTTGATATAGAATTGCCCCACCAAATTCCTTGATTTTTGTTTAGCTAAAAGTCATCATTCTCATTCTCCTGCCCTTATCCCAGTTTATTTGGGGTCGACGCAACATGTCCAGAACAACCGTTATAATATAGCATGGTTTCTTTTTAAACTCAACAAGATTTCTGATAACTGTTACTAGACTCATCATATTGCTAGATAAGTGCCTACACTTGGGAGTAAAAATTGGAACTAAATTTTAACATCAATTAAAAAATGGCTAATGATTATTGTAATCTGTTCTTTTTTACTCTAGAAAACAAGAAATGTTTCCAGCTTTTTCAAAATAAATAAAAACCGTACATTATTTTTCACCAATAAATCCACACAAAAGGACCTTTCACATTAGGCTGAAGCCTTCACCGGATGGCGTTGTGCCGTATTCGTACCACATTACACAAATGGGCTGACCGTGCACCATATGCCACGGGCAAACCACGCGACTGACCGTCAAGACACGAGATGCAGACTCGGCTGCACTACATTATCCACAATAGCTATGTCATCCTACTCCTACTTATATCCTACTATATCCTATCCTACTTCCTATCCCACTATAATATTATAATAATATTATATAGCATACTAATAATATTATAAACGTGAAAATTTGTATGGATGGATGGATGTTTATTACTCTTTTACGCAAAAACTCCTAAACGGATTTGGATGAAATTTAGCACATAGTTGGTTTGTAACCAGGATTAACACATAGGATACTTTTTATCCCGATATTCCCACGGGATCGAAACGTATGCGGGTGAAACCACGGGGCGCAGCTAGTTCATTCATATCTTTCACACGACATCTTTCTAACCACCTACTTATCACCGCATCTTAGCATTCCTCCATTACACCATGAACATTTATCTCAAAGTATGGCGAAAGCTGATGACAAAGCAATGGCGGTTTAATGTTGCGGATAATAATGCCGAGTTCTGTATACGTGAGCAATTATGAACAAACGCTGGATGGCGGAAAAATAGTTTTCCTATTATTGTTATGTGTGTTTGATGTGTTGTAAATACTTCTGTGGTTGTGCGAGTTAGGAGAGTTGCTTGTATTGTGGTGAAAAGTTTGTTAGTAAGGTTGGTACCACTGAATGTGGTTAGATACTCGTGGAGGATGATTTACTTCTTTGTTACACACTTTTGTTGTATTAAATACGCATAGTCAAGAATCCGTACAATAACAGCTGCACAGGTCGGTCGATCAGGTTAAGCTACGCTTGCCGTGGTTGGTCTGTGGATGAGTGACCATCTTTACTTACCAAGACCCCTCCGTGCCTCGGAAAGCACGTTAAGTCATTCGTGGATCATTGTCGTTACGGGTAGTCAGAAGGCCGAAAGTCTGACAATCAGTCTTGCCAAGGGGTATCGTATTACCCAGTAACTGGTTTGTGGAGGTCAGATAGGTAGTCGCTCCATGTAAAATACTGGTATTCAGCTGCATCCGGTTAGACTGGAAACCGACCCTAACATAGTTGGGAAAAGGCTATGCAGAGATTCCCTTCCACCTATAACCCATCAGCCTTCATAGCAACAGTGAATAGGCATATTCTGGGCACACTCGTTCCATCATAGACCTCATCCATCGTTTTCCATCAGGCGAGATTGAGTTCAAGAGCTGGCCCATTTTGCAATAAAAAAATAAAATGAAAAAGTCACTAGTTAAAGATAATCAATGGATTTGTCAATATATTTCAGTCCTATTTTAAAACAACAGTCTTAATTTTAATTTTTTGCGGCAAAAAATTCTATAAAAGTATGTTGCATTTATAAAACCTTGCAACAGCTCTTCGAAAAAATAAAACCACACAAAAAAAAAATTCAATTTCATAGGCCAGACAATAGAATAAAATAAATAAAGTCTGCGAAACTATCCATATTCTGTATTTGACGTATCATCGAACCATTGCAAAACAAAAGAAAAATGTTCTGGAAAATAAAAATAAACACGCGTGTCGCGTCGCTGTCACCCTAGACTGTCAAGGCAACGTTTATGACACGAAGCACGTGTCCATCGGTCACTCGGGATGTTCGAAACTTCGTAATTTCGACATTTTGATTGAAACCGGTTCAAATGAAAATACATTGAAAAATACGGATCGGGAGGGAAATTCGATCACCTACTGTTTTTACAAATATTTTTAGCTCGGTTTGGTAGCGCGTGTTATTGAATACCAACCGGTTTTTTCTGATGTCTGTGTTTATGAGCTACTACATAGTTATTTAGGTTATCAGTCGTGAAAGTCAAAGTCAAATTGTTTATTTAAATATCATCAACGAGCAAGTTTAAATGAAGATGAATGAATGATGATGATGAATGTTGATGAGGTTTAAAAAAAGGAAGACTTCAAATCTACCTAGTTGTCCCTTCGAAAAGCTGATTTCGTATAGTCTCAACTCCATAGTTACTCCTCAAAGGGTTAATTTTTCCAATGCCAAATAATTTTATCCGAAGAAAAAAATTTTGACAGTTCTTCCATGCAAAATCTATCAGATGTCAATTTTATTTCACGAATAAAAATTAACTGTCCATTGAAAAATCTGCCCTAAATAAAAAAAAATAAGTTCCTCTTATGTTTTAGTCTCTGGTATTAAAACTACCGTACCCACTTACCAAAGAATAGTTATTTTCATGATAGTTGGGATCCTAAATATTATGGCTTTAAGAATAGGGCGTCTATCATTAAAAAAAAGTACATACTTACTTGTCTATTACAAAAATAGTGCATGAGTAAGGCAGCGGATTTTGCCACTTTGTAACATAGAACTTCTATGTTACAGTAACGTAGAAGCAACGCGAAACTAACTCATAATATTTGTAAAGCTAATTGCATAATGTAGTATTTTTAACCGACTTCAAAATAAAAGGAGCAAGTTCTACGGTTTGCTAGGACCAGAAGCTTCAGTCCGAATTTTACTTATTAGGTACATTTCAACAACTGTGAAAGGTTCAACGAAAGCTGCTAAGTGCACGTGATCAAAAAAAAAAGGTTTAGAACTGTATACAGTTTGCAATAATCACAGCCATGACAATTTGAGCACTTACCAAATTACTTGCGTGTAAAGTACATACTTGTAGAGGGAGAGAGCCTCCCGTCCCAGCCGCCGCGGGAGACGCCCCGGGCGTCGGGAGTCCATTGGAGACTACCGGCCACCGTAGGCGCGGGCCTGCGGGCGGAGAGCAATGGGTAGCTCACCGCCCGATCAGGACCAGGCCCGTGCCGGACGGCGCGTAAGTGTTCCACGCGCGCCTCAAAGAGATGTCAGCATAATGAGGGGCCCCTCAGGGCCGAAGCCTGCCGGGGCAGCGGGATTGTCCGAAAGGGTTACCGCTACCCCGGAACATAAAGGGCGAAGGAAGGAACATGGGTGGGTTTTAGTCAGTAAGAGTCTGACACTCCCTTCCGCTCCACCCAGAGCGGGAGGAGTCATTTGATGATTTCCCATCCCAAAAAAAAAAAAAAAAAGTACATACTTGTATATTATAAAAAAAAAAATATTCGGTCTTGAAACCCAATAACGTAAAACCGTCTGAAACTAACTCAGAAACAAATCGCGTGATAACAAGATCATTGAAAGCGTCAAGATTATGATCGTTCACGCTAAATCTGTGCAGAAATTACCAGCAATGAGGGAAATTCCGATCTGTCTCACGTTACGGTAATTTTGTGCGAAAAGAAAAGTTACTATTTTATGTTGGGAATCGATGTAGTATCACATTTTTACTGATCTTTGAAGCCACGTGTCTTGTCACGCGCGTTAGTGCGTGCTAGGCCGGCAATGGATTCTTTATTTATCTATTAAGGTACACCAAGAGCTTCTATGTATCTTAAGTACTATAGATCATTATAGTCTCGGTCTTACACATTCGAGGTTTACCAGCAATCTCAGAAATGAGTGATCACACATAATTATAACAAAACTAAAGGCTAGAACTAACACTTACTTTCTTTAATTAAAAAACAATTGTAATAGATAGATAGGACATAACATAGCTTCAAGCCTGTATCCCTCACAGGGTAGACAAAAATGTCTACATGATCACATTAAATTAGCTAAACTCCGCAGACGTGATGGTATGGGTATCACAAAGTTTTGCAAACACCTTTATTTTATGTAACTTCTTTCTAAGCAAATAAACGATTATGATTGTGAAATTAATAGTTAAGCTTGAATAAAAGATCTACAAAAATAATAAAATCGCATTCAAAACGACACAAATTAACATTGAAAGACAACAAACACTACTAAAATATACCGCTCGACTTTCATACGATCACCCGGCATTCACTTTCACTGTTGGCTTCGTGATCGATGTTCACAGCTAACAGACTGGTATTCCGCGTCTTACCTACACTCATTATGTTACTAACGGAAGGAAGGAATGTTGGATCGTTCGGTAATGTTGTGCTAATTGATTTTGATAGGAAGACAGATTATGATCAAGTAGGTGTTTAAAAAAAGACCCTTAAATTGTAGAAATAAAAAACTAGAACAAAAAAAAAACCTCGATTACAACTAACAGAAGTCTAATCAGCTGTCATAAGTTTTGTTGTAAATATATAAAATGTGTGTATTGCCACCTATTTATGTAAGTACTAGCTGCGCCCCGCGGTTTCACCCGCGTAAGTTTCGATCCAAATAAAAACTCTATATGGTAATCCTGGCTATAAACCCTCTGTGTGCCAAATTTCATCCAAATCCGTTCAGTAGTTTTTAAAGAGGAACAAACATCCATCCGTCCATACAAACTTTCACGTGTATAATTAGTAGGATAAACTTCATAATAAAAGAACATCACCTGTCTTTCTGACACATAGCACGTTGGTTTATTATAGGTTATGGGCCCAGCACGCTTCCAGTGCGATTCAATCTCAGATTTGATGCCATCAGCTATTCTACAACCTAGACGAGTCGATGGACACCTCTTCTATTAAAATCCATCCAGCTGTTACGAGTGCTCTGTGTTATGTCAGAAGGCGTACAAATGTTTGTAAGCCAGCCAAGTCTCAATAATTAAATGAAATAAGCCTGGATAGTAAACAAACAATATTATAAACAATCACACATTTAATTTCATTCGAAGACATGATGTGACATCTATCAACCCGCACTGGGCCCGCGTGGTGAATTACAGCACACTAATATATTATTCAAAATTTCAAATTATTATTTTGTACAAGAATAGAATGGAAGGTGACCCGTCATTTCCCTGTATCTTGGGGGTCTAAATAGCCTCATTATCAGAGTGGGGTACATGGTGAATATTGCATGACACGAAAACACAAACTCAAATAAAAATACACATACTTGATTATACTTGACAATACTGTAGCTTCCTATTAGTGAAAGAACTTTCGAAATCGGTTTAGCAGTTCCGAAAATTACCCCCTGCATGCAAACTCACAAATTTTACCTTTTTATACTATTATTTAAAGCAATATAGATGGTCCTAAAATCGTGCCTAGTGGAAACCCATAGAGTTATATAGAGCAGTGGACGTTTCATGACGAAAATATTTATTTATTTATCACATGTTTCCTTTGACATTACAGAGATTTAATCCAATGCGACAAAGTAACTTAAATATACTTAACTATATAGTACCTTACATGCTACACAGTACGTGGCCGTTGTGAACTCACCCAGTGTACAGGTGAATATGTCTATGGCATCTGCCACCGTGTTGACAGTGCGCAGCGCACGAGTCAGCGGTGCGCGCTCAATTCAATAACAATGAATAGTCCTCCAGACCGAATTTTGGTCACGGCAGCCAATCTCATCAGAGACTAGCCATCTACGTGGGAGATAGTGTAGTGCGACACAGGTGCACTCACTCTCATATCTGAATGGGACGGCAGTCCGACACGACCGTAGAGAGATCAGGCGCAGGACCAACGGGTAAAGAACAGTGAATAATGACGTAATCAATAGTTTTAAACCTTACGATTTTACTTTCGAAGTACATAGTCATGGAATGACAAATAGATTCAACGGCACTTTGAAGGAAATAAATCAAAGTGTCGGTTCCAAGTCTAGGGCATACATTAATCAAATGGCTGGCTCATCGTCACGAATCATTTGATTGCTTGCCATAGTTATATAAGCTTTAGAAATAGATGGGTGTAGGAATTGCAAATTCATTCCTGACATGGGTGATAAAGTAGGTAAGTAATCCTTTTAGTCTTTACCATAATGTTAGAATGTAGAATAAAATTTGTAGCATTAGCACTCCCTACGAAAAAGTGTTTGTTAAGGACCATTTATATAATTTGGCGACAAACAGCATTGTCGTAATTTTGTTACAGTCCCGCAGCCGCGTCGAGAGAATGCGCTCCTAAAACCTTTTTTTTTTTTTTTCCGGATGGGAAATCGTCAAATGACCCCTCCCGCTCTGGGTGGAGCGGAAGGGAGTGTCAGACTCTTACTGACTAAAACCCACCCATGTTCCTTCCTTCGCCCTTTATGTTCCGGGGTAGCGGTAACCCTTTCGGACAATCCCGCTGACCCGGCAGACTTCGGCCCTGAGGGGCCCCTCGTTATGCTGACATCTCTTTGAGGCGCGCGTGGAACACTTACGCGCCGTCCGGCACGGGCCTGGTCCTGATCGGGCGGTGAGCTACCCATTGCTCTCCGCCCGCAGGCCTACGGTGGCCGGTAGTCGTCACTCGACTCCCGACGCCCGGGGCGTCTCCCGCGGCGGCTGGGACGGGAGGCTCTCTCCCTCATCCGTCCCGCCACCTCCTTCGCTAGCATGACTGCTTCGCAGAAGGAGGCGACTGCCTCCCACTCCCTCTCGCTCCGGACCATGGCTTGCACCAGGGCCGGGCGCGAGAGGCCGCCGGCTCCTAACACCTTAGTGCGACAATTCTAGTAACTAATAAATATCAAATTCGCAAAACACTCGTCGTTCATATAAACCTGACGAGTGTCAAGAACGCATTCTCTCGACTCTCGGACTGTAGAAAGATGAAGTGACTGGATCACGAGACATAACAATCTTTATCTCAAGTCTACAGCGGATTTATGGTTGAAGATACGAGAAACATCGAAAGAAAGAAAAAAGAGAAAATTGATTATTCTAATCAAGTAAAACACACATTATAAAATAAAAATATAAGATACATACGCCAGTAGGTCAAGCTACCCGAAACTGTCAAATTTTCCCAATCAACTTTGAACCTTAATGCTTTAGCGATAAAGTTGAAAATGTAATAAAGACATTTGACAGATTGTAGTAGCTTGATGTCAGGGCAGGCAGAGATGGCTATACGGGACGTATTATATAAGTCCATATCTTACCATACATATGTATACTCAAGCCTTCTTAGCCTACGACCCTTACATCTTTTCCTATGTGAAGTAATATAAAAATAAAACACGTTTAGTAGCTGTAACTTTACTTTACGGCACGGTTGGCGCAGTGGTTAAGCGATTGACTGCTGTGCTGCGTGTCGCGGGTTCGATTCCCGCACGGAACAAATATTTGTATGACCTACAAGTAGTTGTTCCGGGTCTGGCTGTTTGTCTATGTGAATTTAAATGTTTGTATACGCACCCACGATACAGGAGAAATTCCTAGTGTGGGACAACGCTTTTGTAAAAAAAAATATTCTTAAGGCGCTTTTGTGGAAGAGAAGTATTTTTTTATTTCACCCGCATAAATTTCGATCCCGTGGGAATATCGGGGTAAACATTATCCTATATGTTAATCTTGGTTATAAACCATCTGTGTGCCAAATTTCAGACAAATCCTTTCAGGAGTTTTTGCGTGAAAGAGTAACAAACATCCATCCATCCGTCCATAAAAACCTTCAGGGTTATAATATGTAATATAATATAATATAATACAATATAATATAATATAATATAATATAATATAATATAATATAATATAATATAATATAATATAATATAATATAATATAATATAATATAATATAATATAATATAATATAATATAATATAATATAATATAATATAATATAATATAATATAATATAATATAATATAATATAATATAATATAATATAATATAATATAATATAATATAATATAATACAATATAGTAGGGTTATTTGTTAATATAATGGTCACACCAACATCAACATTTACGTATGGCCGAAACGTAAGTAGACACTTTCTAGTTCCTAAGCTGATCATCAGCCTGTTTATTTATCAGCCTATTTGTCACGAAAAGAAACATGAAAGATAGTCATTTCCCATTAAACCATCGATTTAATCTCATCTGCAGTCGAGAACCACAAGTAACAAAAAGTCTGCGGTCACCGAAACTGCAAGTCATTGCGTATAAGCATCTCTAGACCAATCAAATGATCGTGTTCTCAATTACGTATGACCCTGACATTGGCCAGGTGGTTAATGAGTTCGAAAGTGAAATTGCAGTTAAAAGACTAGACGAAATGGGAAGCGCTGTGATTGGTCCGTTTATTGGAGCTGAAGATTTGATTCTGGCTAGGAATATTAGTATGTGAATATAGTTATATATATGTAGATACTATGTGTAATATATGTTATAGACCGAAAGTCTGCTTAGCCTTTTCCCAACTATGTTGGGGTCGGCTTCCAGTCTAACCGGATGCAGTTGAATATTACATAGACTGCGACTGCCTATCTGACCTCCACAACCCAGTTACTGGGTAATACGAAACCCCTTGGTAAGACTGGTTGTCAGATTATCGGCCTTCTGACGACCAGTAACGACTGTCAATGATCCAAGAATGACAGCAGGGACCAACGGCTTATGGTCACCCATTCACGGACCGACCGCGGCTAGCGTAGTATAACCGCCACAAGCCCCACTTCTCACTACTTCAGTTGAAGTGGCACCAGAGGCTAGTTTCAACTAAATATCGATTAATTCACGTGTGACGCCAAGACAAAGTGCGTCAAAATTAGTTTTCGTGCTAAATATACCAATGGGAACTATTTCGCTTTACCCCAAGTTAGTTCCAACTAGTTGCCAACGTAATGGCTTCCAAGATTATATTGTAACTGAGAAGGGTTGAACAAATAGCTCTAGGGCATTGTTGGAGAGTATTAAGAGTACATAGAACGCGAGCACTTACAAGATTCAGCGGGGTGCTGTATAGAAATAAAATAGGGTGGAATAGGCAAATGAATGTCTCTAGTTTACGATGATATGGGTATTTTTCCAAGTGTATTATCTATAATATAATTATATTTAACAACAATCAAATCACGCATTATTATTAACTTTTAACTATTTTGCGCCATTAATTATTACTGTTAACTAAACATTTTATATTGGGAAATATAAAATAAAATACTTTTTTCAACCCGTTCAACGCGGCAAGCTTCTGACAGAGTTGGCTCGTCCGTGCGTTACGGCCACTGTATGTATATCCCGTACCAGAGTTTCCTGATATGAGTTAAGGCCGGTATAAATATCGTTTTTATTGACCTGTTAATGTTTACTACCTTAATTAAACAAAAAAAAATTACATGGAATTAAAAGTGGGGTATAACTTAAGAAGTTAAATCTAGGTTGGTTTTTCTACACAAGTTTTGACAAACCAGCGGGGTAATTGCGCAACACACTATCAGTAGCAATGGGTTTCATTTTGACAGGTCAACAACATTCATTGCGTCATTTACGTTGTCGAATAGACACATTTTTCGAGCATATGAAGCAATGGATTAGCAATATCCTTCGAAATAGTTAAGATTGAGGTTGATAGTGTGTTACGCAATTAGGGTGCTGGTCAGATTACGCCCGGTGATCATCATTCTAAAAAACCGGCGTTAGTTGCAATTTAAGCCACGCGCCTAAATATCCTTGTACGGACGACAGCAGGTCAAGCTACCCGAAACTGTCAAATTTTCCCAATCAACCTTGAACCTTAATACTTTAGCGATAAAGTTGAAAATCTATTATAGAGATTTGACAGATTGTAGTAGCTTGATGTGCTGGAGTCTTTACAATTACATAATTATGCATTTTGATACCGTGCAGGAATGCTAGTGTGGCGCTCTATAGCTTGTTCATACTCTGTATCACGACCGCATTGGGTAGTTCGCTGCCTTTAGCTCTGACTTACCTCATTATGTTGCCTTCTTACCCCACGGTGAGGGCTGCCGGTAACGGTATTTGGTTCAGTAAAATATTTGCAAAAAGCAAATATTTTGCTCTGCCCTCCTTGTCTATAAGGGAATGGTTGAAGGAGCTGATTTTTCAAGAGAGTAGTATACCTATGTATACAGGTTGGTAGAGGGACATCGACGCGCAAACTGAAACCGTGAATTCAGCACACGATTCTAGATCCCCTAGCATAATACTTATTATATTTATCGTCGGTTGTAAAATCAAAATCTGCAATTACATAAAAAAGTGCAATAAATGTATAGAAAAGCAATTTTTTTTTAATACCTTTAGATTTTTTTTTGAGGATGCTCATTGATGTCCCTGCCACCCTGTTTTTTTTTATTTCAGTTTTAATCTCGGATTTTGTTCTGTGAGCCAATTTACTCAACAAGATTTTAAGAAGAGCTTTCAAATCATTATCATCTATTCTGGCTAACTAGATGCAGCTGAATACCGGTATTTTACATGGACCGACTGCCTATCTGACGCCCACAACCCAGTTATTGGGTAACACGGTACCCCCTTGGCAAGACTATAAATATATCCTGCGAAAGTAAACACCCTTGGCAGTAGGTAACAACGGTTGAAAACTTCAAATTATTTTACATTGCTATTCCTGCTATTTTTTTCGTAGCAATGGGGCTCTGAAATATAAATCTTGATGTTCCAATTAGTGTCCCTAAAATGAGCAAAAAATGTTGGCTGAATTTTAGCACCAACCACGTCAAAAATAATAAAAAGGGGCGACATCTGGCTGCGATAATTTTATTCTGGTTTTTTTCCTTGTTTAGTATGAACGTGAAGGTGAATTTTAATATTTTACATCTGAATAAATAAAAAATAAAAAAAATATAAATATTAAAATACTCTGAATAGCATACTCTGAAATTCAGAGTAGTGTGATGTGTGCGTTGTAACTATCCACAACGACAGGTCCTGTGACTCCTCATAATCAGCCTATAATGTTCCCACTGCTGGGACACAGGCCTCCTCTCGGTGAGAGAGAGTGAACCGTAATCTACCCCACGGCCCCAGCGTGGGTTGGTAGATGTCACATGAATTCGTATGCTTGGTTCTAGGACATGCCAGTTTCTTCACGATGTTTTACTTCACCATTTTGAGAGCAGTGGTGATGAAATAATTTACTCAAAGTAAAGCACCTGTCTGGGGGTTCGACCTAGGACCTTACAACTAGTAAGTCGCGGCCGTTATCACTGGGCCACCACCTATGACTCTTACATCCACCTAAATCCCGAGACCTCACGACTTCTTTGGTCTACCTTGTGGGGGGCAACCCATAATCCGTTTTTCTGTACGCGTCAGATCTTATCGTCCCCATCGGCCACCCGATCTGCTAGTATGCGCCCAGCCTAAGCTGCCACTTCAGTTTAGCAACTCTTTGAACTAATAATACTTAGGTACTTAAATTCACATCATGCCATAACATGGACACGGAAGTTTCGGGAGGTTCCTGCACATGATCAGGCGGGAGGAAACGCCCGGGTGTCACCATTGCCAGGATCGCCCAGAGGACACGGTGGAGCACACGGTGGAGGTCTGCCCCGCTTGGGCGGAGCACCGCCGTGTCCTCGTGGAGGCGATCGGCAGCGGCGGCGGCCTCTCGCGCCCGGACCTGGTGCAAGCCATGGTCCGGAGCGAGAGGGAGTGGGAGGCAGTCGCCTCCTTCTGCGAAGCAGTCATGCTAGCGAAGGAGGTGGCGGGACGGATGAGGGAGAGAGCCTCCCGTCCCAGCCGCCGCAGGAGACGCCCCGGGCGTCGGGAGTCGAGCGACGACTACCGGCCACCGTAGGCGCGGGCCTGCGGGCGGAGAGCAATGGGTAGCTCACCGCCCGATCAGGACCAGGCCCGTGCCGGACGGCGCGTAAGTGTTCCACGCGCGCCTCAAAGAGATGTCAGCATAACGAGGGGCCCCTCAGGGCCGAAGCCTGCCGGGGCAGCGGGATTGTCCGAAAGGGTTACCGCTACCCCGGAACATAAAGGGCGAAGGAAGGAACATGGGTGGGTTTTAGTCAGTAAGAGTCTGACACTCCCTTCCGCTCCACCCAGAGCGGGAGGAGTCATTTGATGATTTCCCATCCCAAAAAAAAAAAAAAAAAAAATGCCATAACATCACACCTGTTTTCCGTTAAGCAGGGATGTAGGTACGTGTATCTATATCCACATTTCGCCTGTAATTTTTACAGGTCTTACGTGCATTCAATACGTATTTATTTAAGTACTGCTCCAACTGAAATACATTAACAATTTCGCTCACTACCTCCGTATCGTTGTTCTAAGTGCTGCCTACAATTCCTGACGTGTGTAGAATAACCGAGGGCCTAGCACGAAAGCACGGATTAAATGTAACGTAAATTGTTTCGATTTTAAAATTGAAAGTACCTTTTATTTATATATACTTTATTGTACATCACAAAAATATATAACAAAAAATATTGATCGAACACTAAAAATATACAATGGGCGGCCATATCGCTTTCTGCGATCTCTTCCAGGTAGCCTTTTTTTTTACTCAGTCTTAAGACTTCATTCATTTGACGGCACGGTTGGCGCAGTGGTTAAGCGATTGACTGCTGCGCTGCGTGTCGCGGATTCGATTCCCGCATGTAACAAATATTTGTATGACTTACAAGTAGTTGTTCCGGGTCTGGCTGTTTATGTATGTGAATTTAAATGTTAGTAAACGCACCCACGATACAGGAGAAATTCCTAGTGAGGGGCAACGTTTTTTAAAAAAATCTAACTAACTAAACTAAACTATATCTATCCTCCTCCCCACCCTCCTTCTAATCTATCTTCTGCCTTGTTGGTCTAGTAGCTGCAGTGATCATGCTGAGCATAAGGTCCCGGTATCGATTCCCGGGTCGAGAAAAATCTTATTAAAAATTAAAATATTTTATTTCACATAAACCTACATGGGTACTTACGAAACGTCCAGAAGTTAGGTGCACGGTTCCAATTGGTCGTTTCCTATGGAAAATGGCTGGCAAGAAACTCCACTACACACTTCCATACTTTACACACCACACTCCATTGGTTTAATTCATTTGGAATTTCTCCGTAGTAGCCCGGAGTCCACATTCGTGCCCATCATTCATCATTTCATCATTTCAGCCGATAGACGTCCACTGCTGGACATAGGCCTCCCCCAAGTGTCGCCACATTGACCGGTCCCGTGCGACTCGCATCCAGCGGATTCCCGCAACCTTCACCAGGTCATCGGTCCACCTAGTGGGAGGCCTTCCAACGCAACGTCTTCCGGTTCGCGGTCGCCACTCCAGAACTTTTCGGCCCCATCGGCCATCCGTTCTGCGAGCAATGTGCCCTGCCCACTGCCACTTAAGTTTGGCAATTCTTCGGGCTACGTCGGTAACCTTGGTTCTCTTGCGGATGTCCTCATTTCTGATTCGATAACGCAAGGAAACTCCGAGCATAGCCCTCTCCATTGCCCTTTGAGTGACTTTAAGCCTTCTGATGAGGCCCATTGTGAGCGACCACGTTTCAGTCCCGTATGTGATCACTGGCAACACACACTGGTCATAGACTTTCGTCTTGAGACACTGTGGTAAGTTGGACGAGAAGATACCGCGCAGCCTCCCGAACGCCGCCCAGCCGAGTTGGATTCGACGATTGACCTCTTTCTCGAAGTTAGACCTACCTAACTGGACCGTTTGTCCCAGGTACACATAATCGTCTACAACTTCGAGTGTTGAGTCTCCGATCTTGATAGGAGTGGGTGTGACATGGGCATTCAGCATGATCTTGGTTTTGTCCATGTTCATTTTAAGACCCACTCTTCCGGAAGCTCTGCTGAGGTCATCGAGCATTATACTGAGGTCCTCCATGGTCTCAGCCATGACCACTATATCGTCGGCAAACCGAAGGTGAGTGATGTACTCGCCATTGACGTTGATGCCTAGCCCTCTCCAGTCCAGAACCTTGAAGACATCCTCTAGTGCAGCGGTGAACAGTTTCGGAGATATGACGTCTCCCTGTCTCACCCCTCGCTGCAGAAGGATAGGTTCGGAAGCTTGGTCCTGAAGTCGGACTGACATGGTGGCGTTTTTGTACAAACACTTCAACACCTCGATGTACCGATAGTCGATTTGGCACCGTTGGAGAGACTGCAGTACAGCCCAGGTCTCGATCGAATCGAAGGCTTTCTCGTAGTCCACAAACGCTAAACAGAGTGGCAGGTTATACTCTTCGGTCTTCTGTATAACTTGCCGCAGCGTATGTATGTGGTCCACGGTGCTAAAGCCTTTTCGGAAACCGGCTTGTTCGGGAGGCTGAAAATCGTCAAACCTGCGCGCGAGACGATTCGTGATGACTCTTGAAAACAACTTGTAGACATGGCTTAGAAGTGAGATGGGCCTATAATTCTTCAACCGGGCATTGTCGCCCTTCTTGAAGAAGAGTACCACCACACCCCTGCACCATGCCTGTGGCGTTTTCCCCTCGAGTATGACGGAATTAAACAGCTTCTGAAGGGCCTCAAGTACCGGTTTTCCACCCGCCTTCAGGAGTTCGGCCGTAATTCCGTCATCACCTGGTGCTTTGTTGTTCTTGAGCTGTTTCAGAGCCATCCTAATCTCGTACAGGCTGAAGTCCGGGATGTCTTCGGTATAGTGTCGGGTCAGTCTAGCTCTTGGGTCGTTTGCTAGATCTACAACGGGTTTACTGGTTGACGTGTACAACTCTCCATAGAAGCTCTCGATCTCCCTCAGAAGCTCTGGTTTGGCGGATAAGATCCTACCATCGTCGGTCTTCAGTTTCGTGAGCTGGCTCTGCCCAATAGCCAGATCTCTTGCAAATACCTTGGAGCCTTTGTTCCGCTCGATCGCGTCTTTGATACGCTCGGTATTAAAGCGGCGGAGGTCGCTCTTCAAGGATTTAGAGATCCGTCTATTGAGCTGCCGGTATTTCCACGCCTCGTCTGGAGACTGCAGGATCATCTCACGCCGCTCCTTCATGAGCTTGAGAGTGTGATCGGAGAGCCTCTTGTTCTGATCTGTACGACGTGTCTTAAAGAACTTAGACCCGGTCGTATGGACAGCTTCCACGAACCCATCGTTGTATTCGTCCACTGAGCTTCCTAGGCACTCGAAACGGTTCTGGAGTTCAAGCTGAAAGCTCTCGGGGTTATGGATCCGGATCTGTGCTGGACGGAGCGTAGACTTCATCAGTCGAGACCTTTCAAGCTTGATATTGATGTTCAATGTGCCTCTTACCATGCGGTGATCGCTCCCGGTTTTCAGCGTATTGATCACTGAGACATCATTGAATATTTGCTTCTTGGTTGACATGATGAAGTCAATCTCATTTTTAGTTGCACCATCGGGGCTCTGCCAGGTCCACTTCCTGTGCTCACGCTTTCTGAAGAAGGAGTTCATCATATAGAGGCCCTCCTTCTCCATAAAACTAGCCAGTTGGTGGCCCCGGTGATTTCGACGTCCAACTCCAAATTGCCCCACCTGCAGCTCATCCCCGTCTCGCTTGCCCAGTTTCGCGTTGAAGTCCCCCATGACCACGGTAAAGTGAGTTTTGAAACCATGCATGGCTTTAGAAATGTCCTCATACATGGTCTCCACTTCGTCGTCGGGGTGTGCCGAGGTCGGGGCGTAGACCTGTATGACCTTCAGCAAATATCTTGTTGATATTCTGAGTATAAGGTACGCTACCCTGGTCGACACACTCTCGATCTTCACCACGTTGTTCACAAGGGACTTGTGGACGATAAACCCAACACCACCCTGGGACTGCCGGTCACCCTCTCGGAAATAGAGCAGGCTGCCGGATTTCAGGATTACCGTGTCCTCCCCCTCTCTTCGGACTTCAGATAATCCTACAATACTCCATCGCAGCCTGCTCAACTCCTCTTCGAGTTCCGTTATCTTCTCGTCGGTCCGGAGCGTACGCGTGTTATATGTTGCCAGGTCCAGTCGTCGTTGGTATTGGCAGCCGGATCCCATCCGGAGATTCTTCGCACCCCTTGCCACGCCGTAACCTCGACCGCTGCCGTAGTCGAGGGTAGACGGGCTGCCGGGCACTAGGGGCCATTTCTGTAATGTGCTATCCATTGGGGGGGGTTGCCATAATCGCCACGCTTGGCAGGCGGGTTGGCGATCGCAGAATAGTTCTTACAAAAAGACAGAGAGCGCTGCTGCCCATTCTCTGGTAAGTCCCTTAGTCGCCTCTTACGACACCCACGGGAAGATATGGGATGGTGCTATTCTTTGTGTCCGACACCAAACGGACGTGTCCGACACCATTCGTGCCCGGTTGATGACAATTTTGGCTCGCCCCCAGTTACATGGGACTCAAAAATAACTGACAAGATGTAGGTATACTATAGAGTACTTCTAATGTACTTTTAATGTACTTCTGCCTAATTCTTCGGGAATTACAGCCGTGACTTTATGTGTGTTCATAATGATATATGGGTAATACTTATTGTGCTTATCGCAAAAAGAACAATGGCAGAATTTGGTCTGGACTTTTTTTTAGCGTCCATAGATTTCATATATATGAATCAAATTTAATAAATTTTCTACGATTTTTTCAATTATTCACTCCTTCTCGTAAAGGCCGGAGTTATTTTATGTTTTTAAAAGCATATCAAATCATGTTCGAATTAGGTACATTCGAAATGTAACCATTAAAATAGTGGTGTGAATACAAATAGTATGAATGCAATTTATCTGTATATCTGTAACCCTCAGTTTTAGTTTTTACGGGCCAAATGCATTTTTTTTTTATATACACGCCCAACTTTCGTAAACATACAATTGAGTATTACTCTACACCGAGGGTTAGAATTTATTTGGGTTTTTCTCATTTTATCCGTAAATACTCTTATCCTCACTTAGACTACACCATATTATCCACTTTTTTATGATTTATTTTCAATCTGCGATGTTTTATAGATAATTGTTGTTTGACGTTCATTCATAACCTAAAAATTCAAACACAGAAATCTTTTTTTTCCAGCTTTCCCAAATGAAAATAGTCTCATTTATAGATTCTGGAGCTAACGCGAAATGATTTAACATATTTTTCACTACGGGACGCTTCAATTTGATCCCAGACAATTTTTAGTATGGAGACCTGCCATTGTTCTTTAAACCAAAATGCTATAAAATAGTTGTATTTTCGATTCAGAATTCGTTCAAATTCACGTTACGTTTACGTCGCGTGTACATGCTAGGTACTTTACGTTTACGTCGCGTGTACGTGCTAGGTATTTTGAAGCTCCTAACCTAATTGCTATGTAAGACGCGACTAAGCTACAGCTCTTTGCTATTTAAGATGTCTGCTCATACGACTCAAGAGGGAATATAGTTTGTAAACTGATGAATTTACTAGAGATTACAAAATGTTGTCTGTGAATATTTAACTTGGGTGTGATTATGTCAAACAACCCTCTCTTAGGGCCTAGACAAAGCGACGTATAACGATGATGGAATAGTATATAAGTATGGGACTGACCAGTCTGTCTTAAGGTACAAAAAAGGTTATGACAATCCTATTGAAAGTTGTTGTAGAAATACTAAACGCTTTGAAAGCGATTGCCACAAGTCTAGGCCCTCTACTTATATTACAGTTATTAGGAATACACTAGAATGAAAGTGGAAGTTAAACCTTTCACGTTTTTAGTCTACAAGTTCGTTTTTGTACAGACGCCAGCACATGAAACTACTACAATCTGTCAAATTTCTTTAATAGATTTTCAACTTTATCGCTATAGCATTAAGGTTCAAGGTTGATTGGGAAAATTTGACAGTTTCGGGTAGCTTGACCTGCTGGCGTCTGTACATACTGACATACGTCTATCAAAAAGCCAAAAAACTACACTTTTTACTGTCATTCTGAAACACACAGACACAAAGACACATCAGAAATCCTCATCATGAGAAGTCTTATTATTAGCAACAGGGCCACCCATTGTATATTTTGTAGCGTTTGATGTATTTTTTTATGTTATATATATTTTTGTGGTGTACAATAAAGTAGATATATATATAAATAAATAAACATTATATTTTTTTTTACAAATTGCAACAACGACGCTGTTTTATCATGATTAAAAAAAAACATTCAAAGCACAATGATTGTCATCTCCAAATCTAAATTCCACAAAACTGTATATAATTTAAAACTACTAAACCATTTAAAAAAAAACCCTATTAACTCCACCTCAGAAGGTTTAACTACGCGAATAAACTACGGTACACGGTAACTACGATATAATCTAAGGAACAGGCAGACAAAGGTGAAAATCATGCAAATAGGGCCCGGGCATAAAAGGAGAACGGACGTTAATGTTTTCGGGCAAACCATATCAGATGGAGCACGGGTCCATGGAAAATATTCCCTCGAAATTGCTTGTCATGGTTTTATTTAAATAGGAAACATGAGTTTGGGTGGTAAAGTTTTCTATGGTTGCCAAAAAGCCTGGTGGAAATTTAGTACCTGTCACCAACTGACTATGACAACATAAAGGGGATTTTTGTTTTTTTTTTTAAACATAAATATATAATTTAATAGTATAGTCTGCTTTTATCTTAATTTAGGTGTATCTGCTTTCATTTCTGTTTACTTTTTCATCTAATTTTTTTTTTTTTGTTTCGCATAATGCAATCTATATTTTCTGTCTGCTTTATATAATACGGTTTCAGTTTCTTTTTTTTTTTTTTCCTCTTTATTTATTAGGGACTTGCAACCATTAATAGGTCATGTCAGCCCCATCATTTCCTTACGCAAGTTACTTACAAAATTTTCTTAGGACTATTAAATATAAATTTATAATTAAGCTTAGCTTTATTGCTTTATTTTTTTTTTTCATTACGAAAGAATTTGGCCTCGATCACGCCTGATGGAAAGCGATGAATGAGCATAAAATTATTATAGATCAAGCAGTCTAAAGGCCAGTGGTGGCCCAATAGCATCACTGCTCTCAAAACGGTGAAGGAAAACATCGTGAGGAAACCGGCATGTCCTAGAACCAACAATTCAAAGACATGTGACATCTACCAACCCGCACTGGGCCCGCGTGGTGGACTACGGCCCACTCCCCCTCACAGAGAGGAGGCCTGTGTCCCAGCAGTGGGAACATTATAGGCTGAGTATGTATGCTTAAAAGATGACTTTTAAATAAAATGTATATTCGTTAAATCACTGTATGTATGCTGTGACTAATCTCTAACAGATTTGATGTTTTTTATGACTTGAACACATTAAAAAATGTCTCAGTATTATTTAACTGGCATTAAGGATGTTGCTGGGCTGGCCATGATTGTCGAAGGACCGATGGCCGGTGGAGCAGATGAGTCCTGGAGTGGAGGCCTCGTATCGGCAAGCGTAGTGTGGGACGCCCCCCAGCTAGATGGACGGACGACCTAAAGAAGGTAGCTGGGACAGACTGGATGCGGAAGGCGGAGGACAGGGTATTGTGGCGCAGCCTGGGAGAGGTCTATATCCAGCAGTGGATTGCAATAGGCTGAGTTGATTGAAGGATGTTGCTGGGGCTTCCGCGCTTCTGTAGCGCTTTGCAGATGTTCGCGGAAGCCCGTGTTGACGATGTTCATGCCATAATGAGAAAAAGCGCGGCTTCAATTATGCTTAAGTTGCTCGGAGGCCCCAACAGCATCCTGAAGACATTGTTTGACAAGCTGGACAGCCCCATTATTAGGCACTGGGTGCAGAGGCACGTGCCAACATGTGTTGAGCGTCGTAGTTATTAGTGTTCGTTACATTAGTGTGTAAGTTTAACTAACATAGTTTTCAAGTCGTTCAAAGTCAAAGATTTATTTGCAGATAAATATGGTTACAAAAGTTTTACTTACCATGGTAGTATAATAGTAGCTTAACATATTCAATCATAACATAATGACATGTAAATTTTGTGCTATATGTACAATTATATCATTAAGATTTAAACTGAAGGAATTCTTTAATAGTATAGAAGTGAGTCTCAATTAGCCACCTGTGTAAAGCCCATCGGAAGCAGACCATTGGAAGTTCTTTAATTTGGTTCGGTGAATCTTGTTATAAATCTGAAAACACATAGGGTAACAACTTCGTCTATATAGTTCCGTTTTCGTTCTAGGAATGATCAATTTATTAGGATATCTAGTTTTGAACTTACATTTATCTCCCAGTTTTTCAAACATCTCAGGGTGAGATTTGGTATATTTACATATTTTCTCAATATAAATACCAGTTAATGTAAGTATTCTAAGTTCCTTGAACAGTGGTTTATAGGATGTGAGTGGGTCTACATTACAAATCGCACGTATACACCTCTTTTGTGCGACGAAAGCTCTTCCGAGATGCACCGAGTTCCCCCATACCAGTATATCATAACGCAGTATTGAACCAACATATGCATGATAAGCGTGTAGTGTGGCTTGTCTACTTGTTAGTTCGTTACTAATTCTTTATGGGTTGTGTGTATTTTTATATGTTATCCGCAATAAACGATATTATTATTATTAAATTGCAGCAGCACCTGCGGGATAATTGCGTAGCACACTAAATATACTAAAAGTGTTTTTTTCTTTATTTACAGGTAAGTTGAATTTGAAGATTCTTGGATGAAAATAAACACATCGTCGAAATTCCTGATACTGGTAACTAATATTGATCCTTAAAAATAATAAATAAATACCCTGAACCCTAATCTTACTATGAAGAAGAAGTAACTCATCTCTTCGAAATGAAATCGACCTGCGGGGTAATTGCATAACACGCTAACAGCAGCAATGGCTTTCATTTCGACAGTTCAACAACATTCATTGCGTTATTTACGTTGTTGAGCAGACAAATTTTTCGAACATATGAAGCAATAGATTAACAATATTCTTTAAAATTATTCAGATTCTGATTGATAGTATATTACGCTATTAGGGTGCTTGATTCATTGAATTCTTGCACGTTTATATTTCATAATATCCACCCTGTATTTATGAAGGCTTAGAAAAGGTATTAAAGGTATTTTTGTGGTGTACAATAAAGTATGGTGCTATAAAGATTGGCTTGGCTAAGGTCATGGCTAAGATGGGTGGGCATCATATTTATATTTTTTTAAATATTTCGTATAGATATAGGAAATTAACCTTAGCGTCAGAATAAAGAACTGCTTATTTTTGTTTGTCAACTTCGTGTGCATCGCCCACGCTCATTTGGTATGACTATATAAATATGGACTATATAAGTGCCCCAGATACTTGTATATAAATATCTTACACTAGTAGCGCTTCGCAGTTTCACCCCCATAAATTTCGATCCCGTGGTAATATCGGGATACAAAGTATCCTATGTGTTAATCCAGGCTATAAACAATATGTGTGTCAAATTTCATCCAAATCCTTATAGCCGTTTTTGCGTGATTGTGTAACAAACATACAAACTTTCACATTTACAATATTAGCAGGATTATTAATAGTAGGATGACATTCAACATTATCTCAGTTTTCTACGAAAAATAAATTGTCTCCCTTGTTGTTATAATCCGGGACAAGGCTAAAGGCCAAACGTTTACTAAGACATACAATGATTAGTTAGTAAGGCCCCAGAAACAGTGATAAAGTGCCCAAAGAGGCTCTTTTGAATAATTTATTAGGTTCAGAATTATGGTACATGATAGTTTGTTGTAATTTTGGCAATATAAAATTGGATTAGCAATAATATATTTGAATTGAAGTTTCATGAAAATTTTGACAGTACAACAACATTCTTTTTTTTTTTTTAAATCGTTATTATGTCATACAAATATTGTATGTTCCGTGCGGGAATCGAACCCGCGACACGCATCGCAGCAGTCAATCGCTTAACCACTGCGCCAACCGTGCTGTCAATTTATTGCGTTATTAACATTGTTGGGCAGACGAATTACTCAAACCAATGAAGAGAAATTTCATTCGAAATCCTTCAGATTGTGATTCAGAAAGTGTTGGGCAATTGAGGTGCTGGCCCGTTTCAAGTGATAGTTATTCAATTTAGTTATACTACATAAACTGGCTTGCAGTCCATTAGCTCTACGGACAGCTATTCAGAATATTGACCCTGAACGATAGTACTTTACGATTGTGCTCAATGGCGCTTAAATAATATTTACAGCGATACAAAATGGCTGACGTCTGGCTAGTTATTTATCGTTTTTTTTGGGTAAACTGCTGAACGCAAAAACACTGTTAGGTATATCCGTTTTATCTGTTTCTCCAATAGATTATTTTTATGACAAGTCTGTAATGTCCCACTTCAGGGCAAAGGCCTCCCTACTCTCCTTTCCCTCTGTCTAGGGCTATTAAGGACCAGTCCTTATCGGAGGGGTCCAAACTCTCCGCGTGGGCCTGCCGCGATCTCATTTGCCATTTAGAGGGACCCATTGGTCGTGAGTTTGGACATTTGGTCGCCTGACTTGGGGCCGAAAGGATTTTTTTGTGGAAGGAATAGTAGGTTTATGTCCTGAATAAATTATTTGTTTATTTGAGATATCTAAATCAGAGTGCCTAGTTAAGTGGTAATCGCTTCCAAAGTGTTTCACATTTCTGCAACGACTTTCAACAGGATTAACCACAATGAAATTTGCTTTTCGGTAGCTTATGTCAATTCAATACATTTTTGACTTTTCCATCATCGGTACTGCTGATAAAATGTAACTTTGTCCAAGCCCTCAGCCGATCAGAGGGGCAATTCCCGTATTTTTAAGAACGTGTGCATTCTATTCTCAGTCTTAATCTGTCGAAAATCCAATCAATATACCATACATATTAATATATTTTTGACAAGTTCTTGAGATTTATTGTCGCTGAGATGATATTGCGACTTGAATTTGAACGTTTTTACAAGAATTGGCCTTCAGCTGTTCTATAAAAATCTCAAAGTGCAAAAATTATATGAGGTGAGCTGTTAACAGTGTCAATCCCTAACATCCGGTCGATTCTGTGTAAATCTCACCGTGATATCTTGCGTGGAGTGAGCTGCCAGTGTCTTCCCGCTGACGCTAGGGATTGATCAAGCATCATTTGTCTGCCACAATCATAATCGAGATTTAAAATCTAGATTATGATTGTGGCAGACAGCTCACACGGCAGGTGGAATGACAGCTCACTTCACCTAAGTTTTCACGGTGAGAATTTTACAAAAAAGACCGGTTTAGGATCGGTGTCTTAAAACTCGTAAAGTTACATAATTAAGTTACATTACACGCTTTTCACCACCCTATAAAGAACCACAAAAAAAAACTCTTGAAGTACCTACTAAAAACAGCTGATGTTACTTAGCAAGTTCTTTTGTTATTTTTACAGCTGATGTTGCTTTGTTTTTTCCGATAAAAAGAACCAACCTACGAAGGGTATTGACCGTTAAATCTAAGTGCAAACGGTTCACATCACATTATTCCCTAGTCGGGGTAGCCATGAAATATGACAAGGATTTTACAATTTTTTTTTTTTAGATTTTCATTTTCTTAGGAATCTGCAAAGCAAAAAATGAATGTCTTAAGTTTGAAATGAGTATTATTTTTTTAAAGAAAATGACTATCGTTATATCGTTACATTCGTTTGAAAGTCACATCGGTAACTGAACAGTTGTATGGAAATTGGTTGTCATTGTATGGGCATGTGACACGAAGGAATGGGGAAATGTCGTGAGGAGAGTTTTAGGTATGAATATACATTACTATAAGAGTAGAGGAAGACCAAAGAAACGATGGATGGACTGTTTGAATGATGATATGATTAGAAAGGGGGTGACTAATAGATAAATATGGAAGAAAATGACATGTTGTGCCGACCCCAAATAAATTGGGATAAGGGCAGGATAACCATGATGATATCTTTACGGGCCGTCAAAAGCCCGAAAATCTGATAACCAGTCTTGCCAAGGGGTACTGCGTTACCCAGTAACTGTGTTGTCGCCCCATGTAAAATACTGATATTCCGCTTCAACCGATCAGACTGGAAACTGACCCTAACGTAGTTAGAAAGGTTATGTAGATGATGATGATGAATAACTTATTTCAAACCTTTTGAAACATCGTGTTTTACTGAAATAATTTATTTTTTGGACGAAAGTAATAATAAAGCAGATGTGCCTATTTAAATGTGCTTTGAATACTTATATTGATAATACAAACATTGTTTCAACAAATCGGAACATAAAAGGGTTTACATACCGATTTCATAATTTCAATTGAACTCTCCGTATGCTTTGAGTTGGATTTAACTGAAATATTTATTTTACGGTTTGGAAATGTTGTTCATTCATTTTATTAAAGTTAAATATTTATTTAAGATTTTAATTCATCGAAGGAGCGAGGCTTTCCCAACACAAGTATCATTTGATTACTTTCTGGGAAGCCCCGGCAACTTATTTGTAAAGATTTACTGAAATAAATACATTTTTATTTTTATTTTTTATTTTAATTCTGCCGATGAAATAAAACTGAATGTATAATATTTTATACTACCTACGTAGTATAAAATATTATACATTCAGTTTTATTTATTTTGGAATATTTATTTAACATTAATATAAAAATAAATACAATACAGTTGTTTTTACATTACATTAATATAAAAAAACAACTGTATTGTATTTATTTTTATATTAATGTTAAATAAATATTCCAAAATAAATAAAACTGAATGTATAATATTTTATACTACCTACGTCATCGGCAGAATTAAAATAAAAAATAAAAATAAAAATGTATTTATTTCAGTAAATCTTTACAAATAAGTTGCCGGGGCTTCCCAGAAAGTAATCAAATGATACTTGTGTTGGGAAAGCCTCGCTCCTTCGATGAATTAAAATCTTAAATAAATATTTAACTTTAATAAAATGAATGAACAACATTTCCAAACCGTAAAATAAATATTTCAGTTAAATCCAACTCAAAGCATACGGAGAGTTCAATTGAAATTATGAAATCGGTATGTAAACCCTTTTATGTTCCGATTTGTTGAAACAATGTTTGTATTATCAATATAAGTATTCAAAGCACATTTAAATAGGCACATCTGCTTTATTATTACTTTCGTCCAAAAAATAAATTATTTCAGTAAAACACGATGTTTCAAAAGGTTTGAAATAAGTTATTCATCATCATCATCTACATAACCTTTCTAACTACGTTAGGGTCAGTTTCCAGTCTGATCGGTTGAAGCGGAATATCAGTATTTTACATGGGGCGACAACACAGTTACTGGGTAACGCAGTACCCCTCGCAGTACCCCTTGATTCCCGATACCGGTGGGCTACTATTTTTATATATTTTTAAATGTTTTTATATTCTAATATTTAAAAATATAATTTATATAACATGTATTTATTGAAGTAAAGGAAAAATAAAAATATTTTTTACGCATGATTTCACGCACTTTTATACCTTAGGTTATTCTGCGCGGTTAAGCGCACCAGGAGAGGAGTTTACCAGGAGTGGTCATGGTATAAGTGGTTCAGCAGCTTCAAAATCATCTGAATTGAGCATATAGCAATTTGTCGTGGACGTGGTACGACAGCGGCTCGCCTGATATCATCTGTGTCATCAGAACTCAGCCTCCATGGTAATCAGCCAGTGTCACTCTTTTCCGACCTCTTTGGTGGTTCCAGTAACTTCGTACTTTGGTAATTCCAGTAAGTAAACTGCCATATACTGCACCATCAACTTTATTTTTTACCATTCTCTATTCATATCCTAGCAGAAAACAAAATGGTGGTTACCCTAACCGCCCACATACAATGAATAGTAAAAACGGTGTAAAAGAACAACGTATTTGCATAAAACTTGTTGCTGTAACAGAAACTGTAACACTGCTTTAATATTTATACAAACGTTACACAGTTTTTGCTCTGCAAAGAGGAATTTTATAAGTTTTGTTTTTAAACGTACACCTTAATTTTACACCTTTTCTCTTGGGCATCGTAGAGTAAAAAGATTTTATAAAATCGTATGAGAATATATTGTAGGAGATAGAGAACAGTTTCAGATAGGTACTCAAATCAAAATCTCGGATATGGGCTTCCCTATGTCTGTAAGCTCCCCCGTTGATGTCGTGGTCGTAAGCGCGACTGCTGAGCGGGGGTCCTGGGGGTCTACTCCGAAGTGGTATCGGCCGAATATTCGGCTGTTTCCTGCTACGTAGTTACTATTTGGTTCGGTCGGTCCCGGTACACTCCTACAGTCTTTCGAATATTGACTATGGTCCCGACCCAACTGAGGCGATCCGAACCTTTTGCGCATTTTTCAATAATATTCGGTTCAGCCATGTGTCGGTCCGATCCGATCATTCGCACTTTGCACTTTGTAGTAGACCCCCTGGGTTCGATTCCCGGGTCGGGCAAAGTGTTATTGAGTTTTTCCATTGGGAATTTCTTAGTAACAGCTCGGAGTTTGGAAGTTGGCGGTATCCGTGCCTCGGAAAGCACTTGAAGCCATTGGTCCTGCGCCTGATCTCTCTCCATTCGTGTCGGATTGCCGTCCCATCGGACTATGAGTGTGAGGAAAGAGGGAGTGCACCTGGTGTGCGTACACACTTGTGCACTATAATACCTCCCGCGCCGAAGGCTAGTCTCCTTTGAAATTGGCCGCCGTGGCTGAAATACGGTCTCAAGAAAAAATATCGCGGCAGGATTTTATCGCGCACTAGATTTTCAACTCACGGTGTTAGGCTGAGGGTTGAGAATCCAACAGAGTGCAACCTAGCGCCACGAATAAACAAACTGTTGGATTTTCAACTCTCGGCGCTAAGCAGTGCGTTGAAAATCCAGTGCGCGAAAAATAATCGCGGTGGGAAAATATCTATGTGAACCTGGGCTTTTACAGACAGACAGACAGCTCTGACTGATATGGCGGTGATCATCGCGCTTTCAAACTGAGGGGCAGTTCTCGTAATTTTAAGAACGTTCACAGTCTGATCTCAGTCGCAATCTGTCAAAAATACCTGTAATTTCCCTACATTTTTGACTAGGTTTTGACTTTTTTTTGTCGCCGAGATGAGACTGCGACTTAATTTTGAACGTTTTTAATTACGAGAAATGGCCTACTGGTGTTTTCAGTTTGTTGATAATCTGAATTTATTGTACATAAGTTAAAACATAAAATATGAGTCACGTCTTTTTTCCCCGAAGGAATAATTAGTCTAGCTTTTATCCTAGTAAACAAGTTAATCAACAAAAACTATTCACAAAGATAATAAACACTGAAATAACTCATATAATCAGCTAACACAACTGTCCTTTACCTACCACATTTAATCGATCCACTCCCTCAGTCAAATGCCTCCCTACACGGTCGTAACGCGGATTTAGTGTGCCAAGTCACAGTGTAACTACTTACAGTGGTTCATCGCCCATACATTTAACACATTACATACAGTCGAACACGCTATTTGGAATAGATACAGCCAGCTTACTTGCAACAAATTTAAAATAATATAGTGATTTGTGAGTGTGCTCATCAGTAAATTCTCTGAAAAATAAAACATTTTAAAGAATAACGGTGGAGTTTCTTGCATATTAAGTAAACACACACACACACACACACACACACACAAACACACACACACACATTAAGTATAAGGATTTCACTAACACAGTGGATCTTACGTTGTCCGAAATAAAGAATTTATTATTATTTTTTATTATTATATTCCTCTCCATACGAAACTTGCTTTTGAAAGGGGCGACTAGAATCAATTATATTTTCTTTTTTGTAAATTTTGACGCTCAAAAGTGATTTGTCAATCATTTGACTTTGAATACTGAAATATGCCATAAGTTTAAAATGTTATTACGCACACAATAAAATTAATATTGACTTTGTTATAGAAATATGAATATAAATACCTATATACAAAGTACTTGTTCAGCAGTCCATTATACTTACTATTGTCACGAACTGCAGTACGTCGGCTTGGGACATTAGCTCCGCCCACTTACCCCGACCCTCCGCACGTTTGCTCTGCAAAAACGCTCCCGTTGAACCACTGTAAGCAGTTACACTGTGGCCTAGTAAGCTAAGATGGGCACACGAATGGGCACTATGTGTTAGGAGACATAACAACGATATCACCACAAATTGCTTTGAAGATTTGGTCGTGGTTGTGTTAGTTACAGGCATAACGTGGCTTGTGGAATTAACAGGCTATCTATATGGGTGGCTAGAGGTTTGGCAATAGCACCTTATCGTCATAGCAATACATTGTAATTGCATACCATTAATCATTTCAACATCCTCCTGCTCTTATCCCATTTTTTTGGGCTTAGCGCAACATGTCTTTTTCTTCCATATTTCTCTATTAGTCGTCATAATAGAATAGAATACAATAGAATAATTTAATTCAGATAATGTCGATGATAATTTGTTGTGTAATTGTTTACTTTTGTTGGTATTGAGAGTTTTGTTTTTTTTTTTACTGGACCATACCTGGAAATCTTTTGGTTTACGGTTAAGTAGTTTCCGAGCATTCATTTTTGTTCAATAGTACTTAGTTTGCTGTACTGAATGCGATAATAACGGCTATGTAATGGGTATTGTCCCACCCTGTATTAGGAACACGATTCTACACTGTTTTCTTTCAATTATGAAGATCATTACTCTGTGGCTATGATAGAATAGAATAATCTTTATGATTCTCAATGTCACTCTCTTGTCCCGTTTCATCTTACGCAATGTGTGTGGAGGCTGGCAACATGTGATAACTGACATCAAACTATATATTGCCTAAAATAACAGAGGATAAGAGGGGCACGTAAGTAAATAATAACTTATTAAAGCGCCTTTGTACCTAGAGGTATCGCAACAAAAGGTTTTTTATTTTTTAAGTTATACTTCCCAGGTGGTCACATTGTCACCAGTTCAGGATCTGGTGTTGGGATCCTGGAGAAATCGAGGGATTTGTTCAATTATATTATTATAGGCACACCTATAGCAATTTGGATATTTTTTACTCCACTAAAAAGTGAAATAAAAACTTTTTTACAAAAAAAGAAAACACCGACTTCCAAAAAACCACTAAAACGTGAAAAATACTTTAATTTTGAAAGTCGGTAGCAAAAACCTCAAGAACAAAACCAAAGACACCGATTTCCGAAATTAAAGTTATATACATACATCCTGATTGTGTATCATACGATTGATAAGGTATAGGAAAAATTTCCCGTCTTAAAAAAGATTAAGTATAAGCTCCTTCTAGACGGAGATAGTAATTACTATCAATAAATCAGCCCTCTGCTGCAGGCAGTGAGATGAATTAGGCAATTAGACGTAATTCATCTCACAGCTTGCAGCAGAGACCTTTTCCCCTAGCAAAAACATGCACAAAATCTGGCTTAATTATAAGAAGACTTCCTTCCCCACATTCTACAAGATACAAGCCGACGTTAATGTCTTGGCTCAAACTCCGTCCCTTAATGTTTGGGTGTGTTACCACAGAATAGATAGTACACAGTAAGCCGGCTTCGCGCAACGAGCGGAAACACACGCACAAATAGACAAGCTTGACTTACAGCAAGTACAAGCGCACTCGCAACTGTCATTTGTTTGAGGTGGTTTTGGGGTCACAAAGAGGGACGCGTGGCCAAATGATAACGGCCGCACGGGATATCGAAGGTTCAGCAACACTTGCCGTGGTCAGATTGTGGATGGGTGATCATCCTTTACAAATCAAGAACCATCAAGAGTCATTCATAGATCTTTAACAGTCGTTACGAGTAACCAGAAGCCCAAAAGTCGGACCACCAGTATTACAAAGGGGTATCGTGCTACCCAGTAACTGGGTTATGGGGGTCAGATAAGCAGTCGCTCCATATAAGAATGAAGAAAGAAAGAAAGAAAATACATTTATTTGGCACAGACTAAAAGACACAATACACCAGATAAAAACAAACATAAAATGCAAAAATAATATAAAATACTGATATTCAGCTGCATCAGGTTAGACTGGAAGCCAACCCCAACATGGTTGGGAAAAGGCTAGGCAGATTGGCTGGTTTAAGCATCTATATATCTGTGCGCCTGTTTTTACTCATAGTTTTGGGCCGGCCTTCTGTTCCTATATTGTGCTGTATCACGTGTAACGGGGCTGCCAACATTTGATATAATGTTGGTTGTCTCGACGCCGCACTGTATGACAACGCCAAGTTATACGAAGACATGTTTGTTATGTAATAAGTAAATAGCAAGGGTTTATAATGGAAGATAAATTGAAATTTACTTGAGTGTAGTGCGACTGTTGAGTTTGTGTGCAGTTAAATTCCTGGGTGAGTCAACATGTTCTGGGGTTTTTTTTTATTAGATATCTACTTCGATGGTCTAGTGGTTGCAAGCGCTACTGCACTGCGCACAAGGTTCTGGGTTCTATCCTCTGGTTGAATAAAGTGTTATTGGGTTTTTCCATCAGGAATGTCTCAGCAGCAGCCCAGAGTCTGGATTCGTGCTTGGTTGATGGCAATAGGCTCCCCCCTTTTACATGGGACTTGGCGTAATGTGGGTGTACTATTAGTACACCTCTGCCCAACCCTTCGGGGAAAAAGGGTGTAATTTGAGTTATACCCTATCCAACAATATCCAGTAATTGTAGCAGCCCAGTCTAAATTTCGGCACTTATTATGTAAAAAGGGTCGCTCCCTTAAATGGAATTTAAAACCTACCTAACTAGGCCATCCACGATGGGTCATCTTTACCCACTAATTTATCATCATCATTCAGCGGAAAAACGTCCACTGCCGGACATAGGCCGCCCCCAAGCATCGCCACTTCGACCGGTTTTATGCTTCTCGCATCCAGCGGATTCTTTCGGCCTTAACCAGAAGGCCAATTCTCGTAATTTAAAACGTTCAAAATCTAGTCGCAGTCTCATCTCGGCGACCAACAAATGTCAAAAACTTGTCAAAATATAGGGAAATTAGAAGTATTTTTTGACAGATTGAGACTGAGATCAGACTGTGAACGTTCTTAAAATTACGAGAATAGCAGGTCATCGGTTGCCTACTAATTAGACGAAAACCATCGTATTATTGCAGTGCAGGTGTGGCCCAATGGTAACGGCTGCGACTTACCGGTTGTAGGTCGGTTCGAACCCAGTCAGGCGCCTAAATTTGTGTAAATTATTTCATCACCACTGCTCTCAAAACGTTGAAGGAAAACATCGTGAGGAAACTGGCATGTCCTAGAACCAAAAATTCGAAGACATGTAACATCCACTAACCCGCACTGGGCCCGCGTAGTGGATTACGGTCCACTCCCTCCCACCGAGAGGAGGCCTGTGTCTCAGCAGTGGGAACATTACAGGCTGATTATGTATGTTATTTAATCGTATTGCTATGTTATCAAGCATAATTGGACAGGCCTGCATGCAGAGAATGCTTTGCAATTCAGCTATGTGCTATCAAACGTTATCAGACTCGAATTTTGGTCTAAAATGCCAACCAATCACTGAATAATACCTATTTGGGAATGCTTCTACAGTTGCACACGAATACGGTAAAACGGTTGTATTTAGTCCGCGAGTTTCTAAATAGGCTTTATCCTGAAATACGCTATTAATTTATCAGGCAGATTTAAAGCATAGGGACATAAACTCACGCCATCTTCTCATAGGGGTAGGTAGAAACTAGAGTACGCCTCCTGCTACGATACTGACTAAAACCCACCCATGTTCCTTCCTTCGCCCTTTATGTCCCGGGGTAGCGGTAACCCTTTCGGACAATCCCGCTGACCCGGCAGGCTTCGGCCCTAAGGGGCCCCTCGAATTATGCTGACATCTCTTTGAGGCGCGCGTGGAACACTTACGCGCCGTCCGGCACGGGCCTGGTCCTGATCGGGCGGTGAGCTACCCATTGCTCTCCGCCCGCAGGCCATTACATATTCCTTTTGCTTCGTTTATGTTCATACATCAGAAGACCAATTCCCGTAATTAAAAACATTCAAAATCTAGTCACAATCTCATCTCAGCGACAATCAATGTCAAAAACTTGTCAAAAATTCAGGGAAATTAGAGGTATTTTTGACAGATCAAGACTGTGAACGTTCTTAAAATTACGGGAAGTACCCGGAGTACTACGCATTTGACCTTTCTGAAGAACAAGATCAGTATGTCCTTAAACCTAATAGGTACTTACTTTTTAGGAGTTATTTACAAATCATTCTCATCGGATAAATTATTTTCAGTCTCATATAGTGCTATTCTGTAAAGTGTAAAGTTTCATTTGAACCTTTCCAAACCGATTCATTCATACTTAACCTCGGTTGAACTAGATTAGGATCCGTAGCGAAAATAACTAGAAAAGAAAATTGGAGTAGTCGGGAACAAAGTGAAGTAACCATATTTTTAAGTTTGAGATTTATTTTCATGGAGGTGACAGAATTAATATACCGAGACCCCTCCGTACTTCTGAAAGCACATTAAGCCGTTGGTCTCGGCTGTCATTCGTAGATCTTCGACAGTCGATACAGGTAGTCATAAGCTTAAAAGTCTCACAACCAGTCTTACCAAGGGGTTTCGTATTACCCAGTAACTGGGTTGTGGAGGTCAGATAGGCAGTCGCTCCATGTAAATGTTGTCAGACTTTCGGGCTTCTGACGACCCGTAACGACTATCAAAGATCCACGAATGACAGCCGGGACCAACGGCTTAACGTGCTTTCCAAGTCACGGAGGGGCCTTGGTATGTAAAGATAGTCACCCATCCACGGACCAGCCGCGGCAAGCGTAGCTTAACCTGATCGATCGACCCGTGCGGCTGTTATTACTTAGCCAAGAGCCAAAACAAAACGACTATAAACTGACATATATTTCAATACCTCTTAATAATACTTTAACAGTGTCTTCAACTTAGCCGACTAATTTATATCATCAAATATTTATTTACTTCATTATCTAAGTCACCCTCCTAATGGCAATATTTAAGTGCCTCAACGAGAGCTTATAAGGCCAAGATTACACTTAACTAATTCCTGACCTGTCGTCCAACAAACTAAGTAACGCGTGACTTTCGCTCCGTAAATACTTTTTTTGATATACCCAAAAGTTTTCTTCTTTGTGTGTATTACGGGCTTATTATTTAAGAAGTTCGTAAAGCTCTTGCTTATTAAATGTTGAGGATTGAAAGACCAAGTTTTTAAGGACCTGTCGGATTCTGTAATAATCTCCCTGTGAAAACTTAGTTGAAGTGAGCTATATTAATTTTAAGTGCAGCCGATCGATTCTGTAAAAATCTCACCCTGAAAATTTAGGTGACGTGACAGCGAGCAATAGACAAAAGTGTCAACATTTTTATGCATGAGTACGTGTCTTTTGACTAGGTATGTGTATCTTATGTCTTTTTCGTTTTTTTTTAAATTTATTATTATTATTTTTTTTACTTGTACTTGTGCGTTTTGTTTGTGCAGAATAAAATATTTTTCTTTCTTTCTTTCTTTTTCTTTCTTAGAGTGACCTGTCAATAGTGTCAATCCCTGGCATTAGTTGGAATGACAGCTCACTCCACGCTCACTTCACCCAAGTTTTCACGGTGAGATGGTTACAGAATCGCAATGCAGGTTTCCTTACGATTTTTTTCCTTCACCGATGTCAGTAACGTCCAGGATAAACAAAGAAAATAAGTTCATATGATTGGAAAAGTCACATTGGTAATTGCCCGGATTTTAACCCATAACCTCGTGCATGAGAGGCGAGGCCTTAACCACTGGGTCATCACGACATATTATTATACATATATACTACATTATTAAGAAAAATAAAATTTAATTGAAAACACGCACTAAGCACGTGATCAATTGGATATTCCTATCGTACTCGTATAAGAAAACCGCACTGAGTCACTTAAGTCGTGCTAGGGTTCAGTACTCAAAAGGTGCCAACGGGACCCTATTACTAAGGCTCCACTGTCCGTCCGTCCGTTCGTCTGTCACAGGGCTATATCTTCTAAACCGTAATAGGCAGATACCTAAAATGTTCACAAAGTGTGTACATAGGTTATACTTCATTTTATTTTTTTTATTTTTTTGTTCTGTCGACCAAGTAGTACCTACTTACCCATACAAGAACCATGTTTTTTTAATATATTTTTTTTTGGTAATGGTACGGAACCCGTACTTCTTTCGAGGCCGCTTTTTTCTGTCTACAAAGGTAAAATCTAGGTAGACTGAAAGCCGACCCCAATGCGGATGATAATACGGAATCATCAATGATGTATTAAAAGAACATCATTGTTCAACGATTACGTTCCCTCTAAAGAAACACACATTGTTATCGTGGGACAGTTCTATGTACTTTCTAATGAAACTCCTCTATTATGATGTGATGTAAGTTTTTGTAATGTTATTGCTATTACATTTGTGACAATAAAAGGTAATAAGATTTTTTTAGAAGAAATTGTATGGTTTTGTGTTAATTAAAGTTAAAAACAAACGCAAATTACAGGCACTTCAGACTTTTCAGTAGTGTATATGAGGAGGCAACGTTCACCTGCTTCTGGTATTGCAGATGTTATAGCAAAGCATATTATTATATAGCATAGACAATGGTGACCAATTTCCAAAAGGTGAGCCGTCTGTTTGGTTGCCATAAACTAAAAAATTAAAAAAAAAAACTAATACCTGTCTACTCATTTTCATCATTCTATTAATTAACAAATAAAAACAATCACTTCGCAAAGGGGCAAAGGTGATGCATTTCTCGATTTAAACTCAAATGGATCATGCGAATTAGGTGTATAATAAAATTTTTCATTGAAATTTCACTTATTATTTTGCGACTCCGTTCAACATCAAAACCAGTTGCCTAAATGAAATCGTCATAAATAAACATCAATAATTATAAAAGCGCTAACACATACGTAAACATCATCATCATCTGCCGAGCCTTTTCCCAACTGTGTTGGGGTCGCCTTCCAGTCTAACCGGATGCAGCTGAATACCAGTATTTTACATGGAGCGACTGCCTATCTGACCTCCACAACCCAGTTACTGGGTAATACGATACGCCTTGGTAAGACTGATTGTCAGACTTTCGGGCTACTGATGACCCCTACCGACTGTCAAAGATCCACGAATGACAGCCGGGACCAACGGCTTAACGTGCTTTCCGAGGCACGGAGAAAAAAAATTAAACACACACACGTAAACCAAACATTTGACTTAAATAGTAAATGGCTGCTCGTTTACCTTTCCATTTCATTGGCAGTAAACAAAAAAAACCGGTCAAGTGCGAGTTGGACTCGCGCACCGAGGGTTCCGTACAAATTTTAGGTAAGTTAATAAAAATTTCCGGTTTTCGGATTTGTTCCTTTACTTGTGCTTGCTTCTTGCCAAATTTCATGATTCTAGGTCAACGGGAAGTACGCTATAGGTTTTGATTCCCTTGTGAGTGTCAAATATGCGGCATAAATGGAACATAAACGCCCGTATATTTTGATTGCATTGACATAGAAGTTTAATTTTTTCACTGCTTCAAGGGATTGCAGCCTTGAGTATACCTACGCATTCCTGAGAAAAACGGCCTTGACAGACGGACGGACAGAGAGACGGACAACGAAGTGATCTTATAAGGGTTCCGTTTTTCCTTCTGAGGTACGGAACTCTAAAAAAGAACCGTTTAATAGTGGCCATGACCTCAAAAGACCCGAAACGACAAACATCTAAGCTCCCAAGTGAAAGTCTTAGCAGAAAAACATATGAATCATGTCAACAAAATAACTTCAGAAGTCGAGAGCTCTTTAGTAAAACATTATTTATGTCGGTAAATAAGAGTATTAGGAACAGCGGGGTAATTGCGTAACACACTAACAGTAGCAATGGCTTTCATTTTGACTGTTCAACAATATTCATTGCGTTACTTACGTTGTTGAGGAGATATTTTTAGAACATACAGAATGTTTAATGCATGATAATTTAGGATGATAAGGGCAGGCGAATGATAATTGCAATGCTTGTAAAATGCTGCTAAGTCATAAGTACTAAGACAACATAACACCATCATTGTACAGACGCCAGCACATCCAGCTACTACAATCTGTCAAATTTCTTTAATAGATTTTCAACTTTATCGCTTAAGCATTAAGTTCAAGATTGATTGGGAAAATTTGACAGTTTCGGGTAGCTTGACCTGCTGGCGTCTGGACACTTAGTTCGAAATAAACTGACTTTGAAATAGAAAATATTTTATCGTCCAGTTAACCAGTTCACAGGTTAATAGCAAGTTTATATGACATGAGTAGCTTAAAATACTACCTACAGCTAGGTTACAATGTATTATTTGCCAGTGAGCCCCAAACTAGACAGTTAATCTTGGGGATCGGGTATGAAGCAATTGATTAGCAATATCCTTCAAAATGAACCAGATCGTGATTAAAAGTGTGTTACACAAATTAGGGTGACGGTTTGTTGTTACTGTTAAAATTAAAAGTAAAAAAGCAGTAAGTTTATGGCTGCTCTGAAGTTCCTTACACGCTGCGCAGTAGCCCACCCCTCACCCCCGCTGACACGTGATTTTGTTACTGCGCAGTGACTCGCCGCATGTTCCGAGCCGCCATAAAATTTGAGTCGGGTTGTAACACAAATGCAATGAATAAGGCTGGAAGACATTGCTAAAGTATTAAGAGGTATAGCAATATATGTCAGTTTGTATCATTTTATTTCGGCTCTTGGCTAAGTATAACTGCCGCACAGGTCGATCAATCAGGTTAAGCTACGCTTACTGCGGTTGGTCCGTGGATGGGTGACCGTCTTTACATACCAAGACCCCTCCGTGCTTCGGAAAGTACGTTAAGCTGTTGGTCCCGGCTGTCATTCGTGGATCTTTGACAGTCGTTCCGGGTCGTTAGAAGCCCGAAAGTCTGACAACCAGTCTTACCAAGGGTACCTATCGTATTATCTAATAACTGGGTTGTGGAGGTCAGAGAGGCAGTCACTCCATGTAGAATACTGGTATTCAGCTGCATCTGGTTAGACTGGAAACCGGTCCCAACATAATTGGGAAAAGGCTCGGCAGATGATGATGAGATGTGTTGTACAAGAATAGATTAGAGGGTGACCCCCAAACTAAACATTAGACAAACTGACGTAAGTTTGTCTAATAAATAGAATATAGATATCCGGCAGGCACATGAAACCTACTGAAGCGTGTAGTTCATCCCACGCCGCTCTTATTAATAATCTTCTAATTATGATCTCAATTTTGCCTTAAATAAACATACAACTAGCTGTTGCTCGTGACTTTGTCTACGTGTCATTTCTTAATACCAAGAAAAAAAGGATAACATGCAGCCCATGTGCTACTCTATGTCCCAGTCTATTTATGCGTTAAATATGGATGGATGGAAGTTTGTAACTCTTTCACGCAAAAACTGCTAAACGGATTTGGATGAAATTTGGCACACAAATAGTTTATAACCAGGATTAAAACATAAGATTTTTATCCCGATATTCCCACGGGATCGAAACTTATGCGGGTGAAACCGCGGGGCGCAGTTAGTAAAACGTAAATCAGCAAACAGAAATCCCCTAGCAAATCTTCTTACCTAACTAAACCAACAAAAGCCAAGCATTGTACAGATTGCAAAAAAACGCATAGATAGACTGGGACATACCCACTCTATCTATGCGTTAAATTTTATAACGATCAGTGGTTTAGGCGTGAAAAAATAACAGACAAGAGTTACTTTCGCTTTTATAATGTATGTATTATATTAAGTACAGACGACAGCACATCAAGCTACTACTATCTGTCAAAATTCTTTAATAGATTTTCAACTTTATTTCTAAATCATTAAGGTTCAAGGTTTATTGGGAAAATTTGACAGTTTCGGGTAGCTTGACCTGCTGGCGTCTGTACATGGATAAGATAAGGTGAGTAAGTATCTCTGGTGAGAATGGTTATTTTGAAAATACTTTTTATGAGTTTGAACATCTTTTCTCAACGTACGTTGACGCCACGGCTAGGGCTTTGCAGTTAGGCTGCGCTGGCCGTTAACAATTAGGTTAGGCAAGTTTTATACGTGTGATTCTCATAGTAGGATTTTTGACTTTTTTTTTTTTGACAGATTGAGACAGATCAGACTGTGAACGGTCTTAAAATTACGAGAATTGGCCTTCTGACTGTGAACGTTCTTAAAATTACGAGAATTGCCCCTCTGGGAGCAGGGCTTGTATGTACATCGTTTCTTTCACTCTCTTAATTATCAAACAGCTCTTAGTTGAAACGATCACTTTGCACAACAAAAACCTCGCAGAGGGAGACCAGGAATTCATAGCCGTAAGGCGACAAAAATTGCAGCTAAAGTTTTTGAGTTTCACCACATCTACGTACATAGTTTCCACTACTCTCTTCATTAACAACTAAAAGCAATCACTTTGCACATAATATATCTCGTAAAGGTACCAGGAATGCATAGCAGTAAGGCGGATGAACCAAGGCCACTGTGTTAAATCAACAGAAACTCTCTATGCATATATTACCGACTATTAACGTTTCACTTAGACCAACTTAGGAGAAACTTAGTGAGGATTTTAGCTCAAAACTTTACTAAATATATGCTAATTTAAGTAAAGGTATTGTTGTGGAGGATGAAAGTTGAGGTATAGGTAGATAAATAGGCAGCTGCTTTTAACTTTTCGTAAAGTGTTCAGATGAATGATGAAGGTACTAAACCTTCATCATTCATCATTTAATGTGATGGAAAGAGGTAAGTAACCTACTTTCGCTAATAGACAATTGGACATGTCTGACATAAAAAGGACTCCTGTGCCAAATAGTAAAGCGTAAATCGTCATTCGATGAAGGGATTTTTGGATGTGTTTCATATTTTAACTAGACGTGGGCCCGATGGGATTGTCCATCGGCAAAAATGACGAACCCCATACAACCTTAAAAAAAATACAAACAGCATCAACAAGATACTATACCTTGGGGGCAAGGAGATTGCATAATACGAGGATGTCCAAGACTATATCTATCTAGGCCAAATAGTCTCTTCCTCTCGGGGGAGCGGTGAATGCTTATGCGAATCCCGCACCCCCGGCCATAGGCAGAGGTGGAACACCGCGGTTGTTTTAGCCGGTAAGAGTCTGGCATACCCTTCTGTCACCCCCCTGGTGGAGGAAGTCCATGAGGATAGGCTTTCCACCGCGCAATAAAAAAAAAGGCCAAATAGTCTCTTGCCAGATACAGAAGTTGCTCGACACTCGAAGGTCCACCTACAATAAAATCAAGAGTAACATACACGGACAGGTAGATACTAGATAACGTAGAAAGCAGTGACCGGCGCACGCGCCGACCGAATCATTTGCATTCATTAGCGACGCCTCACGGGCCATTTCACTGTGGCGACCAAGTAACAGAATAATAGCGATTAATGATATCATTTGATTCTTGGAAAAGTATTATAGGAGAAGTTTTATCAAATGATGGACGTAGACTGGGTTATGTTTGTTGTAAATTAGGAGATGGAAAATGTATACATAAATAATAAGAAAATAATGTAAAATACATAAAATAAAATAATTTTAATTCAGATATCAAGGATCCATAGGTAAGTACATCATGCATAACAATATTACACAAACCATAATAAAAATAATAATTAAAACGTAGATTAAAATGATAATGAAAAATGAAAATGAAAATTAGAATCAAAATTCTGTAAATCAAAATTATAATTAAATTACTATTTTCATAAGTGGCCTCCACAGCGGAGATGACACCCTGTCAGCCACAATCTTCAAGATAAATAAAATACAAAGCATTTATTTCGGGTAACCTAAAAGCACCCATACAACAACCAGAATACATAAATTCACATACACAGATAACATCAACAGCCAAAGTTGTAAAGATTTGAATAAATATCTGTCATTAATTGAAGTGGTTAAAGAAAGTTCCCCGAAAAATATTATCGAACTTAAAGAACGTTGAGTGAGAGTAATGGTCCTGATTACGAGTTGTAAGTCGTGGGTTTGCACCCAGACAGGCTCTTTACTTTGTGTAAATAATTTCATCGCCACTGCTCTCAAAACAATGAAGGAAAACATCGTGAGGAAACCGGCATGTCCTAGAACCACAAATTCGAAGACATGTGATATTACCAACCCGCACTGGGCCCGCGTGGTAGATTACAGCCCATTCCCTCTCGAAGACAGGAGGCCTGTGTCCCAGCAGTGGGAACATTATAGACTGATTATGTGGTTTGTATGGATGGATGGATGGATAGATGGATGGATGGATGGATGGATAGATGGATGGATGGATGGATGGATGGAAGTTTGTTACTCTTTCACGCAAAAACTCTTAAACGGATTTGGATGAAATTTGGTACACAAATAGTTTATAACCAGGATTAACACATAGGATACTTTTTATCCCGACATTCCCACGTGATCGAAACTTATGCGGGTGAAACCGCGGGGCGCAGCTAGTAAGACGTAAATCAGCAAACAGAAATCGCCTAGCAAATCTTCATACCTTACTAAACCAACAAAAGCCAAGCATTGTACAGATTGCAAAACAAACAGTTTCACTTCATCCGTTTACCTAGTTCACACACACATAAGTGTGTTCTGATGAGTTGCGGAGTTAAAGGACTTTGGACTACAACAGTTGGTGAGAATCGTCATTTATTAACTACCTTCACTCATTAACTTAGCAAGAGGTCTCTCATGACCTCTTGCTAAGTTAATGAGTGAAGGTAGTTGGTTGTTTTGTTGACCTTATTTGAGCCGAAATAGGTGAGTGTTGTTTGTTTGTTATTTTTCGCTGATTTTTACTTTCTTTTTGGTAGATTTCGTTTTAAGCCGACTTAAAAAATAAGAGTTCGAAATTAAAGTTATTTTTCACTTTTTAGCTGTGAACCTTACAGGTAAAAAGTGAAAAATAACTTTAATTTCGGAAGTTGGTGGTAAAAAACAAAAATACAAAACCAAAGATACCGACTTCCGAAGTTAAAGTAATTTTTCAGCTTGTAGCGTTTTTTTTTGTTATAATATTGTGTATAACAATTTATTGTATGATGTTACTTTTTAGGAAACCTAGTATTCTTACTTTCGTTATAAAAAACGTTTGTAGGCAAAGGAGATTGGGCGAATCTGGCCTGAAGCTACCAATGGAAAGATCGCACCAAGGATTTTTTTTTTTTGGAAAATTAATACGAATTTTGTAATTTCAGTGATGCACTACGCTTGTTGTATCCTTCGGCCTATCAAAGTTTAAATTAGACTAACAAAAAATAATGAAAAGATTTCTGAGTATTTCTTTATTGTGTCAAAGTTAAAACCAAGAAAATACAAAAACAAAATCTTTTTGAATTTCAACCGAATCGGAGCAAAATTGCTACACGGGTTGACAACATGAATATAACGCTGCTGTCGCTGAAAATCAGCGCTGGGGCTCTATCTCGCAGAGGGTCTTGGCATTATGCTGAGCGATGGCCATTTTGCGTGGATGTGACGCATATTTTCCCCAAACTTGTTATTTTTTTTTGTGTTCGTTCTCTGCGTCATGTTTGCCTCAAAATTACTTTTTTTTTCTTTATTTCTTTAACTACTACGAGATTGCGCTAATCTAAGAAACATTCCAACAGAAACATTTCTATAGATATGAATTTTGTAATTAAGATCAAAGTTATAAAATCCAACTTGTTCCAGCAATTTCCTTTCGACGTTTTAATTACCGTTAAAGACAGCAGTTCCAAAGGAATGGTTCAATTATGACAACCATTTTGAAAAAATATAACATTTTAATTTTTAGCTGATTTTACCAGTCAGAATTTCTGATACTCGTAGTTGAAATGAAAAATTTGTCAAAAATTCAAAATTTGTTCTTAAGATAAGACTTATTCTAGGTACAAAAGTTTGATGAAATTCGCCCTCAGAATGCCGATTCATATTTTCTCTTTTCGGTATGACGACTATCCCAAAGAGCGTATTATTATAAAAATAACCCTTTACCACTTGACTGTAGCGGTATCTACAACGCCACATGCGAACGCGCCATACTGACGTCACGCAAATCCTGTATCTCGCAAGCAGAGTTTACCGCGCGATTAGCATAGATACAATTTCCCTACATCAATCATTGGGCAGTTGCCCGCCAGACACAACACCCGTCTGGTCGGAGGATCCTCCCTTTTCTATGGAGGATGAGTGAACTTTACAACCTGTTCCTCATACCTTTTAAACCATGTTTCTTCTTATTTCGCCATTTATAATAAATATGCTAATAGTAGTTTATTTCTTTATTTACAGGTAAGTTATTTGAAGATTCTTGGATGAAAATAAACACCGTAGAAATTCAGGTAACCTGTAACCCTGAAGGGGGAAGCGCCAGGGTAGCGTGCGAAATTCAAATATTCTTACATTTTTTTGCATTTTTTATGCCAGTCTCTGATTATATGTAGAACAAAATATGATTCACAGGCGTAACAAGTATGTATTTACATAAACATAATCATTAAAATCATTAATACAACTCTCTAAGCTCCTTATTGAATGACTATTTCATGAAGTGGACTAAATATCTATTATTCAAAAATATGTTTCTGGCACTCGCCGGCCGCTGCCGCAGCACCGCTCGCTTCGCTCACTTGGCTCGTGTGTTGTGTGGTCGCAGTTCTAACCTAAACTGATTGGACTAAATGTCCAATCAGTTTTACATAAATATAGTATAAGTGAATGCTAAAATAAAGCCTGATTTGTCCAAACTATGTTTTATGATTGTCACCCTACTAAAACAGTCAATTCAAAACAGCGAGCGTTTGTAAACGGACGATGCCGTTTGTAAAACGCGGAATCATACAATTTGCCTGCGACATACTCGTATATACAAACTACGAATATTAAGGCATCATAACACCCTTTTTTTTGGGTAGCCAATCATCAAATAACTTCTCCCGCTCTGGGCAGAGCGAGAGGGCGTGTCAGACTTTTACTGACTGAAACCCGAAAGTGTTCATTCAGTTACTTAGACCAGGGGCCACGGTAACTCTTTCGAACAACCCGCGACGCTGGCAGACCATAACACTCTGTGAATGTTATCGCTGCCTCTCATATCTTGCACCGCTCCTCCAACATGACCGAGCGAAAGTAGCGGTCTGTCGCTTGGCGAAGCATCCTGACATATGTATTAATAGTTATTGGTTACTGTTAGCCTGCATCATCCCACGGCTGGACAAAGGCCTCTCCGCATGACTTCCAGCTCATTCGATCCAGGCCTAAAGTGGACCACAGGTCGTTTGTTTTGTCCAGCTCGTATTAATAGTAAATAATTTAAATGAAATAAGTGTTTCGTAATGTGTGAGTGGTTTGTGGCTAATTAATAACAGCTGCACGGGTCGATCGATCATGTTAAGCTACGCTTGTCGCGGTTGGTCCGTGGATGGGTGACCATCTTCACATACCAAAACCCTCCGTGCCTCGGAAACCACGCTAAGCCGTTGGTCCCGGCAGTTATTCGTGGATCTTTGACAGTCGTTACGGGTCGTCAGAAGTCCGAAAGTCTGACAACCAGTCTTACCAAGGGGTATCGTATTACCCAGTAACTGGGTTGTGGAGGTCAGATAGGCAGTCACTCCATGTAAAATACAGGTATTCAGTCGTTGGGCTGAGACGTCGACGGTTGATGATATGGTTAGAAAGGGGGTGACTACCGAGATGACGACTAATACAGAAGTATGGAAGAAAAAGACATGTTGCGCCGATCCCAAATAAATTGGGATGAGGGCAGGAGAATAATGATGATGAAGAATAAAATATCCTGTTAGGTATCTGCTTAGAAACTGCTATACTCGTACTTGAGCGATCAAAATGTAGGGAATAGCATCGTATATTGCGTAACACACTATCAAACACAACCTGAATAATTTTAAAGGATGTTGTTTTGTTAATCGGAATGGATTCTAATTCTTACATTCTTCGTATGTTCGAAAAAATTGTTTACTCAACAACGTAAATAACGCAATGAATTTAGTTGAACTGTCAAAATGAAAGCCATTGCTACTGTTAGCAATTACTCTGATGCTGTTTCTACTGAACAGATTTGAATGATATTTGGCACACATATAGATTATAACCAGGGTTAACATAAAGATTACGATATTAGTTCCATGGAGGAAGTTGTCCAGTTTGATGGTCTGTACCACGCCCTTAAATTTGGCTGGTCTTTGAAAACGAACCCTGAATAAAGGAACATAAAATAAATAAAATTCAGTCCTTATAAAACAAATGGCTGTCGAAATCAAACATTTTTGACCCCTTTCAAAAAGCTTAAAACTGTCTCACCAGTCTCGTTTAGAGAGATTAAGTAATACTTAAGAATAATTTAGGACTCTTATAAAAAGCGTTAATATTTCAACAGCTAAGGAGAAATTGGTTATGTGCGCTCTTGGGTTTCATGGTGTTGTGGGTTTAGGGTTCCGTACCCAATGGGTATCCGTCCATTTCCGTCCGTCCGTCTGTCGGTCGCAGGGCTGTATCTTTTGAACCGGATATGTAGACCCTTGAATAATTACTAAGTAATAACAGCCGCACGGGTCGATCGATCAGGTTAAGCTACGCTTGCCGCGGTTGGTCCGTGGATGGGTGACCATCTTCACATACCAAGACCCCTCCGTGCCTCGGAAAGTACGTTAAGCCGTTGGTCACGGCTGTCATTCGTGGATCTTTGACAGTCGTTACGGGTCGTCAGTAGCCCGAAAGTCTGACAACCAGTCTTACCAAGACGTATCGGTTTACCCAGTAACTGGGTCGTGGAGGTCAGATCTAGGCAGTCGCTCCCTGTAAAATACTGGTATTCAGCTGCATCCGGTTAGACTGGAAGCCGACCCCAACATAGTTAGGAAAAGACTAGGTAGATGATGATGTAGACACTTGAATTTTTTTCACAGAGAGCTACTGTGGCCTCTATAACAACAAAAATAAAAATTTTATTGAGTAAAAATTTTAGTTTTTCTCCTGCCCTTATCCCAATATATTTGAGGTCGGCGCAACATGTCCTTGTCTTTCATACTTCTCTATTAGTCGTGGTCTCAGTATTCAACCCCTTTCTAACAATATCATCATTCACACAGTCCATAAATCGTTTCTTTGGTTTTCCCCTACTCTTATCGATATCCATCGACATTCAAACGTGTTAAAGACATACATATGTTGTGTTAAATATTACGTGTTAGTGTTATTTATTATTAATATGGTACGGAACCCTTCGTCTGCGAGTCCAACCCGCACTTGGCCACTTTTTTCTAGACTGATTCTCAAGTTGTATTAGACTGTCTATATTCTTAGATTGACTCGAATCAGGCTGTACCAGGTTTAGTTTTCTTCCAAGACAAAAGTCTACAATTTTGATACTAAACAGATAAGACCTTATCAAGACCTTTTTTGTTATTCCTATTTTGTGTCCCACAACTGCGTTGCTATTCTGTAAAAAGATCACCGTGATAACTTAAGTGAAGTGAGCTGACATTCCACCTGCCATGCTATTCTGTAAAAATCTCACCGTGGTCACTAAGGTAATGTGAGCTTCAAGTGAGCTGCCATTCCACATGATGCTAGGGATTTTCACTATTGACAGCTCACTTCACTTGAATTTTCACGGTGAGATTTTTACAGAATAGATCGGCTGATGCTAGATCACACTATTAACAGCTCACTCTAAGCTCACTTCACCTAAGTTTTCACGGCGAAATTACAAAATACGAGTAGCATTACCTGACAAAGAGCTCACCTTTTTCCTTCCATACCGGTTTTTTGTGCGATTTCTGCCCAAGTTTGCAACAACGTAAATATACTTATTGAAACCGAAATTTAACTTCATTTAAGTTGTTCATCTTATTAAGGAAACACTGGCCAAAAATGTTTGCAAAGCGTAAAACTTTCTCCGGCCACAAAACGTAGCATTCATTTGTTTACAAAACATTATTACCGTCTGGCTTTTTGTGGCGTTATAATAAATTATTAAACTCGAATGAATGCTACTTCCTATACTATCCTACTTATATATATATATATATGATATTATAAAGGTGAAAGTTTGTATGGATGGATGGATGGATGGATGGATGGATGTTTGTTACTCTTTCACGCAAAAACTACTAAACGGATTTGGATAAAATTTGGCACATAGATACTCGTAGTTTATAACCAGGATTAACACATAGGATACTTTTTATCCCGATATTCCCACGGGATCGAAACTTATGCGGGTGAAACCGCGGGGCGCAGCTAGTATTTATATAATCTTGACATTGACTCTGACTTTGACATACTTAAGAAGTGAAACGCGTAAGCATAATCAGCCTATCATGTTCCCACTGCTGGGACACAGGCCTCCTGTCTGTGAGACGTAGATGGCCGTAATCCACCACGCGGGCCCAGTGCGGGTTGGTAGAAGACACAAGTCTTCGAATTTTTTGTTCTAGGACATGTCGGTTTCCTCACGATGTTTTCCTTTAACGTTGTGAGAGCAATGGTGATAAAATAATTTTACACAAATTAAAGTGCCTGTCAGGGTTCGAAACTATGACCTACAACTCGTAAGTCGCCGCTGTTTTCACTGCGCCACTGCTCTCAACGCGACAGGCAGAATATTTAATGTGAATTTTGCATTCACTTAATTATTTAATTCCGAAACTCGTTTGCTGACTCAGCTCACACTTCAAAGATCTCATCAAGGAGTTATTAAAAGAAACAGAGGTGATAAAAAGATAAAGAAAAAGAATTTGTTTAATAATGAAAAGGCCATTGCCCTGCAGTGAGACAATAATAGGCTGATATTATTTTTACATTTTTTGACATTTCTCGGGACCTTGGGGTCTCGGACTTTGGAAGGCGTACGAGGGGCCGAAGCCAACCCGCAGAGACCCGTTCGACGTTTTTAATAAAATACGGCACCAACCGATGATTATCCCTGTTCGTACTATGCAAGTCCACCCAATGACAACCCCCGGTTGGTGTAAGACTATTGCAGGATATTATGGAAACAAAGATATGGGATTATGGGCTAGGGTGGCCAAAGTGGATTGGTAACCGAGAACTATGGCCCCTGCCTGATCAATCGTACTTCCTACTATCCTACTAATAAACTAATACTTACTATACTAATAATACTATACTAATACTAATATACTAACAATATTATAAACGTGAAAGTTTGTATGGATGGATGGATGGATTGATGGATGTTCACTCACACTGTTCTCTTTCACGCAAAAACTACTGTATGGATTTAGATGAAATTTGGCACACCGATGGTTTTTAACCAGGATTAACATATATGATAATTTTTATTCCGATATTCCCACGGGATCGAAACTTACGCGGGCGAAACCGCGTGGCCCAGCTAGTGTTTTATAAATACACGGATAAAATGGCAGGGGGTGACTTGCACACTTAATAATGGGCCCCTGGAAACGATCGCTGGCACATAAAGTGGTAAATTAAACGCAGGCCATTCGACGACAACGTTACTTCATTCTACAAGTGAATTCGGTGTCGCGACTGATCATAAAAACAATATGAATAAAAAAACTATCTCAGCAATAATGTAGCTTCCCATTAGTGTAAGAATTTTCGGAATCGTATCAGGGTAGTAATTCTCTATGACATAATGAACGAAACTGCGTAAAAAGAACGCGAGATTGGCAGGGTTAACTAAGGAATTGACGAAGTTTCGAAGTAAGGAATCGTTAAGTGGTCATAGTGAATTTGGACCAAGGAGTTCTGAGGATTACCCCCTACATACAAAGCATAGAAGTATAGATTATTCATAATTATTTCACTAAAACTTCGAAGTAATTGCGTAACACACTATCAATAGCAATGGGTTCGATTTTGACAGTTCAACAACATTCATTGCGTTATTTACGTTGTTGAGCAGACAAATTTTCCGAACATAAGAAGCAACGGATTAGCAATATCCTTCAAAATGATTCAGATTGGTAGTGTGTTACACAATTAGGGTGCTTGTCTGCTATAATTCTTCCTCAAGCATCGTGTTCTTCACATCTTGAATCTAAGCCAGAAACAAACCAAATATCAAACTACAGTGTAAAAATGTCATACACAAACAATACACCCACATTTCCACAAAAGGCAGCTCTGTTCAACATTCTCAAATTCATTACACTAAAGGACAAAACACAGGGAACAGCCGGGTCTTCGCAGCGGCACACAACTAACTCCACATTTTAATTTGACTCTCAAAAGATTAAATGTTCTGAACAATACCGTACCTTTTGCAGTGGTATGCAAATTAAATAATTTCGCTCTTTTATGCGGGTAAATTTTGTGCAATTTCATATTGTCAGTTGTTTGTCATGATCCCGGAGAAGTTGGAATGTTGTGCATATAATAATAAAAGAACCTGGAAGTGACCGATATCTATTCGACGCCCGGACTCGTCGAGAGGATGCGCTCCTGACACCTGTCAGTGCGATCGTTCTAGTAACTAATAAAAATAAAATTCGCCAACCATGAATTCGTTTGTGTGAAACTGACAGGTGTCAAGAATGCATTCTTTCGAAGGCTGGACCATAGTAAGTACTTTCCTATGTCTAAAAGATGAAGCTGCCGAAATAATCAAGTCAAAAGTAGACAGCGATTGAAACATTTATTTAGTAAAGGGGTTATGGACACGCTGTTGCCCACGACTTCGTCTGCGATTCGGGATGAAAAGTAGCCTATGTCCTTCTCCAAGTCAATTTCATTCAAATTCGTTCAGCCGTTTAAGCGTAACAAACCAATTAATATGTATACAAGAAATCAAATATTTTCTCTTTTTTTTTGTCCAACATAGTTACGGCTACAAGATTTTTTTTTGTTTTTTTTTTTAATCACCGATTATAGTAACTTTTTTGGAAATGTATTGCCACTTTTAATCTTTTATTATTTCGTGAGTTCCATACTTCTATATACCTACTTATTTTTGTTGTTTGTATACTTCGTAGAAAAATCGAACTAGCTACATCCCGGCCCTGTAAGCATTTAGAATGCCTTCAGAGCACGAATACCGCATCTAGTAGTAGTAGTTTTATTTCTTCATCTATGTCTTGTCTGAATGCGGAGATTACATGCAAATTGCAGTTTTGTCGACATTTTCATCCGTCAGTTGCATTCCTAGTGAAAAGTAACTAAATTACGGAAATGTTGTGACTTTACGACGGTCTTCTATAAGGGTACTTATTCCAGTTGGTAAAATTATATGCTGTGTTTGGTGTACTCGGAAATGTAAAGTGATGTTGAAGATGAAGTGTGGGTGATTCTGCATACTGCCAGTCTATTCTGTAAAAGTTTCAGTGTAAAAACTTAGGTGAAGTGAGTTTAAAGTGAGCGGTGACACTAGTCAATCAGGTGGAATGACGGTTCACTTCAAGCTCGCTTCACCCAAGTTTTAACGGTGAGACTTTTACAGAATAGATCAGAACAGAACAGTCCGGCCTTCGAGAGAATGCGTTCCTGATACGATCAGTGCGACAATTCTCGTCACTAATAAAGATCAAATTCGCAAAACACGTATTCGTTTGTTAGAAACTTACGGGAGTCAAGAATGCATTCCTTCCGCACTGTAGGTATTTTTTTCTCATGTCAGACTCCTGCCAACTAAAAAGGATTCCCAATTATTGAAGTGGAAACTTATTAACACTTTTAATCTTTTCGTTTTTTTTTTGCGCTCTTTCTAAACTGTGAACGAAACCGACCCGTTGCGCTCGGGTGGGTGGCGCTGAATCGGGTATACTCGGGTCCAGTCGGAAGACGACGCTGAATCTCGTTTACTCGGCTCAAATCATAAGAATTTTATTAAAGCCTGATTTTTCCGAAGCCAGATAATTTTATCCGAACAATAGTTTTGAATTTTGGACAGTAAAATGAAATATAAAATAAAATAATAAAAAATATAATAATTATATATAGGTACATATTATTATAATATAAAATCTGTCAGACGTTAATTTTGTTCTACGAATAAAAATATATTTCGATTGAAGACATGTGACATCTGCCAACCCGCACTGGGTCCGCGAGGTGGATTACAGCTGACTCCCATTCACCGAGAGGAGGCCTATGTCCCAGCAGTGGGAACATTATAGGCTGATTATGTTATGTTATTTTATGTCGATTGAAAAATCAGCCCTTAAAGATATTCCAACTATGTATTAATATTGCCAGAAAGAGTCAGTTTTGCCTAGTTATTACATACCATAAACGAACAAATATTTGAATGATTCTTTCTCATTTTAAAAGGAATCATAAATTATCAAGTTCAACGTTTTGTCATCTCCATATTTATCCCACAGAAATAATTATGCATGCAGTAAACAAGTTAGTGTCGGAACTTTCTTTTAATACTCGTTTTGGTGTGTGTCTCCGCTCGCGTTCGCTTCTGTTGGATCATCTGGGTCAACAAGTATAGTTGATTGGAATCTGGGTTTTAGATCTTGAGAAAATTTGTATTTTGTATATCATCGGCCGAGCTTTTTTTTTAGAGAGAGCAGTACTGGCCCGGTGGCAACGAGCTTACGAACCGACTTACGAGTTCTAGATCGTGGGTTCGAACCCAGGAAGGCGCCGTTAGGAAAACGGCATGCCATAGAACAAAAAAATCGAAGACATGTGACATCTGCCAACCCGCACTAGGCGCGCGTGGTAGTGTCGTCATCAAATATTTTCCCTCTTCTTGTCTTACGGTTGTTCGATCTTGTCTTTCCTCTTTTATCTTAAAACTCTTTTTTTATCCATGAAGTTGTTACCCAGTATCTGGGTTGTGGTGGTCAGATAGGCAGTCGCTCCACCAGTAATTCTGGTATTCAGCTGCATCCAGTTAGACTGGAAGCCAACCCCAACATTGTTGGGCAAAGACTAGGCCAATTGATTTGAAGTTATTCCCTTCTTATTGGCTCATAGTGCACATAACAACAAATATTACCTATGTATAGTAATAACAACTATTTAGCCTCTATGTTTCGTTCAACATGAGTTATATCTCCAACTACTTCTATATCGTCAAAATCACCTCCTTTTACAGTTCTACGTACATGAATAAAACACAGTGACACTTTAGCTCCAACATAAACATCAACAATCGTCATAACGAATGCCGCTGTTCAAGCATTCTCAACAATGATGTACGCTCGATTAAGAGTCCCCATTTATCATGCAGAGAATACGCGTGAAATTACATCTTCAAAGATTCATGCTCTTTACTTGTGTCTATTGTTGTTTTGATAAGTTTCCTCACTTCATCATATTTAAAGGGCTTCGGTGTATTCTATATGGTGTATTATATAGTTTATTTTATGCAAATGTTAGAGCATTTTCTTCTGTCGTGTCTATAGTAGAAATACAGGCAGTCGCTCTATATAAAATACTGGTATTCAGCTGCATCTGATTAGACTGGAAGCCAACTCCAACATAGTTGGGAAAAGGCTCGGCAGATGGTGATGTGTCTATAGTAGAATTTGGCTGACGCCGTGGTATAAAGATAATAATATGTTTGACTAGAAGTTGGTGGTGGGTAGAAGACTGCCCAGGGTACGTCAGAGGTACGGGCAGTACTGTCACTCGTGGATACTCATTATTCTCAATTGAAAGAGTAACCACCGTATTTAATGGATATTTGTTCAATCGACCTATCTATTAGGTAACAGCTTTGTAAAAGGCAGCTTGCAGGAATTACGTAGCCCTACTCTACGAATGAAAGAAATTACCTAGGTACCTGTAAAGTGAATAATTTAAAGGTATTTGTAGCAGTTAGGGTCAGTTCACACCGAGACGCGACGCGACGCGACGCTGCGCGCACACTTTAAAACGACGTACTGCACCGCGCAACGTATTCTGAACTCTCACAATGCAATGTGTACCTTTTCGTGTAAAAAATAAAGTATATTTTGAGTCACTCTTTTAAAGTGTGCGCGCAGCGTCGCGTCGCGTCGCGTCTCGGTGTGAACTGAACCCTATAGATAGGAGATTTATTTTTATTCGAGCTGTGATTGGGTTAAATTCCAGTAAACAGTAAGTTGCCTTTTAAAAAACTACAATGTTTTCTTGATTTTAAAACCTCTGCAATATTCTGCCAAAGGTTAACAGTGTAAAATACGTAGTTTAACCAAGGATGTGCTCAGTGCATTTGAATATACGCTGCATTTTCTTCCCACGCAAGTTCTCAGTCACTTCAATAAATTGGTTTGATATTTCAGCTACTTATGTATTAAAAAGTACAGACGCCAGCAGGTCAAGCTACCCGAAACTGTCTTTTCCCAATCAACCTTGAACCGTGATATAATTGATAATTAACGTTAATTTTAATAATAATGTTATATAATTGATAATTTAATGGTATTGTTAATTTTGTAAATATTTGCATGCCGAATGGTAAAATATGGCTGAACTGATTTTGTTTTATAACAACTATTGTGTACCCATATTTGCAAATAAACGTTTATTCTATTCTATTCTATTCTTAATGCTTTAGCGATAACGTTGAAAATTTATAAAAGAAATTTGACAGATTGTAGTAGCTTGATGTGCTGGCGTCTGTACATGCAAGTCATATAGAAAGCGGATAATGTGGCATTTTTTATAATCCACAAATCGTCAGTCAGTTGAATTCATCATTTTCCTGTAGGGTAAAACCGGGATAGATGCCGCAGTGGGATAGATGCCTCATTTTCAAAAAACCTAACTTCCCAAACTTGCAACTATGAATTAATAGTATAAGTAGGAGCCGCAGTCACCCTGCACCTCCGTTGCACCCTGGCTGTCGTACGGTGAGGACGCGTTTCGCTCGTGTGTGCAATCATCTCCGCGGCAAAATTCACGAACACGTCAAAGATTTAAAGGTTAGTATTTGCCATTGTATAACTTTATAAGTAGTAATACATTCCATTATATTTTTTATTACATCAATGTACTGGTTCATTAAGTGTTCATCTGGGTGTTTATAGTTGCACTTTTGTTTTTAATTTATTTAAAAAATACTTGGGCATCTATCCCTATCATAAAGGATAGTTGCCCTGATTTTTCGAGGTATAGGTGCCCTTAAGGGCATCTATCCCTCCATACACTATAATGGTATCAGTGTAACTATTTTCAGTGTTCTGTTATATTTTTTATGTTTTTCCGTATTTTTATATTTGGACTCTTTACTTGTAGCAGAACCATGCCACGAAAGTACAAAAGAAAGGAAGGAGTGCAAGCTCGAGTATGTTCTTGGACTGTAGAACAACTACAGAAACTTCAGAACTTCAGAAATTTTTGCTCAAGATGTGGAAAACTGAAAGCACTATCCGGTTCAACTTCATTTAAGTAGGATTAGGAATGATCTCTATAATGTGTTATTTTAATTTAAAAAAAAGTATGATTATGCATGTTGACACTTAATAATTAATATAAATAAGAATTAATATTTTTGTTGAACAAATGTTTTTGAAATTTTATTATGTTTGTTTGTATCGTATTAGAATTATCATAAAACGATAAAAATAAAAACATAAAAAAAAATTAAAATGGTTTTTCGTAATTCGACCTCATATTTGGTTGGGTTTTTCGTTCACACAGTATAAAGGGCATCTATCCCGCACTGCAGGCATCTATCCTTCTTAGTATTTTCATGGTGGGGCAACTATCCATACAGGTAGGCATCTATCCTCAAAAAAAGTCTTCCATAAAAAGCTAAATTCTGCAAAATTTATTATTGATAGGTCAAAAAATAATAATTATAATTCGACATAAATGATTAAACTAGCTATACTCATAGAAATTATTCATATAAAATTAATATTTTTTAAATAAGGAGGCTATTTCAAAAAGTGGGGCATCTATCCCGGTTTTACCCTACTTAACCTAATTTATTTGGGGTCGGCCTAACATGTCTTTTTCTTCCATACTTCTCTAATAGTCGTGCTCGTGGGGCTCGTGGCTAAGTAATACCAGCCACACGGGTCGCTCGATCAGGTTGAGCTACGCTTGCCGCGGTGACCATCTTTACATACCGAGACCCCTCCGTGCCTCGAAAAGCACGTTAAGCCGTTGGTCCCGGCTGTCATTCTTGGATCTGTGACCGTCATTATGTGTCGTTAGAAGCCCGAGAGTCTGACAACCAGTCTTATAGAATAGAATGCATTTATTTGTCAGAATATTGTTACAAAGTTGTTAGATATGTGTTTAGATCATTTAATATTCTGCTGTTCCCGGCGTACAAACATTGTTTGTAAAATCATGGGTCATTATTATAACAAAATTAAGTTATTATATAGATTAAGTTGTTATATCTTACCAAGGGGTATCGTGTTACCCAGCAACTAGGTAGTGGAGGTCAGATAGGCAGTCGCTCCATGTGAAATACTGGTATTCAGCTGCATCCTGTTAGACTGGAAGCTGACCCCAACATAGTTGGGAAAACGCTCTGCAGATTGATTTGACTTCTCTATTGGTCGTCATTTCGGTAGTCACCCCTAATCATAATTATCATCATTCATGCGGTATATTCATTGTTTCTCTGGTCTTCCTCTACTCTTATAGCCATCGACATTCTTACTCAAAACTTTCCTCACGACATTTCCCTCATTCCTCCGTATCACATGCCCAAATCATGACAACTGATAAGTCAGTCATTTTAAGTACCTAAATATTACATAAGCATACATTTGACGGCACGGTTGACGCAGTGGTTACGCGATTGACTGCTGCACTGCGTGTCGCGGGTTCGATTCCCGCACGGAACAAATATTTGTATGACCTACAAGTAGTTGTTCCGGGTCTGGCTGTTTGTGTATGTGAGTTTAAATATTTGTAAACGCACCCACGATACAGGAGAAATTCCTAGTGTGGGGCAACGTTATTTATAAAAAGAAGAAAAAAATCCTAAGTCTATACGTGAGGATTTGTAATTGGCTCTCTGGTGACTATTGTTTCCTTTTTGTCTGTGTTTATTAGCTGTAAGTCCTCCATGTTCTTAAATAAATAAATAAATAAATAAATAAATAAAAGAAGAAAGAAGAAGAATCAGAATCAGCTAATAATGTTCCCACTGCTGGGACACAGGCCTCCACTCTGTGGAAGGAAGTGGGCCGTAATCCACCGCGCGGGCCCAATGCAGTTTGGTAGACGTCACATGTCTTCGAATTTTTGGTTGTAGGCCATGCCGTTTTCCTCATGATGTTTTCCTTCACCGTTTTAAGAGCAGTGGAGATGAAATAATTTATACATAGTATAGCCTGCCTGGGGTCGAACCTGCGTATTGCGGCCCGAGCAGTGGTGGCAACGGCCACGTGGTGGCAGTGGTAGCGGTCGTGACTTAGTCGCCGTGAGTTGTAGGTCGTAGGTTCGAACCCAGACAGGCGCTTTAAGTACCTACTTAAAAAAAAAACGCTCTGCCTTCTATGTTCTACGTTATGGGATTGGTTTCCGCAATTAGTCCTTCAGGTGGACCATTGTACGTGGGCCATGGCGGCCGTCGGTGGTTATTCCAACCAGCCCACCTCCCTCCAGAAGCTTATTAGGTCTCCTGGTCTGTTAAGAACATCTGTGTATGATCTATATCAGATATATCTAATCTGGGTGATGCCTGTGCACTCAAAGAGCACATGCGCGACGGTCTCATCAGCCTCCATGCAGGCTCTGCACAGGGGGCTGTCCGTTATAACTATCGTGTGAAAATGTTTGTTTAGTGCCTGCCTGCCTGCCTGCCTGTACGTGACTTCAAGCGGTGTCACGCCAAATACAATTAGTAGTTGATAATCTTCTTGTAAACTAACGAAGCCTAAGGTAAGCTTCCCTAAACGCAGAGTTTGCGAAACATCGCTGTTTCTGGAATGGAAATTAGCTGTGTTAGGATTTCAAAGTGTTCATTTGAGTTTCATGTTACGTAACTAATTTCAGACTAGCTTAATTGCTGTAAAGTTCTCTGGTGTGATCCTGTGTATGTGGCTAGAATATAGAAAACGTACCTGTGGATGCCAATTTGCAGTGAAACCTACAAACTGAGTGCTAATAGTATTTGAATAATTAAAAACGAAATTGTAGTTTAATATCACCTCATAGGTGTTTTTCATTTGAAAATGTAGGAAAGTTTTATAATTTTTGTCAATATGTTTTTTTTATAACATATAATAATGTTATTCAAATAATAGTTATTGGAAATAGTGAGGTATAAAGTTAAAAATTAGATACTAAATACAGATGACTGAGTTACTAATTCCCTTCAGTCAGTTAGTGATTGCATAAGAATTTAACTTGAACATGGTTTGTTTACACTATTATGAGATATTTTTGGAACAGACTATAGATTACATTTTTCTATACGGGGTGTACGTTCTCTAAGTTCTCTTTACAAACTGTTGTCATTTTACGACAATTATTTTATTAATTACACCACCTTCAACATACATATTTAAGTCTAGCTGTGATTTTCGAAACATTAAATGTTATTGCAAATACAATATCGTATGAAGTAGAGTCAACATTTTCGATTGCTTTGGTAGAGACGTATGCACCTACTACGTGTATAAACCGTAGGTACATACATTCAGTAAAATCTTATTAAACGGGATAATTTGATATTTCTGAATAGAGCTTCGAGAAATGTAGTTCGATTTCGCGTTGATTGAACACTACGTACTGGAAGTCAATTTTAACCTGAAAATTAGAAAATATACGTCATAAACGAAGCAAAAGGAGTATGTAAAGATCGTAGTAGGTGGCGTTTTATAGTTTCTGCCTATCTCCATGAGAAGAAAGCGTGAGGTTATATGATTATACTAGCTGCGCCCCGCAGTTTCACCCGCATAAGTTTCCATCCCGTGGGAATATCGGGATAAAAAGTATCCTATATGGTAATCCTGATTATAAACCATCTGTGTACCAAATTTTATTCAAATCCGTTTAGTAGTTTTTGCGTGAAAGAGTAACAAACATCCATCCATCCATCCATACAAACTTTCACGCTTATAATATTAGTAGGATAGGATGTAATAGAATATAGTACACACCCTTTTTCTATGTGGTTACGTAAGGTTAAGTAACTTACAAAAGAAAAAATAAATTAAGAAAATAAAGAAGTACATAAAACTCAAAATATTATGAACTCGTAGGGAATCGAAAAACTTCTTGATTATACATATATTAATGAAAACGAACATCATTAAAAGAAACTTCGTTTCCAATTTTTGTCCTATTAGATAGTGCCAATCTAATTACAATAGAAGCAAAAACATTACAGGACAAATTCAAACTCAATCTAACTTTGCAAATAGTGAAATAACATGTAGTAAATACATTGGACCCAAAATGGAACCTTGGGAGAACCCATTGAATCCAATACGAACTTAACCACATATAGTGTGTTTTAGTTCACATATCTTGCTTTGTAAACAAATAGTATGTATATACTAGTTTTTGCATTTATTCAACCGTTAAAACATCTTGATTTTTTAAAACACACACGGTATGAATTATATATACTTACTAAAATCAAAAAGTACGCCATATTTGTTTATGAAATAAAGCAAAGCAAATAATGGATACACTTTTCTTGCCTTGGCATACAAAATTGAAGCAAAAACGACTTGCATCGTCAAATCTATTTTGTAAATAAAGTTTGTCAAATTAAAGGTTCCATTTCAATTATGTGTTTCGAGATTTGAAAGCATTTTTGTATGGATTTCACACATAACATAGGTTTCACCCGCATAAGTGTCGATTCCGTGGGAATATCGGGATACAAAGTATCCTATATGTTAATCTTGGTTATAAACCATATGTATGTGTGCCAAATTTCATCCAAATCCGTTCAGTGGTTTTTGCGTGAACGAGTAACAAACATCCATCCATCCATACAAACTTTCACGTTTATAATATTAGTAGGAGGAAGATTTGTTTTGTTACTTTATATGATTGTGATTTCAGCAATCTATCGTGACGAATTTGGGTCTCTCATGATGTCGAAAATAAATATTTTGTCTTCTATTTATAAGGCTCATAATAAAATTAATGAGATTGCTCAATTATGGTCCACCCCTGGGGCGAGGACCCGTACTAAAATAGCTGTTGTTGAGTATAGGGATAATAATTTGTGTTTGAATAATACAACCACCATTTTCTTTTTCTGATGGGCCCACTTTTGACCTCAATCACGTCTTATGGAAAGCGATGGATGAGGTCTATGATGGAACGAGTGTGCCCAAAGATGCTTGCCATATTTTCTATATCAGTGTGCTTAAATATTGAACACGCTAATAATATTATTGTATTTTTGTTGCAGGTAAGTTGGATTTCAAGATTGTTGGTGAAAAAATCTAAAATCGTGGAAATTGCTAATTAAAGCTGGTGGGTACGATATGATTTATTTATTAAGCTTAAGAATTGGGTAATAGTATCCAATCGACAGTTCAGTAAAAACAAAAAAAATATCTTGACCTGTAGCGGTGTCATTACTTGGGGTACAAAATGTTGGCAATTAATGTTATTTCAAGGTAAACAAATATCAACTTTATTTCAATGGTAATTAAGTTGATATCAGAGTGACTATTACTACTATATACACTATTGAAAAAGTTATATATTTTTTTGAAGTTGTAGCGTAAACTCTTTGATCAATACTATTATTGATCGAAGCGTAAACTGGACTTTATTGTGAAGGAATTACAGTTATTTTTCCATTAATTCATAATTGTTAACATTTTCGGCAATTAAATCCTGAACGCAGATTACATTATTTACACAACCATTTACATTATCAGGTTTGTGATGTCAACCATTGAATTTAACACGCACAAAACCTATCTAAGATAAAATGAAATATTTTTAAAATATCTTTGGTGCCCTTCAATTGAAATTCCTAATAAATTTCTAAGAGTTCACAATAACTCTTAACATATAATATAATTGTATAGGTAACTTCGTAAGCAATAGGTTCAAACGTATTCGTAAAAGGTTACAAGGATCAAAGTATGTAGTTTTAATCGAATTAGCCTTTATCGAATTCAGTCAGGCTGAATTTAGGCTTCAAATGTAAATGAAAGTAAATGTGAAGTATATACAGGATCAAATTAAATTAGCTAGCGAAACCCCGCAGTCATGGTTGGTATCGATATCTAAATACGACAAAATAAATATAAAAGAAGATTTGATGTCTTTTTTTTCAGTAATTTTGTTTAGGTACTTGAAGTGTGACTTGATAAAATCTGTTTTATTGAATTGAAGTGTCGCTCATTACTTCTGTGAACAAAAATAAAACAGATTTATAAACTGATATTTTAAGTGACTATACACTATCGGCGGTTGATGACCCAAAAAAAAATAGAAGCAAATTAATTTCTTTTTTATTTATCACGTGTAGATTTCGATACCCATTACCATAGTATTTTTAAGTTATATTAATATTGTATTGTATGTGTGTATATGGGCCTTGATGCCTGAAATAAATGGATAAATAATATAATAATATTACGTCTGCAGAGTTTCGCTAGTTAATTTAATTTGACCCTGCATATAGGGTGGCAGGGACACCGACGCACAATCTGTTACCATGGATTCAGTACCTACATTATTCGTTTTTTTAGTCTAATTTGCTCTGCCATACATCACGACCGCGTAGGTATTTGTCACTTTCCTATGAAACAGCTGACTTTTTTTGATAGCCCCCGAAAAAAATTTACTCAAGGGGGTCTAGAGTCAGCACGAACTGACGGGGCCCGCTAGGGCTGATGCTTGCCAGGGCCGCGAGTTGTTCAAAAGAGATACCGTGGCCCATGGAATAGGTAACTGACGGAACACGCGTGGGTTTTAGTCAGTAAAAGTCTGACACGCCCTCCCGCTCCACCCAGAGCGGGAGACGCCATATGATGATTTGCCATGTGCTGAATTCATGATTTCAGTTTGCGCGTCGATGTACCTCTCTCTCTGTAGTCGGTCCCTCATGTCTGAAAATCGTGGTCAGCTTGGGAGTTGCATCTGGAGCGGATGATCTGCCTCCACCGGTTTCTGTCCAGCACATCCCTTGCCGTCGTGTACAATTTAGAGGACGATGATTCCTTCCTGATCGGTCTTCGGATCGCTTACCTTCGGTGCTTCCAACCACAATCAGCTTTTCCAAACTTCCATCGCCTCTGCGTACTATGTGGCCGAAATAGGAGAGAATGCGTTGTTGACATACAATTGACAAGCGGTCGATGTCCCTGCTACCTTGTATATCAAGCTTATAATTAAAGTGACAAAGAACTCAGTTGCCTCTATTAATTAGTACTATTACAAATTACTAACTCCCAAAAGTCTAGAAGTACTAAAAGTAGCTATTTAGTACTTCTAGACTTTTAGGTTTTGCCTTCGTTAAAGGCAAAGTACTTAGGTCTTTAATTCAAATATACAGAACCACTAATTAAGCCTGTTACTTTGACCTCTTTTGTCTTTAAGTAGATAATGTAAGTTGGATAAAAGCCGTCGACAAAACCTACAGACCTGGGAGATTTAGCCCAGGTACGCACGGGTGCGTTTGTCCTCTCAATGCTCGTTTTGATTCTCAACGCTTCTCTTAACACCGAAAGTTAATAATCCAGTGCGCGATAAAATCCCGCCGTGATAGTTTTACGTCTGTGCGAACGAGGGCTTAGGACTAACGGCGGGCAACACAGAAGGGACGTGAGACGAAAACGGGACGCAAACGCAGCGTCGCTTTTACATATACCACCGGACAACCAGACGTACTGCAGCTAATTCCAATCCAGTCTTTCCATCGCTGCCCTCTCTCAGCGACGCCCTAAGCCGAAATCCGTACCGCACAGGGGCCCTTAGCGTGTAGTCGCTTAGTTTTATCAAGCCCTGGATGGAGGCCTTCATTTATTGAGGCATCCACAGGCAAGCCCGGTTAAGCAGACGACAATACAATCTCATTGGTTGAACTGCGAGATGACATCATTATTGCCTAGCCTTTTATGTTGGGGTCGTCTCCAGCTTCACTTGCGAGATGACATATCGAAAAAAAAATCTTCTGCAGCGTACCATCCAGACCTGGCTGATCTCCTACTTAGCGCTTCTCCTCCACGTTCATTATGCGCACAGTCAGAGTGTGAAACTCTCTGCCGGCATTCAACCCATCTGTTTTCAAAACAAGAGTGAACAGCCATCTTCTGGGCATGCTCGTTCCATCATAGACCTCATCCATCGCTTTCCATCAGGCGTGATCAAGGCCAAGAGCCATTTGCAAAAAAAATATATCTTCATTATTTTTCATACAAAATTTACGCAGGCGCGTCACTTTTCCGTCTGCGTCCTATTGTTAAAATATACTAAAGTAACGAGACGCGGACATTTTTTTCGGCTGTAGCAGAAGTGGATAACCGCTTTTTTTACTGGGAACCTTTTCCCTTTCATTTTCGAAAACCGTCCTTCCAATTTGGAATATTTTGATTTTTTTTTAAGTCAAGAATAAATACAGCTCTTAAACATCGACAGCTGAATAAACTCAATCTCAAAGCATTTATTTCAATTAAACCAATTACAGGCACTTTTGATTTGTCAAGGAGTCGGTCAGTGAGAAAGACGAAGCTAGTTCCCATGGACCCTCTTTTAAATCATCTACTGAGCATGATGGTGCTGGGTTCGATTCTCAGGTTGGCTAAAGTGTTACTGATGTGAGGATTTTCCATCTGAAATTACTCAGTAGTAGCCTGGAGTCTGAATTCGTTCCAGGTTGATGGCAATAAGCTCACCCCCTATTACATGGGACTCAAACATAACTAGCGAAATGTGTACGAAATGTGTGTGTGTGTGAAATGGGTGTACTATACACTACACACCTCTGCCTAACCGTTCGGGGAACACAGGCGTGATGTTGAGTTATGGTGAAATTAAAACTACACTTACTCAAAAGCCAATTGTATTTACTTCTCCGATTGGCCTTGTGTTGAAAGTACAATACTACACTTATTTAATTTCACGTACTCAATCAAATATCAATTATATTTATAACGCATGCTTGTTACTTGAAGCCCGCATTCCAAGTGGTTGATCATGCCTAACATAACGGTGTATAAGTAGGCTTTGTACATACATCATATATAACAATGATGCTAAACACACAATCAAGACAATCATTGCTAATAATCAAACCTATGTATTGTTTTTCAAACCATTTCTCTTTTAAAAGTCAAAAATAGAAAAAGAAATACATGAATATTAATTTCTTTTTTTACAAATTACTTTAATTTTGTATTTGGACATTATCTCTCTTTCTTCTTCAGCTTTTCGCCACCCAATGATTAGTGCGGGCATCCTGAAATACACGCCATTCTTCTCTAGACATTATAGTCACTATAATTTGTATGAAGCCAGTTCATCAGCAGTGGTGGCCCAGTGGAAACGGCCGCTTACGAGTTGTAGGTCGTAGGTTCGAACACAGGCGCTTTACTTTGTGTAAAATATTTTTCATCACCACTGCTCTAAAAACGGTGAAGGAAAACATCGTGTGGAAACCGGCTTGTCCTTGAACCAAAAATTCGGTGACATGACTGTGACATCTAACAGGCCAGCATGGTGGATTATATCCCACTCTCTCTCACCGAGAGGAGGCCTATGTCCCAGCAGTGGGAATATTACAGGCTGATTATGTAGTTTATAATTTTTGAACTGTCAGTGTTGTAAAGAGATAGCCACAGAAGAGAATATAAGAAAAAAATCTTTGCTAAAAGACTAGGATAAAACTAACGAAAAGGCAAAATAAGACCCACTTGTAAAGACAAGACATAGTACAAAATTACTTTAAATAATCACCTAGCTCCAACTTTCAGTGTTTTCTGTCAACTTCAAAATTTCTCAAATAGTCTAAAGAGACTTTTCCTGCACGTCAATTTACAAAACAGATTAAACTTTTAATTATAAAGGACTAATATTTTATAGACAATGTTACAATAGTAAATTAACTCTCAGACAAACTTATTTATTAAATGCAAAATAACTTGCAACTGGTAGAAGTTTCAGGGGTTTTGAACTTTAGGGATTTGAACCCAGACGGTATTGCCAGTACCAAATGCTGTTAAAGGATGGATGAGAGGGGCTCGTGGATAAATAATGACAGCCGCACGGGTTGAAGGAAGGTTAAGTTATGTTTTCGAGGTCGGTCCGTGGACGGGTGATGGTCCAATAGCTACATATCGAGACAAATCTCCGTCCCTCACAAAGCACGATAAGCCGTTGGTCCGGGCTGTCATTTAGAGATCTTTAACCGTCGTTACGGGTAGTCCGAAGCCCGAAATTCTGACAACCAGTCCTACCCAGGGGTATCGTATTCCATAATATATACCGCATATAAAATAATACTAATAGGAATCGCATATTACCAATAATTATAGGGCGCATCAAGGATTGATTTGTATTGTTAATGTCAATTAATGTGTATTGTCTTTGGTTCCTGGCCCTGCCATCAAGCAATGGACAAAATTGTCAACATTTTATATGCTTGAGTACGATGGTCTTGACTAGGTTTTATGTGTATATTTTGTCTTTATTTATTTTGTATTGTGCGTTTCATTTGTTCGGAATAAACTATTTTTCCTTCTTTCTATGTTATTGTATCTACATATATCTTCATAATCACTAGTATTAGATTACAATATATTCTCAGTAACAGGTAGGTTGGTGATATAATGTAGGTAATCAACGATCAATTTCGTTCCCAGTAACTAAGCGGATACACATTACCTTTCGAGAAACAATTAATTATCAACCTATACGTGTTGATAGTTAATCCGTTCTTCAGCGGGATTGTCCGAAAGGGTTACCGCTACCCCGGAACATAAAGGGCGAAGGAAGGAACATGGGTGGGTTTTAGTCACTAAGAGTCTGACACTCCCTTCCGCTCCACCCAGAGCGGGAGGGGTCATTTAATGATTTCCTATCCGGGGAAAAAAAAAAAAAAACCGTTCTGATCAATACAATAATGTTATATCTCTGCGACTGTTATTGCATACTTGTGCGTTCCATTTGATTATCCTGCACTGAAGGAGGCAGAATCTAATGAGGGCTACCGCTTTAGTGCTCACCGGTTGGCGCCACTGTCGAGTAAGGTACTGAATAATAATAAGCTCTCAAAGTTGGTTGTTACGGGCGTGAAAATAAAGGTTACATTTAAGATACGGCAGATGATTTTAGCCGAGGAATAGTCTTGAATTTTGGACATTTCTTCCGTGCAAAAACTGTCAGACGTCAATTTTATTCCACATTTAAAAGTTATCTGTCGATTGAAAAATCAGCCCCTTTTTTTTCCGGATGGGGAATCATCAAATGACTTCTCCCGCTCTGGGTGCAGCGGAAGGGAGTGTCAGACTTTTACTGACTAAAACCCACCCATGTTCCTTCCTTTGCCCTTTATGTTCCGGGGTAGCGGTAACCCTTTCGGACAATCCCGCTGACCCGGCAGGCTTCGGCCCTAAGGGGCCCCTCAAATTATGCTGACAACTCTTTGAGGCGCGCGTGGAACACTTACGCGCCGTCTGGTACGGGCCTGGTCCTGATCGGACGGTGAGCTACCCATTGCTCTCCGCCCGCAGGCCCGCGCCTACGATGGCCGGGAGTCGTCACGCGGCTCCCGACGCCCGGAGCGTCTCCCGCGGCGGCTGGGACGGGAGGTCCTCTCCCTCATCCGCCCCGCCACCTTCTTCGCCAGCATGACTGCTTCGCAGAAGGAGGCGACTGCCTCCCACTCCCCCTCGCCCCGGACCATGGCTTGCACCAGGGCCGGGCGCGTGAGGCCGCCGCCGCTGCCGATTGCCTCTACGAGGACACGGCGGTGCTCCGCCCAAGCGGGGCAGACCTCCACCGTGTGCTCCACCGTGTCCTCTAGGCGATCCTGGCAATGGTGACACCCGGGCGTTTCCTCCCGCCTAATGATGTGCAGGAACCTCCCGAAACTTCCGTGTCCGGTGAGGACCTGCGTCAGGCGGTAGGTGAGGGCGCCGTGGCGCCTCTCTAGCCACTCCTCAAAGAGGGGTCTTATCGCCGCTATCGCGGCGTGCCCTGCGCTGGGTTGCGATAGTCGCTCTTTCCATTGCTACTTCAGCTTGCTTATTCTGTGAGCTATATTGACTTTGGTTCTCTGCCGGACTTCTTATCTGTGTCTTAAAAAATGGCATGCATCTTCTAATCCATTTATTTTTTTAGTGTCTTTAGATACTTCCTTTCATGCGGACTGTCACATCGCCCAGTTACATAATATCTAATCTAATGTAATCTAACTGGCCTGTATCCCACTGCAGGGCAAAGGCCTTACTGTCCCTTTTCTACAAAATTCTGTCTTCTGTTTGCCGCATGTCAGATGACAATAATTGGGCTAAGAGAACCACCGATTGGGTCCCACTAAACACACGACGCCATCGCGGCAGACCGAGACGAAGATGGCGGGACGAGCTGGACTCCTACCGCAAGGACTGGCCGGCACTCGCAAAAGACATAATATCTACTTACTAAATATCTTAAATTCATTCAATGACAGTCAACGCACAGCCTAAACCGCTGGGTCTAGAAACATGAAATGTTGCACAAGCGAATACACCGAAAGTTAACACTGGAAAGATTTTTGAAACTTCAACCCCTCATCATCTGCCTAGCCTTTTCTCAGCTATGTTGGGGTCGGCTGCCAAGTGTAACGGGATGCAGCTGAATACCAGTATTTTACATGAAGCAACTGCCTATCTAACCTCCATTACCCAGTTACTGGGTAAAACGAAATCCCTTGGTAAGACTGGTTGTCAGACTTTCGAGCCGTAAAGATTGTCAAAGATCCACGATTGACAGCCGGGACCAACAACTTAACGTGCTTTCCGAGGCACGGAGGGGTCTTGGTATGTAAAGATGGTCACCCATCCAGGTACCAACGTCGGCAAGCGTAGCTTAACCTGATCAATCGACTCGTGCGGCTGTTATTACTTAGCCATAAGCCCCTCTGAAAATTCAACCCCTAAAGGAGTTAAATTGGGAATGAAAGTCTGTATGGAAGATTTTCCAAGCAACCTACCGGTTTTCCCACACAATTTTATCATCACAGAATTACTAGCATCTACGGTGAAATCTCATATATCTAGTTTATTAAAAAGGGTATGTAGACTACATGCTCATACCCGATGTTTATAGATAGAGCAGGTTAATAACGTACCGGCTCATACCCCTCACCGTGAGGAAAGTCTTATAATATGAAATATTGCACTCGTTATAGATATAAAACTTGGATGCAGGTTTTTCAGTGGCAGTGAACTTAAAGGTAAAGCCAGGGCAATTACTTGTTTATCAAATTCATTACCAGCTTCAATTGACCGTATATTCCAATCACAACTGGCATTCTTTTACAATTGTATGAAATGGGTATAAAGTCCTCCAGACCGAATTTCGGCCAAAACAACCAATCTCAACGGAGACCAGTCTTCGGCGCGGGAAATAATATTATAGTGCATAAGTGTGTGTGCTGACACAGCTGCACTATATCTTCCTTCACGCTCATTATCCGATAGGACCGGAAAGACTGTTGCTAAGGCTGTTACTAAGAATTGTTTTTGCTCTTTTATTCATTCTTGTAATGTTTTGTATATAGGTATATTAATTTTGTTTTTCTATTTAGGAGACTGTTCCAATGGTTGTGCCAATTTTCAATGGCATTCTGGGTTGTTGGAAAATTTGCGTTTACGCAATCTAAAACAGACCACATTCGAGGGGGGAATCTTAGAGGCAACCTTTTCACCTGAAATGTATGACTTGGTACTCATTCATACGTGCCCCCAATGTAGTATTTGTAAAACCAGTCTGTCACTTTTCCTGCATCATTAGGAATAATTTCATCTCGAATTATCTCAAAAGCTTCTGGAATTTCACCTGGATCTAAATAAGCCAAAGTTGCTATGTGTCGCATTTTATGGGCATAATCACTATCGCTGGTATATTTTTTTGCCAATCCTTTCTTTTGAATGTGCTTAAAGTTATCCTGTGTCAAGTGAAAATAACAACATTTGTGTTGTGCATCTGGGAAGACACTGGCACAAGCTTTTATTGTTGCTAATAATGAATTCCAAAAACCAAATAGTTGTCTGTAATAATGAATTGTGGGCTTCTTTTTTTTTTTTTTTTTCGGGATGGGAAATCATCAAATGACCCCTCCCGCTCTGGGTGGAGCGGAAGGGAGTGTCAGACTCTTACTGACTAAAACCCACCCATGTTCCTTCCTTCGCCCTTTATGTTCCGGGGTAGCGGTAACCCTTTCGGACAATCCCGCTGACCCGGCAGGCTTCGGCCCTGAGGGGCCCCTCGTTATGCTGACATCTCTTTGAGGCGCGCGTGGAACACTTACGCGCCGTCCGGCACGGGCCTGGTCCTGATCGGGCGGTGAGCTACCCACTGCTCTCCGCCCGCAGGCCCGCGCCTACGGTGGCCGGTAGTCTTCACTCGACTATGAATTGTGGGCTCAGGTTAATATTTAAGTTGTTGCGTACCTTCTAAACATTTCTAAAAATAACATATATGTGCATTGACTTTTATTAGAAAGTAAACCGTAAGCTAGCGGAAGGGTTTGTTTTGTATCGTTCTGTCCAACCTGGCCATGTATGGAATAAAGCTGGTAAAATAAATTCGGGCAACATTTGAACGTGCCATCCATTATCCAAAATATGGATGAGTCTAAAAGACGTAAGTTCTGCTTCGTACTAAAAAGAAGAATGACGTCATCATCATCTACGAGTATGTGTCCTATCAAAAATTGCGCGCCTTCAGTTTCACTATATTTCTCTGGAACAATAAAGTCATTTAAAGTTAGTGGTAGGCTAGGTTCATTTCGGTTACTTTCCCGGTGAATGACCAATCGCATCGCTTCTTTTGAGGGCGTAAAGGGAGCTGATGTAGTAGGTATTTCTTGTTGAGTTTTTGGATAATTTGTCCTGGTTGATCAAAACTTTGGCTAGCTCTTCTTTTTAACGAAGCCCATACAACATTCGCCATCGCAGAATCTTGGTCTGGTTCGTGGAGGTGAAAGTTGTTGTTTAATTTTTAGTAATATAATGATAATCGCCGACCTTTTTTGTAATTGCCGCAACACCACAACTCGAAGATGTATTATCGCATTTTTTATTCTAAAGTGTACAGAAATTCATCTTGCAACAACAGGGGGTCTACTATGAAGTGCAAAGTGCGAATGATCGGATCGGACCGACACATGGCCACTTCGGAGTAGACCCCCTGGGGGTCTACTCCGAAGTGGTATCGGCCGAATGTTCGGCCGTTTCCTGCTACGAAGTTACTATTTGGTTCGGTCGGTCCCGATCCTACACTCCTACACTCTTTCGAATATTGACTATGGTCCCGACCCAACTGAGCCGATCCGAACTTTTTTCGCATTTTTCAATAATATTCGTTTCGGCCATGAGTCGGTCCGATCCGATCATTCGCACTTTACACTTCGAAGTAGACCCCCTGTTCTTTATTTTTGCGCGATTTCATAAAATCACAGCGAGCTTGCATTTTCACAGGATATCACAAAACACAAATCAATATTATTGTAATGAACGTATCACGCACGGTAGATTCGTAATTTATTCGCAAAATATTTCGACTAGAGGGTACTCTAGTATCTTTTTTATTATGTTTTATTAATTTTTATAATTTATAAAATGTGAAAATCACATTATTTTTGTAAACTTCAATGAATAACAGGGAAAATTGTGTCTAATTACGAAATTAAAAATAACTATTTGTGCTCACATTTTGTTTTAGTGCAAAATTGCTAATCACAATGGATTAGGCGTAGCATACCTTCATGTTCGGTTTTATTATATTAGTAGATATAGAAGCTATTCACATACCCAGCTCCAGCGTTTTAGTTAGATAATTATGAACATACATCGTATATTTACTTAAAGTGTTTATTTCGCTGTAACTTTATAGCTGTTCCGTGGCTTCTATCTTGTTTGCAGCTCATAATACTATGCAAATTGAGATTATGTCCTAGTTGGTAGCATAATATACTGTATAATATATTCCCTTGTTCACAAACTAAACTAAATTTAAGTTCAGTGCATCTTTTTCTTTCTATTTCATTAAGAAAAGGACAGAAGAAAAATATTAGTTTAGTCCTGCCAAATTAGTCAGCGCCTGATGTAAATTGACGTATTTTTAGTCGCCATGTTTTTATTCACGTCTAAAATGTCTATGGAGTTTCTTAATTTGACAGGACTAAACTAATATGTATCTCCTGTCCTTTTCATGATGAAATAGAAAGAAAAAGATGCACTGAACTTAAATTTAGTTTAGTTTGTGAACAAGGGAATCGGCGCCATTGTCTAACTATGTTATATATACTTACTCACAACATTTGAAAAGTGTATGCTTAGATGGTTTCGTCATGTTCAGGGGATGAATGAAAGGCAACTAACAAAAGGTATTGACAAGGCAGATGTGAGCGGAAACGTCGGCAGGCGATGCCCTTAGAAGGTCATAAGAGTGATTTTATCAATGATATTCTTCAGAAATTTCAGGTACCAGCACCCTAGTTGCGTAACACACTATCAATCTCAATCTGAATCATTTTGAAGGATATTGCTAATGCATTGCTTCATATGTTCTAAAAATGTATCTGCTCAACAACGTCGATAACGCAATGAATGTTGTTGAACTGTCAAAATGAAACCCATTGCCACTGATAGTGTGTTACGTAATTACCCCGCAGATGAACATGAACGTATGAAAAATGTGTGAGTTTATGTAGTTTCTTTACCCAGGGTCGGTAAGCTATCATGCAGAGCAGTGTATGTAATTGAAGTGCTAGGTTAAGTTTACAGTAATATTTGCACCGCACAATGTTCAAAATCCCTTGACACTTCAAGTTAGTGTCCAAATCTTTTCGGGTTAAATTCTTACGCAATCAATCACTAAAAAGTATTGGTAGGTAACATCATTCATCACGATACAATAAAAGTTGACACCTTTTAAATACAGTTGAACGTACATCTGTATTTAGAAGTTGTCAACTTTATATTTCACCACTTTTTCCAACTATTATTGTTTGAAAAACGTTATTAAATTGTAATTAAAAAATCATCGCAGAAAACAGTGGTTATAAAGTGAAACACGGATTTAAGTAGTCAAATAATCACATCAAAGCACTTAATTCGTAAGTACGTTTTCTGATCCATATGTTTACATTTTCGTCAGATAATTTTGGAACAGATCATACGTAGCTTATCGCTGGTCATTCTGCCGATCTCACGAGAATTACATAGAGGAGGTTATCATCCCTCATAAGGCTTAGTTACAAGCTTATAACTTATAAGCATTAGCGCGTTCGCGTCCGGCACGTACGCACGCCATTGCCGCGATGGAAAAACAGTCGAGTAAAACAATGTCCTCGGATATTGTCAAATGTGTTAGTTGTAACGTAGTGATTAACGAAGTACTTGCTTTTATATGTAATAAAATCGATGTGATGGATGAAGAAAGTATCAGCCGCATTTGTGTTAGTGCTTTCTCAGAGAATGATATTCTGAACGCCAAAAACTTGTTGTTTGAGTCAATAACGACAACGAAGCGAAAAAAGTTAAGGAAGAAACAAGGCAAAACACTACGTAATATTGACGATATAGTATGCCTATTGAAAGAGACTGAACCTGACGATATTCCTATTTTTGTTGCACGGGACCTGCAAAAATTACCTCCAGTGCTTTTTGACCACGTAGACGTGACTAGGATACTTAAGGATATTGTAAAAATAAGAAGCGACTTGGATCGCATTTTCGAAGAATACGCCACGTTGGATCATGTGAAGAACCTTCGGGTGGAGGTAGAATCTCTTAAAAACGCGTCGATTGTAAATAACTTCCAACGAAGTGTCAACATGAAAAGGGGTGCTGCCACCGTGCTGTCCAGTTTTGAGTGTGAAAGCGGACCCATGGGATTGTCCCCTCTGTGTGGTGCACCAGTAAATCACAGGAGAAGTCCAACAGTCTCCCCTGCAAAAAAACGCATAATTTTTTCTGATGAGGGTACTTTGAAAACTACGCCGAGCCGAGAGTCTAACGGTTTACGTTTCGTCGGAGCGCACGCAACTGCTGATACCAACATGTCATCGGAGTGCCGCCCCCCTGCCGCCACCGCTGCATCAGCTACGGCAGAGCGTATTATTATCAATACTCCGATACACACGACTCTAAAGGATACCTCACAAAAAAGTTTCTCCGAAATTTTAAATGAGAATAAAGGCGAGTTCAAGTCACAACCCCTGGACGACGGGTTCATACTGGTTCAAAAAAAGAGGTTGAAAAACCGTTTCCAGGGTAAAATTGGAAAAGCTAATGTGGACATAAGTTCAAACTTCAAAGCCGCTGACATTAAGGTTCCGATATATATCTACAAGGTATCAAAGGAGACAACTGAGTGTGACATTAAAAAATACGTTACAAGTAAAATAAACATAGACATTGACCTTCAAAAAATGAATATGAAAATTACAAAGGACTACAATGCTTATAAAATATTTGTACCCAAAAATAAAATCGACGTATTTTTAAATGATGATTTTTGGCCCAATGGAGTGATGTTTCGTCGTTTTGTTGACTTTACTCATAACACAGTGAGACGTGAATATCGGGATATTGATAAAACTAACTTGACATATGGATCAGACAACCAAACTCATATCGTTTAATTGTAAAAATATCTCGAGGTCAATTGAATGTGTGAGAAGACTGTGTAAACAAGCAGACATCATTGCGCTGCAGGAAACGTGGCTGCTGCATCACGACATTCCTATGCTGGGCAACATTGATGGTGCATTCTCCTTTACTGGAAAGTCGGCGGTAGACCTGTCTGCGGGTGTGCTTCGCGGGAGACCGTACGGGGGTGTGGCCCTGTTGTGGAGATCAGCTGTGTTCCCGGAGGTGGTCGTTATTCCGTGCAGTAGTGTGCGTATCGCTGCTATAAAAATAATGTGTGAAAACCGGTCTTTGCTAGTGATAACGGTATATATGCCTACAAATTCAAGCGAGAATCTATGTGAATTTACGGAGTGTTTGAGTGATCTAAACGCCATTATTGAAAGTATCGATGTTAACTCGGTGATTATACTTGGGGACTTCAACGCTCATCCGGGTAAGCTGTTTCATTCAGAGTTGTTGTCATTTTGCACGGAACAATCTTGGTCGTGCGTAGATACGGAACTTTTACCTAATGACACTTATACTTATGTGTGCGGTGCGAGTGGCAGTCACAGCTGGCTCGATCATTGTGTAGTGACGAGCGCTGCGCGTTCGGCCATATTAAGTGCGTCTGTACTTAATAAAGATGTATATTGGTCCGATCACTATCCGTTATTGCTTGCTTGTAATTTTAATTTTATCCGCTCAAGCTACCAACAGCCGACAAAGCTAAGTAGTAATATATTTTATAATAGTGTAAAATGGGGAGAAAGAGACTCTGATCAAATAGATAAATATCATCGTATTTGTAATTCTAAATTAAAGTTAATTGACTTTCCCCCGGAATTTCAATGTTGTGCTGACGGTATGTGTGATAGTGACGAGCATAAATTGTTAATAAATGACATGTATGACAAAATAATCTGTATTTTGACAGGGGCTGCAAAGGCTAGCTATTATGTGCCTAAACGTAACAAGCATAGCTATGTTACTGGTTGGAACCGATATGTCAGAGACGCTCACGGGAGGGCACGATCTTGCTTTCAGACGTGGGTGTTGGCTGGGAGACCAAGGTCTGGGAATCTGTATATTGAGATGTGTGAATCTAGAAAAAGATTTAAATCAAAATTGGCTTTTTGTCAGAAAAATGAATCACAGATAAAAATGGACATTATAGCAGAAAATCATATCAATAAAGACTTTAGTAGTTTTTGGAAAAACACTAAAAAGCTAAACACAAGGTCGGGCCTTCCTGCTAGCGTTGGAGGCAAACATGACCCCCATGATATAGCTTGTGCATTCCAGCGGCATTTCAGGGTTGAGTCCCCGCTTGGGCCTGCGTCTGGGGTGCCCGCTGCTGAGAACCACCTCACCGCACTTAATGTCAGATTTTCTGCGAAGACTGTTGCTACGGTTATTAATAAAATGGTGAGGGGCAAGTCTCCCGGCCACGATGATCTCAGCATCGAGCACCTAAAGTATGCGGGAATACACCTGCCTAGAGTTCTATCGATGTTCTTTAACCTCTGTATTAGTCACAGTTACTTACCCGAGAACCTTATGTACACTACAGTTGTACCGATCGTAAAGAATAAAACAGGTGACTCATCGGATCTGTCAAATTATAGACCCATCTCTCTGGCTACTGTTATAGCAAAGGTGCTGGACAGTTTGATTGACAAGCAGTTGGAAAAACATCTTCAGTTGCATGATGCCCAGTTTGGGTTCAGACCGGAACTTTCGACTGAGACTGCTATCCTCTGCCTCAAGCAGACTGTTCAGTACTATACTGGTCGGGGCACACCTGTCTATGCATGTTACCTAGATTTATCAAAAGCCTTCGACTTAGTGTGCTATGACAAGCTGTGGCAGAAGCTGGAGAGTGATACGGAGGTGTCTCGGGAGGTGATTTCATTGCTTAGGTTCTGGTACGCCAACCAACGCAATAGAGTGCGGTGGGCGGGTGCATATTCAGATGTATACGGTTTGGAATGTGGGGTTAGGCAGGGCGGCATTAGCTCCCCCCACCTCTTTAATTTATACATGAACCGGCTCATTGGTGAGCTCAGTGACGCTGGTATTGGTTGTTCCATAGACGGAGTAAGTGTTAACAACATAAGTTACGCGGATGATATGGTGTTACTGAGCCCATCGATTGCAGCGCTACGGAAATTGGTGTGCATCTGCCAATCGTACGCGGAAGCCCATGGGCTCAGATACAACGCGAAAAAGAGTGAGTTCATGTTGTTCAAGTCAGGAAGCAAAGGCTACTCCCATGTTCCCCATGTAACTCTATGCGGCATGCGTTTAAAAAAGGTAAGTGCCTTTAAGTATCTGGGTCACTGGGTGACCGAGGACCTGTGTGACAATGACGACATCGAGAGGGAGCGCAGGGCGCTGTCCATCCGGTGTAATATGTTGGCTCGTGGGTTTGCACGTTGCACTAATCAAGTAAAGATATCATTGTTCAAGGCATACTGTCAGACCTTCTACACGTGCAGCCTATGGACTAATTTTACATTGCGGGGGTACAGTGCTCTGCGTATCCAGTATAACAATGCGTTTAGGATATTGTTGGGGCTGCCACGCTTTTGTAGTGCTTCCGCTATGTTTGCTGAGGCGCAGACTGATGATTTTTTCGCCATAATCAGGAAAAGGTGCGCCTCGCTGTTAAGGCGTGTGCGTGGCAGCCCGAATGGTATTCTTAACGCTTTGTCCCAGAGGTGGGACTCACCAATGTTGATGAGGTGGATGCGGCTGCACGCTAGCGGCCCCTCATACTTATAATAATTTACTTGTTATTTTATGTGTTTTTGACTATCTATTTATTTCTGTTTAAATTATATTTTGATTATTATTATTATTTGACAGTTTAAATTATTGAATTATATTTGACTGACACATAATTAATTTACCTGTCATTGCTTTATTGTTGGGGCTGCCTCGGTTTGCAGTGCATCGGACATGTTCACGGAAGCGCGAATAGATGACTTTCATGCCCATCATATGCAAATGGTGTGCGTCGATGTTGCGGCGATTTCGGGGTAGCCCGAACAGTATTTTAGCTACACAGGCGGACAAGGCTGACGAACCTTTTATTAGGCTCTGGGCTGGCAGACATGTGCGTGCACATGTTCATGTACCCAATTAGTTTATTTTTAAGTTATTGTTACTTGTTATTTACTAGCATAGGATAAGTTCATACTAACACTATATGGATCTACTGGTCTGAAATAAAAAGTTTGAATTTGAATTGAATTTATACTCAGCTGGCACACTGCCAGCAAATTATTGTGCTACTAGCTGTGCTCGCAACCTCAGTCGCATGCTTGTCTGAAAACAAATTGGATTTCATTGGTTTTCATTTTTATGCGCGGAACCCTATTTTTTTTTTCTTATAATAAGAAAGTTTCTCCTTATAACATCAACTATCTGCCAGTTAAAGCCTCGTCAAAATCGGTCCAGCCGTTTCGGAGATAAACCTGATTAAACAGACAGATAGACAGATTTTTTTTTTAATTGTTTTTTTTTTTTTTATCTAGTAATGCCTATAATTTTTAAAATACATAACTTAGATTTTTTTCTTATATTTTTCTGATAACTATTATGACTTGGCGATTCCGGCTCATCGTCGATTTCTGGGACACCCTGTCAAACATTTAGATAAAATCAAATCAAATCAATTATTTATATTTGCAAACATGGGTATTTAGTACATAGATGTTTTATTGTAAGAGTGAGAGAGACACACAGAGAGAGAGAGTGAGTGAGAGTGTTTTAGTATAAAAACTGGTGTCACTACAAACAGACACTTCAATTTTATTTATTTAAATAGATGTATAGATACCGTTAAGCTGTAGGTAGTCGTTCTAACCAAAGCAATCGTAGTTTCTTAGAACTACCTATATTAGGGTTCATAAATGCTACGTGCCATAACTGTGAAACTCGATTTAACATAACAATTTTTTTTTAATGATATAAACTAGTGCTTGACTGCGATCCCGCGTGATGGAAAGCAGATCGTTGATGATAAAGCGTAGTGCGCTTTACTTTATTATGAGCCTATTCACTCTGTTTTTTTTTAAATAAAACCATTATTATCATAAAACTGTTTTAGTTAATCACTACAATATAGTTATTACCCTTACCTCATCACCATCATCACCTGCCCAGCCTTTCCCCAACTATCTTGGGGTCGGCTTCCAGTCTAACCGGATGTAGCTGAATACCAGTATTTTACATGGAGCGTCTGCCTATCTGACCTCCACAACCCAGTTATTGGGTAATACGATACCCCTTGTCAAGACTGGTTGTCAGATTTTCGGGCTTCTGACGACCCGTAACGGCTCTCAAAGTTCCACGAATGACAGCCGGGGCCAACGGCTTATCGTGCTTTCCGAGGCACGGAGGGGCCTTGGTATGTAAAGATGGTCACCCATCCACGGACCAACCGTAGCAAGCGCAGCTTAGCCTGATCGATCGAACCGTGCGGCTGTTATTTATTGTGTCTTCAGTGTTTGCAGTTATCATTTTCTAAGCTGCTTAATAAAAGCACGAAGAAAAACTTATTTCATAGCAATTTTGTACCCTTCGGTTGTATAAAGTTTAGTAACCCCACAACTAAACGGTTAACTTATTTACGAGTACATTGGTCTTTTCGATGCACCTTCTCTTAAGCAGTTCGAAACTTTAAACGAGATCCTTTTGTAGTTTTCCTGTTAATTTGATAGCTTTAGTTGAAGTTTGGACCTAAGATGTTACCCTGCAGCACACCTCTTTCGAAGTAATGAAGATTAATGATTCAAACTTTCGTTGCAGTTTTTTTTTTTTTTACTTTGAGCAAAATGGCGGATGCGTACAATATTTAGACAGTTGATAATTATTTTTTTTTAAAAATTGACTGCCCCGTAACTCGTGGTCACAAGCGCGACTGCTATGCATGAGGTCCTGGGTGCGATTCCCAAGTCGGGCAAAGTATAATTGGATTTTTCCATTAGGAATTTCCCAGTAGCAGCCCGGAGTTTGAAAGTAGGTGGTGTGATTCCCCCGTGCCTCGGAAAGCACGTAAAGCCGCTGGCCCTGCCCCTGATCTCTCTCCGGTCGTATCGGATTGCCGTCCCATCGGACTATGAGAGTACACCTGCACCTCCACCTATTTTTACGCACACACTTGTGCTTGTATCTCCTGCGAACCTAGCTAATCTTCGTTAAGATTGGCCACCGTGACCGAAGTCGGTCAGGGAATTTTATTTTTTATTAATATAAAAAATGTAAATGGAACCATTTTCAAAATTATAAACGTAATAATAAACTCTTTGATCTATCTCTTTCGAATATACTCGAACATATAACTGAACTGGATTAGGTAATAAAAATAAGACAACTTTTAACATACGTTCGTGCAATAATCACGTAACAAACCAACTAAAAGTTATGCGCTATAAAAGAAGGATTTCATGAAGAAAACATCAAATATGACTGGGCCGTTAAAATCGAATGGGGATCTAAAACTTAACGATAATGTGGGAACATGACTACTGCATTGCTATTATACCTACTCCTATACTCCTGTATCCTATATAGTCATTGGTAATATAATACAGGGTGCCCACACCGACGCGCGACCTTATCTTGGATTCAATACATGATTCTGAACCGTAGGAGGTTCCGAATGGGGTCGAAATTTTTCATCGGTTATTTAAAAAAAAATGTCGTTCCATGTAAAATAATCGTACTCAGCTGCATCCGGTTAGACTGGAAGCTGACCCCAATTTAGTTGGGAAAAGGCTAGGCCTGATGATGATGTTGTTCCATACATTTTAACCGCGCTATAAGCAACGCACGCGGCGCGGTTTCGTTTTAGCGATAACGCCGCCCATTGTATGTTTTGTAGTGATAATAATCGTATTTTTGGTGTGTATTTTCTGGTGTACAATAAAGTATATATAAATAATTAATAAATAAACCGCGTAGGTAGACCACTTTTCTATGAAACGCTGTTTTTTATTATTTTTGATCAGCATGATTTTATTTTCCCAATAAAAACAAATTATTCGTTTATGATGCCGAGCTTTTAGCAATAAGTGAATATCAATCTTGAACTACGAAATGACCGAATTCCAATTACGAATCTGATTTCTAACAAAATGGCAAACACTCCAATAGATCGGTATAAATTCTTAACAAAATATTTATAACTTTGATAATCTAAGTCACTTTGTAGAATTGGTATGATACAGATGTGTATGTATTGACAGTCTGAGGTCATTTCAATGGATAGTTTACAATTTTGTTAGTACTCACTATGGGGTTTGACTGGTTACCTGTTTGTTCCCTTGTTCTGGTGATCACGAGTTCCCTTGGTAACTTCCCAAAAGTATTTTTTTAAAGTATCTGTCATCTTTAATTCGAATCATTTAGACAAATAACTATCTTCATGTCATCATCATTCAAAATCAAAAGTCATTTATTCAAACTAGGCTAAGAATCAGCACTTTTCGAACGTCAAAATTACAAAAGACAATCCCCCAAAACGCCCGAACTTCATCACTTCCTAGTGCTTTCGCTGGGAAGAAGAAACAAACTCCCCAGCAGCACAGCTATCTGTTCAGTTAGAAAATACTTGATGGTACCTATACAATACTAGGTATGTAAAGTAATTAACATTTAAAGACACAGAACATTAAATTTAATTATTTGCCATATGTCAGCTAGCCACGCCAATAAACTAACATATACAATGAAACCTACACATACTCAAGCAAAAAACAATTACTACTGTCATTCAATCTTCCGCCAGGCGGCTGTCTGATCAAAACCCAATCAATACAAAAAGCTTTCAATAACATCATGACCCGATATAACGATTGTCAGTACGCTATTGGGTACACGACCTTTGCTCAAAACCTACAAAAATACTAGTAGGCATGAGCAAGTGTGTATCATGCCTATCTTCAAAGGTTTTTAATAGTCGTATCCAATTTGCACGCGATGTTACCACGTTCAATTAATAAATGGATAGTTTCAGCCACGGTAATATTATCTATACAGTATTCCAACTTCATACAAACGGACGAAGCGCGAGTTATGCCTACGCGCCTCGATCTAGACATGCAGACAGTCGCGACTGTGCCGCAGTAACGAACGGACGGTGTGTTGTTTTTTTAATAATAACCGCGCGATTTTTTCAGTAAAAATAAGTTCAAGTACATATTTAATATGACGAGTAGGATATTTTGTGCTATTTTTGGTTGCATGAATTCGTCAAACAATTTTTAATTAAGCTTGAAGAAAATACGTTTATTTGCGGTAAACATGACGCAAAAAAGAACATAAAATAACGAAAAAAAAACAATAAGAAAAGGTTGACATGCGTCACATTCACGCAAAACGGCCATCGCTCAGCATAATGCTAAGACTCTATACGAGACAGAGCCCCAGCGCTGGTTCCTGTTCTTGCAGAAATATTTTTTAAACCAACTTATTGGCATCATCATCAATCTCCAGTTTTATCCCGATTTATTTTGGGTCGGCGCAACATGTCTTTTTCTTCCATACTTTTCTATTAGTCGTCATCTCGGTAGTCACCCATTTTATAACCAATTAAAACAGTCTGTACAACGTCCCAAAAATATCTCGCATAGAAATAAAACCAGCGTCCAGAGTAAGACAATTTATTACATAAGGTACCGTTGAGGTCATGCCTCGCAGGAGAATCTCAACACCGCGATTTACAAATGTGAAGTTTCGGCAGAACGCCATCTGTTATCTAACAGCGGTACCAAGCTGATGACAAATATTGACTTTAGAATAAGATTTTCTGTAGTACTTATCTAAACAGATTAGACACAATCCGTAAATCGTTTCTTTAAATCTTAAACCAACAGAGAATAATGTTTTGATATACATTATTATTTTATTAGAATCTCTGAAAACAGAAGACGATTTTTTTTAACACTTCGAAATAGTAATCTTAAGACAGGCCTTGTAATATTTTCCTTCGTTTTATTCACAAGGCAACAACAACAGGGGGTCTACTACGAAGCGCAAATTGCGAATGATCGGATCGGACCGACACATGGCCGAACCGAATATTATTGAAAAAGTCGAAAATAGTTCGGATCGGCTCAGCTGGGTCGGGACCATAGTCAATATTCGAAAGAGTGTAGGAGTGTAGGATCGGGACCAACCGAACCAAATGGTAACTTCGTAGCAGGAAACGCCCGAACATTCGGCCGATACCACTTTGGAGTAGACCTCCAGGTTACTATCACAGTCTATACTAGTTCTACTAGGTTCACATTACAGGTTTCCTCCTGATTATCACCTAAGCGTAGTCGCAAAACATGACTAGCAACAACAACAGTAATGGTGACAACTAAAGTAAAAAGCTTAGTTCACAAAATTACAGCTACAAGGTCTGTGCGCCTGCCCTCCAACACATTTCTACTTAGGCAGGGAATGTGAAGGAGACCAAACACGCCAAGGCCCCAATTCTGTATTATTCCCCGCGAAATCTGACCACGTGCAAACCACGTCAATATCGTGTTTTGTTAATGGCAAGGAATCGAAATGTCAACCGTACGAACAACATGTATTTTGACAGTACAAACCACGTCATTGTCATCATCTGCCTAGCCTTTTCCCAACTATGTTGGGGTCGGCTTCCAGTCTAACCGGATGCAGCTGAATACCAGTCTTCTTCTTCGTGTCACTGTCGTGTTTCAAATGTTATTTTCCCAAAACTTTGCCACTTCCACGGCGTTGTCGGTGGCAGCGCAGAGGTCCAAAGGAGGTGAATACCAGTATTTAACATGGAGCGACTGCCTATCTGACCTCCACAACCCCGTTACTGGGTAATACGATACCCCTTGGTAAGACTGGTTGTCTGATTTTCGGGACTCTGAGGACCCCTAACGACTGTCAAAGATCCACGAATGAAAGCCAGGACCAACGGCTTAACGTGCTTCTCGAGGCACGGAGGGGTCTTGATGTGTAAAGATGGTCACCCATCTACGGACCAACCGCGGCAAGCGTAGCTTAACCTGATCGATCGACCCCTGCGGCTGTTATTACTTAGCCACAAGCCCCTCAAACCACGTCATTATGTCACGCGCGTCCTCCTTCCAGGTTGGACGGAATCTATCCAGCTCGTCCCGCCATCTCCTACGTGCACTGCCGCGACCCCGCCTCACTGTCTCAGGGCACCAGTTCTGTTATTTGGGGACACAGTTTGTGTTTGCAGCAGACATGTCCTAGCCAGTCACATTTACGTTTGGTAGCATTTTGAGCCACGTCAGCTATCTTTGTTTTGGAGCTCAGTATTGTGTTATGAATACGATCCGTTAATATAACACCTAGTATACTACGCTCCATTGCTCGTTTTTCACTATATTCTTGCTAAAATCAATTTCCTCTTCGGAACTCAAATAAATCTACAATCTATCCACACGTGTCACTTCACAAATCAATATAAGCCAACTATTTGTCAACTATTCGTCAAAAGTCTTAGAAGCTTTTATGCTCATTCAATTGGTATCGAATTCATAGAACACGTTAGTCTTTGCCATATCATATGACATGACATTCCTGGAAAAATATCCTAACAATAAAGTTATGAGCTCTAACAGAAAATAAAATATGTTTAGGAGAAAATATACGGACGAGTAGTGTGGGTGAGAAAGCCGTAAGTTGCTCTGGGAAGTCTATTCAAAGACTCTTTGCAATTTTATTAGTTTAGGCGTCAGTATCCCAAAGCTGTGTATTCACATCGCTAACAGCTGCTGATTCTTAAACAGCCTATAATGTTCCACTGCTGGGACACAGGCTTTCTCTCAGTGAGTGCGAGTGGGCCGTAATCCACCACGCGGGCCCAGTGCGGGTTGGTAGATGTCACATGTCTTCAGATTTCGGTTCTAGGATGAGCTGGTTTCCTCACGTTGTTTTCCTTCACCGATTTGAGAGCATTGGCGGTGAAATAATTTACAAAAAGTAACCGCCTGTCTAGGTTTGAACCGACGACCTAAAACTCGTAAATTGCGGCCCTTAACACTGTTCACATCGCTGTTTTGCCTCTCTTTAATTTTAATCCATCCAAAGGTTGTCTTTAAAAGATCGCTCTAAGCGATAAGACCGCCCATTGTGTCACCCTTTGTAAAAATTTTGTATATTTATGTTTTATAATTTGTATGGTGTACAATAAAGAGTATTCTATTCTATTCTATTCTATTCTTAATAGCTATTATGAAAAAAAGGTTTTGCAATCATAAAAATTCCCCTCTTTACATCTAAAACTGTTAGAGATCGTCTAATCTAAAATGACGCGCCCCACTACATAATTCGTTGACAATGTTGACATGTTGACGGTACTTTTGGGATCGAACGATGCGTGCTTCTACGTTTGAGTCTAACCGGCAACTGAACGACCAATTACAATTGCATGTTTATGTGTACTGCGTCCATATTTGAAGTTTCCTTGTGTGCGTAAATGCGGAGGTGGGGCGCGTCATTTTAGATTAGACGATCTCTACAACACTTGACTCTGTGTTATTATTGCCATTACTAAATTAATATTTTGGTGCACTATAGAGCGACATTGTACGTGTACTATAGTATTGTTAACAAATTAATAACGTTACCAACTTTCAGAATGGACACTCTTAAAGGCTTCGATTTTTTATTTTCCTGAGAAATTTAAAGTAACATGTAATGCGGAAATCAAGGTTTTTTTATAGTGCTCGTTATTTAGTATGCGAGTTTGTTAATGGCCCATTTCTTTTTTAAAACGATTCGTTTGCGACCGTCCCTTAACTCAAAGAGCCTGGTCTTTTAAATTTATATTTACACAAGCCATGCGCCTCCTATCGGCAAAAAATTACGACCTCTCGAACAAACTTTACCCCTTCGGTGGGATGTATTTTCGAACGTCGTTTCTTACTGCTTACCTTCGTTATACAGGGTGAAATTAAATTAGCTAGCGAAAGTATTTTATGTCCTAATCCAGGTCACAGTCTACCCATGTTCCAAATTTCATTCAAATCGGTTGAGCCGTTTTAGCGTGAAAGCGTAATAAACAAACATAGAAAAAAATCAAATCTTTTCTAGACATACGAGTATGATAGTAGGATTGCCTGCCAACAATCTTCCCCCCTATGTATGCCCACAGTAAAACCAAAGAATTCCTTTCCTTAGCAATATTAGTATCACCACGATTTATGCTGATTTCTCTTTGTTTTCAAGACGCTCAGTTGAATGTGACATATTCGGTAAATATCGGAACGCCGCGAGAATTCCGAATAAGATATTCAGTGGTTCGCGAAATTCGTGTCTTGGTAAAAAACGATTCTATGTTTTTGGATATTATTTCTTTTTTTATTGTGAAGACGTCTGTCATTTTCATCGAAGAAATTGTTCACTCTAATAGCTTTATCTGGTTAGGTATTTATTACATTACTTGAAATAGAAAAGGTTAACAGAAAGGTTACAAGTTGTAGGTCATAGGTTAGAAGCCAGACAGGCGCTTTACTTTCTGTAAATTATTTCATTACCACTGCTCTCAAAACAGTGAAGGAAAACTTTGTGAGGAAACCGGCATCTCCGAGGACTAAAAATTTGAAGACATGTGACATCTACCAACCCGCACCGTGCCTGCGAGGTGTATTACGGCCTACTCCCTCTCACAGAGAGGAGGCCTGTACATACAGCCTATAATGTTCCCAATGCTTTAAACTTGGGCCCCTCAGGGCCGAAGCCTGCCGGGGCAGCGGGATTGTCCGAAAGGGTTACCGCTACCCCGGAACATAAAGGGCGAAGGAAGGAACATGGGTGGGTTTTAGTCAGTAAGAGTCTGACCCTCCCTTCCGCTCCACCCAGAGCGGGAGGGGTCATTTGATGATTTCCCAACCCAAAAAAAAAAAAAAATGCTTTAAACTTTATAGCCTGATACATGGTTATAAAATTAGAAGGCACTTGCTTAATTTTTTTTTCTATTTTTCCCTTTTCTATAGTGAATTAATAATAATACACCAGTCTCAGCCCAACTTTTTTTCAAGTCATATAAAATATCGAAACCTTAGTTTATTGATATCATTCAATATTGAACCCATAATAGAATAAAATCTTATTTTCACTTACAAAAAAAAAACTACTCCATCAATGACTTATAGATGAAACTTTTTGCGTTTTTCACGAAGCATTTTTTATCTCTTATTTATTTTCTACTTCAATGAATTTCTGAGAATTTGTTGGTCTCGAAACTAAAGTTAGTTTTAAGTTTGTATGATAACAACGTTATAGTTGAGTGTAATGGCTGTGAAAATGTAACTTAGTCTAACAATCGATACTGGACTTTTTTCACAGTTCTTTAAGTTATAATTAATCTTGACAACCTATAAACTATTAATAAAACTGAAGAATTTCTTTGTTTGTTTGAATGGAACTACAAGAAGGATCAGAATTTTTTTTTGCATTTGATAACCTAATTCTTGAGGAAGTCTATTTATCGTAACGCTAAGACTTAGGAGCCGAGCAAAGAAAATAAGTAAGAAAGAACATTTAATGAAAACGAAAATTAATAACGTGGGGAGGCGATGCAATACGACGGGCTGGAAAGTGGGAGCAAGAAATTTCACGCGAACGAAGTCGCGTTTCTATGAATCAAACATTTTTTTCCTAAAATGAATTAATCGAAGTGCAAATTTACCAAAAATGAATTGTTTATACTGCACCCTAATTGCGTAACAAGCTCTTAATCTGAATCTCAATAATTTTGAAACATATTGCTAATCATCATACATACTTTTGCCGGCACGGTTGGCGCAGTGGTTAAGCGATTGACTGCTGCGCTGCGTGTCGCGGGTTCGATTCCCACACGGAACAAATATTTGTATGACCTACAAGTAGTTGTTCCGGGTCTGGCTGTAACAAACATTTAAAGTCACACATACAAATATGTGAATTTAAATGTTTGTAAACGCACCCACGATACATGAGAAATTTCTAGTGTGGGGCAACGTTTTTTTTAAAAAGAAAAAAAAATTGGTACTTCGTATGTTCGAAAAATTTGTCTGCTCAAAAACATAAATAACGCAATGAGTGTTGTTGAATTGTCAAAATGACAGTTATTGCTACTGTTAGTGTGTTAAGCAATAACCCCGCAGGGTCAAATTAAATTCTCAATTCTCAAATTAGATATCGAGACCCATCACGTTTGCGGAGTTTCGCTTGCTTATTTAATTTGACCTATGTAATTAGAGTAATACCCAGATAACGAATGTTACCGCTTAACTTAAGTGGGACTGGGCTGGACATGTATGCCACATGGCAGATGACAATTGGGTTAAGAGAACCACCGATTGAGTCCCACTAAACGCACGACGCCATCGCGGCAGGCCGAGACGAAGATGGCGGGACGAGCTTGACTCCTACCGTAGGGACTGGCCGGCACTCACAAAAGACAGAACTGTATGGAAAAGGGAGAGGGCGACCTTTGCCCTGCACTGGATCAATACAGGCTAATAGGATTAGATTGTACTAATAGAATAACTAATCCATCGGTGCATAACGTACCTATATTTAAATTAACGACTGAGATAAAGTAAAGCAGTTAGTTTAAAAGCATTAGAGTCTCACCACTATTGAAAGAAAACACAAAATTATAACTCTTTTAAAGCATCGAATACACTACGTCCTAGTCACTAGGGTCTAGTGTATTCGATGCTTTAAAAGAGTTATCGTTAGTCGCTTCATTTGTTCCCTAGTGAATAGGGGACAAATGGAACGACATGTTGCGGAACATGGCGCTCGACAACTACGTGAATGTCTCGAGAGAATGTCGCGAAACATTTTGCAGGCCTACAAATGGAGCAACACTAACGGGAGACGCGTGAGCTCGCTCTCGGAGTGGGAGCAAGAAACATGTCCCGCGTCAAACTTTGCGCAACTTGTTGCGGGACACTTTGCAACGTTGCAGCGAAACGTAGATTGAGTGATGCGCGTCATGTTGCGGGACAAAATGTCCCCTAATGTATCCGAGGCTTTAAGCTTACAAAATACTGAGGAATGAAGAATTTAAAACTACAGTGTCCAAAAAGACAATTCAAAACAAGGCCAGTACTACACACATTATTCAAAGTTGAATACAAAAGTTCCTTCTCAGATCTTTTCACCCTTCCCTTGGGGAGCAAGCGTAAAGATTTATATTGGTAAGGCTGAGTCCACACTGTTTCATTTGGTGCTTACAACTACGTGACCTGCAGGGCGGAAGACCTTTTTTTTTTGTTTTCGGGGAATCCTTCAAAAGGCACCTTAACTTTGGGAAAAAAGACCAGGGAGAGTGAGATTCTTACTTCACTAAAACCACCCCGGTGATCACCATCAGCACATGGAAGGGGTCCCGTTACCTCTTAATAGACCAATCCGGAACCCCCTTGTGCACCCCCCCTTTTAGTGCACGTCACTGGGGAGACTACAAACGGGTCTCCCCTGAGCGTCGCTATGCACGGCAGCACGTGGTCACAGTGACACCGTATTTCCTGATATTAGAGCGACATGCCCTAGCGAACCTATGGTTTTACTATTGCCATGGCTGAAGCTTGGTGCTACACTTCATAACTAATTAAGACGACCGTCCACTGCTACGTAGGGTGTGCACGGAGACGTCAAGCCGGATTCACATTACTGCGTTGTGTCGTGTTGTGACTGCTTCTGAAGCAGTGCTGTCCCGTCAAAACTCGTTGTGAAGCGATGATCTCCTGACCAGCACCTTAATTGTGTAAGATACTTTCAATCACAACCTGAGAGTTTTAAAGGATATTGCTTTAGCATGGGTTTGAAAAATTCGTCTGGTAAATGGATTAGCAAAATCCTTCAAAATGATTCAGATTGTGATTCCAAATGTGTTGTTACACAAATGGTGCTGAGAATATCTGCTGCAGCTTACTGCAGCATATATTCTCTTGCAACAGTTGACATTTTGACAAATTACTTATTTCATATTCAGCAGGCTCATTGCACGCTGGGGCATGACTTACAAGCCATTCTGCATCTGTTTCAACAAAACTAATAGATTTATCTTGAAATACGTGTACTGAAGACTTTAACACTAAATTTAAAACTTGTGCTGTTATCAATATGAAGTTGGTTTTAACTATGAGTATAATTTCTAAACTGTTACAAAGTTGTGTACATGCATAATGAAGATGCAAGCAATACGTGTAATTATTGGTAGTTCAGATCATAAAGTTATTATTTACAGTTTTAATATTAATATATTTGATACTAGCTGCGGCCCGCGGTTTCACCCGCATAAGTTTTGTTCCCGTGGGAATATCGGGATAGATCCTATATGTTAATCCTGGTTATAAACCACTTGTGTGCCAAATTTCATCCAAATTCGTTTAGTAGTTTTTGCGTGAAAGAGTAACAAACATCCATCCATCCATTCATCCATCCATCCATCCATACAAACTTTCACGTTTATAATATTATAGTAGGATAGTAGGGAGTAGGATAGAAAGTAGGATTATATCTACATATAAAGGCTAGAGAGTTTGTTAGTTAGTTTAAACGCTCTTATCTCTACCAGTACTACCAGTACCAGGCTTTGAAAAACTGTTTTTTACAATTTATTGATAGCCCAATTCTTGAGAAAATATCTCGCTACGATGCTTAGAAGCAGAGTATAAAGAAGAAAATCAGGAAGAACGCTAAACGAAAACAAAGTAAAAAGCGCGCGCGGGCGATGCGTTGCGACACGGTGGACACCCTAACTGTGTATCACACTCTTAATTAAGTACAATTTAAATCATTTTGAAGGATATGACTAATACATTGCTTCATATGTTCGAAAATTTGTCTGCTTAATAACGTAAATAATGCAATGAGTGCTGCTGAATTGTCAAAATGAAAGTCATTGCTAATGTTAGTGTGATATGCAATTACCCCATGGTCTGAGGGCGGCCGCCATTTTACGCGGACGAAGTCGCATACAGAAGCTAGTTATCAATATAGCAGCTAGTAAAAACAATGTGGAATTAGAAATACAAAAACAATACATTGCTCAAATTAATAATTCGAGCATAACAATACAATAATGTTCTCCAACACGTGACAAACTTTCATAATTATAACTCAGACTTAATTAAAATACCTCACGAAACAATCGTGAGAATGTGTCTGCTGATATAATAACAGAACAATTTATGAGAATTTTCACTCAATATTGTCGACATACAGATCTTGAAATAATGAAAACATTCACTACTTTCTATCCCGATCAATACGTGTGAAACTATAACAAGGACAGGGATCTGAGATGTCGTTTACTTTCCAGTCAACTGTACCGACGCAGAACACTGACTTTGCCTAGCATTCTGGCTGGTAGTCTGAGAAATATAATTACATAATTAAATTATGTTTGAGAGCTGTGGTGGCACAGTGATATCGACCTCGACTTACGAGTTATAGCTCGTGAGTTCGAACCCAGACAGGCTTTACTTTGTGTAAATTATTTCATCAACACTGCTCTCAAAACGGTGATGGAAAACATCGTGAGGAAACCGGCAATAGAAGAATTTGAAGACATGTGACATATACCAACCCGCACTAGGCTCTTGTGGTGGATTACGGCCCGCGGCCTCTCACCTTGAGGAAGCCTTTGTCCCAGCAGTGGGAACATTATAGGCTGATTATAATTGGATCGGCACTTCTAGAGATTTGATTGAGACATTACAAAAACAAAGAAACAATTTTACTTCTTTTTAATATGAATTTAGATAGTAACGAATATTATATTTTTGTTCCAGATATCCCGATAAATGAACGCAGGAAAAACCAAAACGTGGACGTAAGTGATGAAGTTTGAGAGAACCCACAAACATGGACACCATAGAAGGTTTAAGAAATAGCAGAACAAAATGGAGGTTGACCAACCTCCTGACTCTGTACATACTACTTCTTGCTGCACCCTGCCAAGGAGACACCAGTCATAAGGATATAACCAAAACAGATGTAAAATTAGATAATAATGTAGATTCTATTCACTGCCATAACTGTTATAGTAGTAGTAACAAAGAATCTTATAATGTAGACAAATATATAGATGTCGTAGATGATTTAGTTGGACAACTAAACACTTTTACTGATGAACACTGGAATTTAAATAAAACGGTTGTTTACTTAGAGAAGGCTGTCGAAGACATGCTAGATAAAGCACTAGATAAAGATAAATTTAAGATTTTCGAAGGAGTCGAAGTAAAGCCTGCGAGTGCTGAGAATGATACAAAGATTGAAAACAGAAGCGATGAAGAAGGAAGAGCACTATTTAGTAAATATACGTATGAATATAGAATGTTTCAGAAGATTAAGAATTTCGTCAACACCCATATACTATCGATCAATTTGCCGATGGCCGCAAAATGTGAGTATGATTTTTTGTACTATTTTATGGGTTAGATTATCTATTATTGTATTATACAGGGTCAGATTAAATTAGCTAGCGAAACTCCGCAGACGTAGTACGATATCTATCAAACAAAAACTAACTACGGGGTCAATTGCCGCTGGCAGCGTAGGTAGTTCTTTATTTTTTTTTTGTTTTATTATCATTAGATCTTTGATATCGGTACTCATCACATCTGCGGAATTTCTGTCAACTGAATACTTTGTCCTTTAATCAAAACAAACCAATATCAGTATCAACCTACAACATTAATTATGGAAATAGTTGCAAGATATCACGTTTCCCGTCGGGTAGTATGCGGTTACACGTGACAGTGACACTTGATGTCCCGTTTCTACCCTGACACCCTTCGGTTGCCACTAACCACGTTCAATATATATTATTATGTAATTTAATATCTATTGTACGCACGGAGGCATAATATACCAACTTATTCATTTTCAGTGTAAGCTGACTTCTCATTGTACGAAAAGCCAAATCAACCACACACAATAAATGACCTCGCATTGCCCTAGCGGGCAAGACAATGCGAGGTCATTTGCATTTGGTGGTTGCGAGGTCAGCTAAGCCTGGAAATGTATAGCTTGATATGTCGTGTCGTGTCGTCGTGTGTACAACAAATAACAATTACGTTAACGTACGGTTACGTGACGTTTCGTTACATCAATTTAATAATTACGTTTTACATAAGTGATTGAAATTCACTATATGTAGAATTTTAGATTGCTGGTTAGCAATAGGTAGACACATTAAAAAGATGAAAAAAAATTAAAGCTTCGTGTGTGCTGGCCCCGTTTCTGTGTGTGTGTTTCTTCAAATTCCAATTAGGACTAGAAAAATGTGTAGATTTTTTTTTAAACGTAATTTTCACCTACTGATTGATTGTCATAAAAACGTCATAAAAAATTGTAACATCACTTATTTTCCAAAGATTGTTACTTACCTGACCAAGATTATGTCTGGACTTTAAAAGAGACTGTGACCTCTGAGTTTGTTTCGGCCTTTTGTTTCTCAGAGTAGATAGGAAACGCCGACCTCGTCTAGTTTTTAATAGTTTTTGTACAAACCCATTTGAAATAAAATAATTTATTACCCCAAAAATATGTAATCCAAATCTCTTTTTTCCAGCGTTTGGCCTCAACAAATTCTTCGTACCAATTTTAATAGGAGGACAAGTATTAATAAAAACTATACTCTTCGCGATGTTCCTACCAAGCATACTGGGAAGCTTCGGGAAGATGCTCAGCAAAGGTAAGCTGTCTACAAACTTCTAATGATGTCGAAACTTAAGATAATATTAAGCTACCCAGCTTAAGTAAGAACGAAGGACTGAGAACATCGGAGCTAAGTTACGCTTGTAACTATTTGAATTTTCCAAGTTTAGCAAAATTTTCAAGTCTGTTAGATAAAATTAATTTGTTAGTCGGAGCGTTATGTTTTGTTATTTTTAAGTTATTAAGGATGATCAGTGGTGGCCCAGTGGACCGACTCACGAGTAGTAGGTCGTGGGTTCGAACCCAGGCAGGCGCTTTACTTTGTGTAAACATTTTCATCACCACTGCTCACAAAACGGTGGAGAACGGTGGTCATCGCGAGGAATCCGGCATGACGTAGAACGAAAAATTCGAAGATATACATCTACCAACCCGCACTGGGACCGCGTGGTAGATTACAGCCCACTCCCTCTCGAAGACTGGAGGCCTGTGTCCCAGCAGTGGGAACAATATAGGCTGATTATGTTATTAAGCTATGTGAAGTTTTAAAGCACTGTAGAGTCTAGGAAAATCAATCAAGCCAAGTAACTGAAAATGAGTCAGAATTCAATAGAAAAATAACCTTTTTTGACACTAATAAAGACACTGAACATTGAAAAGTGAACAGGTACGAAATGTAACTGTAACTGGGTCGTACTATTGTAGGGTTGAACAAAACCTGCCAAACGAAAATCAATCTTGTTGAAACGATCCAGTTTTGTAGTATTGTCCATTGTAATCTGAATACTCTTTGGGCCGTATGTATTAGGAACGTAATAATTACATATATGCGACCCGGATTTTCGAAGGCAAAATTGTGCCACGTGTGCGAAATCGATTTCCCCTTAAGGATTTTATTGTCTGCTGAATTTCTTAATTCTGTCAGTCTCAATATAATACTATTGTTGCGAACAATGGCATCATCAACATAGAAAGGTAATTATAACTTTTATCTTTGAAAGACACCTGTGTCTCAGCAGTTTGGCAAACATTTTCGCCGCGTTGTTATGAAACTTTGCTTTTCTGGAGATTTTTAGTAAGTATCACTTATGAAAATGTTTTGCCCATCTGGATTTTTTTTTAATACATTTTGTATCTCACTTTGGGACATCTTCTTCACATATTGACACTTTTCAATTCAGCATCACCTATTTCATCTTTCCAATTTACAACTCAGCCTATCGCAGTCCACTGCTGAACAAAGACCTCTCCAAGGCAGCGCCACAACACTCTGTCCTCTGCCTTCCGCATCCAGTCTGTCACCATCTTCGTCTCGTCGTCGCGTTATTTATCATGTTTAGATAACGAAACTCCGCAGATGTGATGGGTATCCATCACATACGCGGAGTTTCGCTAGCTAATTTAATTTGACTTGTATACTTTGCTACTTTACTTTGGTTTACTTTACTTTTACTGTAGCAACATAAATCCTAATACTAAAGGTTTATCGTTCATTGTTGCTTGAACGTTACGGCTTTCATTTTACACTGTCGGCTATGAAGCAAGAGTGCCCGTTAACTTTGAAAAGGCTGTTAAGCTCTAGGAGTTATAAACTCTGTACAAGAACACGTAGTAAAATCTTGTTTATGTTTGTATGAGTTAACGAGATTATGTCAGCTGTTGTTTTATTTAGAGGCACGAAATTTTGGCATCAATATTGGATTTTTGTTGTTAGATGGAGCCATGAACAACTTTTGTCTCAGCAACTAATTTGTCTCTGACATCAAGTCTACGGGTGTGTAATGCTTACTCTAGGATGCATATCCGGTGGGCTCTTAAATCCTACCCTTTCCTAAGGGCACGTCTTCCCTATAATTACCGCGCCCCCCGGTCTACTCCTTGATATGCAATGGTGGCTGTAGCACCATGAACATGAGGCTACAGGAGCAAGTGCGAATCTTGGGGTTGATTCGATTAATCGAGGCTGGTTTAACCACGCTGGGATCGGTACATTTCATTCATTCACACATCAAGTCTACGGGTTTGTATGTAAGTGCGTGCATGTAGCGACGCGACAAAGACAGCACTTTCATGCTTTAGATGTGAGAGACAAATAATTAGTTGCTGAGACAAAAGTTTCGAAGACATAAAATTCGCTGCAGGTATTATTCGATTTCTTTTGTTTAAAAAGTGAATCAGTTGATGTTGAAAATACGAGAATTGCGAAATTAAAACGTGAACTAAAAATAAAAATGGTTGCTTAGGTACGTTAGACATGGTTGTACGAACTGCTTTAATGGCGAATGAATATAACACACGTATACGGTTTCGGTTACCAACCAGCATTGGCTGCAGTGGGAACGTTATAGGCTGATATGGTGGTGGTGGATACGGTTTCGCGTTTTCGTTTTATAAACATAATAATTTTATTTTCATTAAACATCTGCCTAGCCTTTTCCCAACTATGATGGGGACGGCTTCTAGTCTAACCGGATTCAGCTGAATACCAGTATTTTACATGGAGCAACTGCCTATCTGACCTCCACAACCTAGTTACTGGGTAATACGATACCCCTTGGTAAGACTGGTTGTCAGACTTTCGGTCTTCTGAGTACCCGTAACGACTGTCAAAGATCTACGAATGACAGCCGGAACCAACGGCTTAACGTGCTTTCCGAGGCACGGAGGGGTCTCGGTATGTACTCGTAAAGTTGGTCACCCATCTATAGACCAACCGCGGCAAGCGTAGCTTAACCTGATCGCTTGCCGCGGTTGGTGTATGGATGGGTGATATTAGGGTTATTATTTTTTTATAATTTTCTCAAATAGCATCTTGGATCAACATGTACTTAGAGAACGCGCGGGGGTCATTGAAACGAAATAGAAATTAAAACGAAAAATGTATAGTAGGCGAATTGATGGAAAGAGAGGGAGCCCTATGTCGGCGAGCGGCGCAAGCGGTAGTTTTTAAAATACAAATTACTTATTGTCGTTATAATTGTTATGACTACTGGCCACTAGCCCTACCCGTCTCCTAAATGAATGTCGCCATTGTAGCGGCGCATTGTATAAAAACTAAACATTTCTTTCCTTGGCCTCTTCTTTCAATCTTCAGATTTTTACGCCTACAGCTATTTGCACTATTTTACAGTATTTCTTCTGAATAATATTACATATGTCGTAAAACGTGTTAGACTGGTGCTTTGCGAAATCTTATAAGGGCCACCTTAGGATGGACGGAATCCTATAATGATGTGGGTACACCGTCTATCTATATCGAAATAATACTTTGCTATTAAATAAAATAGTAATAAAAAATGTTTTATTTTCATAAAAAAGAAGCCTTCTGAGGGGCAAATCTCGTAATTTAAAGAACTTTCACGGTCTGATCTCAGTCTCAATGGGCCCATGCTCTTGAGTGGTGTGTGTGAATACAATTTGTCATGCAATGTTTTTAAATGTTCCAGGTCTATCTACAATATCAGCGTCATCCTCCCAAGCCAGCTATCCCCCTGTGAACGCGGATGACCAGGTGGGATACAACTCTGATAACAAGGACTTCATGGGTTACGAAACAAGTCAGACTGGAACGTTTGCTTACCCACAAGATGGAATGGGGTATGGAGCTGATGCCAATGATGTCAATGAGCTGGGGAATGTTGATATGTCACGGTAAGGAAACTATCTTTTTATTACTTATGTGGGCTCTCTTAATATTGTCAGAGATCTACCAGTATCATATTATTAGGATTTTATGTGAGTTACAAACAAGGTCATGTCTGCAAGGGTATTTTGTAGAAAGAACCATTGCAGCTTTGAGTTGACCTATTGTGTCCTCAAGCTGAAGCTAAAGGTTAGGCTACATTCTGGAAGACAAATTCCAACAGGAGAAATCTAGGCTAGACAAACTAAAATAAGACATAATTTAAATATGGACGCTGAACTTATACAGGCTGAAATTAAAAACTTGCGCCAACTAGAAATAGGCGGATAAATTCTTGAAAAAAATCGTGTAATTAACGTCTTAGATAGTACAAAATAAGTAACTGTCTTTAAGTAAACAAGTAAACACGAAAAATCGGAGTTCCAGTCAAATGATTGTCTTAGAAAAATCGTGTAATTATCATCTAAGCTAGTACAAACTAAGTTATTACCTTTAACTAAACATGTAAACACGAATAATCGGAGTTCCATTAAAAACAAAAACTTATCACTCAAATCAAATAAGAAAATTAAAGTATCAATACATAAAGTTCCTAACAAAAAAAGGGCGAGCGATGACGTTGCAAAATCGCTCGCCTACGCACATATGTGCATCCCTTTCCTTAATAACATGCTCTAAATATACTTTATAACATGTTTCAATTTGGCGCACCTGTTCAATTTTGTCCTGTATACTTGCGATGTTTAATAAATCTATTGTCGTGGAGTAATAAGGAAAATGAGGAACAGACACAATAACGTAATTTGATCACATAGGAAGTTACGACGCCATTTATTTTGACAAAAGAATTCCTATAATAAAGTCTGTACCATTGAATGTACACGTCATTTCCAAAAAAATATTGTTCTCAATATTAAATTATTGGTTTACCGCTTGTCAAGTAACTTCGTTGAGGAGAGATTGGGCGTAATACAATCATGCTCCCCAATTTGCATACTGCCAATAATGTCGAAAATTTCGCAGAAACTGTTTATTAAAATTCTCAGCCAATTGGTCTATTTGCTGTCGAAACGGTGAGATTGAGATTAGTAGTTTGTTACGCAATTAGGGTGCAGTATAAACAATGAAACGCAAAAACTACTAGAGCAGTGGTGGCCCAGTCGTAACGGCCGCGACTTACAAGCTGTAGGTCGTAGGTTCGAACCCAGACAGGCGCTTTACTTTGTGTAAATTATTTCATCACCACTGCTCTCCAAACGGTGAAGGAAAACATCGTGAGAAACCCGGCCTAGAAACAAAAATTTGAAGACATATTATGATCCCTCTCGTAGAGAAGCTGTGTCCTAGCAATGGAAACGTTATACAATATTTTTGAGTATGAATGTCGATGGCTATAAGAGTAGGGGAAGCCCAAAGAAACTATGTATGGACTGTGTGAATGATGATACGGTTAGAAAAACGGGGTGACTACCGAGATGACGACTAATAGAGAAGTATGGAAGAAAAATACATGTTGCGCCGATCCCAAATAAATTGGGATAAGGGCAGGACAATCATGATGATGCTTAGTAATATTAATCAAGGTTATCACTTCAAAATGTGGTAAATAATTAATAAATATGAATCTCGACGGTAAAATTGCATTTGTTTAGGCAATACATGGCTGAAGATTGAATTGTAAGACTATGTAAAAACTGGAAGCCTTCAAATTAATTTGTAATATTTTATACAAAATTTGACTAGCACATTTGTCTAGTGCTCCCAAGCACTACTGCTGAGTCCTGGGTTCGATTCCTCGGTGTTATGGGGTTTTTCCATCTAAATTTTTTCAGTAGTAGACCAGAGTCTGGGTTTCTTGTGCCCGGTTGATGGTAACAGGCTCCCCCCTGTTACATGGGGCTTAAACGTAACTGGCGAAATGTGGGGGTACTATAGGTACACCTCTGCCTAACCCTTCGGGGAACACAGGTGTGATGTTTTGTTACAAAATTAAATTCCATCAATTGTTTAATACAATGGTCCAAAAATATATCGCATAAAATATATTTCAATAAATATGGTGTTCTTTTCATATTTTTTTCAGGTTCGGCGATGGACAGAAAACAGGGTTTTTGCCTTCAAAGAATAGCTACTACAAGAATCAGATGACAACAGCCAATAACTACAAGGTATGTTTTCTATTACAGTTATATCTTCACACTACTTCAAGAAAAAGCATTGTTCTCAACTGCCCGAACTTTGTACAGCACCCCAATATAAATGCCGAAATACGATTAATTCCCAAATTAATTCCTGCGCTCGTGACGCGTTGCTGATTTATCTTTGACGTGCATTCCGGCAATTATTTAGTGCGATTAGTATTCCTATCCATTCTGGATTTCTGGATAGATGATGATAGATTGTGACTATTAGATGGTGTTTGCATATTCTAATAGGTTTGACCAACCCTGGGTAGCGTTTGAAGACTGGCAAATATTTCAATTAAAACTTTTTGGTATTTTTATGATATACAGCCTTGGCAGCTCTGGACAAAGAGAGGTTGAAGAAGAGTAGGGATTTTGCGTAGCAATTGGTCAGGCCACTAACCAGTAACACCATAACACACTATCAGTAGCATAGGGTTTCATTTTGACAGTTCAACAATATTCATTGCATTATTTACGTTGTTGAGCGGACAAATTTTCCGAACATATGAAGCAATGGACGAGCAATATTCTTCAAAATTATTCAAATTAAGATTGATATTGGGTTACGCAATTAGGGTACAGCAGTAACAAAACATAAGGAAGGAGGTCTTTACCCAGCAGTGGGTGGAACAAGCCTGCATTTGATTAGGATGAGGAGGATGATGATGTCCAACAGTGGGCTGTTTTAAGCAGATGATGAAGAAGCCTGGAGTCATCTAATCTCGCATCGCATGGCATCCTGTATCGTCGCATTTAATCAATCAATCAACTCAGCCCATTGCAGTCCACTGCTGGATATAGGTCTTAAATGACATTTAATGTTCCTTTTTATTGTTTATATTTCCTATGCGTGTTCCAAATATATATTGTCTTTCTTTCTTTCATCTCAAATCCTACCCTACTTCCTACTAATATTATAAACGTGACAGTTTGTATGGATGGACGGATGGATAGGTGGATGTTTGTTACTCTTTCACGCAAAAACTACTGAACGGATTTGGATGAAATTTGGCACACAGATGGTTTTTAACCAGGATTAACATATAGGATTTTATCCCGATACTCCCACGGGATCGAAACTTATGCGGGTAAAACCGCGGGGCGCAGCTAGTTAACAATATTTTCAACATAAATTTACAGGTGTTCCAAAAGATCCCAGCCTCCTCAATGATCCTGAGTAACTACGACCCGTTCTACTCTCCGTTATTATCTCGACTGGACGGTATATTTGCACGGCTTGGTATGTTTAACTTGTTAATTATATAATATTATTAAACGTATTTCAAGGGCTTTCTTAGAAAATTGTTCTAATTGATTTATTAAATAATGGTTCTTCAGAGCCTTGAGTGCTTAAATACTTTAGTATACAGTAACAGTTTTACTTTCAACGTGGATTTTTATTGGTTAAGGGCTGATTTTTCCAACGCAGGATAATTTTATCAGAGGAATCACTTTGAATTTTTGACAGTTCTTCCATACAAAATCTGTCAGACATCAATAATATTCCACGAATAAAAATTATCTGTTGATTGATCAATCAGCCCTTTTTTTTCTGGTGGGAAATCATCAAATGGCCCCTCCCGCTCTGGGTGGAGCGGAAGGGAGAGTCAGACTCTTACTGACTAAACCCACCCATGTTCCTTCCTTCGCCCTTTATGTTCCGGGGTAGCGGTAACCCTTTCGGACAATCCCGCTGACCCGGCAGGCTTCGGCCCTAAGGGGCCCCTCGAATTATGCTGACAACTCTTTGAGGCGCGCGTGGAACACTTACGCGCCGTCCGGCAAGGGCCTGGTCCTGATCGGGCGGTGAGCTACCCATTGCTCTCCGCCCGCAGGCCCGCGCCTATGGTGGCCGGGAGTCGTCACGCGGCTCCCGACGCCCGGAGCGTCTCCCGCGGCGGCTGGGACGGGAGGCTCTCTCCCTCATCCGTCCCGCCGCCTCCTTCGCTAGCATGACTGCTTCGCAGAAGGAGGCGACTGCCTCCCACTCCCTCTCGCCCCAGACCATGGCTTGCACCATGGCCGGGCGCGAGAGGCCGCCGCCGCTGCCGATCGCCTCAATCAATCAATCAGCCCTAAAACGAATATTTCCGCTTCTTTTCTGACATCGAAGCCTGTAAGCTTGTTCATGCAAAGCTACGCCTAACTGCTCATACGCATGAGTCACACGCGTCAGCGACAGAGGTAACTGCAGCCGTCGACAACATGCCGCTTGTGTATTTGAGCACCGTCCTCAGTGCACGACCGGCACATTGTATACGACAGCTGCCGACGCGTCGACGGGTGTCGACGGCTGCAGTCGCCTTTGCCGTTGACACGTGTCGCTCGTGTGTATGAGCACTAAACTACGCTTTTATACCTACTCATGATCATGAGGTAATCTTACCTGATCCTAAATTTCTAGTTCTAGTAGAAACTAGTAAGCTTATATTTTTCTTATAGTATGTTATTTCAACAATTATACCCTGTCCATTAGGATAACCGTTTTTTGACAGTTGTCTTAGAACGTTCTAGTTACTAGTTCCATCTGTCAAAAAACGGTTCAACTAATGGACATGGTATAACAATCTGCAAAGTACACGTAATCCATTTTACATGTTATAAATCGAACGCATAGAAAGGTTGTCTGCAAAATTCGACCTTATGTTATGCAGGCTGGCAGTAAAATAACTCTAGTTGCATTTGAACACTCGAGCGAATTTAGAATAAGCTATTATAGGTATTTAACACATCATTCGGTCTCTGTCATCTTCAAACGATTGACAGAAACAGAACGTTGTTTATACTAAACGTGAGCGATGATTTGTGGTGCAAGCGAGCCTCGTTCGCACAGACGTAAAATTATCTCGGCGGAATTTTATCGCGCACTGGATTTTCTACTCTCGGTGTTAAGCCGAACATTGAAAATCCAACAGAGCGCATCCCAACGCGTCAAAAAAATACACTGTTGGATTTTCAACTCTCGGCGCTAAGCAGTGCGTGCATTTTGCGTACCTGAACAATTTGTCTAATATTTTTGCTCCTTTAGACTGTGTCAATTTAACTATGTTTATTGTACATCTCATAACAAGAATTGCACTCAATATTTAATCCACCTGTTACCAGGTCTGGCCCCTGCAGAGAACTCAATCGACGAGAACTTCGAGGCATGCAGGGAACAGCTGATCTGCCTCATGTACGCCAGCCCTGCCAAGTTCGCGCCCTACAGTAACCTGGTGTCCGCTCAGTTGAGCAGGTATGTCATAGAGTGAAGTTTTTTTATTCGTTATTTAATAAGGGACCTTTAGAATCGTAATGCGTATGATATTCCCATCATGTTCAGCTCGGCATGATTCGGCACAAAAGGGAGAATCGAATATACATATGTAGGTCAATATAATTATGTATATCTCCAGTTAAACAGAACACCTGCCATCTTATCTCTTCACCACCCTTGGTTGACTGGTAGAGAATGCCTAAGGTGTTAAGTTCGCTCTTTGTACCTTATTGTGTGCATGAAGTTGTAATAAATAAATATATGGGAGAAAGCCAGCAACGGTAGATGCCTAACGGAGTTTGCTGATCGGTACGGGCCGAAAGAAAGCCGTATATGTGCAGTAATTTCTTAGGATCGGCTTTGTTGTTCTTCATTAGCCTGTTAGGGTTAAAGGAGGAACACCAAAGGAAAGGCCGTTCTAAGGATTTCAATAATAAGTTTATTATTATTTTATTTATATATAGGTGTGTTTACTATAATACTAACGAATCGAAAGTGCGGACCCGAACATTGCATAAAGTATTGGAATCTCCAAGCGTCTGATACAAACAGGAAATTTTAAATGGTTTTTGAGTCCCGACCGACTATCGCTAATACTGTTTTATGCGGCTGGCTGGACACATGCTAGCCTCCGGAAATGCCCAGGGGCCGTACTATGAACTACTAATGCCATCATGTTTCAGTCTGAAAGAGGGATGATGTTATCGGTCATGTATAGCGCTGTCTCCCTCTCACACTGGAAGAATGATGGCATTAAAACGTCTTAATACAGCAACTGAGTTGCAATTTTTTTTAGATATTTTTGTCCGAACTACTCACTGCATTTATTTTCTTTTTTCACGTCCTTTGTTAGTTTCATCAAATACCACAAAACACATAACATCAAGCCTGTAATCCTTAAAGGATTAGAGAGAGTTGTACAGACGCCAGCAGGTCAAGCTACCCGAAACTGTCAAATTTTCCCAATCAATCTTGAACCTTAAGAGTTTATCGATAAAGTTGAAAATCTATTAAAGAAATTTGACAGATTGTAGTAGCTTGATGTGCTGGCGTCTGTGCATGTAATACACCCACATTTCGTCACTTATGTTTAAGCCCTCATAATATTAGGGGCGAGCCAATCGCCATCACCCGGGCACAGATCCAGACTCCGTGCTATCACTGAGAAATCCTGATGGCAAAATCCATTAACAAGAAACACCATCATGGCCAAATTCCATCCTGTTTGCTGAACCGATAAATTATTTCAATGTTAGGAACACATCAACTTCTGAATACAGACTGATTTTCTAAGGAGACCTACTTCTTAGAAATTGTTAGAGCTGAACAAAGTTTAAACCTAAACTTAAACTACACATCTTGCTCGTACGAAATCTAACTAAGGGACTACGCAGACCAAGTTTAGTTTCTAATAGATAGTTTTGCATTATATTCAGGTGGGTAAAGTGTGTAATTAATGCAATTTAATTAATAGTGTAATAGAGTGTTAGGATTAAATTAATTTTTCATTTAATCCATACAGGGTGAAATTGAATAGGTGAGCCAAGTTAAAATATCTAATTCAACGTATTATAAAGTAATATTAAAGCATTTCATTAAGGAAAGGGATGCATATACGTGTGCGAACGCGAGCGTTTTGGCAACGTCGTTGCGTGCCCTTTTTTCGTAGAAGCGGTCCAAATTAGGTAAATATCGCTAATTCAACGCGTTGCCAACTTGCTTCATGTTTTGAACTCTGCGATGAATGGATTGCTTATCGGGCGCGCGTTGAATTTTATACTTTAATTTTCTTATTTGTTTTAATAATTTTGAAAAAAAAAAATTTTGTCGGAACTGCGGTAATTCGTGTCTACCTAACAAAAAAATCTAAAATCTTTTATTTCGCACCCATAAGTGTAGTCCATTTGGTTAGTATACACACGACTTAGTAACTAGTGTAAGTACTTACATGTACAGTCGCCTGCAGAGAAAACGGGACCCCTCAACGCTCACATTTGTAAGGCGGGGGGGTCCGTTTTCTCTGCAGGCGTCCGTACCAGAAAAAACAGTCCAAACTATTTATTAATACGCCACAGAAGCATGTAGGCGTATCCAATATCCCAGTATGGGGCTGTCCCACATAACAGATATAGTTTTCAGGATACTGTTGGGACTGGCGTGTACCCTGCGGGTAATGGAAGTGCAACGCTTTCGCGTGATAGCGTGAAAGCCATCTATTCTCGCCTTCGCAAGCAATAACTCAGTTTGCACTATCTAAGACGATAATTAAAAATATCGTGTAAAAGTTTTCAATTTCATCTTCAATATTGAATCTATCGCATTCCACTGCTAGATAAAGAAATCTCCCAAGTTGTGCCACATCACCCGTGTCTTTGTCTTCCTCATCCATTCCCAGCAACTTTCTTCAAGAGTTTAGTCTACATTTCAGTCAGTCCAGTCTCTGGACTGCTTCTAAAAATGTCCTAATAGAACATCCAATAACGTTTTGCTTGAGTTGGGGATCGAACCTAAAGGGTCCAATTGCTCAGCAATCGCGTTTGCGACCTATTTCTCTTTACCGATGGACAGTCAATATTCATTGACTTTTTTTACAGCACTGATAGGGTTTATTTTTAATGATATTAACTATTGCTTGACTGCGATCCCGCCTGATGCAATGATGCAGCAGTGATGCAATTGTTGATGGTAAAGCGCACTAATTTATTATGAGCCTATTCGCTCTAGCCTTGAAGACACTTAAATTATAATCGGACGGGAAAACCGCCGCAGGCAAATTGTTCCAGTCCTTCGATGTTCGTGGTATAAACGACGAGGCGAAACGCTTCGTCCGAATTGTAGCAGTGTCAACAACGTAGGAGTGGAAACTCGCCGTACGGCGGGTTGTCCGATGATGGAACGGTGATGGCGGAATTAAGTCATGTAATTCCCGCGCACACACTCCAGAATGCATCCTATAGAGTACCGAAAGGCTGGCTACCCTGCGCCTGTGCGTGGGTCTCGTTCGCGCAATCCTATCTATTATCAAAACATTTTAGATCGCATGACATCGGGTAAAATAGTGGTATAAAATCTACCATGAAGAAACCATCTAATACATTTTTTTTCCATCCCCCACAGAGAACTGAACGAGCTCCGAAGGCCAGTATCCGACAACCCTGAAATCCTGAGGTTCTTCAGATACATGAAAGCAGCGAGACGAGGTCAGGAAGCTTCTGACTGCATGTACTCCTACCCAACTTGTACTACCAACGCACCGAAGACCCATACCATGGTCGCAGCATACCATGACATCAATAAACTGGTCACTGCTAGGAAACTGCACTAGGTAGCTGCAGAAATATTTAAAAATGCAGGTGACAGTGAGAGACTGATTTCGAAAATAGACGTCTGGTCGAACAGTTGATATTCAGCGATTTAAAAGATAACCAATGCTTTATCGACAAACATATTGCTGCCATGTACCATCTGCATCGATCTAAACGGTTAAATCATCGGTGGACTGCAACCTACAGTCCTGACATAGTTATTTTACCAGTGACAGCAGCCGCAACAGCGACCTTATTGCAACGACAGTAAAGATCACTATGATATTGACAGTAATGCAAAATCAGAAGTAAAATAACTGAAAGGACTATGGTTGAACTTCGTACTGTCATTCTGCCCTTCAATGATTTTGGACTCCAAAAAGGTGTTAGTGGCATAATTCTTCTGACTGACAGTGTATGTGCCTTTGAGTATAAAAAATAAGTTGTTTATTAGATGCAGATGACAGGGGCAGGTTTTTTTAATCATACCAGCAAAGTGTCGTCTGCAGTATCTATAAGGTCCATAATAGTGAACTATAAAGTGTGTGAAATAGTATTGTGAATATTATCAAAAGATTATTTTTTTTGCGTGTTCATCTAACCTCTTAGGATTCCACAAATAACAAGTTTTATTGATATATTATTATGATTTTAATGAAATGAATAATTTTGATCGTTTGTTGGCAAACCGACATGAAAACAATTGGAAATTTTGCTTGTACTTTCCATTACTTCGATTGTAACTTCAAAACTTTGTATTACGTATCTTTGTTTCGAAACTGTGAACATACGTGTACTCGTATTCTCGACGAAGAATAACTTTAATTAAGGGGGAAACGCTAGGGCAGTCCGCGAAATATTTTTATTTATTTATTGATGTTTCTTCATATTTCATTCAATAGCGTTATAATTATGAACTAAAAGGGTTGTATTGATGATTATAATTATCATAATTCTGTAAATACATACTTGTTACGGTCGCGAATCATATCTTGTTTAATATACAACCTGACACTGACGTGACTGACCAGCAAATTACAATTACAAAAACGTAAGAAATTTTGAATTTCGCGGGCTTCCTGGCGTTTCCCCCTTAACTGGAGTAGCTCCTACACAGGTGGCTTTTGAGAATTCCTTTAACTTTGAAATGACATAGGTCTGTTCTTTGTGAAGTCAATGCCAGAATTCGAACGCTTCTGAGCTACTCGTAGAATAGTCAAAATCTTGGAATATGATATGCGATTTTTTTTATCTTTTTTGGTCCTGTATCCACCACATAAACGCATTACCACTTTTAAACTTCACTCAGGTTGAACTATATAACTCTCATGTAGACTTTGTCGTTTTATGACGTGCGAGTGACATTACACTATTCATTACACCTTAGTCACCTGCCTTACCGCCGGTGATTAACGAGAAGTGAGAGGTAGCGACTAAAAACGGATTGGCGAGCAACGAGCGGTGATTGCGCGACGGCGACGAGCGATTACTCGTTGGTAGGCGTAGCTACTTACCAAGCGTGAGTCACTCAGCGCATGTTCTGCCAAGCGAGCGTCGCTGAGCGAGAACTCTTTTTGATCACTCTTGTCTCTGTGAAAAAACGAGTATATTATGTCATCTCTTTTACTTACACGGGACCTACGATCTTTTGTAGGTGTCTTGAACGAGAAAATCGTTGATTGCTAGTCTGTTCCTCATCGGCGCGGCGGTGAGACTGGTACTTTAGGTGGTAAAGCAATTACGAGGTCCATTATACTAAATTGAATAGCAATCGCTGAGAAAGAAACACGACTTTTAATAGTATAAAAGTCGTGTTAATCTTGTACTCTTAATAAATCATTATTGATGTATTTGAAGTGTGAATGTAATTTATAAACAATTATTTATTTTTCGAAGTGTGAATGTAATTTATGGAATGATTGTTTAAAGTGTGTTTTATATTTATTCATTTGTAATCTAATCTAATAACTTATTATCCCAAAAGTTTTATTTTTAGTTTTTGTTTTGTTTTTAATTTATTGAGCTTTGAAATAAGTTTTTTTTTAATATAAATAGTTGAGCTGTTGTACCACCGTAGTCCGTTCAGATTTTTTTTAGTTAAGTGAGAAAAGATTCGGATAATAATTTATGCCAAGTAAATTAATCCGAATTCGAATTTAAATTAATTCTACTACTTTTTATATAACTATTTCGCGGCAAAAATATAAAATAATAATTTGTTATCTCAATTGTTTGTATAATATTACCTTTTGTATAAAATGAAATCTTTTTGTAAATCAAAGTTTAATATAATATATGCTATTTCTATTTTAATTGTTTGGAATTAAATTATTACTAACAAAAATCTAGATACTCTAATATGCGTATACACATCGAACATTTCAAATCTAGCCAATGACGACGCTAGATTTTCTAAAATGGCCGCTCGGCAAGCGATGATGCACATATTACAGAATGATTTAAATGTATAACCTATCACTGTGTGATTGATTAATGAATAATGGTAACGGACTCCATTAATAAATATACATAATAATAAGCACCTACTTGCATAATAATTAAAAACACTGTTTCAAAATGTAAGAACGTTGCATTCAAGCTGTTACCTACTTGCGTTGTGAAAACATTTACGGTACTTTAATGATATTTTGGCGCTCGAATGACATTGATGAGGCTCTGTTGGACATCTGTGAAATTGTTTTGTGAAATATATTTAAAAACAAGATGGCGGTATTCGTTCCAATTTTGACTACGCGCCAAACGATCCTTGTACAGCTATACACTCGGGCAAGTAATGGGGCTGTGTGCAAGCTTCTTGCATATTGAAAAGTAAAAAAAAAATTGAAAAATATTTTTTGTGAGTAATTCAGATGTCGGTGTATTTTTATTAATGAAGTCAATGTGAGGGACTAAAACCATGGTGTTGTGTTTATTATTTATTGTTGTAGTCATAATCAAGTAAAATGTAGATTGAAATAAAAACTGTTGATCAAAGTATTATACCTACCTTCATTTGTTTGTCCGATAAGTATTTACTCGATGATTTTTTTCTATGAAAGATAACAAAGTCAAGTTTGGGACAGCCTGTTTCTTAGTTCATAATCTAAATGCTGTTTTTTTAATTATTTTTTCGACATTTATTAGCATGGAATTAGTATGTACTATGTACAATAATGTACATGGTCTTTATTTCGCCATTTTTCAGTATGATGTAATGCTGTGAATAAAATCAATTCTTATTTTGTAATTAAAGCACAATTTAAACCATTTTCCATTGAAACTGTGCTGAAACTTTATTTTTGAACCAGAGGTGTTGGTCCATTTTATATTATGTAGGAAGCATTTTATAAAAATGAGAATAATTAATTACTCAATCCGACCAATATCATTCCCAGCTTTTTACGATCTTAAGAAATTACGATTTTACGACAGATTACGATTTTACAGCCTACGTTGTAATACCTGTTCCAGATTATATATCACTGTAGGATAAAAGGCTTTTTAATGATTAACCCATTTATATTAATTTCGTGATATTAAAATTATGTCCAATATGGAATAAAAAAGTTATCTCTGGACTCTGGATGCGTTATTGACGAATTCATGCAACCAAAAACAGCACAATATATCCTACTCCTCTTATTAAATGTACTTGAACTTATTTTTAGTGAAAAAATCGCGCGGTTATTGTTAAAAAAACAACACACCGTCCGTTCGTCACTGCGGCACAGTCGCGAACTCGCGACTACCCGTATTATAAAGTACTCTGTGGTCGCGACTGTCTGTATGCCGAGCGCATGCCGAGATCGAAGCGCGTAGGCATAGCTCGCGTTTCGTCCGTTTGTATGAAGTTGGAATACTGTATAGATAATATTACCGTGATCTAGCGGTCTACAAAACAAACGTGTCCCTTCGGGCAACCACATTTCATTAAAACAAACATTACTAAAATTGATATCTTTCTCAAATACTACCTCCATACAATATCACACATATCTAACTTAATAAATAGACCGCCTACATTCGCTCGGTATAATTCAATATGGAGGGATCACAATGGAATTAACACAGTAAGATTAAATTGTCGAAGCGATCCGTCGGGGATCAGAATTAAATAGATTACTATATTCTGTTTGTTATTAAAAATATTGTAATAGGGATTGTGTAGTTTGATGAAAATTATTTTATTATCCCTATGGTAGGTGAAATTGAATCATCGTAATAATATCTAGATGCGGAAGCCTTCAATCAGATTTAACACTGAAAGGGGATCCCGAAAAATCAAATGCATATACTTATAGGATAATTTTTTAAACATGGGCTGCAGTCTCGACTTTCATAGCGATCGCTTTACGACCGAATTCGGTCGCAAAGTTCCGGATTGACAGGTGTAATATATGGAGTGACAGGACTTTGCGACCGAATTCGGTCGTAAACCGATCGCTATGAATGTCGAGACTGCAGCCCCAGTGCGCAAACTCAAAGCAGAGTGGTGCGAACAAAAATGTATGGGAACAACTGATTGTATGTCGCGATTTCAGGGTTGGTCACTTAGCAAAAGTTGAACCTTTCGCATCACTCGACGAGATACAGGGAGCCGTTATTTTTTTTTAGTTTAAAGATGTTCATTTTCATACATAAGTTGGTACTCATCATGTGCCTAGCCTTTTATTTATTTATTTCCTAATTATGTTGGGGTCGGCTTCCAGTCGAACTGGTTGTAGCTGAATACCGGTATTTTACATGAAGCGACTGCCTAACTGACCTTCAGAACCCCGTTACTGGGTAATACGATACCCCCTGGTTGTCAGACTTTCGGGCTTCTGACTACCCGTAATGAAAGATCCACGATTACAGCCAGTTCCGAGGCACGGAGTGGTCTTGATATATAAACATGGTCACCCATCCACGGACCAACCGCTGCAAGCGAAGCTTAACCTGATCGATTTACCCGCGCGGCTGTTATTAGCTACAAGCCCTCTAATTTTTTCATAAGTAGGTACTACACTCCCTTGAAGTATTTCTCTTTTTTAACTGAACTGAACATGATGACATCGACGTCATAATACACAGGATGTTGAGTGAATTTCAGTGTTTGTTATTTTTAAACTAAAAGTATCAGATTTACCTACGAAACCGTGGGAATGACAAGACGAATGTGTGATTGGCACGCCCTCGATTTGCCACGTCACACAATTCCTACATTTATCTCCGGGAGAGTCGGGACGAACTATCGCGTGGTTGTCTGGTATCTGGAACAAAAATCAACACAAAATTTAGCTTACAAACGGTCAAGCGATTGTTAACTGCAAAGATATTTGATACTATAGATTTTGGTGTTGTCCCATTTATAGTAAGTATATGTGTTTAAATGTTTTTGGTTGAATTAATTCAACTAAGCCTATTGCAGTACACTCCTGTCCCATGCTGCGCCAAAACACACTGCCCCCCCCCCCCCCCCCCTTCCGCATCCAGTCTGACCCAGCCAACGCACAGTCTTCACTGCAGTACTCGTCTACTCCATCGGTCATCGGTCCTTCAACACACATGGCCAGCCCACTGTCACTTCAGCTTACTTACTCTGCAAGCTTATCTCTCTCCGGTTCTTTTTTGGATAGCTAAGTTTATTATCAACATTTAATAGCATCACTTGACTTTATAAGGTACATTTTTAACGCGTCAATAATAATTTCCGTTCCACAAATCGTGTATATGTTTTCATATTTGATTATTTGCACGAAATGTTTGCCGAACGGGCAAATATTATGTTATAAATAATATTATTGTTATAATTATGTATTGTGGCATTATTCCACTAACATTTCCTGCTCACCCCGTCACCTACAATAATAGAAAAAATATTGGCAATGGCGTCTTCACTTAAGCTGGCTGGAATTCCACTGATTGACAGCCATTCACAATAATGGCTTCTTGTTGCCAGGAGGCATGCGCCAAACAGGAAAATAATAAATATAATTTATCAGGAAAATGCTTGATATGTTGTTGTTACTATTATAATTATAATGTTTATTTGGGATATTTTTCACAAAATACGATTCAGTAACTTATACCTTCCACTGTTTGTTTTTATTTTTAGAATAATTCAACCGGTTTTGCATATTATGTTCAATGTTGATCTGCTTAGCCTTTTCCCAACTATTTTGAGATCAGCTTCCAGGATAAACGGATGCAACAGAATACCAGTATTTTACATGGAGCGATTGCCTATCTGATCTCCACAACCTAGCTACTGGGTAATACGATAGCCCTTGGTAAGACTTGTTATTAGATTTTCAGGCTTCTGACGACCCGTAACGACTGCCGAAGATCCACGAATGACAGCCGGGACCAACGGCTTGCTTTCCGAGTCACGGAGGGGTCTTGGTATGTAAAGATGGCCACCATCAACGGAGCAGCCGCGGCAAGCGTAGTTTAATCTGATCAATCGACCCGTGCGGCTTTTATAACTTACCTACAAGCCCCTTACAAACAGTGAACAAAGAGCTAGACTCTTTGTTCACTATTTGTAAGGGGCTTGTAGGTAGGTGTGTAAATAATCCATATTCCTGTAAGTTTAGAATTGTAATCCTAATGAATTTGGTTCATGAGCAGAATGTTAATCAAGGTTTAGAAAGGTTTATCTCGTATCTTCCCTACGTGTCTCAGTTTTCAAAGCCTTTTACATACTCGCTAATGAAAAGCATCGCATAATGAAATATGTTAGGCGGGTATTTGATAACCGCCAAAGATAATGGTGACATTTTCTTTGGCTTAAAAGGGGTAATTAAATGACCACGACATCAAAGCTTCTACGGGGGCTGGTGACTAAATAATAACAGGTCGGTTCGTGGATCCATTACATACCGAGGCTCATCCGTGCTTAGAAAGCAGGTTACGTGTTGGTCCTGACTGTCATTTGTGGATGTCTAATCCCGAAAGTCTAACAACCAGTCTCGCCAAGGGTATCGTGTAAGCCAGTTACTGGGTTGTGAAGATCAGATAGGCAGTCGGGCTGACTGCATCCGGTTAAACTGGAAGCCAACCCCAACATATTTGGGAAAAGGCTAGGCAGATTGATTGAGTGAGACTTCAGACATAATTTTTAAAATATTAAATAAATTTTATGATCCAATTCCTTTCTTATTTAAACAATTATTAAGTAGTAAAGCTAAAGAAGTTAGCTTTATCTTTTACTTCGTTGTATTACGTCTTTCTTAACATAGAATTTCCTTTAAGCACATTTTTCACTTTAGAACAAGAATATTACCATCTTTGTTATTACTTACGTAACAACATAGAACAAAACCAATAAAGAATGAATGGAGCAGTCACAAAGAAAAACGTAGGTATTTGTTTGTATAACTATTTCTTTTTAAGTCTGTTACCATTTCTTATTACGTAACGTAATGTACAGACGCAAGCAGGGCAAGCTACCCGAAACTGTAAAATTTTCCCAACCAACCTTGAACCTTAACGATAAAGTTGAAAATATAGGTATTAAAGAAATTTAACAGATTATAATTTAGTAGCTTGATGTGCTGAAGTCTGTACCATACGCGAAATTGTGGAATTGAAAATATATTTTCACTTCTCATTCTCTGAAAGTTCGTATTTATGTTGTGCGTAGGCGACATAAAGTCACTTTTTATGCTCTAGTGAAAATCGGAAAAAAACTATTAAAAAGTTTCGTAGCGGGAATTAGCTCTTCTTCAATTATGCAACATTTTTGAACAGTGAAAAATACTGTTATACGGCGTGGCGCTTTAATGGCGACATTAATTTAACACACGTATACGGTTTCGCGTCTTAGTTGTATGAATATATTTTAGTTCAATTAAACATTAATATTTATTTATTTATTAACAATTTTCTAAAATAGCATCTTAGAGCAACCTGACATAAAGAACTGTAGCGCAGGGGTCATTTGCCGGGGTCACGGATCATAACATCGCATCAATGTAATTAAAACACATAACGTGCAAATAGAAGGCGAATTGAAGGAAAGAGAGAGAGCCCTATGGCGGCGAGCGGCGCAGGTGGAAGTTTTCAAGTTAGGTTTTTTTTATGTTGTTATAACTTTTATGATTACCGACCACTAGCCCTACCCGTGTGTTAAATTAATGTCGCCATTGTAGCGGCACGTTGTATACTTTACCTATGCCCTTTTCATTTTCTCGCAATCAAAGTGACAAGCATAAACGAGCCATTTTGGGGGGTCGAAATTGCGCCATTTTTAGAGTGGGGTACATAGTGATTATCGCATAACGCAAACGTAAACTAAATTTAAACTAAACTAAAATCAATTAAAATAAAACACTTTAAATTTACATTGCCATCAGGGTGAGATCAAACAAAATAAAATCATCAGTGTAAAATCAATTAAATAACAAAATAATAAGTAATAATATTGTAACGGAATATAAATCAACAAAAATCTAACCAATTAAGTATATTATCATGAAATCAATCAAGTTAAAGTCTAGAGTGTGAGGAGAAAGCTGTTTTTGGTTTTAAACTCATGACTCCTTTGATTTAATTCTTTATTTCATCATAAAGTCATGTTCGTGAACGGGCGCCGTCAGTTGGGGCTGGTAGTCACTTTGCTGCCTCCGCTTATTTTTCATTATTTTATTTTTATATTGTTGTTTTGGTACTATTTACTGTACTCTGGACGCTTTTAACATGTACACCTTTTTTAGGGTTCCGTAGTTCACGTCTCAGAACTAGTTTTTACATAGGTCTATAACCCTTTAGATAGGTCTTTTAAACATTAAGAGGTTGCTAAGACGATTTTTTTATTTAGGTATCCGTTTGCGAGATATTCAACATTAAAGTGCATTTTTTTTTTAAATATGGCGTGTGTGTGTATGTGCCCCCCCCCCCCCCCCCTCTATCTAAACGGCTGGCTCGAAAAATCTGAAAAAAATCATGATGGTAGTCGCTTTGAAGGAAAACGGCTTAGATAACTTTGTTAGTGCAGGAGTTATAGAGGCCGAACTTGTAAAATGCCATTATGGGTGACTACGGAATCCATGCGTGGCCTGACACGCACTTGGCCGGTTTTTTTCTTTTTTGTTTACATCGCTCTCACATATAATTATAAATTCAACATTAATGATGCGATGGCACGGTTGGCGCAGTGGTTAAGCGATTGACTGCTGCGCTGCGTGTCGCGGGTTCGATTCTCCCACGGAACAAATATTTGTATGACCTATAAGTAGTTGTTCCGGGTCTGGCTGTTTGTGTATGTGAGTTTAAATGTTTGTAAACGCACCCACGATACAGGAGAAATTCCTAGTGTGGGGCACGTTTTTTAAAAAAAAAAAAACTAATATTTTTGTAAAAATATAGGTAATTTAAAAGAGTGTCCATCGAGTTTCTTGCCCGTTCTTCTCCATAGATACCTACTACGCTTTGGAATGAGCAACTAGGTTCATATTTTCTAACTGACCGACTTCTTAACAATTTAAAAGTGGCTGTAAATGGTTTAATTGAAATAAGTTATGTTTGAGTTTTAAAGACTCATACTGCATATTATCCTAAAACACGAACGTTCACAGCTGTCAGATGTTTACTTACAATTTTCTACAATATATTTTATAATATTGGACAATATTTAAACCACGACGCCCACGCGGCATCATCTGCCTAGCCTTTTCCCAACTAGGTTGGGGTCGGCTTCCAGTCTAACCGGATACAGCTGAATACCAGTATTTTACATGGAGCGACTGCCTATCTGACCTCCACAACCCAGTTACTGGGTAATACGATACCCCTTGGTAAGACTGGTTGTCAGACTTTCGGGCTACTGACGACCCGTAACGACTGTCAAAGATCCACGAATGACAGCCGGGACAACGGCTTAACGTGCTTTCCGAGGCACGGAGGGGTCTTGGTATGTTAAGATGGTCACCCATCCACGGACCAACCGCGGCAAGCGTAGCTTAACCTGATCGATCGACCCGTGCGGCTGTTATTACTTAGCCACAAGCCCCACGACGCCCACGCGTGTCCTACTTCAAAAATAACCGCAATCCTTCGAAGAATATAGGTAAAGGACCCGTATCCACCTTTTCTGATTAATTCTGCAGATATAGTCCGCCCACTGTCTTTTGTTTTGTATGTACTTATTTTGACCATTCGCGTGGGTGGGTAGAAGTGGACTTTAGTGTCGCCCTTGCGGAGTTTTGATTATATAAAAGGAGGTTTTATTTTTGTTTATTTGCCAGTACCTCTACATATTGGGTCCACTGATATATGAACTGACCATAGCCAACTCTGTTGGAGTCGGTAAATAGATTGGTAATCGCGGAGTATGGAATGATGACCTAAAGAAGGTGGCTGGGAAAAACTGGATGCGGAAGGCGAAGGACAGGGTCTTGTGGCGCACCCTGGGGGAGACCTAGATATATCCAGCAGTGGATTGAACTTGCAGCAGTGCTGAGTTCATGTTGATGAGGAGGACGATCTTGCCTATTCTGTAATATTAAATCCTGCTAGGATGTTATACCTACCTATGTAAATATTGGTTTAGCTTATATTAAAAAAAAAGATTATCTATCCTGTATCCTTATTCCTTTTAAAATGTCTTCCCGATTCACTCCTGCATCAAGTACATCCCTATTCACCCCGTATGACGGTATGCTCAATTCCTACGATACTTTACCTCGGCGGTAAGTAATTACGCTGTATGTTGCAAACGTAGGTACATATATATAGGTATTGTTAAAATAGTTGCTGCGACTTCTTCACAAAAACCACAGGTTCCGTAACCATTCGACCATCCGCATGAAAGTAACAAAACTGTCAGTGACTCACTCTCAGCATTTTTTCCAAAAGATAACAATTGTTGACAAATATCAAGTGTAGTGAGTCACGCTATACAAGACGGATCCGGTTTAAGACTATCCCTACTACTTTCTTGGTAGAAAGTTGACCTGTCTCGCTACTGCCCTTGCCATACAACTTGTAACTCTATTTTTTGTGCAACAAGTTCGAAATTCCTTTGATAAGAATAAATAAGTGACGTATTAATCATCACGAATATCCACAATGTGATTTTGGACTTTGTGTTGAAAGATACAAAGTTGGAATTTCCTTAGTGTGGTCAAGAAGCAGTATTAATCATCAGTATGTCAGATTTTGTAATACGAATGTATGTTTTTCGGTTAGTAGTGCCGGATTAAAGTGATTGCTCCGGGCTACCGAGAAGTTGGAGTCGCGTCACAACTCGAACTTTTTTTTTTTACCGGGTGGGAAATCATCAATTGACCGCTCCCGCTCTGGGTGGAGCGGAAGGGAGTGTCAGACTCTTACTGACTAAAACCCACCCATGATCCTTCCTTTGCCCTTTATGTTCCGGGGTAGCGGTAACCCTTTCGGACAATCCCGCTAACTCGGCAGGCTTCGGCCCTAAGGGGCCCCTCAAATTATGCTGACAACTCTTTGAGGCGCGCGTGGAACACTTACGCGCCGTCCGGCACGGGCCTGGTCCTGGTCGGACGGTGAGCTACCCATTGCTCTCCGCCCGCAGGCCCGCGCTTACGGTGGCCGGGAGTCGTCACGCGGCTCCCGACGCCAGGAGCGTCTCCCGCGGCGGCTGGGACGGGAGGCTCTCTCACTCATCCGTCCCGCCATCACAACTCGAACTTCAAGTCGTTCGTGGTGCGTGTTCCTACACATCATCTCGAGAAGTTCCTCAAGGAAGAGTTCTGGCCCAAGGGTGTTGGGTACCGCCGGTTTTGTGGTCGGCTACATGACATCAGTCAGCAAAACACGACGCAGTCACTTCGTGTGCGTTAGTTAGTTTTTTAATGTAATTATAATGTTGTATGCATTTATAGTATTTTTAAGTTATATTAATATTGTATTGTTTGTGTTTATATGGGCCTTGATGCCTGAAATAAATGGATAAATAAATAAATTAGGTTCGATAAAGGTTGTTGACATCCGTGTTATGGTTAAGTATGTACATTTGCAATACTATTGGTAAAGAAAAAATACTAAGGATTGTAATGCTGTAATCTTAGAAGGGTATCTCTTCTAAGATTACAGCATTACAATCCTGCAATGAGTGCAGAGAGAGAGAGAGGCAATGGTGCAAAGAGACACAAAATCAGACACATCAGCCGATCTATTCTGTAAAAATCTTACCGTGATAACTTAGGTGAAGTGAGCTTGAAGTGAGCTGTCCATAGTGTCAATCGCTAGCATCTGGTGGAATGGCAGCTCATATCAAGCTCATTTTACCTAAGTTTTCACGGTGAGATTTTTACAGAATAGCACTACTATACGGTCATTGGCAGAAGCATAATCAGTCTATAATGTTTACATTGCTAGGACAGAGGCCTCCTCTCTTTAAGAGGGAGTGGGCTGTAATCTACCACGCGGGCCCAGTGCGGGTTGGAAGATGTCACGTGTCTTCGAATTTTTGGTTCTAGGAGATGCTGGTTTCTTCACGATATTTTCCTTCACCGTTTAGGCACAGAATAAATACGAATAGTACAAGTGTTTCGAGAGCAGTGGTGATGAAATAATTTACACAAAGCAAAGCGCCTGTCTGGGTTCGAACCTATAACTCGTAAGTCGCGGCTGTTACCACTGGGCCACCACTGCTCTCACACAGTTTAATTAATGGTCTAGTTTTAGGTCTTAGACTAAAGATAATTAACATTATCCTGAGCCAGATATAATAGCTCCAGTGACGTAGAATTTCTTGCTTGTTAATCAAATCACAACGTGTAGCTGAACTGACAAGAAAAACAAAAGTCAAAGTTATTGGTTATTAGTTGTTCTTGCAGTTGTTAGTTTGTTAGTGTTTAGTTTAAGTTATAAATACGGTACTGTTACTGTTAACCTATGTAATCTCACTGGTGGGCAAAGGCCAGAATCAGAATCAGAAATATTTATTTGCCAACAATGTAGGTACAGGTTTGAGGTGGTACAAAATACAATGTTTCCGCTACATTCTACCTTACGGCGTGCAAAAACATTAGTTAGCATTACCATGACATTAAAATAATAAGACATCAAAAATTAATACACACAAATAAATTGTCACAATAAAAAGTCATTACATTAGAAAAATTATGTTATCAAATTATAAAATATTGCAAAAAGGTACTTAAAATGTCAATTACAAGAAAAATAGTCAAGGTACAGTTATAAATCTTTGTCATTCAAGAAGTCATTTACAGAGTAGTAACATTTTTGTAAAAGCAATTCAGTCAGTTTAGTTTTAAATATGCGTGTGGGGTGTTCTTTGAGATTATGTGGAATTTTACTATAAATGATTGGCCCCATTGACATTATATTTTTTCTTAATAGTGCCGTATTATATTTTTCTGTATGTAATAAGAACTTGTATTGTAGTCTTAAAGGGCCCCTCTCTATGACTTTCAGTGCTTGCTATCCAGTGCTAATCTGGACCACTGGTCGTTTGTTTTGGTAATACCCCTGTTGGCATAAAACTTTAAGGCATAATATAGTTTGGCATAACGTTTTCGCATAACTTTTATTTGCATAATAATACTGCTGCATAATAATACTTTGGCATAATGCAAAGGTTAGCATAACTATCATTTAGTCTAATGTGTTTTGGCTTAAGTTGGAGTTGCATAAATTTTAAAGGCATTTAGCATAATAGTATTTAGGCATACAATTATTAGGTATGATGTTAGCTGATATTTACTACTGTTATTGAATCATATGGGTTAGGTTTGATTAGAACAGTGACCATTAACGGCCAGATCCCCTCTATTGTTGGTGTTGTGGTTTGGGTTAGAATGCGTTTTTAACATTATGCTTTATAAAATTATGCTTCATTACTATTATGTTAGCAGTATTTATGGCAACAAGCATTATGGCAAAACATTTATGCCTAATAATATTATGCGTAATGATTGTTATGCTGAATTTCGATATGCCAGTGTAAATTATGATAATATATTTTATGCTTATCATTAGTAAACCGTTTGCTTTGACGCCTTCTAGCTATCTCAGGGCTCCATCATAATCAGCCTATAATTTTCCCACTACTGGGACACAGACCTCCTGTCGGTAAGACGGCTTGTGCCGTAATCGTAAAATAAAAAAAAAATAAAAAAAATAAAATAAAAAAAAAAAATCACGCCGGCCCAGTGCGGGTTAGCGAATATCACAAAAGTATTCAATTATTTTTTTTAAAAAACCTTTCCTCACACTAGGAATTTCTCCTGTATCGTGGGTACATTTACAAACATTTAAACTCACATACACACACAGCCAGACCCGGAACAACTACTTGTACTCATACAAATATTTGTTCCGTGCGGGAATTGAACCAGCGACACGCAGCGCAGCAGTCAATCGCTTAACCACTGCGCCAACCGTGCCGTCTTTGCTCTTCATGGCTTTATAACACGTTGAATTAGATATTCTAATTTAGCGCACCTATTCAATTTCATCCTGTATACTACATACAGTAAGAGAGGAAGTATTTAGCATTAGTTTATTCGTTTCCTTATTCCCCAGTCCTAACGGAATAAACCACAGACGAAGTTACGTCGGTGGCGAGACATTCACCTCGACACTTGTTATATCATGCAGTACCCAGTAGTACTAGTGGTAGTTATGTGTGTGTGTGACGGTTGAAGTTGCAGTGGGTTAAACATGATGATGCAATTTTTAATATTTATGGGTATCCCGTTGCAGATGCAGGGGAAGTTATTTATGAGAATTTTATGGTACCTAGTGAGTAATGTGTCAACACTCGCATTTTATCTATTATTGATAGCTATACTTGTTCAAGTTTTTTCTTTTGTTTTCCTTCGCTACTTTCTAGTTAACCTAGCTTTATCAATGCCGTGAAACTCTATTATTGGCTTGAGTGATAATTGTCATCATCTCGCTATCACTGAGCATTGTATGCAGACTGTAAGATGCTGTAACTTTGACGCAACTGCATTGAGCTGTTCATTGATAGTGGGGTGAACATTCATAACTCATGTAAGTTAATTATAAGCTGTTGAGTTTCCAAATAAATAAATAAATAGATGTGTACTATTGCCAAAACCTCTGACTATTTTGAAAACAAAATCCCGTGCAAATGATGACCACAGCTGCGTCCGTACGTAAAACAAAAGAGGATCCTTTTTAGGTTGACTAATAATATGCGCAGCAAGCAAGAACAGTCCTTAGGGCGGTCAGATATCGGTTTTGGCGATAGTACATCATAAATTGTATAGGCATAGGTATTAATGGAGTCTAATTTGCAAAGCATGGCGCTATGGTCTAACAGATGAAAAACATGCGGTTGTTTTATTTAAAACTAGCAGCGCCTCGCGGTTTCCCTCGCATAAGATTCAAAATATTCTATGTGTTAATCCTGGTTATAAACTATCTGTGTGCCAACTTTCATCCAAATCCGTTCAGTAGTTTTTGCGTGAAAGAGTTACAAACATCCGTCCAAAAATCCTCACAAACTTTCGCGTTTATAATATTAGTAGGATTGTCACAATTATGTATATCGTAAAAATCTGGTAAGATATCTGTCATTAGAATGTGCAGCAGCATCCTCTTGAACTATCCGTTTCCAACAACATAGATACAAGTAGAAACATACTTATGGGCTGACAATTAATGGACAAATTAATGAAACTCTGTATAGTAGTTATCAATTATATGTTTTTTCTCAAAACTGATACACGTACGGTATTATAATGTCGTTAAGAAGTCCTAAATAAAATAATTCAATAAAATTAGGTACCTAATTTATATATTTATTTTATTACGCATTTTAAAGTTGACTTTTACGTATTCTGGAATACGTTCTAAGACTGCTGTCAAAAAACGGTTAACCTAATAGACAAGGTATAGAACCTACATAACACATAAATCATCGACAAGATAGAAGAAGATGATCTATGGCTGTTAATAGAAGCGAATACAATAATGTATGATCTTCCGATCTTTTGGCGTGTGGGAAATATGAACTCACGTCGCCATCTTGTTTTTTTCAATACATTTTCACAAGATGCTTAGCAATAATCATATACGGTCTCATACACGAAATACCAGAATCAACGTCCTCCTTCCCAGAAGATCGGAAATTGCACGACAAGAACTCTGTCACCGTCTCATTTGTCTCACTACCGATACCAGAACCAGTAATAGTTTCAACGTTTTGCCTCGGTAAACCGGTAACAAATAGCGATAAGCCGCGTCCGGTCAAGGTGGTCTTGACAAATAAACAAAATGCGATAAATGTTCTGAAAAACAAAGGTAAGCTTCCTGCTACTGTCAAAATCCAATCGGATCTGACCCCCTACCAAACAGATCAACTCAAGACCTTTCGTGAAGAGTTAGCCAGCTGGATTGAGACAGGTGAGCAAAGCTTAGCCATTAAATACATAAATAGAGTCCCGAGTATCGTCAGTGCCACAAAAAACTAGGTACTAAAATTATATCCGAGTTGCGTCTCTTATACACGAACCTGGCATCCTTAATGGCAAAATTCGATTTATTTCTCGCTGAAGTAAACCATCATAAACCCGTATTTATTTTAATAACGGAAACCCACCTACACTCAGGAATCACCGACAACCTTATTAATATATCAGGATACACACTCTATCGCATGGACAGGAAACAGGATAGAGGGGGTGGCGTCGCCATATATGTAGCTCACGAAGTCAATAAGGCTGCAATAATGTCTAAAGTCAATAGTGTGTATCATAGCGACATTGTTGAGGGGTTATGCTTTGATATTCATTACGATGATCTCGACTTACCACTAGCTTGTATATACCGGCCTCCTTCCAACTCCCTTGCTGAATCAGACGAAGTTATATTTAATAATATTGGAAAAGCAGCAGCCGAAAAAACAGTTATCATAGTAGGCAATTTTAACCTACACAAAATAAAATGGCCTCTTCAAAAAATTTACGGACATAATAAATTACACAACTCCTTTGTGAACATGTATTCAACAGTAACCTTAACCAACTTGTTACTCAAATAACCAGGAAACGCAATCAAGAAGAATCTCTGCTAGATCTTGTGTTATGCAATGACAAAACGCTAGTTTGTGATGTGGAGTACCATCCACCTATAGGTAAGAGTGACCACCTGGTCATTACAGCTACTATACAGGTAATTCGTACTAATACGAGTAATAAGAACGAGATTAACTGAATGCATCACGATTTTTATAAAGCAGACTTCAAGGAGATCTCAGAACATCTGACAAAAAGTCCAACTATTAATGAAAATTCTGTTAATGACATGTGACTGTCTCTTAAAAACCAAATTTATTTATCAATAGAAAACTATGTACCAAAAAAGGTTATAAATAAAAAGCGACATACCAATAAGCCATGGATAAACAAGGAAATCCTTGAATTAATCCTGAAGAAAAAACAACTGTGGACCACCTACAGAATTAATCCTAGTGAGGACGCGTATAACAAATATAGAAGAGTAAATAATGATATCATAAATATAACTGGAAATAGAAGAACGATGTTCGAATCGACTGCTATAGATACATGTCCGAAAGCGTTTTATGGTTATATCAGGAAGCAGCTCAATTCTAAAATTTATATCCCAAATATTATCAAAAACAAATCTAATCAACTTATTATGAAACCGGAACAAATCGCTGAATCCTTTCCGGATCAATTTGAGCTGAGTTTTGTTCAAGAGCCCGATGGACCTTTACCAACCATTGATGCGCCCAGAGTAACAAACTCAGTTGAGAAGTTCAGCATTACAGAAGATATGGTACGAAAGGCATTATTAAGTTTTGACGATAATACAGGCACTGGTCCAGACAGCATACCGTCCATATTACTTAAGAATTGCTCACAGGCTCTGACCAGCAACTTGGCTTAGATTATGAACAGATCACTGGAAGATGGAATTGTGCCAGCTGACTGGAAAGTGGCCAACGTAGTGCCTGTTTACAAGAAAGGAAACAAACTATTACCCCTAAACTATAGACCTATTAGTCTGACTAGCGTACTATGTAAAGCTATGGAAAAAAATATTGCAAATAAGATTCTTATCGCAGCAGCAAGTTATCCTGAAGGTGCAACATGGATTTGTCCCGAGACGATCGGTCACACCGAATTTCCTAAAATGCGTACACGAATAGACCGGGAATAATGATAGAGGGCACCCCACAGATGTGATATACTTGGATTATAAAAAAAGCGTTTGACTGCGTCCCCTTGAGTCCCCTAATCCACAAACTAGAATACTTTGGCATACACGGCAGTGTATTAGCCCGGCTAAGTGATTTTCTTACAAAAAGAACATTCCGTGTGCGTATTGGAGACGTTATTTCTACGGCTCGTATAGTGCTCAGTGGTGTTCCTCAAGGATCGGTTCTCGGTCCACTGATATTTGTTTTATACCTCACAGACTTGAAAAACACGCTCCGCCTGCCATTTTCGTTATTTGCGGACGATTCAAAGTTTTTTGGAAATCTTCATGACCAGTAGCAAGATATCCAAAATTATTTAAACGCTATATACAAATGGACTCAAGACTGATTATTGACGCTGAATGTTAACAAATGTACCGTTTTGCACATAGGTAAAAACAATCCACGAAAAACTTACCGTCTCGGACTCCACAAACTCTCAGCTGTTGAGTCACAGAAAGACCTGGGTGTAGTTATGTCCAACGACCTAAAATGGGAAGCACATATATCCGGTATTGTCAAAAGAGCTAATTCGAAACTTTACATCATCCGCAAGGCATTCAAGAGCCTGGCGCCTGGGACATTTGTCAGGTTCTACAAGACCTACATAAGACCACTCTTGGAGTACGCTAATGTCACCTGGGACCCTTATTTTAAAAAAGACATCACTTTACTTGATAATGTACAAAGAAGGGCATCCAAAATGGTTCGCACCATGCGTAACCTACCTTACGAACAGTGCCTCAAAGACCTTGGTCTTAGCACACTGGAACAGCGCAGACAGAGAGACTCATTGAAACGTACAAACGTTTGTACGTTTCAATGAGTCTACCCCTCTGTCTGCGTAGTATCTTGTGATACTTACAGAATACTACGAAGTGCCAGCCTTCAAGACCTTTACACACTGAATGCGAACAAACATTTGCGGGGGCATTCCCTCAAGCTATGGGAAAATTCATCGAAAAAAAGCCCTTGAAGCAAATCTTGTCTAACCGAGTTATAACAGCATGGAATAGACTCCCGGATAATGTAGTGACGACTCCCACACTGAACTGCTTCAAGAATCGACTGAACAGATTAAATATCTCCAAGCTATACGAAACACAGGCATCAGCTAATTAGCTGCTAGTGTCTAATCAAATATTAATAATAACGCCGCCCTGTAAATGTCATTCAAATGCCAAAAGATCCTTGTTGTACTGTTAATAATGATGTAAAGGCTTGTCAAGCATTACAACAACCTAAATATTATATATCATGCGGGCGCCATCGGAAACGGAAAATACGCAGCATTAAACTGCATCAATCGAGGTCTAAGCAACTGTGCACCGCTTCCTAAATGTTACGTTACATAACTGAAAGTGGAACACGACGTTCCAATGTTACACGGCGACGGATGTTCATGTTTATTAATTCTTTAGGGAAAAGAGAATTGTCATACACTCTTCAGATATGACAAAGTGATACTTCCTGATGCTGGATGTTCACGGTTATTGCTTCTAAGCATCTGGTTGTAACCCTAGGTACCCTTTTCCCAACTATGTTGGGGTTGACTTCCAGTCTAACCGGATGCAGCTGATTATCAGCATTTTACATGGAGTGACTGCCTATCTTACCACCACAACCCAGTTACTGGGTAAGACTGGTTGTCAGACTTTCGGGCTTCTGACGACCCGTAACGACTGTCAAAGATCTACGAATGACAGCCGAGACCAACGGCTTCCGAGGCACGGAGGGTCTTGGTATGTAAAGATGGGCACCCACTCACGAACCAACCGCGGCAAACGTAGCTTTACCTGATCGATCGATCCGTGCGGCTGTTATTACTTAGCCACAAGCCCCTCCTCGCTGCCCGGCTGTTATTCGTGAATCTTTGACAGTCGTTACTGGTCGTCAGTAGCCCGAAAGTCTGAGAACCAGTGCCAGCCTGCATTTACCAAGAGGTATCGTATTACCCTGTAACTGGGTTGTGGAGGTTAGATAGGCAGTCGCTTCATGTAAAATAGTGGTATTCAGCTGCATCCGGTTAGACTGGAAACCGACCCTAACATAGTTGGGGAAAGGCTAGGCAGATGATGATGACGATGATTTAGTTTCTAGAGTCTCCAAAACAAATTTCTAATAGCTTTTGATTCGACAGCGATCTCACGAGTTTCTTCCTTACCTGAGTGTCTCGATACGAAATATTTCAAGATACTGAACCAATACCATTGAATCAATAAACTCCGGTTAAGAATACCTCAGAAATACACCGAACGAACTCAACTGTACAAAGCTTTCCGCACGTGCAACAGTTTGCGGATTCCCCGAGCTTTACACTGACCCAGTTTGAATATTTTCCGAAGTGTTGGATTTTATATATTTTAAAATACGCTAATAATAAATATTACACACATTTATATAACATAAAATCACGCCTGCAATTGCCAAAGGGTTAGGAAGAGGTGTACGAGTACCTACATCTCTGCCGTACCTGCACGCTGTAAGTGTACAGAACACCCACATTTCGCCAGTTATGATTAGGTCCCACGTAACAGGCGTATTGCCATCAACCGGGCACAAATCCAAACTCCGTACTGCTACTGACAAATTCTTAATGAGACTAAGACTAAGCACTCACCGGCTTGTCCTAAAACTAAAATTCGAAGACATGCGTTATCCACCAACCCGCACTGGGCTCGCGTGGTGGATTACAGCCCACATCCACTCACAGAGAAGGTGTCCGCATCCCAGCCCATTTTAGCCCAGCATCCCATTTTAGCTGACATATGGCAAATAATTTAATTTTATGTTCTGTGTCTTTTAATGTTAATTACTTAACATAGGTACCTAGTATTGTATCACTTCACCTAACTTTTCACGGTGAATTTTTTACAGAATCGATACGCTGGTCGGTTGGTCTAGTGGTCGCGAGCGCTACTGATGAACGTGAGGTTTTGAGATTGATTCCCAGGTCGGGCAGAGTGACATTGGGTTTTCACATCTGACATTTCTCAGTAACAGCCCGCTTGATGGCAATAGGGTCGCCCTCTGTTGCAGGGGACATAAACACAACTTGCGAAATGTGGGTGCACTCTGGTACACCTCTGCCTAACCCTTCAGGAAATACAGGCATGATGTTATGTTATGTTGCATGAGTTTAAGCTACTAAAATCTCGGAAGGAAAACCCATATCAACATAAATTGGCACACAACCATAACACTGTTTGGATACCAAGGTCGAGACTGACAAAATAATGGTCATTACAAAACGATCAAGCAATACTGAAGGGAATTCCTGATGCTATCCATGAACTGGATGTTGTAAGCGCACCAGGATACAACAACTGGAGTGTGCGGTGCAGATAGAGTGGAGACGGCTTCTTAAGAAAAAAATTTGGGGGATTCATTTAGCTCGTTGATTTTATAGCAACAGAAAGTTAAATTAGATGGGCTAGCATTTAAAAGTATTGTAATGAGTTATTGGTAATGACTAGGTTATTGTAATAAATTATGATCCGAAACATTTCGACTGCCAAAATAAAGCAAAACTAACATTTATTTAATTACTGGCTCATTATTGAGGTTTGCAGTTTACAGCGAGAAGTTCGTAATGTGTTCACTTGAAAGTTAAAAGTTTATTTAGCCCTGCAGATAAGACGGACGAATGATATTTAATATAATCTACGACACTATTTTTTTCAAACTTTCTTGTCGACCACTCATCTGATATTTAATAAGTTACCGTTTTCCAACAGTATTCCTCAGCATGACACAAAAAAAATAAAACGTCTTGACAAAAAGCACACTCCATACTTATCAACTCACGACAATATTCGCTGGGATATCCCAAGTTACGCTAACTTCATTCAAACTCCGGTTTGCCAGTTCGTTACGAGCATAACTTATCAAAAATCAACCTTAACACACTCAATTAAGGCTCAACATCGTTTGACTTTAAAATATTTTTCGGTGCTCAACTTAAGTTTGCTAAAACCTGTGAAAGTTTTTGGAAAATAGACCTTAAGTCTATTACTATAAAGTTAAAAATGTATTATGTAAGTGAGTATAATCGAGCGAAAGATAAAGTTGTGTTCAGACGGGAAAAGTTTTTGTAGCTAGTAGCAGCTAATTCAATATAAATTGCAATATGAGTGCGGGTTTTATTAAACATTCTAAAACTTTATCCTCAAATATAGACGCAAAATTCTAGAGGAGATTTTTCTGGAGAAAAGCCAAAAACTGTCAAAGAATTTATTTTAAATAGGCACATTTGAACGTCAACATTTACATAGATATCATTGATTCTAGTCGCCCCTTCCAAAAAGTAATTTCGTTGACAACAGACACCCCTTTTCTACCTGTAAGATGTATTTTTTTTAATGATATAAACTAGTGCTTGACTGCGTTCCCGCCTGATGGAAAGCAGTGATGCAATCGTTGATGGTAAAGTGCACTAATTTATTATGAGCCTATTCACTCTAGCCTTGAAGACACTTAAATTATAATCGGACGGGAAAACCGCTGTAGGCAAATTGTTCCAGTCCTTCGATGTTCGCGGTATAAATAAAGATGCGAAACGCTTCGTCCGGATCGTAGCAGTTTCAACAACGTAAGGGTGGAAACTCGCCGTGCGACGGGTTGTCCGATCATGGAACGGTGATGGCGGAATTAAGTCATGTAATTCACACTCTCCAGAATGTATTTGAATAAGTGAACACCGAAAATACTCAATTAAACATTTATGGAAATTATAAAGAGCAGTAAATAGAATAAGCGATATTTTTTCTGTAAATTGCTTCTATTAAACACTTTTACACATCAAAAAAGTCGTCAAAATATTTTTAGAACTAGATGACATCGGTGTTTCAAAACAACGCAACAAATTCAGTGGGCAGTCTCTTTTAAAGTCCAGACTCAGACATTATCTTGATCAGATTATATAAGGACCATGCAGCAGTGTGGATGATGAAACACAGATGGACATAATAAGACATAATAATTCATGTAACATAAGATTTTGACTTAATTTTTCACCTTTTTAGTCGGTAGGAGTACACGATCCATCCATTTTTCACTCTACATTCTCCCCTGACGGGGGTATTCAATAGAGCAAAAGAGCAGTGATGGCCTAGTGGTAACGGCCCCGACTTACTCATACATCTCGTAGGTGTAATTTATTTCATCACCACTGCTCTCATAACGGTGAAGGAAAACATCGTAAGGAAACTTGCATGTCCTATAACCAAAAATTCGAAGACAGGTGGCATCTACTAACCCGCACTAGGCCCGCGTAGTGGATTATGGCCCACTCCCTCTTACAGAGAGGAGCCTGTTACCCAGCAGTGGGAACAAGGGGGTATCCAAGCGGGTTTCCCTGGCAGGAAGAAAGCTCAGAATTTTGGCAGTTAGTCTGTTGATTCTTTTGCTTGCTACTGGGGAGTTTGTTGCGCCCCTTCTTCTTCCCAGTGAAAGCACTAGGAAGTGGCGAAGGGCGGGCGTTTTGGGGAACTGTCTTTTGTAATTTAGCGTTCTAAAAGTGCTGATTCTCGCCTAGTTTGAATAAATGACATTTGATTTTACAAACGAGACGGCAACATCGTCGTAGGCAACTGAAAGTGGCCCAGTCTGAACAAAACCTCTCGGAGGTTTATGCAATTCTTATGTTTTGTTATTATATAAGGTTGTTTGGCGTTAACCAAACCACTCTCGTCTGCATCGCTCAGTGCATTGAACGCAAACTAGATATTTGGATCACTAAGTTTTGTGTTAATTAGTTTTCAGGTAAGTTTTCGATTTTCGTTATCTAATTTTAGTGGTTTATCATTATGGTTTTTCATTCAGGAATCAAGTTTATTTATTCCGCAGTTTTCAGTGTGCATAAAGTTTGAATAAAAGCTGGATAAAAAAAAAGTGTGATGTGTAAATAAATAAATTAAATAAATAAACATGATAAAAGTCTTCCATCGCTGTTCGACGCGAGACAGCTGACCTATTTCCAAAAAAAAAAATATTTGATACAAATAAAATTCAAAATGAATTTAAAGTAGACGTAACATTTGAAAATGGTGATATAATACATACATAATATTATCAGATGTATGAAAGTAAACGAAGCAAAGGAGTATGTAAGGGTCGTAGCAGGTGGCGTTCTGTTGTTTCCGCCTACCCCCTTAGAAGAAGGTGTGAATTTATGTATACAGTTGCCTCCAAAAGCTAGTTGATATTTTTCCAATTTAGCTTTGACACACCATGTTTGCATAACAGAGGGGCAATTCTCGTAATTTTAAGAACGTTCACAGTCTGATCTCAGTCTCAATCTGTCAAAAATACCTCTAATTTCCCTATATTTTTGACAAGTCTTTGACATTGATTGTCGCTGAGATGAGATCGCGACTAGATTTTGAACGATTTTAATTACGAGAATTGGCCTCTTGATATAGGTAACGGTTTTTATTGACCTTTTAACTTATCATATAAAATAATCAAGTAATCCTTTAGGAGTGCCTTATTACTTTTTGGTTTCAAATCATAATATGGCATCACAGCGGAAATTTTGGGGGCCACTGTATGTATAATTATTATCACCGCAAAAATAATACAACCAAACTAAGCCAAACCTACATTTAGCAGTACAAGTCACTGAACTATCTCTGTAAGGATAGTGAAAGTAGTTCATGTAACCATTGTTATCGAAAAGAGATTGCTATCTCAGTATTCTTACTTTTAAGAGGAATAATCTTTTGTGTCAAAGCGGTAATTGTAAGGTGTTTTATTACTTAATTACCGACTACAGCTAGAATAATAATTAGATCCTCATTAGTATCTTAATAGGTAAGGTTACGAGTATGTTTAGCAATTTATATTTTTTCTCTTTATCTTGACTGGAGCAGTGGTGGTCCAGTGGTAACCACCGTGACTCGATATAGGTCGTAGGTTCGAACCCTGACAGGCGCTTTACTTTTTGTAAATTATTTCATTACCACTGCTCTGAAAATGTTGAAGGAAAACATCGTGAGGAAACCGGCATGTCATAGAAACAAAAATTCGAAGACATGTGACCCGCAATGGGCCCGCGTGGTGGATTACGGCACACTCCCTCTCGCCGAGAGATGACCTGAGTTCCAGCAGTGGGAACATTATAGGCTGATTACGCTATCTTTATCTTTTTCAAATATTATCTTCCTCTTTTTGTTCCATTTAACATATATTTTCCCACAGCTGGGCAAAGATCTCCCCCATATTTTTCCACTTTCCTTTGTACACTTTCTGTAAAATTACCCATATTATTTTCTTATGACTCTTCAAATGCTGTCATAACTTAACTTGCATCATAAGTCACTCTAATTAGGTATGTTAAACATTTGGATTAACGTTCATTAAACTCAAACTCAAAGCATTTATATCAATTAAACCATTTACACGCACTTTTGACTTGTCAAAACATCGGTCAGTTAGCCAGAAAGTTGATGCTAGTGGCCCAGTCCAAAACGTAGATCTCTAAGGAGAAGAACGGCCAAGAAACTCCATCTGACAATATAGAAAACTGCAACGGATATCGCATAAGCAAATCGCTCATCCACTGTGCGCTACAGGTCGTAGTTTTGATTCCCCCACGGAAAAAATATGAGTTTGACCTACAGATAGTTTTTTTAGGATTTTAGCTGTTGATACATTTATGTGTTCGTAAACAACTTGCCTAGTTTTCAAGTTTGAGGCCATCTTTTCATGATCCAGTGATTTCAATATCAATCAACCTACTTCGATTTCTGCTAACCCCAAAAGATGAGTCACACTATGATGACAGGATACTGGCCCACTTGAGGAATAGTAGAAAGTTATCCTGCGTCACTCGTATTGTGGGTCAAGAACATGGATGTATAATGCAACACGGTTATGTCACATAACCGTGTCATAAGCTTCTTGAATTTGAATTAATACTATTTTATACTATAATATATGTGTCTAGAAATTGGTCATTTGAATACAATGACAAATAACAGTAGATAGTTTTTGGGGCAGACCATACGACAGTTTTGGAGATGGTTAAAAATCGAGTTGACGATGGGCAATGTTCATTACATTCCTCTTTTCTTCGGAAATATTATTTTTGTCTGCCATGTTGGGTTAGCGGTCGCAACAGCTTTGAAATGGGTCCAAGTTTTCTCCCCAGGTAGGTTAACGAATTACTCAGTTTGTCCAAAGAATTGTCCTGTATTTGTGACATAACTGGCAAAATGTGGGTGTACTATTTACACCTTTGCCTCAACTTTTCAAAGAGTAAAGGTGTGATGTAAAACTATATTCGTCTGTTTTGTATCATCATCTACAGTCCACACCGTTCTGTATTTATTTCATGAATTTTATGTTTTTACTTTGCACATAAAATATCAACATTGTAGATATAAAAAAAGATCGCAAGTAATCTAATCGTATCAAAACATTCCAAGATTTTTCCTTTGACCTTTTAGATGGTATTATCAACAGTTTTTTCTTATAGAATTTCCTCTTTCACTATTTTTATTATCTTCAGGATTAGTTTTGTCTCCAATAGTAACGTATTCTATTGTTTTGTCTTTATTAAAGTATTTTCCAACTTCAACCTCGCCACCAGTTACCATAGAATTTCCTTTTTACGGTTTTCATTATCTTCAAGATTACTTTTTTCTACAAAAGTATCGCCTTGTATTGTTTTGTTTTTATTAAAGCTATTTTTGACTTCAACCTCTCCAGTATTCTCATTTAACAATCAGTTTCTAAAAAGTTCAACGATAACATCTAAATTAACATGTGGGGGTCATGTGAACTGGGTTGTGGAAGTCAAATAAGCAGTCGCTCCATGTAAAATACTAGTATTAAGCTGAATCCGGTTAGGCTAGAAGCCGACCCCAACATAGTTGGGAAAAGGCTAGGCAGATTGATGATGATGTGAAATCATCAGTCATAAGCTTTATAGTAATACTCGTAGCGGTCCACGGTTTCACTCGTTTATGTGTCGATCACGTGGGAACATGGAGATAAAAAGTATCCTATGTGTCATTCTGATGTATAAGCTATATTACTGTAAAGTTTCATCATAATCCGTTTAGTAGTTTTTGCGTGAAAGAATAACAAACATCCATCCTCACAAACTTTCGCGTTTGTAATGTTAGTAGGAAGAAGGATATACCATATCTACTACTCCTCTAGTGCTACCAACATCTCTACACCTCCAACTTTAACATGCGGGTCACATAATAGTAGTGGAGTACGTACTATACGTTTTTAGTTCCGTATCGAGTCCAAATGATTAAGTTCCTTTCTTGCACGCCGAGACCCGAATTAGGGTCAACGTGGACGGAATTGAGATGTAAATGGTAAAAGAAACATAAGGCACTGGCGAATTCTAAATGGTGCGGTTGTTCTACTTTTGTTATGATTATTGGCAATGTTTTGATGTGCCTTATTTGTACAGACGCCAGCACATCAAGCTACTACAACCTGTCAAATGTCTTTAATAGACTTTCAATTTTATCGCTATTGCATTAGGTTCATGGTTGATTGGGAAAACTTGAAAGTTTCGGGTAGCTTGATGCGCTAGCGTCTGTACGTTATTTGGTGAGCAGTGGTGCCCCAGTTGCAGCGGCAACAATATACAATTTAGGTCGTGGGTTCGAACCCAAGCAGGCACTTTACTTTCTGTAAATTATTTAATAACCTCTCAAAACGGTGAAGGAAAACATCGTGAGGAAAACGGCATGTCCTAGAACCAAAAATTTAAAGATATGTGACGTCTACTAGCCCGCACGTGCCCCGCATGGTGGGTTACAGCTCACTCCATCTAACAGAGAGGAGGCCTGTGTCCCAGCAGTGGACATTATGCGCTAATTATAATGATAATGGTTCTGCCGCTCATCACATTTTCTTTTTCTTCTTGAATATCAGCATTCTCGAAGTTGACAAACTGTTGAGTAGATGTGTTAGTGTCAATCATGGTAATTGCAAACCCTTACGTGGAGTTATTATGTATTTATTCTAGGATACATACTCCTACGTAGTGTGGTAATTCTCTTATATAATTTGTATGTGTCACCTTTATATTTTATATTCGTATTGAGTATGGACGCTTGGACTTGGTTTGATACTTTAAAGACTATGTTGCGGTGTTGTTTTATAATACTTGAAAAAACATTGCGTGTCTTGTACTAAAATCATTCAATCAGAATAAACGGAATAGAAATAAATAACAGAACAGTCAATTAATATTATTTAGCAGACCGTAAAAAAAAAACTAAGTTAGATACTTTTAACACTTAAATGTTTTTCCAACTTTCCTTTTCAATAAAGAGTCTGTCTAAAATGTAAAATTATACCGTCCGAAACGCCCACATTAACAAATGATATAATTTCTCCTTCAGTGCCTAAACCCTTTATACCGTAAGCCTCTTAATTAATACAATATTCCGTTCTACGCCTACTGCTTAGAATTCCTACAAAATTAGAACCACCTGACATGCTAATACATTGTCATTAGACACCCGTCACGAATACGTCATCAAGACATCTGTCAACAGTAGACATTTTGATATCATCTTGTTTGACAGTAATTATATTATTATCTGCTTTCAAAATAACGAGACCATAAAATTACAGCCTAATTTTCCAAAGAAATAAAACATCATTACCTCGTAACTTTTTTAACTTAAATGTAGCGACGGCGACCGTTATTTCCCGTCGGCGCGAGCGCAGTGTACCGTCGCACTTCGTGCATCTCGCTCGCTCTTACCATGTGTTTTGAACTGAACGTGTTCCATTTACAAACTGTGCCTTTACCGTGTTGAGTTTCGCTATGTGAAAATTGTTTTGTGTGTTTAAAAGTAAGCACTGTGTTTTTGTGTTCTTCGTTATTGTTGGTTTTGGTAATTGGAGTGTGAAAAGCCTAAATAAATTCTCTTGTTCGTGATGATTCTTCCGCATATAAGAATAAGGTTTATTTTCTAGTAGTTTAAAGGCGTTCTATGTTCTCAAAATATTTATTTAGTACCCTCAGTGTATTGAGTTTACTCAGTAGATGCCTTTCAAGTGTCTATTCCAGAATGATCTTCCAATTTAATAGAATTTTCATACTCTAACAAGTACCCATCATTCATGCTAGTAAAATTTTCTAGCACTATTGCCAATTGCAATTCATCAACACAAACGAATGCGAAACCAATTTCTTGCATGACTTGATCAAAATATTCAACTTTCTTAAAATCTGCATCGGGCATAGTGCCGTACTAACTTTACAATTATGTAGCTTACTGTAATTGATTGCTTATTAATAATCCTGCTTACTTAAATATTTCCTCTTTTGTCGTAACTTTTGCTTCTTATCAATCTGGCCTCATACTTTTTCAAGATCATTTTCACCTATTTTTCTATTTTCAAGAGCAACTTCTTTTTTTTCATATCAATCGTTTTTACATCCATACTATTAACATTATACATTCGAAAGTAACTCTTTATTATACATACCTTTTCACGATTAAAACACTGAATGGATTTCGATAAAGTTTAGCAAGAAGATAAATGGCATCCTGGGGAAGGACATGGGCTACTTTTTGTCCCGGTAGCACGTTCCCGTGGGATAATTTCCGAGATCCACACTGGCGAAGCTGCCGGCAGATGCTAGTCAGTTACAAAAATTATTAGTCCCATAGCATTTTACAGTACTTAACGTTGTCTACATACTTCTTCATCCATGTACGACTTGCCAGTCTAATAGAGTGTCCCAAAACAATATATACTTTGCTGTCACATACAAAAAAGAAAATGTAGGAACAATTTCTCGAATGGCTTGATCAAAATAAGCCACTTTCTTCAAATTCAGTACGACCGCTATGTCACGTACGCAATTTCAATTGACTAGAGGTCCTCATAACTCGACTGGACTGTCGGTTTTATTGGCATGAATGTTTTAGTAGATTTCAACGGGTTTAACCGCTTTGAAGGAGGAATCGCTTGATAGACTAACCTGTGTATAATGTTTGTTGCATCTAATCTATATAGCTTAGATGCAACAAACATTATACACAGCCCATAAGCCAAGCCCATAAAGCCCATATGGGCTTTCTCAGCTTTATAAGTCATTCAATTAAATATTCAAGCCGGTAAAGTAAAGAGAGTCGCGACGCGACGGCGCGACGCGATTCTGGAAGAAAAATTTCTATGGAGTTTTCATTGGAATTGTTGTACTACAGTCGCGTCGCGCCTGGCTGCTGGAGCCTTAACGAACCAGTTCTGTCTTAGTTCGTTCTTTTTTAGTTATTAAGTACTAACATAGGCTAAGCTATCTTTGTTACTAACACTGTAGACCATTGTAGTCTGAATCAATAAAGATTATTATTATTATTAGGAAGCAACAATTCTAAGATTTGTTGACCACAACCTCACCTAATTTTAAGAAATGATGCACTTGACGATATAATTTCAACCACCACAATGCATGTACAGACGCCAGCAGGTCAACCTACCCGAAACTGTCAAATTTTCCCAATCAACCTTGAACCTTAGTGCTTTAGCGATAAAGTTGAAAATCTATTAAAGAAATTTAACAGATTGTAGTAGCTTGACGTGCTGGTGTTTGTACGAAAACCCATTCCAAAAGACTAAAAAAAAAAAAGAAAAAAAAAAGTATGTTTTCGTTTACACCATAACAAATGTTTCATCATACCCTGTCTTCTTCTGAACAAAAGATCATCCCTCTAAATCCTTCAATTAAAGTTACCAGTCCCTACATCGAACTAATAACTCCAGATGAAGTTCACACCAGTTAGACCGCGAACACGAGTTGGAACAAGTTCGAAACTAGTAAGTGCACTGTCGTGCTATACTTTAGTAATACAGAGTAGAAAGTATACTGCGAAGTACGACGACTCTGTAAAAGTAGGAAACTCGCATAAACTTGTACAATATAGCCCATCACAGACCTAGCTATAATTAATATAAATCATAGCTGCATATTACGATACATTTTCATTACTATATTTAAGTGTCCGCACACACAGATACAATATATATTTCTATGACGTCACCAACCTATACTGTAATTTATATTATAGCTAGGCCGACCATCAATGAAAAGAAGGCAAAATATATATTATATCTTCGTATCCGTGTGTGGTAGGCTGCTGGGACGCAGGCCACCTTTCTGTGAGAAGTTTATTAAATAAACAAACAATTCATGAGTCTTAACAAAATGGAAAATCTATATTTTGTATTTAAAATGTTCACGTTGGTACCCATATTTTCTTAATTAGCACACCCGTCTGTGTTTAGCAAAACAAATTTTAAAAAAAATCCAAAAAAATTTGCCAGCATTTATTTTTTATTGGAAAACGTACTGGACTGTTTTTTTATTTTTATTATTTTATTTTTATTATATTCCATTAATTTTTTAGACTGTGTAGGTATTGTTTAGAAAAATATTATAGATCATATTTTGTTGTTTCATCGTTCGATCGTTTCCCTCTCACCGAGAGGAGGCCTGTGTCCCAGCAGTGGGAACCTTACAGGCTAATTATGCATCGTTAGAACCAAAAAGTTTTCTTGGATGTGTGGGTCCAGCTAGTCCAGCCAATAGTAACGCCTCCACAGCAAGAACTATGTATGTAATCTATGGCGGGAGCTGTGTAATACCCCTGACAACTTTATCGAACCATCTGAGAGCCTTCCGCTAGTGCACGCGTCATAGGACATCTCTAAATAGACTTCGAACCCAAGTAGGCCGGAGCAAAGACAATTCCACCAGATGGAGTTCACGGACAGCTAAGATCTCAAGTGCGTATGTGGCACCTCCCCACAGACAATGGTCCACCTTCTATCCTGCGCCGCATGCCCTGTCACCTGTGCCCTTGATGATCTTATAACTGCGTCAGTGAGCGGAGTTTGCTCAGCTGAATTTTGGGCCAAAGATGTTTGAACTTTTTGATACGCTAAGAAAAAGATCTTTAGAAAACTTTTTAGTAAATGCATCCATCCATCTGGTAAATTTGAGTTTTCTTTAGTCTAAATACATGACGCCAGCTTCGATTTTATTCGACCTTATAAATATGTCAACATCGAAGGGCACAATATTCGATAATGTTATGAGCAATTAAGATATCTTGTTTGTGGAACTAACTGAAACGAAATTTTTGATGTTCAATGAATACTCAGGGATCGAAGAAAAACGTACCTACTTGTATTCCAGATTTAAAAAAAATTAACCTTGTTTAAATATCAACTTTATGTTAGTGTTAATTTTATTATGTTAAATTCAGAATCACCAATGCTATTGAAAAATTCATAAAAATGTTTAAAGTTGTAGCGTAAACTTAACTTTATTTGTGGATGTGGGTATTAAAGTTATTTTCTCAAAAACACTTCATACCTAGTTGTTTACATTTTAGGGGAAACTAAATCGCGAAAGCAGGAAAAATTTGTAAAAAAATGGAACATTGCTAAATAATTTGCCTCTTCAGTAGGTACTTATCATCCAGATTCAAAACTATATTATGAATCTTACTAATTCTATCCTATCCTACTTCCTACTAATAATATAAACGCGAAAGTTTGTGAGGATTGATGGATGTTTGTTACTCTTTCACGCGAAAACTACTGAACGGATTTAAATGAAATTTGCACACAGATAGTTTAGAACTATTATCAACACATAGAATACATTTTATCCCCATTTTTTTTTTGTATCATTTAAACTCACATACACAAACAACCAGAACCGAAACAAGTACCTGTAGGTAATACAAATATTTGTTCCGTGCGGGAATTGAACCCGCGACAGGCAGCGCAGCAGTCGATCGAGACTTATGGGGGGAAACCGCAGGGCGCTGCTAGTATCATCATAATTCCAGATAGCTACCAACATAAAACCAGCTTGTAAATGTACAATATTAATGAATTCGATTCATCACAGCAACCGTTCATGTAGAAATGTGGCGTACATTTCTACATGAATGGTTGCCCTGATGAAAATGTCTTGAGATCAAACGGAACACGCAAAACCCGCTAACCCCTTAGGAAATAAGTGGAAAAACACAGGTCTAATTCAAACTTCAATAGATTGGATTACTCCACTATATGCCCCAATACAATTTAAAAAAAAAACGAGTTAATCCCCGAGAGCACTCCGAAATCAGAACAAAAAAACGAAGCCTACCTCTGTCAAAACCATACGAGTACATACCAACATTTGTGTAACTACCCCGGATCTGTAATGAGGGTTTTATCTCGAAAAATACCTGGTAAATACAGATTCAAAATGACAAAATCTCAGGAGATTTATAGAAAGATAGAGTACTCTTTACTATGTACACCAATATAGGGCTGGTTTTTCCAAGGCCAGATAATTACGGAGAAATAATTTTGAATTTTTGACAGTTCTTTCATACAAAAACTGTCAGACGTCAATTTTATTCCACGAATAAAAATTATCGGTCGATTGAAAAATCAGCTCTAAGTGAAGGTTCAAAGATCTGTTACTTTGTTCAACAGACAAATTATTCGAACATATGAAGCAATGGATTAGCAATATTCTTCAAAATAATTTAGATTGACATTGGTAGTGAGTAACGCATTTAGGGATTATCTTGTAGATAAAAAAATAGTGCCATACCTACTGTAACTTAAAGACATTGTAAAAGCCAATTATTTTTAAAAGAGTAACCGTGGAGATTCTTGGCGATTCTTCTCCATAGGAAACGACCAATTGGAACCGTGTACCTAGCTTCTGACGTTTCAAAAGCGGCCATAGTGGTGTATGTGAAATAAAATATTTTGATTTTGAGTGACCAACGAACATTTTAAAGCTGCACGTTCTGCAATAGGCACACAGTCAGATCCCTTATCCTCAATCATCACTCATGATAGTGACAATCTTTAGTATACCAACCCTGGGGTTCAGCTACACGATGACTGATGCATGCGTGCCGTCTGTTGGGACAGGTTAACTCAAAGCTGCAGTGGCTCTTTCTTCAAAAGGCTATTCCAGACGTGGCCCTGCATTGTTAGACTCACATAAAATTCCAATAATATAATCTTTATAACAACATAATATAAAGACTTTACACGGGATCACGACCTCTGAGTTTATTTCGGCATTTCTTCTCAGGGATCCGTCAGCTAGAAATGCCGACGCCATCTTGTTTTTAAAACATTGATGTGTGTCTTATAGGATCTATTTACATAAATAAAGATTTCATTTCATTTCCTGCATATAACCAAACCATTTTGTTTCTTTCACCAGATCATAGTTCAAGATGTTGAGTCAAGCGCGATGGCTGATGCTGGTGATAGCAGCCGTGCTGACGCTGCAGTCAAGAGGGGAGGGTGGCATAAGGTTACCTGACCAGCTACCAAAACAGGAAGGCGAAGGAAGGAATTTGAACTTCGGAGGGGGAGGAGGAGATCATGGAAGATCGGTAAGATTAATATTCTTTTTGACTGAACGTGTAAAATAGATCCAGTGAAAACAAAAGCGGTTTTTTGCTCTTCATTACTGTTGTGAAATATTTTCTAAATCATAATTCTTGATGCATGTATAAAACTAACTATGTTGTATACTAAGTATGTTGATGGAAAAGTACGACGCACTTTGGTTGTCGCACGCTGTGGAGGTGCTGGGCCGAAGACCCCACAGCTAACCTTACAATTTTATTTTTGTATTTGTCTCTGTGTTTGTTTACTAACAATATATTTTTTTAAGAACAATGTTACTAATATTTAATTGAAAACTGAGCAAAAGATCGTATTTATCTTGCAATCAGTTGTAAACCTTTAGCAGATTTTTGCGCGGATGTTGACTGCTGAGGTCCATTCTTCCAGCGAAGAATCTGCCTCTCAAAATTGTTTAGGCTTTATTCAATAAAGTCGGACTTTCTGTAATTTTTTTTATTTTTGACTGTGTTTTGTTTAGCTTGTGATACTGTACGGGGCGCAATAAATACTATTTCTTTCATACTTTTTTTCTTTCGATAAATGATTTTGGTATCACCTTGCTTGTTATATTAAGCGCATCGGAAACAGTAACGCGTCTATTTTGTCACCAAATATGACATAAGAAAATTGTCTTCCTCAAAACGAGGATTTTGTTGGGTTTCTGTCATAATTTCATTGTTAATATCTTCCTTTATCCTAATCTTCCAGCCTCAAGCTCAAGGTCGTGGTCTCCTGGACTGGCTTGGTTTTGGAGAAGACCAGGACCCTTACATACAGCAGTCTACCCAGCAGTGCCTCAATGGAGATCTAGCTGACTGCTTCAAAGCTCAAGCTCTGCGATCCTTTGACGACTTCTTTGATAAACAGGCTTACCAGTAAGTTTTTTTTTGTTTTCTAGTTTCTCGACCATTCTTCTCAGGCAACAGTAACTGACTGAATTCTTGACAAATCAAGAGAATAAAGAAAAAATAAATTGTACCAGCTCTAAACTGTAAAAATGAATTCAGCATATTATGATTCTAGACCCCAAAAGCCCCCAAAAAATTTCTATTCTAGGGAAGGGTAGGAATTTG